>OX375872.1:81505840-82208362 GCA_947359465.1 Metellina segmentata | reverse complement strand
AATAATGTTCCCCGATAGTGTGTGTGTGTGGAGGGGCGAAATATGGCTTTCGCCCCTCCTCCTCAGTGACAGGAGGGACCAAATACACCCTGCCCCCCTGTTGGCAAGTGCCTGTTTGCCCTCCTCCTGATCAAGGACTGCATCTGTTGACAGGAAATGAAATTAGTCCAAATTTTTTCAACGGTACTGTTTAATGTTACTTTTGGAGTTAAAATGTTAATAATGTTCCCCGATAGTGTGTGTGTGTGTGGAGGGGCGAAATATGGTTTTCGCCCCTTCTCCTCAGTGACAGGATTGACCAAATAACCCTTGCCCCCCTGTTGGCAAGTGCCTGTTTGCCCTCCTCCTGATCTGAAACTGCATCTATTGACAGGAAAAGAAATTAGTCCACATTTTTTCAACGGTACTTTTTAATGTTATTTTTGAAGGTAAAATGTTAATAATGTTCCCCGATAGTGTGTGTGTGTGTGTGGAGGGGCGAAATATGGCTTTCGCCCCTTCTCCTCAGTGACAGGAGGGACCAGATACACCCTGCCCCCCCGTTGGCAAGTGCCTGTTTGCCCTCCTCCTGATCTGGGACTGCATCTATTGACAGGAAATGAAATTAGTCCAAATTTTTTCAACGGTACTGTTTAATGTTACTTTTGAAGTTAAAATGTTAATAATGTTCCCCGATAGTGCGTGTGTGTGTGGAGGGGCGAAATATGGCTTTCGCCCCTTCTCCTCAGTGACAGGAGGGACCAGATACACCCTGTCCCCCTTTTGGCAAGTGCCTGTTTGCCCTCCTCCTGATCTGGGACTGCATCTATTGACAGGAAATGAAATTAGTCCAAATTTTTTCAACGGTACTGTATAATGCTACTTTTGAAGTAAAATGTTAATAATGTTCCCTGATATTGTGGGTGTGGAGGGGCGAAATATAGCTTTCGCCCCTCCTCCTCAGTGACAGGAGGGGCCAAAAAAAACCCGGCCTCCCCTGTTGGCACGTGCCTGCTTGGAGCGTAATGTCTGCTCAGGGTACTGGACGTCTATGCATTGTAGAAGGCATGATGAACCAGTATCAGCAAAAAAAAAGTGCTTGAACAAAGATTAATTCCACAGTTAAAAGACTGGTTTCCAAATGGAGACTTCATATTCAACATGATGGAGCTCCGTGCCATAAAGCGAAATCTGTGACCAAATTTTTGTATGAAAAAAATATAAAAACTTTTTTATATGGCCTGGAAACAGTCCAGATATGAACCTAATCGAGAATCTTTGGGCCATTGTAAAGAAAAAATTAAAGAAATGCAACATCACAAACCAGAATGGTCTGATTGAAAGACTCATCCAAATATGGCACTATGATATCGAAATACAATCTAATTGCCAAAGCCGCATACAAAGTATGCCAAGACGTATCGAATTTTTTAATAAAAAACAAGAGGATGCACACTAAATCTTAAGTGTATCAATATTTTTTTAAATAATGTTTTATTTCTTTAATATAACAAGATTTTATTGTAAATTTCACAGTTATTCTAATAATTTTCACACCTCTGTATATATATATTAATCATACTAACATAATTATAAAATTAATACTTAATATATTTTTTTATATTAATATAATTAATTGCATCTTCCCCTTGTTACTGGGATACAGTCCATACTTTTCAGGAGGACCCCCCCCCCATTCAACAACAACCCTAGTTACGCCTATGACTGAAAGTGCACAACTACTGTCTAACTGTAAAATAAAGGCTAGTAAAAATGTTCATCTGCTTACTGTCTTCCATTTGTACACCTTAGCGTACCCTCAAGCACATCCGGGAAGAGGTGTGTGTGTGTGCTTACAAACATAGAATATATATCATATATCCCTATATGAATATGGTTTAATTTTATGTTCCTCCTCTTAAAGTTTGTACAGGGAGTTTTCAAAACACTGTGTGTATTACATTTGTTGGCGTATTACATGCACACATTTTAAAACATATGCATAAAAATATGAATCTTTAAACTTATTTAAGGAAATATTAATTTTTGAATTAATATTTAACTGTTATGTTACTGAATTAGCTAACTGTAGCTTGAGATGTTACTAAATTTCAAGAGTAGCGGTAGAAATAATATACGAGGGAAAGTCAAAAATTACTTACACTTTTTGTTCTACAACTTTATTAAACAAAGATAGGCGTGCAACATATACATTATTTTTCGATATAGTCTCCACCTTGAGCAATGCACTTGGTCCAGTGAGGCACAAGCTTCCGTATACCTTCCTGGTAGAAGGTTTGCGGTTGGTCGTGAAGCCACTTTTGCACCGCATCCCGAACGTCCATGTATGAGCCAAATAGACGATCTCTCAAAGCTTCCTTGAGCGCTCAAAGAGATGAAAATATGAGGGGAGCCGCGGTAGCTCAGTCAGTAGAGCGTCGGGCTCGCATCAGAAGGGTTGTGGGTTCTGTCCTCGGCGGAGCCAACAATTCTGATGATTGCGAGATCGGCGCTTCGACCTGGCTAAAGATCGTCGTGTTCACTAATGGTGACTGGGGCACGTTAAATAGGTCGTGGTCACAAAGTCCCCCATGTTCCCATACCAAATCAATACCTCTGGGGGTACCTGATCAGGGGGTTATCGGCCTCTGATTGGGATCTAAATTACGACACGTGTGAGTGAATGGATGTGTATGAAAGGGACCTTCCTGTAAAACGGATGTGTCATGTATGTCGAGCAAAGTCGGACTTCCTCCCAATGGGGCTCAATAACATGGAAGGCGCACCCCCCTCGCCTCTTGCCGTCTTCGACGGGCCTGGCACTCCTCTGGTCTGCCAGTGTAGGCATAAGAAACAACAACAACAACAAAATATGAGGGAGTGAGATCTGGGCTGTACGGAGGGTGTTCCAGGGTCTCAAAACCCAACCTGTTGATTATTTCTATGTTGTTACGGGCCGTGTGTGGCCGTACGTTGTCTTGCAACAAAACTTTCTTTGAGAGTAGACCACGACGTTTGTTTCAAATTGCTGGTTTCAGCTTATTGACCAACAAATCACTGTACCTCACACTATTTACGGTAGTTCCCCTGTCCAAGTAGTCGTCCAGTATAGGGTCTTTTTCGTCCCCAAACAGGGTTAGCTTAACCTTCCCAGCCGATGGCGATATCTTTAATTTTTTCCAGCTCCCTCTTTTTGTGTTACTCTCGTTCAGCCACTTTTTAACATTTCGATCCACAAAAAAAAAGGTTTTACGAGATAAAGCACTTTTTCCGTATTGTGACAAAAGTCTCCGGTGAATTGCAGCACTTTTAACACCCTCTGCCCACAAAAATCTGATCACTCCTCGTTGGTGCAATCTGATAGCGGAGCTGACATGCTTACGCTCTTGTAGCTAGAAGACAACTGACGCGATCGTGATTACAGTACATTACACGTGACCACAGACGCGCCAACTCAACGCATGCGCACGAGGCCTCCACCTATCTTTGTTTAATAAAGTTGTAGAAAAAAAATGTAAGTAATTTTTGACTTACCCTCGTATATTTCTATAATGGAATATAAATGCTTGTGATAGTTCGGAATCAATTTGGGCAGTGTAGATCCCAGCATAATCCCCCTTGAGTAGGGAAAAATGACCGTGGAGTGACATTCAACTAGTTACCACCATCTCAACCTAAGCCATTTGGTGTATCGCCACGTAGTTTTGAACCATGGTCATATGACGATGACGTCACCTTCTGTCTCCCACTCCCAGTTTTTCGAGTTGTCCGGTGCTCGTCGGTCCACTGCTTCCAAACTCGCATCACTGTGGAACTGTTCCGCTGCACACGAGCTGCTATTGCGCGATAGGAAAATCCTCCTTCACGAAGGCCGATGATTTTCCCCCGTTCAAACTCCGTAAGTTGTTGAAATTTCACCCTATTTCGTCGTGGAGGCATACTTAGATCTCACTAAACGTTCGCCACTAAAAATAACCATGCACTATTTTCAACGTCCCGCTACAGCACTCTATTTATACGCTTTTAGCATCAGTTCAGAGGGCGCTGCTCACACCACGCATGCGTGGTGGCTCTGAAACTTTACTACTTTGCATAACATCCTATAATTGACATTTGCTGCAAATTTCATTTCATTCGGATGATTCCTTCATGTTGTTGCATTTTTTACAAACAGCAGGTACTTTAGTAGTTTAATTTCAAATATGGTTTTCTACGTTCATCTTTCGAATAAACTTAACATGTGCATCAAATGGAATATTAATGATATTAGTAATTTGAGAACACATCTTATAAAAATAATCTTATTTTAGAAGTCCCACGTGCTTAAACACGTATTTTATTGCAGAAGATGTCAAAAATATTTTCAGAGTGACAGTTAAATCTTCAAATAGTTCAAGTAACTAAGTTAATTTAAATATAGCATGTAATAATTAGCTATTAATTTTTTTAGCTTCAGTTAAAAGCTAATTATTTTTATCACTTGAATGCTGATTCTCTACTATTATAAAAGGAAGTGTTTCTCTGTGTCTCTATATCTCTGTATGCAGTGTCCTGACGAATCTATGGCACTTACAATAATGAAATTTGGCACCCAGGGTAGTCCTAATTTTTTGAGATTTTTGTGCAGTGCCGGAATTTTTAAATTTAATCTAGAGCATTTTAAAATTAATTTATTAGTTTTTTTTTTTACATTTCGTTCTTTTAACCGGATTGTGACGTCACCCCTACCCCGAATGAAAAAGGAACATAGTTTGCGATTTTCGACTGCTGACGGCACAGGCGTTTTTCGTCCTAATGCCTTTGGAACCATGCTAAGTTTTCCGATTTTAGCGTGTTTTGATTTACGGTTGATAATAGCCAGTTCGAGGCCATTAGGGCCTTACCTGTGAAGTTTGTTTGCGAAGCAAACCAAATGGGATTACGTAGCAATCACTGGGAGTTGGCGAGTGTTAGCGAGCAGTGGTCACACCTGACCCCATGAAAAGAAATGTCACGTGCAACGCCGTGCTGGCCAAGCAGTGGCTAGTACTTTATAAAACAGACCCATGTAACTGAATTGCGTGCAACTGTAATTGGACCAATTTAGGATACAGTTATATACACAGCCAGTATTGCTTTAATCTTTTCATTCCTGGAGTAGCCCCCCCCCCATACGTGTACATTAAAATAATTACTTTTTGCCTTTAAAGCGTTGAAATATTCATTAAATCCTGCTGTCACTATCCACATACATTCTTATGTCATGATCCACGGGGATTCATTTGGGTACATTTACTATCATAGGGACTGATTTTTTTATACGATCAAATATTTTTCACAATTTCCAAATATAAAAATCGATAAAATGCTTTCTTTTGAAGATTTTTCTCAGGAGTGAAGAGGTCAGATTCTGAAATTTTTTATTGAGAGTGTTAGACCTTGAAAATATTTATTTATTGAGAGAGAGAGATAGCATCATAGACCCTGAAAATGTTTACTGAGAGAGAAAAAGAGGGAAAATAGGATAGATTATGGATTTTTCATAAAATACAATAATTATTTTTTTAAATTTCTGAATTTCAAAGTACTTAAAATAGTCAATAAAAAAAAATTCCTGATGAAGTTTTTTGAGGGCTGAAGAGGTTGGACGCTGAAAATGTTTATTCAGAGAGTGCGTTAGACCCCGAAAATTTTTTTTCGGAGAGAGAGTGAGCGTTAGACTCTGAAAATGTTTACTGAAAGAGAGAAAGAAAGATAGAGAGTGAGAGAAAAAAAGAGGATGAATGATTCATTTCACACAGAACAAAATCCCCATAGAGTTACCCACTTTTTCATGAAATAAATAGTTTTTTACAATTTATGAATATCTAAGTACTTAAAATAATCAATAAAGTAAGTTTTTGAGGAGGTTTTTTTCGGGACTAAAGAAGTTAAATGCTTAACATTTTATTTGAAAATCTTGTACATAAATGCACTATGCTGTCTCATTAAAAAATAAGCGATCGAATATAAATAGACAATGCGATTCATAATACATATTAAATTAAATCATGAAATTCAGTTAAGTTTCGTGCTATTTTGATTGAATCGAGTGATTTTCATATTTAATAAAGAATGTGTTATATTGCTTGTAATTAAATAAATATTTGTCAGCTTCAACGAAAGCCTCCTCACGAAAAGTTCTGCTTACGCTCATGTTCCACATAAATTTCGCCCTTTCTCACTAATTGATAAAAGAAAATGAGATGTATTTCGACAGTGTTTTAGCGCTGTTAGCTAAGTGAGGCGAAGATAGGAGAAATTCTCCGAATAGTCGTATGTGAGGCATTGCCTTGGGTCCTGCCACTTTTGTTTCCAGTTTACATGATATTGGGTACCACTGGATATATACTGAATTACTGGGAATCAAATACGAACAGAGAAAGGGAAGATTCAGTTACTGTCAGTTTTTTTGCTTTTGTGTAGAAGTACCGAAAATTGTATTACTAGCAAATTGATATTATACTAAAACAGTTTTATTAAAGTAGAATCAAATTCAAACTAAATAGTGCAGTATATAAAATGGTTCGGTAAGAAGTTTTGAGTAATTAGAACTTCTTTGTTGAATGTTTAGGTGGCTTAGTAAGCATTTTTGGACATTCGCCATCCTGGACGCTTTACGGATGTGCCGTCGTCCAAAATGGCGTCCGCTCAATCACTAAACAGCTCATATCTCTGCTAATAATAGACCGATTTTCACGAAAGCTTTCAGAAATGCCAAGTAGGAATCCTATTAAGCATTTTTGACAATGCGGCCATTGGCGATACGATATATTTTTGCGATTGTGACGTCATAAAAAGATGGCAGCGGCCAAATCAGGAAGTTGTCTATTTCTGTTAATGCTTAACCGATTTTCTCATTGAACGTTCTCTATTTACAATGATTCAACCTTTTAAATGATGATTAAAGAGGATGACGCACTACCAGGGAAACATCCAGGATGGTGATGTGCATACTAGTCAAAAATGCTTACATATGTACCTAAAAAGCATCTCATAAAAAAAAATTTCCTAGAATATAATAGTCAGATCCAGGACAAGAACACAATTAGGGGCGTCTCATTACAAGCTTAAAGTCTGAATCTATGGATTTGTGCTTAACTGTGCAGGTAATAATTAGAAGTATACAAGAACAACCGAGTCTAAGTAACAAGAGAAACAAATAATTCGTAAGCCAGTATTAAAAGAGAAACAATTTGAATGTACACTCTATAACAAAAAAATCGACGCACCAAGAAGGAATCATCCGATTGCTTTGAAATTTCGTATGCAAAAATGTTTTGACCAAATGTGCAAATGATTAAAATTTCAGCTGTCACAGCGCCAGATTCATCGCTATCAACCATCAGTCGTGCGACCCACACACGAGTGTCCACCATGACCATTCACAGACGGCTGAGAGAGCGAAATCTACGCTCGTACCGACCGTTGCGCCACCTGCCACTCACGCCTGCACACTGTAGAGTCAGATTACAGTGGTGCTTGGCTCGATCAGGCTGGAATGATGCTGACTGGGGACGTATAGTCTTTAGCGACGAATCCCGCTTCCAACTGTGTCCTGACGATCATCGAAGATGTGTCTGGAGACGCCCAGGGCAGCGTGCCGATCCTGCTTTCACTATTGCACGCCACACGGGCCCTGAACAAGAAGTTATGGTCTGGGGTGACATTTCCCTTTAAATTCGGACCCCCTTGGTCGTCATTAGAGGTACACTTACTGCACAGCGGTACGCTGACGACATTCTGAGACCTGTTTTGCTACCGTTCCTTTCGCAAAACCCTGGGCTTATTTTTCAGCAAGACAATGCCAGACCACATACGGCACGTGTTGCTATGAACTGTCTTCAAGCTTGTCAAACACTTCCTTTGCCAGCCAGATCACCAGATCTCTCTCCCATCGAGCATGTCTGGGATATGATGGGAAGGCGACTGCATCCGGTAGGGAATGTTGATGACGTAGTCCGACAATTGGAGCAAATTTGGCAAGAAATACCGCAGAAGACCATCCGGGAGCTTTATCGGTCTATGCCACGCCGTGTGGCAGCTTGCATCCAGGCCAGAGGCGGGTCAACACCTTATTGAGCTCGTTACTGTAACTCTGAAATCAATCAATCAATTGTTCTGAAATTTTAATCATTTTCTATTCTGTACATAATTTTCCTATCCACCAATTTTTGTCTCCATCGGACAACTCCTTCTTGGTGCGTCGATTTTTTTTGTTATAGAGTGTATGTGAGATGTTACATGAAATAATTATGTCGACGAATGTTTTATTTTTTTCAAGTACCGGGTTTCGTAATTTTAAAAGATCTCATCCAGTGACCAACATCATCATGTGTACCTCATTGGATTGAGGAATCCTTACTACAGTTTTTCAAAATAAACATTTATCGAACAGAAAAAAAAAAAAAGCACTTGAGATCAAGAAATCGTATACTGAATTCCTAGTAGCTTTTAAAACAAAGAAATTAAAGACTACAAAAACACGAACAGCTTTAAAATAAAGATTAACGTTATTTAACAAGTTACTTAAGCTAATCAACCCCTCTTGCACACTGAATTTAAAATTTTTCATTTGTTTGATTCAAATATTTGCTAAAATGTATAATCATATAATTTTTTCCCGTGGTCAATTTCTTATATTTAAATAAAGAGCTTTTTAAAATGAGTCAACAAATCTATTGCAGTGTACTAAGTCTTCATAGTATATTTAGTTCACGATTTGTCGGTGAATAAAAATTTTACTATAGGGATGAAATAAAATACAAGTTTTCTACTTTTTTTAAAGCTTTAAATATGTATTATAAAATTGCTCAGAGAAGGGAAAGATTGTATTTTTCTAAAATCACATATTTTATTCGGTGTCAGTTTAGTACTGCTTCTAATTATTGCATGAACAATTTCATCAGTTGACAACAATATTTAAACATTTTAGCAGTTGAAGGATACTGTTAAAACTTGTGTATTAATTAACAAAGCTGGCGATAAGCATTCATTCATAAAATTATTTTCAATAATAGCATTTTTTTTGTTCACATAACTATCTATAATAGCATCTAACTATTTCCATTATTAATATTAGTCATTATGTTATTCATATTAAGAGGGACGCAGTACCTAAAAATCACTCAAAATATCGAAAAAATTTGTATCGCTTTAATTAGAGCTACAACTTTTCTAAATAGATGTGCAAATTTTAAACTCGTATATGCATTAGTTAAAAAGGTATAGACACTTTTCTGATCCAAGACACAATAAAATTTACGCGCTTCGAAGTATGTGTGCGACCTTCCGAGACGAAATTGTTGGTTTTTAATTCAAAGTGTGTTGGCAAGAATATAATGAAGATTCCTGGTGCTTTTATCATCTGCATTGGCTCATGGTATAATTCATGGTTCTCATATGAAGCATATTAAAACACCAATCAACGAATCGCAATTGGCAAAAATATTGTCAATTTACCAAAGGCTTGGTTTAAATTGAACTGTTACAACGTTCTGTAAGGTGTACCACACAAAACTCTAATGTAAGCCTGCACAGTGTTATTTGGAGTAAGTGCTCAAAGCAAAGTTGTGCGTCAACTGTAACGTGTTACGATTGCTGTTTGTGATGCTATCACAGAATTTTTTAATATGGATACTCTAAGAGCTATAGAAGTTTTTCAAAAAGAAAACAATCTTTCATTGAGTGTGCATTCTAAACATCTTGCTATCTATAAAGACTATCGTAGAACATAGTTAAGAAATAGAAAGAAGACCAGCAGTTTATGTACTAGCTCAGAAAAAAATTAAAACTGCACGGCTACGTAGACAAAAAATTGAACTAAAAAAAAAAGAATTTTGAATTAATCTTGCTATTTTTAAATATACACACTGATTGTTGCCTTTTCAATTATATTTTTAATTTCTGTAAAGTTATTATGAACTGGATACTAAAAAAGTTAATATTCAAAACTGGTATATTATGTATTGATAAATTTTTGAGTTCGCGTTGAAAATGAAACGTTTTTAAACTTCAACTAAATTAACTTATTCTTACGGATTATCTTTTTGTTAAAAAGATATAAATTTGAGTGAAAAATGCTTTGAATTGCTTTAATTGGTATAGAAATCAACATATTAATTCCAAATAGCTCTGAGTTTTGTAAATAATTTTTTATACGGGTTTTAAAATTTTAAGTGGGTCCGGGACAAATCAGAATTTTTTTTATTAATTAATTTAGAATTTTTAATTTTTTTTGTACTGATTACCCATCTAACTAATAAGCAAAATCACAACACTAAAGTTTTCCAAAATTTTAAAAAATTTTAAATTAAAATTAAAAAATACAGGGATTATTTTAAATTGCTAAAACTCAAAATAATTTTGGTCAATTTTCAAAATTCTTGCAGTAAATTTTTCACAAATTTATAAACTTTAATTCTGATTCAGCAAATTTAAAAATATTAATTCAATAAAAAATAAAAAATATTTGACTATAAAAATATTTCCTTTTTAAAAAAAAAGTTATATTTTTAAAAGTAAATATTTGTTTCAAATTTGTTGAATCAAAATTAAAATATAATGTTTGAAAAAGATGTATTTAACCCTTAAATTTTATCGGTTCTTGACTTATAACAATTTGAATACAGGACATCTTGAAAAAATGCATCATGGAGAAAAACGCATTTAAAGTTTTAAAGACTATTTTACAGTTAATAAAATGTTTAAATACCCTTTAAGAGCATCAAGATGAGTATCTAACTCCTTCTTTCCTCTTAAATCTTTGGTTTAGTTTGATTTTTGCAAGTTCTACCTTTTTTCTACATAGTTTAAAGGTCTCCGTAGACTTTAAATAACGTCTTTCACAGATGTTGTTGCCATGACAACAGCAGTATGAGTGTTAGATTTTCAAAGCAACGAACCACAAAATTAATTCTATCTATCTTTCTAATTAAGATAGACAAATGATTCAGACGTCATTTTAAGCAGAAAGACACAGAAAATTTTTTAATACAGAATTTTTTTTTGAAAATTTGATGATTTTTGTGTTCCGGACCTCCTTAAAAGCATTTTTCTCTGCTTTGGTTTTTTTTGCACCATAAGGTATTCAAAATGCTAAGGCTTTTTTTTTTTTTTTTTTTTTTTTATGTATAAAAAAAAATCTTCCAAACTTTTTACACTTATTCTTATATGTCTTTAGAATAAAACTGTGTATGGAATTACATCTAAGTGCTATATTTATTTTTTTAAATAGTTAAATATAAAATGTTTTATTTTTCGGTGGTTTTTGTATTATTTTAGCTTTACAAAATTGTATAAAATTAACTATGTTTTTGATTTAAAAATCCATACACAATTTTGTTAAGTATAGTTGAAATAAAGTTGAGACAAAAATTTGAAGCAAAATAAACAAAATTAAAAAAGTAGTAGCATTTTTAAAAAATTCAAAAATATTTGTGAAAATTGAATTTTTAAAAAAATTGCTTGTTTGACAAGATTTTTTTCTTATAAAATCAACTTATTATTTGCCAAACAATACAAAAATAACACTATTTTAATTCTATTATAAAAGATGAAGAAAATTTCAAGAATGGTTCCGCGTCCCCTTAACATTATTCATTATTAACAGTATCTAATAGCATCTAATTAATAATAAACTCACGATTTTCACTAATAGCGTTGTTCACATAACTAACTCTCTCTAGAATCTCTAAGTATTTTCACTATAAAATCATTCAATTTTCTTTTGACATTATTCATTATTAACAGTACCTAAATAATATAGCGTCTAACTATTAATAATTTAACAATTATCACTAATAATGTCGTTCACATAACTAACTTTCGCAGACGAGCTAAGAGAACTGATTATTGAGGTATTGATCCCAATTATTCATCATACAAGATTTCTTACATTTTTAATTTTTCAAAACAAATATTAAATGCAGTTTTTAGGCACAATAGCGCATCATTTTTTCTTTCACAATCAAGCTCCAGACGAGGCCCGCAGGCAACAATCTGTTCAAAGTTTTGTTGGAGAAGGCATAAGTTCATGAGTGTTTGGGACAAAGGGAACATACTTGATTTTATGCTAGGATCCTTCTTAAATTCATATTTATGCCATATAATTTAAAGCATTGCATATAGGGATTATTTGTTCACCAGTAATCGATAAACGTTTCTAACATCGTAAATATTAGCATTTTATAGTTTACGTTCTTTGATTTGCCTAATTGTTAGGTTTTCATGAGGTCATATGAGCTATTTCATGATTGAAAAATGTTTTAAATTATTTTGTAGGTCTCTTATAAATGGAAACATACCATTTGACATTTGAATGGTGGAATTAACAGTGTCATAGAATTTCCTCTACTATTGAACAACCAAAAAGGGGTTGCTCCAATATCTAAGGAAACTTGTCGATCCATGTTAGTAAGAAAAAAGTACGTGATTTTTGCCCGCAACTTTGTTTGTTTGCAATGGTTGTTTGAATTGAGTATTTTATGGCACAGGAACCATATTTGGCCAAGGCGAGGTTGAGAGTTTCACACGCAAAATTCCACCTTGGAACTTAATTTTTATTGCTTGTCTTATAACCAGTTTTGACCTTGATCGATACAATCTTTCCAAATGATTTATATTCTAAGAAAAGGACCAATGGAATCTTTCGAAAAAATTATGTTTGGAAAGGACCAATAGCATCCTTCAACAGATTCTATTACGAGAAAAGGACTGATAACATTTTTTTAAAGGAAAGAATCCATAGATTCTTTTAAGTAATACATAGATGTGGTTATGGAGTCATTATTATTCGCCCATCGAGGGGTTAAAGCAATGCTACATTTTTCGGAAATTTCGTGAAACTCAGATTGCTAAAGTAGGAACTGCCACCTGTTGGGAATGCTTGAAAGAGGTACTTATAGATTACTTTTTCCCATTAGAGCGCTTAAATTTTGGTAAGGAAACTGCGAAGATCTAAGCAAGGCATGAATCAAATGACATACCCTTGCGCTCCATACAATATTATAATATTGAAAACATGAAAACAGTTTACGATATACATTTATCTCATTCCGTTGGGAAAGTATATCTTCATGAACTAGCATTGAAAAGTACATTTTAACCATCTGAGTGTCGCGAGAGTTTCGAGTAGTTTAACACATCCGCTACCGTTCACCTAGAAATGGTTTTTTTCCAGAAAAGCAGAATTACTTTTTATAACAAATATGATTGAAAAGTGCGCCAATAACCAGAATAGATTGGCAAAAGCTCAGCCAACAAATAAATTAAAGCTATAAATTCGAAACCACATACCTTTACAACTAACTTCTAACTTCTACTCCACGCCAATACCACGAAACCTAATATATAATGCCAATTGAAGCTGTGGACAAACGTTGAGGCGCAGGTCTTCACAAGTGAACGCGTGACTGGCTACTGAAACATCACTCCACACCACGCGCTGTCGCGAGAGCGGCAGCGAACGTGCTAATGTTGCTTTTACTCCACAACACACTTGATGCCTAAATAACTATATATTTCTAAAGAAATCCATGGATTCTTGTATCCTT
Organism: Metellina segmentata; assembly: GCA_947359465.1. Classification (NCBI taxonomy): domain Eukaryota; kingdom Metazoa; phylum Arthropoda; class Arachnida; order Araneae; family Tetragnathidae; genus Metellina; species Metellina segmentata. The sequence goes on along the minus strand of OX375872.1, from coordinate 82,194,812 downwards.
TTGAGAAATTCTGTCCCTCCTTTACTTGGAATGGAATCCTTTGAAATGATTCTACTGCTCATTTCCTTAGAATATAATCATTTGGGAAGATTTTGTTGGTCCAAGAAGGTTAGAAACTTGTTAGAAATCATGCAGAGAAGACTACTGGTTGCAAGGTGAAATTATGCCTTAGAAGGTAAAATATGAAATTTAAAAACGTTACTATGAGAAAGTAGTAATTGGGGCCGCGGTAGTTCGGTTGGGAGAGTAATGGATTAGCAACCGGAGGGGTGTGAGTTACAATCCAACTAACCATCGTCGCGTACAAAGAGGACTGGAGCAAGTTAAATCTGTCGTTGCCTCAAAAAATGTCCTCACGTTGACGTGGTATGGAAGTTTGGAGAGTGGAGTGCCAGCTCACAGGCGTGACCTCTTCATCTGACCTCTGTTCAAAATTACTGTATTCTGCTCATTTTCTTCGGGTTTGATCCCGGACCATCGCCTTTATCCCTTTGTGTTGCTCCAGTGTGATGTTAATTGAAAGTACCAGTACCAAAGTAGAAATTGGTCTAATTTGAGCTTTGAAGGTATGGGGGTGGGGGTTGCAGTTGCTCGACTTTATCCTATTTTTTAGAAAATGTAAGTCTTCATAGTTACTAAATAAACCTATAAGAAATTATATTAGTTGAATGATTTTGTTTATAGCAAAAAATTAAAAATTTCAAAACAAGACTAATAAAGATTGAAAACACGTCAAAAATGGAAGATATCAAGTTTTCAACTATTAAATATCTCTTAGCTCCAAAATATAAGTGTATCATGAATCTATGCCTGTTTTACTTATATTAACTGAAACAGAACTTCTTACTTTCTGTGAATGCACTTAGTAAAAATCTTAAAACTTCAAATGACTAATAAAGATTTAAAAAGTGTGAAAAAAATGTCCATAACTATTTCGGTGGAGTATAATATCCATTATCAGGACAGAAGTCATTCTTATTTCGTTTTTTTAATCTTTGTTCGTCGTATTTTGAAGATTGCAAATTTTTACTATCAGTTTGACTAAGGGGTCGTATGCTTATTTTCCTGTTTTTATGGACATTCTTTTTATTTTATAATGAAAATCTCCTTATGTTTAATAAATAACATAGTACTGAGGAATAAAATTTTTGATGCAATTAAAATAAATTTAAGAAGCCTTTATTGTAAGTACTACAATTCACGGGCTCTTAGAGCACAAACTCTTCCAAAGACTAAATGTTTATTTTTGTGATGAGAAATACAAAGTCATTTTGTAATCTGTTTGGAAGGTTAACAATAGAAGATTGCAATAGAAACATGTTAGTTTTGTGTCAAAATTCTTATACTTTTTTTTATTTTTGGACTTAAAAACTAATAGTTAGTTCTTAAGTAGCCCTATAGTAAAACTTTTGTATCATCAGTTAATGAGTTTCTGCTGTAAACGACAGTATATAATTTATTGCATTGTTTTATTGCTGCGTTATTTCTATATTATTAGTGCATAATAGATTCATGGATCGCGTAGTCAAGTCCCAAAATAGATTTTGGGTCATGAAAAGGAGGTTAAGAACCTCTGTAGTTGATGGTCTGTTGTCCTGTGCTGCAGATCCCAGATTTCTTTTGCAATATTCTCTGCTCGAAAAGAGGATTATCTTCCGCAACTACACAGAAAATATTAACAGAAGAAACTGAGTTTTACGGAGAAAAAGTATCTCTAATCGACCGTCAAATCATCGTTACAATTCGAATTCACTTTCCTACATACAGTATGATTAAAGTAAAAATATACTAAGAAGACAATTGAGAAGACGTTGAAAATTTTAAACAAGATAAGTTCAATTGATACAAACTAAGCCTCGAGGCTGAGTGACAGCAGGAGATGTGAACAGGACAAAAGAAACAAAAAGAACAAAGAAAGCTCAAGTCTTTCAAACCATCAAATAATAACATTTATTAAAACGTGGATAGCTAGGTAGTTGAATTTACGTCACACTGAAGCAACGCGATGGGCTTTTGGCGACGATCAGTAAACAATCCCGAAGGGATAGAACTGAGAACATCTCGTAATTTTGAAATGTCGACTGACGAATGTATTAACCAGCCAAGTGGTTTTAACAAGATATCTCGTCTATCAAGAACTGACTATTTTGTTAATGACGAGATCTTTCGTCATCAAGACATTGCCAATTTTTTGATGACGTGATCAAGATCTGGCTAGTTTTCTTCTAATGAGAAGGTACCTCATACATCGATATCTGGTCAGTTTTGTTGTTGATGAGTTACCTCATTGGGACAACCATCAAGTGGGCTAAGATAAAAAAGAAAATAATTCTAACGTATTGAGAAGGGGGAACTTGTCAGTGGAATCTTATCAGAGGATGCTACATTGTTTCAACAACGAACATTGGATGAACAACGGTTTGGAAAATCCGGACTAAAAATTTATATTTTGGTAAGTAAACCACCCTAACTTATGGTTTGCTAATTAACTAAACTTGTTAGTTGGGCAATTATTTGACCCCAATTGTAAGTTGCAAGCCGCTTATCTGGTCAGTAAAGTGACATAATTAAAAATTGTTTCTGTTTTAACTAAATTGTCAGAAAAACTGGTACAGACGAGCCTTTTCAAAATACGTAGCATCTCCGCCTATGCAGACCATTTGTTGTGTCTACCAGTGCATATATAAAGTAATAGAGATCCGTGGAAAACAACTGTATTGTGGACCGCTCTGCATGACGTATGATGTTCAATGCCTACACATTCTTCGGAGATCATAACCCGTCGTATTTCTACAGTTCTACGCTCCTGTGGAAGGCCTACGAAGCATTTAGACAGGTGTACCAGTTCTGTGTATATGTGGAAAAGTCGTTAACCCGTTCTGTTGCTCCAGTGCGATGTAAATTCAACTACCTAAATACTTATATGGGAACCTTCTTAGATATATATGCACTATCTACCAATAAGTATTTGGACACCCATGCAAATGACTGCGGTCCTGATATATGTCACGCCCTCCGCCGTTAAATATAAAAAAACATTGGCATTAGTCGCATTCAAGATTCCACGAAGTGCAGAGTTATCAGATTTCGAGAAAGGTACAATCGTCGGGAATCCCAGAAATTGCCGATCCTTAAGGGACATATCTAGCGAGCTGAATCACCCAAAATCGACAGTGGCTTATGTGATTCAGAAGTGGAAGGTGAGCGTTGATTGTCGGAATGTGCCCCGAGTCGGCAGACCCACGAAACTGGTAGATAGAGATCGACGATTGTTGTCCAGAGAAATTAGGAAGAACCGCACGCAACCGATGGCTCACATATTCTAGGAGTTTCAACAGGCATCGTGTTGTTTTGATTAATACCATCAGTAAGGAAGCACATCTGCTTGGTTTTCATGGTCGTGCTGCCACCCACAAGCCTTTGATCACTAAGTCCAACCGCGCTGCTCGGTTAATACGGTGCAAAGCACGTCGAAAGTGGACCTTAGATCAGTGGAAACGGGTTCACTGGAGCGACGAATCAAGGCTCAACCTCTAACGTTCGGTTTGGCCTCTGCCTGGAGAACGCCTCCTGTCAGAATGCATTGTGCCCACATTAAAGTTCGGCGGAGGTGGAATTATGATCTGGGGTGTTTCTCCTGGTATGTACTGGGACCCTAGGTCCAAATTCATGGTAAGCTCAACGCCGAGGCCTACTGCACTATTTTGTGTGATTCCTACTTTGTGTCAGTTTTACGGGTTGGATCGATGTTACTTCCAGAACGACAACGCCAGCTGTCATGTTGCGAGGTCCACCATGGATTGGTATAGTGACAATGGGGTTAACCGAATGGACTGGTCCGCCCAGAGCCCGGACCTGAACCCTATCGAGAACCTCTGGGACGAATTGGCCGAATTAAGGGGTGCAACAACCGTCCAAAATCAGTGAAGGAACTTGCATGTCTTCTCCAAACCGAGTAAAGAAAATAACCCTAGCCTTCATACAAGGACTTGTAGAAAGCATGCCCCGGATGGTTGAGGCTGTAATTGCCTCTCGTGGAGGCTCTACCAATTATTGAATATGAATAAATTTTGTTTATCTTTTCTATCAGGTTTCCAAATACTTATTCGTAGATATAATATATGTAAATTTATATTAAATATCGATATGTTTATATATCGGATATGTTTTTATTAAAAACAAGCCACTGCGTGATCAACACGGCGTTGCCCGTGGCAATTCCAAAAAGTTCGAAAACGTTAGTTCAAGGGAGAAAAAAAAAAAACCTAATAAATATTTCTATATTAAAAAAGGAAGTTGCAAAGGCAAGCCTATTGGAGAGTTCGGAACCTATTGGATAGCAGCCATAACGGCGTATTTTTTTTTTATAGACTGCTGACAAATCTTTCCTCTGCGCAAAATGATAACGGAAACGAAAAAAAAATTTAGAATATGCAATCTTTATGCTGTTGCCATTCCAAGGAAAACAATAATAATTAAATTGCATTAAATTGATTTTAAAATGTTCTAGATTGAATTTTATATTCGCCGCGACCCAAAAATTACAAAAAAGTTGGACTACCTGTGTGTCAAATCCCATTATTGTAAGTGCCGTAGATTCGCCAGGACTGTGATTACGAAAAACAGAAAAGCAAACATTTCCTTTTATAATAATAGAGATGAATAATGATCGAGTTGGGGATTGAACACAACTTTTATTACAACGAAACTAAATAATGTGTTAGCCGGAGAGCCTAGGCCGAAGGCCTTCTGTCTCCATATGTAGTTGGACTGGAACAGAGCTAAAATGAGTTAGACATTGCTTTTATATTGTAGCAGGGTGGTTGTAGTCCATTGACAATGGCTGGTTAAGCAGTTGGGCGGAGTCATAGAGTGAGTCCAGTTAGTGCTAAACAGCAGATACCAAGTAGTGATGCGACACCGACAGCAAAACATGGATGTTTTGAAACATCGATATTCAAAATTAAAACATCGATGTTGATAATACATCGCCCTAAAAACATCGATGTTTTTAAAATTATGTGTATTTAAACTTCTTCTCTCATTTCTTAAAACTGGTTTAACAACTAGTGATGCTATAGCGACAGCAAATCATCGATGTTTTTAAAACTCAGTGTATTTAAACTTTTTCCCCCATTACTTAAAACTGGTTTAGCAATTAGTGATGCTACATCGACATCAAAACATCGCTGTTTTTATTTAAAATTCAGTGTATTTAAACTTTTTTCTCCCATTTCTTAAAACTGGTTTAGCAAATAATGATGCTATATCGACAGCAAATAATCGATGTTTTTAAAATTCCGTGTACTTAAACTTTTTCTCCCATTCCTTAAAACTGGTTTAGCAACTAGTGATGCTACATCGACATCAAAACATCGCTGTTTTTAAAATTCAGTGTATTTAAACTTTTTTTTCCCATTTCTTAAAACTGGTTTAGCAATTAGTGATGCTGCATCAACAGCAAATCATCGATGTTTTTAAAATTGAGTGTATTTAATCTTTCCCCCCACATTTCTTAAAACTGGTTTAGCAACTAGTGATGCTACATCGACAGCAAATCATCGATGTTTTTAAAATTCAGTGTATTTAAACTTTTTTCTCCCATTTCTTAAAACTGGTTTAGCAAATAATGATGCTATATCGACAGCAAATCATCGATGTTTTTAAAATTCCGTGTACTTAAACTTTTTCTCCCATTCCTTAAAACTGGTTTAGCAACTAGTGATGCTACAACGACACTAAAACATCGATGTTTTTAAAATTGAGTGTATTTAATCTTTTTTCCCCCATTTCTTAAAACTGATTTAGCAACTAGTGATGCTGCATCGACAGCAAATCATCGATGTTTTTAAAATTGAGTGTATTTAATCTTTCTCCCCACATTTCTTAAAACTGGTTTAGCAACTAGTGATGCTACATCGACAGCAAATCATCGCTGTTTTTAAAATTCAGTGTATTTAAACTTTTTTCTCCCATTTCTTAAAACTGGTTTAGCAATTAGTGATGCTGCATCGACAGCAAATCATCGATGTTTTTAAAATTGAGTGTATTTAATCTTTCCACCTACATTTCTTAAAACTGGTTTAGCAACTAGTGATGCTACATCGACAGCAAATCATCGATGTTTTTAAAATTCAGTGTATTTAAACTTTTTTCTCCCATTTCTTAAAACTGGTTTAGCAATTAGTGATGCTGCATCGACAGCAAATCATCGATGTTTTTAAAATTGAGTGTATTTAATCTTTCCACCTACATTTCTTAAAACTGGTTTAGCAACTAGTGATGCTACATCGACAGCAAATCATCGCTGTTTTTAAAATTCAGTGTATTTAAACTTTTTTCTCCCATTTCTTAAAACTGGTTTAGCAATTAGTGATGCTGCATCGACAGCAAATCATCGATGTTTTTAAAATTGAGTGTATTTAATCTTTCCACCTACATTTCTTAAAACTGGTTTAGCAACTAGTGATGCTACATCGACAGCAAATCATCGCTGTTTTTAAAATTCAGTGTATTTAAACTTTTTTCTCCCATTTCTTAAAACTGGTTTAGCAATTAGTGATGCTGCATCGACAGCAAATCATCGATGTTTTTAAAATTGAGTGTATTTAATCTTTCCACCTACATTTCTTAAAACTGGTTTAGCAACTAGTGATGCTACATCGACAGCAAATCATCGATGTTTTTAAAATTCAGTGTATTTAAACTTTTTTCTCCCATTTCTTAAAACTGGTTTAGCAAATAATGATGCTATATAGACAGCAAATCATCGATGTTTTTAAAATTCTGTGTACTTAAACTTTTTCTCCCATTCCTTAAAACTGGTTTAGCAACTAGTGATGCTACAACGACACTAAAACATCGATGTTTTTAAAATTGAGTGTATTTAATCTTTTTTCCCCCATTTCTTAAAACTGATTTAGCAACTAGTGATGCTACATTTTAAAATTCAGTGTATTTAAACTTTTTCCCAACTTCTTAAAACTGGTTTAGCAACTAGTGATGCTACATCGACACTAAAACATCGTTGTTTTTAAAATTCAGTGTATTTAAACTCCCCCCCCCTCCCATTTCGAAAAACTGGTTTAGCAACTAGTGATGCTACATCGACAGCAAAACATCGATGTTCAAAATTAAAACATTAATGTTGATAGTGAAACAACATCTATTTCGCATTAATTCGCACGGTTCTTAAATGAATTTCAAAAGGTTCTCTTACCTGTCAGACGTGAAAGACAATCGAGGCCTTATCCTTTATTTGACACAAACACAACATAACAAACAACAACAAAGACAACGCAAAGAAATAGAATATTAATCATGGCGTCACATTTCTCACACAAGCAGTACATACTAGAGCTTCAACATCTATCTCACGTTAAAATGCACGCAACGCCCTTTGTTCAGCATTTGACTTTCAACAGATAATACATTGCCCCCAAACCATTAATATTTATAAAATTCAGTGTTTTTAAATTTTTTTCCCCGTTTCTTAAAACTGGTTTATCAACTAGTGATGCGACATTGGCTCCAATACATCGATGTTTTTTTATTAAACGTCGACAACCATGTCACATCCCTAATTTTCAGACCCTTCACCCTAGGCCATTTTGGTCTAAAAGTATGTTCAATTTGCTGATTATGAAAATTATGCTACTTGGTTATTTTTTAAATTTCTATAACGGTACTTTTTTCATTTAAAATAAAACATCGACAACGTAAAAACATCGACAAGTATAAACATCGTTGTTACAAAAGCATCGACTCCAATACATCGATGTTTTTTAAAAAACATCGATGTCGCATCCCTAATACCAAGATGACTGAATTAAAGCAAAGAATAGATAAAAAACAAACAAAAAAGAAGGATTAAATTAAATTTAAAAACGATTATTTTTTAAGGATGGCCTTTTGCCTTTTACTGAACTTTGGTTGACGAAAGTCGTATTTGGGGATACACTGAATTGCGGAATTATCTATGATTTCAAGATTAGCGTAGATATTAATTGCAAATTTACTGAAGAATTGTTTAAGTTCTTTATTTTCAATATCTTCGCGCGGATTTTATTATTTCTGTAGTACCAGGGATAACCGCTCATAATACGAGGTGTAGAATTTTGAATAGCATCTAATTTTGGAGGTTAGTTTTCTCTGCATATCCCCAGACAAGATGATCTTTGGTCTAATCATGATTTTGTAAAGGAGCATTTTATTTGCTATGGAAAGTTTAAAATTTCGACCAATTAAGGGGTAAATAATGGACCAAGCGGCGATGACTTTGTTTCTAAGGGAGGAGATGTGGTTTTTCGCAGGCATTTTTCTATGTTATTTTTTATTTTCCAAGCAGTAAACCAAGATTCAAGTGAGTGTATGTAGTTTGTGAGTGTGGTACTGACATTTGTAAGATCATGGTGTCTGGCTAACACAACTGTATCATCTACAAACATGCAAAGCATTAATGATTGATTTTGCGGTATGTCGTTCACATACAGATTAAATAGTTTGGGTCCTGAGATTGAACGCTGTGGGGTGCCAGCCTGAATGGCATGTGTGGTTGAAAGGGTCTTGTTTACACAAACGACAAAGTGCCTACCTGTCAGGCAGGAAAAAAGAAGTATGATGAGTGAGGCAGGGATGCAAAAAGTGATTAATTTGTGTATAAGTCCATAGATTCAAACACTAAAGGCTTTGGTTACATCTAGGAAGATCGCACCAGTGCTTTCCTTGATATCAAATCCTTCTAATACATGTCCAGTTACTCTGAGTAGCTGGTGGGTGGTAGAAAGCTGTTTTCTGAAACCAAATTGTTTGGGTATAAGAATATTAGCTTCACTACAGAGCACTCTTCTAGCCAGTTATTAATAATAAATTTAGCGGCTTTACTGAGGACTGGGAACTTCTATTAAAAGAAGGATAGAAACAGGAGGAAATACGCTTTCACCCTTCACTAATGTCTTTATCATGAAATAAAATTATAGTATTTGTTTTAGGAATGTAATCTTCTTTTACATTTTGTTATGTGGGAAGCTTCATAAACAGTTGAAATTTTTTATTATTTTGATGATTCCTGGATAAAACTACGAGGGCCGTTCGAAAAGTAATGCCCGTTTGAGCATGTGTACTACTACGACAGTGGCAGGTGCACCGTTCAAGGTCTACCAGTGTTAGGGACTCATCTGCCAGCTGTCTTCTGAATTACATCGTATTATTACGGTTATTGTTGTTTTGGTAAGCAAACAAAAAGTCCAAGAAAATCGAGCGTGCCGACAAATGTGAAGTGAGATCTGTGATCCGATTTCTAAACTAACTAACTAACACCAACACAAACTCCCGTGCCTAGTGTCGTGAGACACTGTACCAGTAATACGATTTCTAAACGCAAAACATGTGCGACAAAGCGAAATTTATCGTGAAATCAAAGCAGTGTATGGTGATGTGATGATTGAATCACATGTGTGCGTCGTTGGTGCCGAAAGTTTAATGAGGGAAGAGAGAACGTCCATGATGAGGAGCGATGTTTTCCACCCAAGTATCATTACGGATGAGCTTGTCAAGTCTGTCAACAAATTCATCAAACAAGATCTGCTTGTAACTTCGGATGAAATTCATGATATATTTTCACATGTGTCTCACACTATCATTTACGAAATGGTAACACATCACCTCAAAATCAGAAACATTTGTGAAAGGTGGGTGCTACGCATGCTCAATGACGACCACAAAAGCCTTAAAGACGTTACTGCTTATCTCAATGGACTGTCGGCACAGGAGTATGACGCTGGTATTCAAAAGATCATCACAAGGTACGACAAATGTTTAAATTTACAAGGGGACTATGTAGAAAAGTGACATACGGTATGAAAATGTAAAATGAAAAGTGTGGTTGAAAATTTTTAATTTGTCTGTATTTTATCTAAAAACGGGCATTACTTTACGAACGACCCTCGTACTAATTAAATACAACCATTTCGATGAAAATTATTGAATAAATCACTAATCTCTTCATTTCAAAGTGTTTACATCAGCAGGATTTGTATTAAATATGTGTTAACCCTTCTTTGCGTGATTTTTTCTTTATTGGTGAAATAAATCAAGGTGATATAATTCATGTTCAAAATTAAAGGAAAAATGGTTAAAAAAATCTTAGTATATATTTATAGTATAAATTTAGCAAAAAACAATATGATGGTATCATGTGGTATTTTTTAAATTAAACGCAAACTTTTGCAGAAATTGCTCTAAAAATAACAGAAACACATGTTACAAACCTTTCTTCCACTCATTTTCACTTTTTTAGCACAATAGAAACTCAAATATAATAAAACAAAATTAAAAACGAAATCATACGTTTATTGCAACTACAACAAACAGCGAAATGACAACTTCAAGCTCGTTTTACTGATAGTGACACTTGCTTATTTTTGACAGCTATGTTTTTTTTTTTTATGCAATGGACATTAAAAAGGTATCCAGACACGATCAACTTAAAGTGAACTTGTTCTTTTATATAATGTTTGGGCATTCAATGTTATGATGGAAATTTCCACCATTATGTAAAGAAGGGTTAAATATTATGTATCCAGCGTTGCCTTGTTAAAAAACGATAAAATATCTTTTTAAAAACTTTTTTAACTATTGAAAGACTACGTGTTAAATACCATAACACGAGAATAAAAATATAAACCCCATGAAATATTGTGGATAGAGTTATTTGAAATGTTTTTATATATTTGTGCCCAAAACCACCATAAAAGCTTCAACTCACAACTTCAGTCATTGACGGCTGTAAAAATGTTAAAACTGTTCAAAAAAAGGGCAACGGTAACTTAAACTATAGTCCTCCACTTTTTCTTTCTAAAACTCAACTATCCTCTAAAAAGCTTTTTTTTGCAAGAAATGGAAAGAAAAAATTTATTTAAAAGGGTACCTTATTAAGAAAATTACCTTTTCTAGAATAAAAGCATAGTTGGCCAGCCCTGTCAATTTAAATAGTAAATAAGTATGCGTTAAAAATAATTCAGTTTAAAACACGTTAAATAAATGTTCTAAAATGTTTTCCTAAACTTAAGTGCTATTTCTTTGTGTTGCTCCAGTGCAAAGTATGTTTAACTACAAACCATCCAGACATTTATACATAAGTGAAACATTTATTATACATATAAGAGGATTGACATTTAATGACACAGAGAAGAAATATTTACAGCTTTTGATGATATCTTGTACGTTACATTTTTGAGACCAAAGCTGTTCGACTATGCTGCAGTGCGAAGAACTCGGTAGAGCTTTGAAGTTGTGCAAGTAATATCGTTTGGAAGTGTTACCTTGTAACAGAATAAATACTACTTTGATGACATCCTGTACTTTACATTTTTGAGACCAAAGCTGTTCGCACTGTACTGCGGTGCGAAGAACTTGGTAGTGTTTTGAAAGTGTGCAAGTAATTTCTTTTGGAAGTGTTTTTCTTGCAACAGAATAAGTACTTCTTATATTGCAGACGAAATACACCACTGATAAAATAGAGAGCAATCGGATTCAAACAGCTGTTGAAGAATGTAAGGACATATCCAAGAATTTTCCAAGTGTGCCAAAAGGTCGAGTAGCTTTCTATGGCATTTGGATGAAAGTAGAACCACATCATAAACACATGACTTGGAAAGAAGCACACTGCAAACAAGACGACGAAAACCAGAACAATTTTCGCCACCTTAGTTCGCCCTCGCTTCTTCTGGATATGACTATCATTGGCACCGAACGTGTCTTTCGATGCAGAGAACAAGTGACGAGCCATTAAAGCGTAAAACATTGCGATCAACGTAAGAGGTACAGCATATAACAGCAAGAACTTGATAAGCACCATTGTCCGTGGGTACCAAGGTTTCATATCTTCTGGAAAAGGATAGCACACGTAGATCACGTGATTAGGATACAGAGACACTTCCCATAGGTATGAGAAATGCGCTCCGGGTATAGCGATCGCTATAGCAATGAGCCATACAAACACCACAAAAAGAAGAGTTAATGTCCTTCCACCATGGCCAGTGAGTTTGTGCAAGGGTTTTACGATAGCAATATACCTATCGATACTAAGCAAAGTGAGGGTTAGAACCGTCACCCCTGATGAGAGATCTCTCAAAAACTCACTGAGTTTGCACATGAACGTTCCATAGGGCCAGCTGTCGAATGTGTAAATAGTGCTGATGAATGGCACCGTTCCAACTATGACCAAGAAGTCACCGATAGCTAGGCTCATTATGTATGTGTTGGGGATGCTTCGCATAAATCGGTTACGGATGAAAATCAAGACCAATGTTCCGTTTCCTAGCAACCCTACGAAGAAAACGACCAGAAATACCAAGGGAACAATGTAGGTTTCCGGACGTAATTCATAAGGAATGTAGGCACCGTCATCCTCGGGTGTGCAGTTAGACTCGTTCGATTTGTTAGTGAAGACGTCCCAGGAAAGAGTGGTGATAAATGTGTCATTTACTTCCCTGTTGGCCATCACTTCACATTCTTTATTAACTGTCTCCATTTTCATTTTCAGCTGCTTCTTCACCACTGCAATTGAAACGAAATTAAATTAAATTGCATGACATTAATTAGCAGACTCGCGTTAAACGTTCTTAATTGCTCCTATATCTATTGATGGCAATGCTGTTACTCACATTTCCTATATGATTTCAATCCATTTATACTAAAAACAGCATCATATTCACATTTCTTACCTCCTAGTGAAATAAAATTATCCAAAACAATATAATAGCGTTTCGTATAAATTATATTGGTTTTTATATAAGGGGATTTTTTTTAGCTAAAATTACCACCTTTTTGGGATTTTTCACTGACAAAATCGTGCAATTAAACCAAAAATTAATTTCAGACTTTGTACGTCTATTTATTATCATTTCAGATATTCACACAAATATTTTTTGTTCATTTTTCATGCAGAATCAAGCCTGCTAACATCCTCAACCATTAAGCGATGCGAAGTTCTGTGGTTACTGGTTGGTATGGTTTGTCAACTCTTATTGATCCTAAACTAAGAAATATTGAACGTCATTTTACTTCATACACATGCAGCTACCGTTAGATAGACCGTAAAAGTGTATAAAAAGATTTGAACACATTTTAAATAGTGTTAAATTCAAAATAATCGAATTAGCTAAATAAAAAATTCACCGCATTTTTTGTTATAAAATACAAAAGCGCAACACAGCTTTTTTGATAAATTACACTACAAAAAGATGTTTACTCGACATGCTGTTCAATTTTAAAGTCGATAAATCCAATATTTTTATAGATATGCCAACCATTCGCGAAAAAGCTGTTAAGAGAAAAACGTGTTTCAAATTTTAGTACAGTTAACAGAAGCATATTCAGTACTTACAGTACTTTTCTTCTGATTTGCAATACTGCATTCAGTGTGATTATACTCTGATCACCCATCTTTTGATGACAAATAGTACACTACCCTACAATAATGGACCGGATGCCAGCGGATTTGCATATAATCCGACTACTTGTTTGGTGGTGTTTTTCGTGGTATGGCCTGAGACCTTGCATGTTGTTCCTAATAAATTGAACGCCGACGCCTGCGTGAACATTTTGGACAATCAGGTTCTTCCTACGTTCTGGCAATTTTATGGAATGGACAAATGTTACTTCCAGGACGACAACGCTCCATGTCATGTTGTAGCCTCTACCAAGCAGTGGTATCAAGATATGGATGTCAAACGTCTTCCCTGGCCTGCTCAGAGTCCCGACCTGAACCCATAGAATATTTGTGGAACCAGTTAGAGCGACGCTTACGGACCAGGAAACCTAGTCCGAAATCTACAGCTAAGCTGGCGACATTCTTGCAGCAGGAATGGACACAAATACCCATAGCTGTGTATCAAAACCTTGTTGAAAGAATGTATTAAAGAAGGGTTGCTGGTGTAATTGCAGTACGTGGGGGACCATCAACCTATTAAAGCATGTATTCTTTCCCTTATACCATCACATCTTGCTGTCCGGTTCATTATTATAGGGTAGTGTATATCGGCTTCAGAGAATTTACATCTTTATGAAGTGGCGCGCGCTCCAAATTGTAAATCTCCGAGCGTCGGTTAATGACTTATAACTGAGCCAATTTTTCGAATATCCATTTGATATTTGGCAAGCGATTTTAAAACCTAAAAAAAAAAAAAAAAAAAATAATAATAATAATACAAAATGAAAACAAAGTAGGTCTTTTCGAAAACAAAACATAGGTATTTTTTGTTGAATTTGAAAAAAGGTTCTATCAGAATAAACGAATCGAATAGATTTCTGAACTCTATTTAAATATAGATGTGTCATTCATTAAACTTCTTTCTTCTGCACAACTGCTCATAAATATGACTATAAAACAAAGGCACACGCGATTGACAATTGTTAAAGTCGTGCTATTCCGAAATGTAATAATTTTTGTCCAAAGATAAGTTAAATATTTCAAAATGTGCATCTGAGTAATTCCAGTATTATCTAGTCTATCGTTCATGCTAGACAGAACACAAAAAGAGAGTTTATTTCCAGGCAAGTATTACAGTAGACTTTTAAATAAAAATAACTCGTCGCTATAGTATTTAATTATAGTATTAAATTTTGTATTATCAACGTTTCACATTTACATATATGCTTTAAACATTACTCAAACAGGACATTTTTAATGTATCATTTTAATAACCTAAACAGAACAGGGCATGGGAAAGAAATTGCTCAATATATTTTCAGTTATAGATATTAAATAAAGAATGAAACTTTTAATGGAGAAAAGTTTTCGTTATCTAAAAAGCAATGCAATTATTACAAAAAATTTACCCTACTTGAAAAACATGCAAAGTGTAATAGCGTCAATTTGGGCAAACAGGAAAAAATATTTGTATACAGTACTACATTTATATACAGTACTACGTCGCAGAAAAACCCCACCTCCTTTATTTCAAGCAATATTCAGATACATTATTAAACAGGGAATAACGGTCCTCTACAAATTCAAATCCAAAATAATTGCACAAGGGAACGTCTTCATATTAAATTTTGCGTGTACAACAAAATTTCTACTGAAAAGACCATGTTTTGATGCCTTAATCAGATTCTACATCGTTAAATTAGTCTAGATATGAAATTTTATGACTTTAGTATCTTTATATAAGGATATATTCAATATTAAAGTTGCTGTCAATTTCAGGGATCATCTTCACATTGAAAATCACTATTCGTAGATCAAGATTAATTGTAGTTTAAGATACCCGATTTTCAAATTTCAACACTTTTTAACGTATTTGTCAGGGGGTGCAAACGATCCGAGTATTATTATATTTACTATGCAAGTGAAAACAATTAGAGTATTACGGCATTATATTTATTACTAGCCACTGTGTGGCTAGTAATAAATATAATACTCGTATATATAATACCCGTGGTGTAAAATGTTCCGCTGATTTCAAATCCTTTGAAATTTTTAATCTAACTTTAACGATTCCGATTTTACGAAAAAAGAACTTAACAATCCCAGTCAAAATGTTTTTTATTTTTTTGCTCTTCTTCGCTGAAATGGAATAGAGCAGGAAATGTAATTTGTTTTTATTTTTATTTTAATGCTAAGGGCGGAAAATGTAATCTGTTTTATTTTTGGAAAGCGAAAGTTCACGTGACGTCAAAATCTCTTGCCAAAATATAAAAGATTTAAAAGAAAATCAAACGTATAAGGTATCTAGCTGGTGTAAAATCTTTTCCGCAGATTTCAAATCCGTTAAAATTTTTACTCTACCTTTAATGATCGCTGAGATAGAAAAAAGAACTGAAGATCGCCAGTGATAACTTTAGTAACATATTTTGCTTCACTGAAAACCGTTTCGCAGGAAATCAAAATGAACGTATCTCGAAACAAACGAAGGCCCTTCGAATGTGTTCTCTCCTATTCAAGACGGGAGGATGAAAAACTTTTCAAGCGGAAAAAGTAAGAATGGAGAAAAAAAACTATTAAATTCATTTAAAAATGTTCTAGATTGAATTTTAAAATTCGCCTCGACCCTAAAATTGCAAAATATTCGGACTACCTATGTGCCAAATCTCATTACTGTAAGTGCCATAGATTCCTCAGGACTTTGCGGCCAATAAACAAACAAACAAACAAACACTTCCTTTAAAGGATGCAGTACATAAAAATCACTCAAAATATAGAATTTTTTTTTATTGCTTTTAATTAGAGCTACAACCTTTCTAAATAAGTGTGCAAAATTTGTAACTCGTAACTGCATTAATTAAAAAGTTATAGAACCTTTTCTGATCCAAGACACAATAAAAATTACGTGCTTCGAAGTAGGTGTGCGACCTTCAGAGACGAAATGTTTGGTTTCTAATACAAAGTGTGTTGGCAAGAATGTAACGAAGATTCCTGGTGCTTTTATCATCTGCATTGGCTCATGGTATAATTCATGGTTCTCATATGAAGCATATTAAAACACCAATCAACGAATCGCAATTGGCAAAAATATTGTCAATTTACCAAAGGCTTGGTTTAAATTGAACTGTTACAACGTTCTGTAAGGTGTACCACACAAAACTCTAATGTAAGCCTGCACAGCGTTACATGGAGTAAGTGCTCAAAGCAAAGTTGCGCATCACTGCAACGTGTTATAATTGCTGTTTGTGATAATATCACAGAATTCAATGTGGATCCTCTAAAATCTGTAGGTTTTCAAAAAGAAAACAATATTTCATTGAGTGTGCATTCTAAACATCTTGCTATCTATAAAGACTAACGTAGAATATAGTTAAGAAATAGAAAGAAGACAGTAGTTTATTTACTAGCTAAGAAAAAAATTATAAATGCATTGCAAAAACGTAGTCAAAAAATTGAACTAAAATAAGAAGGAATTTTGAATAAATCTGGATACTTTTAAATGTACACACTGAATTAATGCTATTTCAATTATATTTTTAATCTGTGTAAAATTATTATGAACTGGATAGTTAATATTCAAAACTGGTATATTATGCATTGATGAATTTTTGAGTTCGCTTCGAAAATGAAATGTTTTTAAACTTCAACTATATTAACTTATTCTTAAGTGTTATATTTCAGTTAAAAAATTTAAATTTGAGTGAAAAATGCCTTGAATTGTTTTAATTGGTATGGAAATCAACATATTAATTCCAAATAGCTCTGAGTTTTGTAAATAATTTTTATACAGGTTTTAAAACTTTAAAAGCATTTTTGTCAGCTTTAGTTTTTTTGGCACTATAAGGTATTCAAAATGCTAAAGCTTTTAATGTATCAAAGAAAAAGCTTCCAAACTTTTTCCACTTATTCTCATATGTCTTTAAAATAAAACTGAGTATGGATTTACATCGAAGTGATATATTTATTTATTTTTAAATAGTTAAATATAAATTTTTTTATTTTTGGTGGTTTTTGTATCATTTTAGCTTTAAAAAATTGTATAAAATTAAATATGTTCTTGATTTAAAAATACATACACAGTTTTGTTAAGTATATTTGAAATTTTGCTGAGAAGAAAATGTGAAGCAAAGTAATAAAAATTGAAAATGAAGTAGCATTTTTTAAAAATTCAAAAAAATTTGTAAAAATTCATTTTTTTAAAAAAATTGCTTATTTGACAAGGTTTTTTTTTCTAAAATCAACTTATTATTTACAAAACAATAAAAGAACAAAAATTTTTTAATTCTATTATAAAAAAATCAAGAAAATTTTAAAAATGGTACCGCGTCCCCTTAATAATAGTAGAGATGCAAGTGCAAACGATCCTAGAATTATTACTCGAGGTTTGTCAGAAGTTTTTTAAACTTTTGGTTGCCCTCTAAACTCGCAATAATCAGGAAAATTTTTATGTAACGTAAAAACTAATAATTGGCATGAGCTGATATTTTTTGCACCTTCATATAAGAAGTCCTATATCGATTCCTATCAAAACATAGTATGGTTTCAATTCATAATTATTTGAAACATTAGTTTAATAATTACTATCATACTAAAAATTATTTTAAAAATTAACATTAATTAGGTGGATTTTGTTTGAGTTGTTTAACAGTAACATGCTACAAAATGTATCAGCGCTATAAAAACGTTATTTAAGAAGGTATCCATAAAAGTCTAAGAAACTGATTTAAGACTAGGAGCTCCAATCTTTCTGTACCCATAACTTAAAAATGGTTAGACCTAATGATATGAAATTTGGTATTTGAAGCTAAATTTTGATTTAGATTCGAAATTGTGTGTGAACATAGGGAGTTTAGAATGTAAATCATAAAGTTGGTGCTGAATTTAATATAAAGACGGCCTTTTATGCAAATTTCATGAATTTGAATTTATAGAAGTCATTAGGTTCCTATTAAACGCCATCTTTGATTTTTCTCTACTATTAAAATTGCTCGGATGAGGAAAGGTGGATCATTTCTATCCCCAGATTGTTCATCTATAAATTTTTATGTCCATTTCTATCCTTCGAACAATTTACAGAAACCTTTAGCTTTTAGTTATACAGGTTTTGAAAATATCTGTCCAAATTGTGAAGGGTGATAGAGGAGTCCAAAATAAGCAGTCCAATAAAAATTTCAAAAATAAAATTCTTTAATTAATAAAACAGTTTAAGAATAAACAATCGTCTTTTTCTGATCGCAGCCCCAAACAACCGATGCATATCTGCGAGCTCTGAATTTGTGTAGCGATGCATACCATTGAAAATTCAAGTGAGGAATGACGTCTTACGCCACAGAAACGAAACATCTATTAACCTAAGCAGCACCCTCTACCACCTAAACGCAGCACTTCCGGACACACATACTTTGGGAAAAAATATTTATTTTGAGCCAGCACCTCTAGTACCCTTTACAATTTTGCCAGATATTTTCGAAACCCCTTGAATATTATTACAAAAACTCGATTTGAGTTAGTACTTCAGAATCGAATTTAGCTGAGACAATATATGGTTGTAAGTCAGACCTGTATGTTGACATGTAAAAATTTCATTCCGTAGAGTTCTCAAATGATATATGCTCCAGATGCATTGTTCTTATCTGACATATTTATGCATCCAAGTATTAGTAATGAATTGATGGATGTGGACGTGACCAAACATGAAGGAATGTTACTGCAAAGAATCTGCTGTGTCACTAGAGATCGTTTGAGGTCATTTGGGTCAACCCATGCAATGAAAGTTTCGGAGGAAAGGGGGAACTTCACGTTGATGGGGACAGTGCATTTTCCCGACATCGAGAGATAATGTTTTGTGAAAATAGTTGTTACTTGCATATCGTCGGCTTAGAGCAGAAACTATTGGCTGACATTTCTAGGAAAGGCATCTTTTGACAGTAAATGATTATTTTCATGATGATGAGAAATGGATTGTCATATTGATATTTAGTTTGAAAAAAGTATAGAACTATCAAAATTCATATAATTTCTATTTTTGAGCTGAAAACCAATATTTAGTCTTTGTTTTGTCTGTAGTCTTTAATCAACTATATTGTAAAATCTAACTCTGTCTGACGAATTTCTGCTCGAAGCCGAGGATATGTTAAATTATGAATCAATAAATTATAAATGGAGATTAACGAATAAAACACACAAATCATTAATAACAAGTAATACATATCGTCGACCTACAAGTGAAACCCACTAAGTCAAAATTTCAGGTTACGAAGTTTCATAGCTTTTCTACACCATAATAGGGCGATGTTTTGACTAGTGAAATATACAGGGTGCGGCAGAAAGAACGTTATGATTTGGAACGTCAATAAAAAAATACAAAGCAAGATGGAGAAAGAAATCTTTTATACCCAAGAAGTACACAGTATGCTATTGTCATCTATTAAGTTTTCAAGAGTACATCATGTAAATGGCGACCGTCAATGTCGATGCAGTTTTGAAGTCTCTTTCGGGAATTTTGCATTGATCTGCGGACCATGTCCAGCGGAATCGCCGTGATTTCTTGCGTAATTGCTGCCTGTGGGGCTATTTCAAATCAAAAGTTTACCAACACCGACCAACAAATTTGCAAGCACTCAAGGGAGCACTTACGCAAGAAATCATGGCGTTTCCGCGGGACATAGTCAGCAGATCAATGCAAAATTTCCTAAAGAGAATTCAAAACTGTATCGTCATTGACGGTCGCCATTTAACTCGTGTACTCTTCAAAACTTAATGGATGACAATGGCATACTGTGTACTTTTTAGGTATAAAAGATTTCTTTCTCTATCTTGCTATTCGTAAACCCACTCCACTTACCCTTCTGAGATCTTACGGCAGCGATTCCCTCACATGATCTGCCTATTTCATCAGAAGCTAGTTGGGGAAACATACTTAATGAGTAGAATTTATTCCCGTTTGTTTCTCAGAACTGTCTTTTGACTTAGTATGTTTTACTTGTAAGCTGACGATACGAAACATGCTTACAAATAAAAGCTGACAGTGAAATTTTTGGGCCATCAACACCCCTAAAGTAAAAAGTGTCGATTGCAATTACATATCACCCTTCAAATTTCCACTAGCTTTACCGACTCTTATAGGGCAGCGAACTGTCTCATTAAACTGAACTATGTTTGCTCAAACGATCATTTAATTAAGTTATTAAAGAAAATTTGTCTTCTCGATTCAGACTGTCAACTCGTGTGAAATAATTGGTATTCATAGACGGCAATGTATGAGGGCAAGGATAAGTAAAGTAATTGACTAACGTAAAAGTTTGGAAATTCATCTGATAAGGTAATACGTAATTTGATTGTAGATTAAGTAACATAAAATTCTTCTGTGTTGACGTTTGGGTGTCAATATTATTTAATATATTCTGTGTGTCTTTAGCTTTTCTGCAATGTTTAAAGTCCTCTAGAGATGCCTTTCTCAATCGCCAGCACTCCCTGGCCTCCCTTATAACGGATCGTGAGAGATTCTTCTGGAATCTGTTGTCAATTTAGTTCTCTAAGCATTTAAAGCATTTTTTCATGAATTAATATTTTGTAGTGAAAATATTTTTTCAGTGAAAATATTTTGGAGGAGAATAACATTCGTGAATTGTATCGAAAAATTGTGAAACAGAAATGAGAGTTCTTATTCGTTTTTCCTCACGTAGCGTTGTAAAACTGCAGTTTCTGCCATGACATACTTAACCCTCCAGGTGGTTTAAATGAGATATCTCGTCCATCTAGATCTGGTCTGCTTTCTAATGACGAGATACCTCGTCGAGACAACCACCAAGAGGGTTAAAACAAAACAGAGGAACCGTCTGTAACTTTCTGACTGTCTTCTTTGGCTATCACTTCAGTTTATCCTAGAATTAATAAGCTAACAGACAGCCACTATCATACATTTTTGGGGACCAAAATGGTATATGTCATTGAAATTCAGCAGATTTATTTTAAGGTGTTGGCCTGAGAAAACTATAACATGCTTCGAGATTTCATTAGCGCAGGGGATTGATAACTATTTGAAATGTAACTTTATATTCGTTAACATGCCGCATTGTATACATACGTGTACTTACACCTTTTATGATTATGACATCATTAATTATTGATACTTAATTTAGATTAATGTATGAACTTTAAAAAAAATTTGGAAAAAATATTCACGAGTTAATTTGCAGGGCTGGACAAACGTCTTATATGAAAAAATAATTTACCTGGCAGCGGTTTCACAAAGGCTGAGAACCATTGCTCTGAGCCTCAGAATGCTGTATGCGATAATTTAATCATTGTATTACGTTAAAAAACGTTATTATTTTTTACACTCAACTATAATGTGAAGATGCATTTTATGAATCCTTGTCGTCTCACTCTGTTCACGCTTGGGTTTTATTTCCTCCTTCCTATTTAAGACCTTTGGTCAATATTTATTGTACAATATTTACACAACTTGAACCCTAATATTTACTGAACTTTAAAATATAAGCGTATACTCTCGTGATGACGATGCTTTTTTTTCTGCATAAAGTCTTGTTCACATAGACAAAGGTAAAACTAAACAATGCTTTTTTTTCTCGTGAGGGTTTAATTGGCTACTTCAAATTTATCTAAAACACTGATAATCGTAAATAAGTAGGTCCATGATTCACGGATAAAGATGCTTTAACAAAAATTTGTAATGGCTTAACCTATAATATGTATTGAATTGTTGATAAAAAAAAGTTGAAGAATATAAAAAAAATTTGTAACCAATTTTGGCAGTGTAAGCAGCTTTGAATTTTGTAGATAATGTTCCTAAATACATTTGATAAATTGAGGGATTAACTACTTTATATTATTCATATAGTGATTAAAACTATATATAGCTATATGAAACTAATTCATATTCACTCATAATTACTACATTTATAAACTAGGTTCAATTTTTTAGTATACTGTATTAGAAGGTCACTTCACTTAAAATATTAAATTTATGAACCCGAGACGATTGAGGGGAGGATTCCCATATTCAACTAATAAGTGTGTGTATGTGCTAAGGTTTTAAAAATTCATCACAAAACCTAAAGAGAATCCTATGTATTAAAAAAACAAATTGGTATTTTACCTGAAATTCGAAGGCGATCCTCAGAAGAGTTCTACATTTATTAAAAAGACTGAATTTCTCAATTCTAGGAATACAAATGTTTCGGGATTCGGGATTTTTCGCAGCTTATAGCAAAAGCTTTTAAATTCCCCTACTCCTTTAAAGAATAATTCTTTCTCTATAAGTAATGAGTCAATAAATATTTTGATTCAGAAGTTTGTACAAAGCAATTGTATATTTATTTCAAACTGACAAGGCTCTTCTAAAACAATAGAAAACCCATTAGAGAAATAAAGCTTTTTCTGTGTGTGCCATTCCTATAAATATTCGTTTGGTTTAACTTAAGTGAGGGGTTTCGTAAAAAATTTCATCTTTCTTCCATTCTTCTCGATAAATCCGTCTCCAATGTGGCCAGAGGCATCAGCAGCTCCCTTAAAAGTAACAATAGAATCATAATGGATTGATCTGCCCATATGCGTTTATTTGGAGAAGAAAAATAAACAGATAATCGTAAACTTTTAAAAGTATCTTCACATCAATGCTTACATAAGAGTTGGTATTTTATTACATTAGTGCGCAAATTCACTTGTTCACGCTTCACACGTGATTAGCCTAAAAATAGTTTGTCATTTTTTTTAATAGCCATTGTTTTGTACCAAAGTATACGTTTTCTAAATTTAGTTCTAGCTTCCATGAACAATTTCGTGAATTACAAATCGAAACCAAACTTATATTTTGCTGCTGTTTATAACTGCTAATAGAGGTACGCTATTTTGGAGTGGCTGTAAAATATGCACCCGAAATCTAAGGAGAAGTGTCAAAAGAAAGTTCCACTTTTAAGGATTAAGAAGTAACTTAAGGGGGGGGGGTGTAGCTATAATCATTCTTTAAAAACTTAATTGTTTTCATTAATCCTAGGATCACTATTCTAGTTAATTCTAGGATTATTAATGCCTCAAATAAATTTATTAATGATAAACCAATTAAAATGACTTAAGTTAAATTCTTCAGGGGAATGATTTGTGTTTCTTCAATTTTGTTTATAATGCCGATTTTAAATCAGTGCAATAAGATAAAAGCATCAGTACTAAACTCTTTAGAATCTAGTGCTTTCCCAGCATGTACTGTAGAGGGGCAATGTTGTGGTATCGCACCCACTCACATGCCACCCACCTAGTTCACTAGGGTGTAACTGGAATATACTTTACTGCACAGCGTCTCGCAATATAATATTTTGTATTAACGCTATCTTTTCAATATTCTATGCACTTTTCATTACTAAATAGGGAAAGAGAAAGAGAGAGAGAGAGAGAGAGAGAGAGAGAGAGAGAGAGTTCGCACTATCGTTGCATTACTTACCTATCTGCTATCCACAAAAGAATGTGTACGTATCATAAAATAGAGAAAAGCATATTCCTAGTCCCCTAAATGTTTTACTCTCACAATTATTTACTATTTTCTATTAATACTTTACTAAAACTCCTATACTCTGTTATTATAATTTTCATAAATGTTTTTTCAAAAGAAATATACTAGTACACGTTTATATTGAGATGCTTCTTCTATATCCAGATTTGTAATCTATACAAACGTCAATGTCAAACGTCACTATATAAACTCCAATGTCTAAATTATCACGGCAATAACTGTAGAAAAAATAGCGAGCAAATGATAGTTAACTCTGAGGGATGGTATGCAGACATATCTAGATAGATGTCTGTACACCATCAGGCAAGATGTCTATGCCTATCAGACAGATAGATGTCTATATACAACTCGTATTGTGTCACGATGTTTTAATAATTTAAATTGAATGGGGTTTTAGAAGTGTTCCTTTATGATAAAATAAATTAAAAGTAAGTTTCATGACGGGCCCTTCACATTGAATATGTGTTTGATGCCTTCGGATAGACGAGACATATTGTATCTCATATTCTTGTCTTCCTCATTTCCCTTCTACATATATTTTCCTTCTTTTTGGGTACCACTCATTACTGAAAATCAACTTGATGATTTGTCCATAGAGAGTATGAGGAAATACAAAATACAATTAATTCCTGATACAATGCTTAAATATGGACAACGCGAATTTCAATATTCTTACATAAATAAACGACCCAACTATCGAATGGATTATGGAAAACACATAACACTCACTTTGAAAGTCAATTAAAATTGTGCCAATTCTCAAGAAATCAGAAAGATTACGAGATATATCTAGGATTAATATATTTTTGTGTGTAAAAGAGAGAGATGAGAGAGAGAGTGAGAGAGAGAGAGAGAGAGAGAGATAATTTGAGTTCGATAAAAACATGGCACACATACATTTACATTCCACTTTAATACGAGTAGTTTGCGTGTGTGAATTAAACTTATCTCTCTAAGAATATAATTATAAGAAATAAAAGCAGCAGAACTAATGTTTTTATAAAGAAGTTTCAACAAATTAGGAACTGTTTCGAAAACGGATCTATATAAGAGTAAATTCCAAGAACATATAGCAACTAACTACATAATTTAAATTCTCCAGATCAGAATTTTTATCTTGGGTCGTTGTTACTTTTTACAAAACTGGCATAAGTTTTCAAGAACTGCTTTAAATATATTTCTTTCCATAAATACATATTCTTGGAAACGTATCGCAATTGCATAGTTTAAATTTCTCCAGACCTGAAAAAATTCCACTGACCAATACTAGCAAACACCAGATAAAACAAAACTTTAATTCCCTTTGCAAAACTTATTTTACTCTTATTTCACTCATTTACTAAGTTGGGAACAAAATGTTTTTTTAAACTGTTAAATATTGTTTCATACTCTTATTATCTTACGATTTTGCAATAATTAAACTTTAAAGTGTTTCTGGAAGTGTTCTCATATTTTATTATCAAGCGTAGCGCCCATTTTGTGAAGCACTCTAAGAGCGTTGATTCGGAAGAGTGGATTGTAAAAGAATCCTCTAAATCAGTTTTAAAAATGATTTATTTTCTAATTGCGTTTTGATGAATCTTATATATTCATGATGGAGCCTTTGCAGGGGGTATAATTAAAGAATGCAAATTCAACAGGGAAGAAATAGTACATCAGTTGAAAAGAATTAAGCCATCTAAAGCACCAGGGCCAGACGATATTTATCCGAGAGTACTAGTGGAATGCGCGGAAGAACTGGGGGAAGTAATTCACACGATATTTAATTCAACATATAGCACAGGTTGGGTGCCAATGGATTGGAAGTTGGCCAACATAACTCCAATTTTCAAAAAGGGAATACAAAGTGATCCGGGCAACTATAGACCAGTAAGTCTAACATCAGTAATTTGCAAAATATTTGAATCTCTGTTAAAAAAGCATATAATGTTATACTTGGAGGAGGGGGGACTGTTATCAGAGAATCAGTATGGGTTTAGGAAGGGCAGATCCTGCTCTACAAACCTTTTGAAGTTCTACGAAAAAATTACTGAGGAGCTGGATAATAAGAGCAGTGTGGATATCATGTACATAGATTTTCAAAAGGCTTTTGATAAAGTACCTCATGAGGCATTACTGTTTAAATTGGAAAGGCTGGGGATTCAGGGAAAAACATTAATATGGATAAAAAATTGGTTATTGGAGAGTGCAGGTAAAAGGAAATTATTCACAGTGGACAGAAGTTATAAGTGGGGTGCCTCAGGGATCAGTTTTGGGACCAATTTTATTTATAATTTTCATAGATGATATAGGTCAGGGGATCAAGAATAGAATCAGTATATTTGCAGATGACTTAAAAATATGGGGGACAGTGGATACCAAGTTACAGATAGAAAATTTACAAGGGGATTTTGATAAGATATCCGAATGGGCTGTAAAATGGGGTATGTCATTTAATGTAGGGAAATGTCAAGTTCTGCATATGGGTTACAGGAATAGTGGAGCCGAGTACTGTCTGCAGGGAGTAAAGGTAAAGGAGGGAGAAACAGTCAAGGATCTTGGGGTGATAATTCACAGGGATTTTAAAATGGGTCACCAATGTTCAGTTGCGGGTAAAAAGGCTAATAGGTTATTGGGGTATATTAAAAAGACTGTAACTTCAAGGGATAAGAATATAATCTTGCCATTATATAAGGATTTAGTAAGACCACATCTAGAATATGCTGTACAATTCTGGGCTCCATATATGAGAAAGGACATAGAATCAATTGAAAGGGTTCAGCACAGAGCTACAAAAATAATAAAGGGGCTAGCAAATTTCGACTATAATGAACGTTTAAGTAAGCTAAACATGTATACACTGGAAAGAAGAAGAAGGAGGGGGGATTTGATTCAGCTTTTCAAGTTTGTAAAACAAGGGGACACAGAGGGCTTAAATTTCAATAGGGATAACAGAACAAGGGGCCATGGGTATAAATTGAATAAGACACATTTTAATCGGGATTTAAGGAAAAAGTACTACTTTAATAGGGTAATAGACAGTTGGAACGCGTTGCCAGAAAATATAGTTAATTCAAAGGGAGTGTACGAATTTAAGACACAATTGGATAGTCAGTGGGAATTGGAGAATTCATAAACAAAGGACCAGCCTTGTTGGGCTTGAGCCTGTAGCTGGTCGTCAATATTTGTATTTGTATTTGTATGAGTAACTAACTTTATTGTTATTTTGAAATTAAGCTTCCGTTGAGTAAGTTTAGGCAGCATTAATTAATTAATTAATTTTTTAATGTAAAATTGTGTTAAAATTTACGTTTACAAGCATCACGAAGAATGCACATCAATGCTATAAATATAACATACCGTTTTAAACTGGTTTTCTCTGTTTTGGGAAGTCTAGTAAAAGAAACTGAGTTTTCTTAAGCTTCGATTTTTTGTAATTTAGTAATTAAAATTAAAGAATAAGGGAAAAAGCAATTAAAAATGTCTTTTAAATCACTTTAAAATCAAATTAAAGGCTACGAAAAAATTATAGCTACTCGTGGAAAACAGAAAATCCAAAAGTTGACAGCACAAGTTGTTACACTAAAACATTTCAAAATAGTATAAGGTTTAGAAATTTTTTCATTTCTTAACTAAAGTACGCAAGCACATTTATTCTTCATGCATCATGTAAGATAAACAGGGCTTGTAACAATCAGAATTCAGAAAATACAATATTCCATACTAAATAGGTCATAAATTTTCAAAGCTCTACCTGACGTGTATAACAAGTATCCTTAACTGTATCGAGAAGTTGAGACTTAAGCGCTTCGACAAGATTAGAATAATATCCCGTCCCATATCAAGTATTTGTTTTCAGTTTTCCCTCATATAAACAACCCTCTGTTATATAATCAGGTCAAAGGATGATCCGGAAGCATTTTGTGTGATAAACAATTTCGCAAGTTCTAGGGATTATGCGTGTGCTACTTATTATATATATATATATATATAATGTAAGGTGCTGATAAAGTAAGCTTATTCCCAGTGTGTGGAACTGAGTCCCTTAGAACTTATATTTCTAGTGTGGTATAAAAGTCTCTCCAGTTTAGGGCACATTCATAGTGTTTGCCTTGTAAAACTAGAATTGAGACAGCGGCATGTTTGTCAGCAATAGCAAACTATAAATGAAATAGGTAGCAGTTTCTATACGATTCTAAATACAGTGGTGATTCGAAACTCATGGGATTATATATATTTCTCATTAATAATATTACTCATAGTACCTGTAGATATCGAAAAACCACTACATTTACAGCGTTTTTGAACAATTGAATAAGCATAATTCTCTACGTAAAGAGCGGAAACAGTCTTTCAACCATTGCTTATTAAAAAGAGCCATTTTAAAAGTAAACAAAACTTCGAGTTAGCAGACGCGATAAGTTATACTTTAACTATTTAACAGCTGAGAAAATAAAATTTTCTCGAAGCATACTATTTTTTACAGCTAATTAAAATCGTTCAAAAAATGTCCGAACAGCCTCTGTAGTTCTGCTTAATATTCACAAAAAGCTAAAGGAATCAAATTATAAGGGTACTTTAACTCTTAAGACTTGTATACATGTGAATTATTTGAAAATATTTCGAAGACACATATAGACTGTTTC
This sequence comes from Metellina segmentata, assembly GCA_947359465.1. Taxonomy (NCBI): domain Eukaryota; kingdom Metazoa; phylum Arthropoda; class Arachnida; order Araneae; family Tetragnathidae; genus Metellina; species Metellina segmentata. The sequence goes on along the minus strand of OX375872.1, from coordinate 82,166,230 downwards.
GAAAATCGCAGTTCTGCAGTACAGGCAATTCGTTTTTTATCACAACTGCTTCGATCAACATAGAAGCAATTTAGCTAATACATCAATTTATGTTTCCAACTTTAAGAATTACAAAAAATCGTATTTTAGTTTTATATGAGAGAAGCCAACTTTCAACTTAATTGGGTTTAATGAATGAGTTTAATAAATGTAACATTTTTCTTGAGAAACATATTTTTTTGATTGCCTGAATATATTATACTCTCCAGAGTCCTTTTCGGTATACAGAACGATGTCTTTACAGAATAGATTCGTTTAATATCGAAACAATAACACGCATTACTGACGCTTTGCGCCGTATATATAAGCACAAAAGACAGAACCTGGTATCGTAAGAGGGACAATACAAACGCTCTCTTATTGATACTGTGATCCACAGCTTATTGATATTGCGATCTGTCTGAAATCAATTGCTGTTATTTCTAAGGGTGGTTTATATAACACTAAGGGTCATGGACCATGTTTTGTAAAAGTATTATTTCTTTATTTAAGCCAGAAACACACACAAAATCAATTGCCGCGTTATTTCTGAGGGTAGAGTATATAACATTAAGAGTTATGGACCATGTTTATTAAAAGTATCATTTCTTTATTTAAACCAGAAATGAAATCAATTGCTGTTTTTTCTAAGGGTGGAGTATATAACACTAAAAAAGGACCATGGACCATGATTAAGTATTATTTTTTATTTAAACTAGAAATGTGAAATCACATGCTGTTATTTCCAAGGGTGGAATATATAATACTAAGGGTCATGAAGCATGTTAAGAAAAAGTATTATTTCTTTATTTAAACAAGAAATACAATTACAGAACGTCTATCTTTTTGTTAGGAATTAAAAACATTTTCTAAAGGGACTTATTTCAAATAACTTCTGATTTTTATATATGGTGTCCAGGAAACTTTAGATTTAAATTCAGTGATAGTTTCTGGCATGCTTGATACAATAATGATAAAATCCATTTCAAACAAATCCATTTCTATTCAAAGTAAACAAAATTAAAGGTTTTCATCTGTTGAACAAATTCAGCGAGACAAAAATTTGTTTTCTCCGTATAGTAGACTCACAACTTTGAAAAGATACATTATTTATTAATACAACTTAAACGAATTACAAACGAGCATGTATCAAATAAACTTTAAAAATGTCATTTAAATGCAGCAGAATTTGTGGAAGACGAACCAAAATCTTCCATTTCAAAATATAATGAAAAAGAGGAAACTATAAACTAAGAATAAACACAAAATATTTTAGGATAAACACGAAAAACACTAACATTATTAACTTGATTTTAGAATTTTTGTGCACGATATAAACTCACATGCACATAATTAACTTAATTTTAGAAAAAAAAAGTTTGTGCGATATACACCAACATGCATATAATTAACTTGATATAAAAAAAATTTGTGGGGAAGAAAAATTGAATTTGAACATTCACTACATTGATCTTTAGGTGTAAAGTTAAATGATAATTTCAACGATTAATAGAAAAAAATTAGAATTGTTGAAAATCTAAAATACTAAATTGAAAATACTTACCACAATTCTTTAAAATATACACAGTACAATTAAATATATATTACACAATTCTTTAAAATTGAATTAAAATGTTTTTGTCATTAAGAATTTTTGAGTTACGTGGAAGATTTTAGAGGCAATGTGTCAAAATACTATTCAATCCAAGGAGATGACCACGAAGAATGTAAATATCCGCAATTAAAGCATAAATTGTTACACCTAGGTAACTTTTTTCGTTCTGTTAAAATAATTCTTGTCAGATAGACGGATGAAATCCTTAGTCAAATTGGTTGTAAACGATGAAATATTTTTAAAACAACGACTAAGAAAGATAAAAACTTTGAAAAGATCGTCAGTGTGGTTTTTAATCAAGTTTTTAATCTTTCGTAGTCATTTTTTGAAGTGTTTTCATTTCTTTACTAAATTTGTCAGTATTCTGGGTCAAATTCATAACAAGTGATACGTATTTTGAAGGTGAAATATGTTTCAGGTACATTCTCTTTCAGAGGTTTAAAAAACTATAAAATGATATTTTCTAATTATGAAACGTGCACAAATTTGGAAGTTATTCGTACTCATCAACAAGTAATGCGTTACAACGAATGATCAGTTCAGTAAATTCTCTTATGATCGTTTGATAAATTTCCACATACATTTATTTTCACGGTAGAAAATGATAGCACATTATATCATGAAATAAATATAAATAAAATAGCACATAAATGGTAGCACACCAATCATAATTTTCAGTAATCGCCTTTAAAAAGACGCTTTCAAGGGTTTCTTTTATCCCGGAATTAAAGACGGGGAAATTTCGTTTTTTTTTTAGAAAAGAAAGTTGATTTTGTATTTTTTAAGTATTTTGATTCTTGGAATTTTAATAAATTGTGTGTCAAAATTTTAAATCGCAAAATTGACTCAGTTAAGCCATCAGATATAAAACGGGAGATACAAAATTTGATGGTCAGGAATAAAATTTGGAGAATGTGCCACTGCATTAAAGATGTAAGTTATACAAAGCCGATTTATAACGATTTGTCATTAAAAGATGGGGATCGAAGATAATCAAACTGTGCGGCACTTGTTAAGTAGATTAGCGGGAAAATACTAAAAGTGCTGAATATGCTTCAGTTAAATGTCTTTCTCGGAACAGATTTGTCGTGAATGCGTATCGTTTAATGAATCAGAAAAGCGATGTGCTACGTTTTTATAGCAAAAAACTCGGTCACTTTTTACTAGTTTAATAGATGATTTTGGATTTCACAAGTTACCATTTTATCAACCATTTAAAATAAAATATGATTCATCAAATGATAGCTACATGAGTATGAAATAATTTCGTTTTGTTTTGCTTAAGATCACTTTGGATTGAGAAATCATGTCAATCCGCGATACGGAACTTCACTCTGCGTCTTGGAGGAGGAGGGTTACCGATGTGATTTTTTTTTATGAAGACGATTAAAAAACTTTTCGTCAATGCCTGAAATGACTATAAGCAGACGTAATCTATCTGGAATTATTCGACTGTATAGTTATATCAATAAAAATTGACGAAAAACTGTACTTTTAGGGAAAAAAAAAGAGACTGGTGTTTAATTAACATAGCACTGGGGCAACACGACGGGCGTTGGCGATGGTCCGGGACCAACCCCCGAGGACAACATCACGTAATTTTGAATCACGGTCAGATGACGAGGTGAACACCTGAGCTGAACCCCCACTTTCCCAAATTTCACGTCATACCAACATGGTTAAATTTAGGACCACGGTAGATTTAACGAGCACTAGCCCTCGTGTACACGGCGATCTTTGTCTGGACAGAGTTTTGAATCGCAACTCTCCGGTTGCCACTGGAAAGATGAGCATATTAATTTATTGTTATACAGGATGTCCATAAAAGAATGTTCCAGTTTCAATGGTATATTATAACAGTTTAATTTAGACTATTTACAGAAAATCATATATCAAATTGAAGATAAACTCACCTAGTTTTTCTTACAAATGTTCAATATGTGCATCTTAAGTTATACGGCACACATCCAACCTTAAGTCCAATTCTTCCCACACTTTGGTTAACAAGTCCGGAGCAACAGCATTTTCAATTCTATGTCTTCTTTCTAGGTAGCGGCGGAACGTAGACACGTAGATCTTTTATAAATCTCCAAAGGAAAAAATCGCATGGCGTTATGTCATGTGAACGTGGAGGCCAGCGTAAAAGAGCTCTGTCCTCTCGACCATTATAATCAATCCAACGGTCAGGGACTTTGACGTTCAACCACTCTCGTATAAAGAGATTCCAATGGGGAGGGGCTCCATCCTGTTGTCTAATGAAGTTTACAGGCTCACCCTCTACTAATTGGGGAAAGAGCCATTCTTTCATCATATCCAGATAAGCCAACCCTGTTACGGTAAGAATTGAACTTTAGGTTGGATGTGTGCAGTATAACTAAAGGTGCACATATTGGACATTTGTAAGAAAACCTAGGTGAGTTTACCTTCAATTTGATATATGATTTGTTGTAGATAGTCTTAATTAAAGTGTTATAATCTACCATTGAAACTGGGACATTCTTTTATGGACACCATGTATTACTGTATTATTGAATACTGGAAATTTTGCTATTTGAAGACACCCACCACGTAAATTGGTTATTCATTTCTTATCTAATCCCGTCCTCCTTGCCATGCCTTTTAGAATGCAAGTACACGAACTCATTGCAGGAAGTGATTTTCGAGGCATCAAAGAAGAAGGATCCTCCTGATTCTTTGATGCTGAAAGAGCTCGCATTTTCACATTCTGAGTTTCGTTGAAGTGAGTGACACAATAAAGTATTTGGGACTAGCTCAGAGATGAACTGGCTTCCAAAATGCTGAAACAATGAAAAACTGTTTTCAATTGTTTATTTGTTAATTTCTTAATTGTGCTTAACCCTCTGAGCGTTACAAGATTTCCGAGCAGTGTAGAATTGCTTTTGCCCCCCCACAACACATATAATGACTAAATAACCATACTATGACTAAATAAACTTGCCCCACAACTATATAATGATTAAATAACCATAACCTACAAGGGGCCCGCGGTAGCCTGGTTGCAAGAGCAACGAATTAGCAACTGGAGTGTTGCGAGTTCGAATCCAACCAACCTTAGTGTTGTGCTCGTATCTTTCCCATTGGGTTTGATCACAGACCGTCGCCCATTGCCCGTTGTGTTGCTCCTGTGCGACGTTAATTAAGATAACTACCTATCCATATCTATAAGTTGAAAGTCCTTATGTTGGCTTGGTGTGGAAGTGTGGAGATTGAGGTGCTAGCTCAGGTGTGATCTCACGATCTGGCCGTGGTTCAAAATTACGGGATGCTGTCCTCGGATCTTTCCCTCCGGGGTTTGATCCTGGACTGTCACCAATAGCTCACTGTGCTGCTCCAGTGCAACGTTAATTAAAAAAATACCATATACCACTATAAGTTCAAAGAGTTAAAGTATTTTTTTTACCTATGAAAATAAAAAAAATTTTTTTTTCCGTTTCCTGTGAGAATAGAATCATTTTGAAAGAGAGATATTCTATAGGTCCTTTCCTTTGAAAAGATTGTTTTCTTGCTGTAAGAAGCGAACGATTATGGCTATCTTTTAACCCTATAACCTTCCCGATATTTGTGATTAGTGTAAAGTTTTACCACACAACCACCTTAATGACTAAATAACCATATCCTTCATATTCAAAAGAAACAACGGATTCTTTCATAACACAAAGAAAGATTTGTCCTTTGCTTGCAAAAAAATCTTTTGGAAGGATTCTATTGGCCCTTTCCTAAAATAAATTTCTTTGAAACGATTCTATTGTCCTATTGTGTAGAAAAGAAACCTTTGGAAATATATTTTATAGGTCCTTTACTTAGGAAAGAATCCTTTGGAAATATATTCTGTAGGCCCTTTTCTTAGTAAAGAATCCTTTGGAAAGAATGTATTTTTCAAGAAGATCAAAATTGGTTAGAAGTCATACAGGGAAGACTTCAGGTTGCAAGGTGGAATTATGCTTGTGAACCAACCCGCCAGATGTTTAAGACTCAACATAACAGCTATATATGAAAAAATAATCGTTACAAAACTCGAAATCTTTCCACATCAATGATTTGAAATCGGGACAGATTTATTTAAAATTTATTGAATTATGTAAGGATAGAGAAAATAAAAATCAGATGGGTAACCTCCGTCAACCTTGAACAAATACGATGAAACAAAAACAGATCTGGAGACTCAGGTCCCCATGTGCGTTTTGATGAAAAAATAACAAGGAAAGAAAGAATCCCTTGGTGCAGATAATTTGGGAGGTCTCTTTCAATTTAACTGCTAGAATGTGCCGATAGAGATAGTTAAGAGTAAAACAAATAAAAATTGTATTCGGGCGTCTTTTTGAGCCTTGTTTGGATTCCGAAGCAAGGAGTATCGGGAACGAATCGAAAAAAGAAAAACTTCAGCCCGAACTTTGCTGAGTAATTCTTCACACAGAAAAGCCATTTCCGTCGACAAAAGCTTACTCTCTCTTTTTATCTGATAATGAAATTTTGGGATTAATAGCAGGCGCTCCCACATTTGGTGGATAGGCATTGCGTATGCGTATTCGAAATTCGTAGTTGTCCTATTTTCTATGGCATGAAACCTTTCTTCCCATAATTAAATGAAGTCTAACGTGTTCTTACGATATTTTCGGGTATGTTTAAACCTTCCAAAAGGGGAATTTCGGATTATTACATCGTGGCCATCTGTCATTTAACGGAAAATAATGGTAATAAGTCTTGTGAACATGTTGCTTTTCGGGTAATGGTAATGGTAATTTTTTAGTTAGCATCATACTAGAGCAACACAACGGGTTATTGACGACGGTTCGGGATCAATCCCTTAAGGGAAAGATCCGAGGACAACACCTCGTAATTTTTAACCACGGTCAGATGACGAGGCAACACCTGAGCTAGCACCCCACTCTCCAAACTTCCACACCAACCCAACGTGAGGACTTTCAGCCTCGACAGATTTAAGGTGCATCAGCCGCCTCTACACCATACGCTTACAGGCATCCATGCCCGGACCCGGATTCGAACCAGGAACCTAGAGGCTAACACTATAACCATTATGCCGGTTGGTCGGCTGCTTTTCGGGTGATAGAATCGTTATGTAGGTAGGTATTTAATTAACGTAGCATTGGAGAAACACAAAGGGCTATTGGTGACTGTCCGGGATCAAACCCGAGGAGGCCGACCAACTGGTATAGTGGTTAAGGTGTTAGCCTCTAGATCGGAAGGTTCCTGGTTCGAATCTCCTGTTCTATAAACAAACCACATCTACACTCATCTCAATTTTAAAGTAGTCTATAAAACAAATTGTACAGTATGAAAACCTTTAAAAACGTGACATTTGGTTTGTAACTAGCACTAATGTTAATTTTAAACTAGTTTATGTAGCAAATACATAAAATCTTTAAAAATGTAAGTGGCTCATGATTTTAGTTCTTGGTTCCTTTCAATTGATCTTGTTTTCCGATGACTGCAACACATGCCTAGGCTTTTAATCTTTGTTCCAGAAACAAGGCATCTACACTCATCTTAATTTGCGTCAGAAACAATAGGTTGGAGGTGATATTTTTGCTAAACCTGTTTTACGCCGTTACTTTATCGGGTGGTAAAAGTTGAAGTCCAGCGCCGGAAGCCGCATTGTTGATGCGTGGTCTTTTATAGCCCATAAATTTGTAATGACGATCACATCTTTCACTTGTTGGCTGTCAGTCAAGCAATAGCCTTAGATTGATTGGAATTGAATTCGCAATTTTTGCGGTAGGGGGGGAGAGAGGTTAGCAGATTTAGAGTAGAAATCCTTTCTGAGTAAAAACATCGTAAACACGACCGTTAAAACGAATTCGGTTACATATAAAAAATAAATTTCGCATTATTTTGCTTTTAAAGGGAACTTAGAGATTCTAAATAGAAAACTACCATGGAAAATTTCTACGAGGAGTGCGATTCTAAATATGTACCTTTCATATGGATACTTTTTAATCAGTTATAGTGTTTAACCCTTCTGGTGTATGTCTTTACGAGTTATAATGTCATTAGCAATGCTAACCAGATCTTGAGGACGATATATCTCGTCCTTAGGAAAACTGACCTGATCTTGATCTCGCCATCGTCAAAAATGGCAATATCTTCACTTTTCGGTATTAACTAGGCATTCTTGATGACGAGATATCTCGTAATTAGCAAAATTGGTCAGATCTTGAAAACCGAGATATTTCATCGAAACTACGAGTACTTTGAGGGCTAAACCTTATATTATTGGAACTCAAATTTTTTTTAACGACAGTGAATATTTCTTAGGTAGGTAGGTAGTTGAATTTATGCCACACTGAAGCAATACAACGGGCCATTAAGAATATTTTTTGAGTAAACCAATATTTTAAATCTGATCTATCCATAATCTCTGATTTTATTACAAGGTCTCTTTCTTACACTGTTTAGTTTATAAATCTAGTGCATTACATAGATTAACTTCCAATTTGTCCTGGATCGTTCAAAGTGTTTTTGAAGAGTTGGTTCTCTGACATAAATTAACCCTCCAGGTGGTTGTATAGACGAGGTACATCTCGTCATTAGCGAAATTGGCCAGATCTTTATGGACGAGATATCTCGTCGTAACTACTTTGAAGGTTAATACAGATATGTTTATAATTTTAATTTGTTTCCGGAAAAACTAGATTTGAATCATCACAGCAGTGGTGTTCAAACGTAATGTCATGGCACACTAAGATACCTCGAATTATATTGCTGAGTTGTCAAGCATATTAAAGCTAATTCTGATGGAATAAGGAGAGCTAATAGAATTAAGAAAATATTGTAATTATATTTTCTTATGTGCGAAGAAATTGCTATGGACTAATTTCGGTTTGAAATAAAACAGGGGTATCTACATGTTACAAAAAATGCTGCAATGTTGCAAAGAATGCTAGTAAGTTATTTAGCTTTGTAATTTCTATGTGAATTGAGCTTTTTAGAACTCACAACTAGACGAAACTATAAGAGGACTGAAATCGATTCAGGAAGAAACAAGTCTAATATTGCATTAAATATTCAAAAAATCGCTTCTGAACAATATTCACCAACAGTGATGTTAAACAAGTAATTTTTTAGGGGTCGATTTGGTCTCGGGGGTTGATTGGGGGATAGAAAAATATGAGACATCATTGTACGGGTAATATAAAAAACCTCACGCAAGCGTTTTTTTGCTTGTCCCATTATATTTACGTAATAATAAGCCAAGGGGAGGGGGGGGGAAGGATGATAAAAAGTCAAGATCTCTTGAAGGGGTCGACACTTAACAGAATTTTGTTTACCCCTGAATCAGATCATGATCTCTTAATCATAAAAAATTCGCCAATATATAGCTCGATGACAAGAAATCTCGTCCCATATTGTATACACAACCATATACGTTTACTTATACAATTTGAGCTAAAGAAGTAGGGGTGCCTTAAAAGTTAGTAAGCCTTTAACTTCTTCAAAATAAGGTTGATAAGCTGCAGTTGGATATAGTTGGATAAGATACACATATTGGGTACAGTATAAGTAACAAAGATTGAAGAAATGATAAAATGAAAAAATTCGTTTTTTAATTCAACTGTCGGAGATGATATTTATAAAAGATCTGGAATTATCATGCAGTTCTAGTTAAAACACTGGCGAAAATAAATTTGTGAGTGAGTTTAATCGTATTGATACTATAATTTGGTCTTCCTATTGTTACGTTGTCGAAGAGAGAGATAGAGAAAGAGATAGACGAAACAGACTCTCTCTCTCACACAGCCACAACACACACACACATAGAGAGAGAGAGAGAGAGAGAGGAAGAGATCACTAAGCAATATTTTCGTACCAAGAAGCAGTTGATCCTTTTGTTTGCCCATGAACTCCCCTTAAAGTTTTGCTAAAGAAGCAATTAATAAATATTGAATACATGTAACAGAGTTCCTCTTTTCAATCTCTTAGAAAATACGTTAATATTCCAACACTGCACAATAAAACGATGGGAAACTGTTTCTAGGAAATTTATAAAAGAATATATGATAATTAAAAGACACTGATTTCTTGAAGAAAAATTTACTTTAATCTTAGTGACACATAGAGACTATTAATTATTTTACAAGAGACTGCCAGTATTCACAGAAGTCTCTACTTCTAAGAACCCACATTTAAATAAGATCATTGTAATTAACACACATAAATTGTTTTAATTCAGAAAACAGATTAATAAAGTTTTTTAATATTTTTAATAAGCTTGAAACAGATGGAATTAATAATTGTTTTAATATACAAGTTGGGTCAAATTAAAGACGTTCTTAGAGCCCGATAATCACAAAAAATTATATTGCTGAATTCAACCAAATTTAGTGTAAATACTATTTAGACTATGGGGTTTCGATTTCTAAAAATACTTCGAATTTTCATATTCATCCACTCTTTTTTTCAGTTCTCTGTCTTCTCCGAGAGATTCACAGTTTCTGCGTTTACCGGTTGCAACCGTATGCCAATATAATCCAGTTTCATACCCAGTGCTCTGACCAATGCCATCAAGTGAACTCATCCCATATATTCAATCACTGTCTGCTTGACCCCTCCCAATTCCTTCGTGGTTCAAAATTACTTGGTGTTGTCCTCGGATCTTTCCCTCAGGGGATTGATCCCGGACCGTAGTCAATAGCGCATTGTGTTGCTCTAGTAATTAAAAAATACCAAATTATCTCCCAATTTCTTATATTCCTATTATGTAACTTTTTTCATTTAATATTGGTTGTTGCTTTCATGCGTTGCTTTTCACCTTTCCACTTGTCACTTTATGGTAACATATAAGATAAAAAATTGTAAAATATTCTGAATAATATTAATATTTTTACAAAAAGCTATATGTGAGTTTACATAGAAAAAAAAAGCTAAGAAAACTTTAATTTTACCGAATACTTTTTTCAATTTCGCTGTAGCAAATAGTTTCATATTGGCTGACACACTATTAGAACAATTACAATCGCTACAACACGGTGCGATGCTTAATTTCTTCTATAAAGTATTCAAATTGTAAGTGTAAACAAGGAAGTCAAATCTAAAAAAAACTCGCTGTTTACAAATAACCCATAAAAAGCACCAACCAACCAACCAACCAACCAACCAACCAACCAACCAACCAACCAACCAACCAACCAACCAACCAACCAACCAACCAACCAACCAACCAACCAACCAACCAACCAACCAACCAACGCCATGATTTGTAGAGGGGAACACGCTTTCCTGGATGACTCTGGGGAAGCTGTCTCACATTTATGTGCGGTCTTGGAAGAAACCAGAAACTTCAAGCACATCCAATTCGACTGCGAGGCACAACGAAGACAACGAGAACATTCAACCATGCGCTTGAGTTTACGGTTTCGTAGGAGTAAGGCATTTAGTCACTGGTGGGGTAGGTATTTTAATTAATGTCTCACTGGAGCAACACACGGGCTATTTGCAATGGTCTGGGATCAATCCAGAATAGTTACTGGTGGGAGCAATTGTCCCAGTAGCAGTATATGCAGATTTTCCCAGGAAAAACATGTACATCGTGCGAATTTTAGTAAGCTGACTTAGATTTGGGGATGTGAGGAAGACAGAAAAAGTAGCTAGTGTCAGATGTGACTGAAGCTCTGAGCTTATGTAATAATGATTTGCTTTTATAATAATTGGGATGCTACCGTTACATGATCGTGCTGATGAAACTTTACTATCCAAAAAGCGGAATTGCTTGTGCAGTACTTCAGAGTTTGAAGGACATAAAAGAAAACACTAGTGATTATCACAAACTTTGTGAAAATGATTTCGCGTTTTGAAATTGTTGAATGTCTTTAAACATAAGATTATCGACACTCAACAATTAATTCAAAGAGATTCAGGAACTCACTTGTTATTTTATTTAGCGTTTCTAGCTCTCATGAAAGTGGAAGATTCATGGCCTTGGAACATCCTATGTAATCGGTAAATAATTAGCATCGCACTGGAACAACACAACGGGCTACTGTCTCCTTGATCAATTCCGAAAGGAAAGTCTCGAGGACAACACCACTTAATTTTGAATCACTGTCAGATGACGAACTGAACACCTAAGCTGGCGTTGCCAACATGAGGGCATTTGAGGCCACTACAGATTTATTGTGCACCAGACTACATTACACGATGGCCATTGGCTGCATCGAGTTTCGAACTTGGAACTCTCCAGTTGCTACGAAGTTGGCACAGTTACAACTGCCGTAGTGAATCCAGCAGAGCTCTGGAATAATCCAGGCATATGGGTATGATACTGTGTCAAAAATCATAGGTAAATAACTAGTTTTCCCCACACAGTAACAGCGATCCTCAACAATTGTTTCAAGGAGTTTCTTGGACTTTTTTCAAGCGTTCCTAGCTATGAAAGTGGAAGATGCATAGCCGAATAACATCCTGTGTAATGATGCGTATACATCTGAATCAAACTGTAAAAACAAACAATTGCAGCATTAGGGATTCTGAGAGCCGCTATGAGTTTCAACAGATTCCTTTGCGCTCATCGAAAGTAACAGTTTGGTGTGACTACCGCCTCGTTCTCATCATCGGTCTGCGATTTTTCGCAGAAAATCGATCAACAAGTCCATTGACTTGTTCCGTAAACACGGAGAGGTATCAAATAATGCTGTTCAGTTTTGTTATTTCGCCAATTCAGTGTCGTAAATATGCTGTATTTATACAAGATGCAGCCTCCTCATTTGAGATTGTGTTTTCAGCAAATCACACATATAAATTTATCAAAGTACTGTGTTAATGATTACCGATTTGCTCTACGCAGATCTCATAGAGACAGGATTATAGCTCCTAGTGGTGTCTCGACTTGATATCACTAAAGACATTATAAAAACTGACCAGATGTTGAGAGGCGAGATATATCGTTATTTAAATAAAAAAAACTGACCAGATCTTGATGGATGAAATATCTCGTTATCAGAAGAAAACGGACCAGATATTGATCTCGTCATCATCAAAAAATTGCCAATATCTTGATAACGAGGTATCTCATCGAAACTACTTGGAGGGTAAAACATTTTTTTCGGAGGAAAATAAATCTGGATTACTTTTTCACAAATGATATTTCAATTAAATTTACTTCCGCACCCCCCCCCCCCCCCCCTCATGGAATTCAGAACGATTTATTTTTCTTCCGCAGGAGTTCAAATAAGAACTTTCTTTATTTGAAGATATAAATCTAATATAAGGAATTCTAGCAACCTCACGAACGCTCTTGGCTCATGCTTCAATCCTATATTTTCCTGATATCAACAAGAGATGGGTTGGTCTGGGATTTAATGGCGCAAAGGCTATATTTGGCCATGCTGACAAGCGATGAAGAAGATAATGTAGTGGGCTACACATATCTTTGGTTAATTAATCACGAACCTTATTGAATATAGAAGCCATTACATTTGCTTGAATGTCAAGTTATGATGCTAAGGTTAGATTAGCTTTCCATCTTGAATCAATTCGAATAATTGGATATTCAGATTAAATGTTCTGTTTCCAAAAATTGAACTATATTTCGTGACAGCAAATTGATGAGTAATGATAAAACGTCATAATACACGCGTTTGATGACAAGCACGAAATAAAATATTAAGTAACATGCTTTTTACCCTCCTGGCGGTTGCCTTGATGAGATACCTCGTAATTAGAATAGAACTGACGAGGTCTTGATAGCGTCATAATTAAGAAATCGGTAATACGAGTACATAGATGACGATATATATCGTGATTAACAAAACTGGTCAGAACTTGATGGACGAGATTAAGACACTGGGAGGGTCAGTTAAATGTTTTCTGACAAGGTATTTTTAGAAACTGAGAACGGTCTCATACGATTTAGATTGCAAATTTCCTTTTAAGTTTGGTAAAATCCATTTATCAGTATTACTTAAATCTCTTTATTACTACAACTTCGTTATTTCATGACCACTTGATATTTTTTGTTCTGACTACACTTTTAATTCCCTTTAAATTTAGTTGCTGCTTGATTTAGTTCATGCTTTTTGAAAATTTGTAAATGTAATTCAGAGAAAAGGAATCAAGCCCACTAAATTGGAATACATTAAAATTTGTGAGGGAGGGGGGTAACACAACAGACAAAACACTCACACCCAAATCCCCCTTTGTGTATGTTAAACGAAATACTACCTTTAATTGTTCTTAATCAGGAGAAGTGAAAAGCAAAAATACATACAAATAATACACAAATAACAATACATACAAAGATAACAAACATATTCGGGCAAAAGTTATTTGACAAAAGTCATTAGCTATCTACATGCATATTTTCATAAAAAGTAAAAGATTTCTCCCTGATTCATTCGTCATGATATAACAGAAAAGTTGAATTCATTAAAAATCATTCAATAAAATATGGAGGAGGTTTCAAAAATTCCTGTACAAATTTTAAAGACAAGTGGGGATTGTAAAATTATGCCATATTCACTTTCGGATTCATGTCTACAAGGAGTTCGTAAGAGTACTTATGAGGCTAAATAGAACAGCCAGGTTGGACCAACCGCTTGGCCACCATGATCACCCGATTTATCATGCACTGATTTCTTCATCTGTAGAAACCTCAAAGTCTTAAATTATCATTGTGAAATAAATACAATTTCAGTTGAAATAGGTATTTTTAGCATGGCAAACGAACAGCTGAAAATAAAAGAGGTGTGTTCGAAAAATCCTTATTACGAACGAACGAAAGCGAATTTTTTCATGCGTTTTTTTTACCAGAATCAGAATATTTCAAAATACCTAAATAGATCAAAATTGGAAAATCGATTTTTAAGGTTTTAAAGGTACTGTGCCCCCTTTAAGTAAAATCTAAGCCTTTTGACATAATTTTTGTATAAGTACTTAATATTTTCATATTTTTGTAAATAACCTTAATTTTTGGAGAAAACCAAATTTTGTACCCCTGGTACGACACCTTCCCCTACTGCTTGGAAGTCTAGCAATGCTCAAAGGATTAAAGTCATTTTTAAACACCATCGAAATAAATGAATACAAATAAGAATTAACAGCATAGGAGAAATACAAAATGCCCGAATTTTCTATTTACTTTCGATAAACAAAGTTTAATGTATTTGATCATTTTCATTGATGTGTTGTCGCGATTAGTCAATATTATGTCGACATAATGTAGTCTTTAGACCTTAATATGAAATTGCATATTAAAGTAAGTAGGTAGTTAATTAACATCGAACTGGAGAAACACAATAGGCTATTGGCAAAGATCCAGGACCAATCCCGAAGGAAAAGATACTAGGACAATTTCTCGTAATTTTGAATTGTGGTCAGATGACGAGAAAAACACCTGAGCAATCACCCCACTCTCCAAACTTCCACACCCTGCCAACATGCGAATATTTGAGACTACGAGATATTTAATGTGCACAAGCCCCTCTTGTACATGGTCCTCCGATAGCTTGTCCGTTGCTTTTCCAACCGGACTACCGCGGTCAGTTACATATTAAGATTCTTGGGAGTAGACCTGCAAAATAATATTTGAAACGGAGTCCTTTTTAAATTGTTTAAAACTACCTAAATTGATTAGAAAGATTAAATTTGTCCTTTCTTTAGAATATAATAATTTAGAACAATTCTATTGCTTATTCCTTTAGAATAGAATAATTTGGAACAATTCTAAAGATTTTTTTCTTTAGAATAAGAATCATATAGAAAGAAGTTATTGGCCTTTTCCATAGATTGTAATATTCATGGGAAATAAATAAATATGTATATATATTCTACTGGTTTCATCTCTTAGAATAGAATCCATTGGAAATATTCTATTGCTAATTTCATTGGAATAGAAACCTTTGGAAAAAAGTTCTATTTTTCTTTTCTATAAAAAAGAATCTTTCGTCAAGATTATACCGCTAATTTCCTTAGAATTTAATCTTTTAAAAAGATTCTATAGGTTAAGAAGTTCAAGAAAGGTAAGAAGTCATGCAAGAAAGACTATAGGTTGGTAATTTTGTATAAGTTTTCATAAATATTCAACTGTTAAAGTGGAGATAAGAGTTGTTCTTCGCAATTTTCCATCTATCATTAGCAATAATGATAACTAAAACTGTGGTAACCTATCCATTTATTATCGTGTATTGGATTCAGATCATGTATTGATTGCTTTTGCAAAAACGCCTTTAGAAGATAGAATGTGTTTTATTTAAGCACTATTAAACCCCATGGAAACTACTTGATTATTTGAGGTGAATTAACAGGGTATCATTCAGTGAGATCACTCTTTTGCGTAGGGTCACTCTTTTGCATAGCTTTAAAAATACGAAGCCTTTTCTGCATTTTTGGGCAAGAAAAGCTTAAAACTACCTGTAATCGAAAGTTAAAACAAAGATACAAATTTTAAATACTAAAGATGATACGGCGAAATATCTTGTAAATATCATAATATAAACAGCATAACCGCGCGAAGTAAACAATAAGGTAATAAAATGAAGAATTCCATATTTGGCCAAGCTGCGCCCAACATAAGATAAACAGCACAATGAGGGAGAAAGAAAAAGCAAAAAGCAGAAGGGTAGACGAGAAAAAAAAGGAAGGAAGGAAAGACCACTCGGGAACCTCGGGGTTGTGATGTCTGTACACACCTAAAGAAAATGTGCCCCTGAGGGAAAGAGTTTCATGGGTAGGAAGTTTCCAGTTCCACCAAACAAAACACACTTAGAATAACAATGATTTAAAATTTGTAAAAACAGTTTTAATCTTCGAAAAATGGAAAAATTGACTTTGATAATATATAGTTATATAGTTAATCTTACATTAGTAAGATTAACTATATTTCCATACTAAAAACTTGTTTTGTCTTTATTTTCCCTTTAAAATACTAATTACTATTTTTACACAAATTACCCTCATTTTGATTATGCGGCTGTAAGTGGTTGACTAATCGTGAAAGTAGTTCTTTTACTTTCAATTTCGTGCTGTCTATATGTTTTTAGTTTAGACCATTTTTTCACCATTTGGATCATATCTTCATCATTACAGGTTTTGAAAAATCAAATATATTAAGTCCTATAATACTTTGCGCAGGTATTGCAAAATAAAATTGGACTCGTATAACCTTTTCTGACAAGTATAATTTTTGATATGGTTCACTTCGTCCCACGGTAAAATCTCAGCTTGCATCATTTGAATATGTATATCTAAACGTATATAAGGAACACATTCCTAATTTTACTAAAGACATAAAATGAGACCAACAGGAAATTTCGAAAGAGTTTCAGACCTTGAACTTTTCCAAAGGCGTTGAAAAAATTTCTAATTAATGTGATTTTTTTAAAGAACACACTGTGATCACATACCATGTTATTTAAAAGTATTCACCCACTCGGGGGATATCTTCTCTCTCTCATATTCTTGGCGCAGCTTGCGGAAATACACTCTATAACAAAAAATCGACGCATCAAGAAGGAGTTGTCCGATAGAGACAAAAATTGGTGGATAGTAAAATTATGTACAGAATAGAAAATGATTAAAATTTCAGAACAATTGAATGATTTATTTCAGAGTTACAGTAACGAGTTCGATAAGGTGTTGACCCGCCTCTAGCCTGGATGCAAGCTGCCACACAACGTGGCATAGACCGATAAAGCTCCCGGATGGTCTCCTGCGGTATTTCTTGCCAAATTTGCTCCAATTGTCGGACTACGTCATCAACATTCCCTACCGGATGCAGTCGCCTTCTCATCATATCCCAGACATGCTCGATGGGAGAGAGATCTGGTGATCTGGCTGGCCAAGGAAGTGTTTGAAAAGCTTGAAGACAGTTCATAGCAACACGTGCCGTATGTGGTCTGGCATTGTCTTGCTAAAAAATAAGCCCAGTGTACTGCGAAAGGAACGGTAGCAAAACAGGTCTCAGAATGTCGTCAACGTACCGCTGTGCAGTAAGTATACCTCTAATGACGACCAAAGGGGTCCGGATATCAAGGGAAATGACACCCCAGACCATAACTCCTTGTTGAGGGCCCGTGTGGCGTGCAATAGAGAAAGCAGGATCGGCACGCTGCCCTGGGCGTCTCGTGAAACGTCTTCGATGATCGTCAGGACACAGTTTGAAGCGGGATTCGTCGCTAAAGACTATACGTCTCCAGTCAGCATCATTCCAGCCTGATCGAGCCAAGCACCACTGTAATCTGGCTCGACAGTGTGCAGGCGTGAGTGGCAGGGGGTGTAACGGTCGGTACGAGCGTAGATTTCGCTCTCTCAGCCGTCTGTGAATGGTCATGGTGGACACTCGTGTGTGGGTCGCACGACTGATGGTTGATAGCGATGAATCAGGTGCTGTGACAGCTGATCTGACAATCACTCTGTCCTCGCGATCTGTTGTGGCCCTACGTCAACCGCTACCATCATGACGCTAAAATCTGCCATTGTCCACCCACTCTTGCCAGCATCTTCTAATCGCAGCATCGCTTCGACTGACATGACGAGCGATTCTCCGATTTGCCCAACCTGCCTCTTTTAATCCAATGATACGACCTCTTTCAAACTCTGAAAGTTGCTCGTAATAAGCTCGAATCCTGCGGCGAGGCATTTTTTCAGTCGTTGAAAGGTATCCTAAATCGCAAAGCAGCAGAAATTTTTAACAACAGTTCAAGAACAACTCCTTATATACATCTGCTGGATGCGCAGTTCCGATGCGCTGGAGATCGCACTATTCATTCATTGGACACCAAATTTTAATCATTTGCATGTTTTGTCAAAACATTATTGCATACGAAATTTTAATGCAATCGGATGTTTTCTTCTTGGTGCGTCGATTTTTTCGTTATAGAGTGTATATGGCCCTCAAGGCATAAAACCTAAAAATATCCAATTTATCTAGAGTAAGTGAAAATAATTTTTAGATTTTCAAGATAGTTACCATCATAACATCATATCGATACCTCAGTTCCAAAGGGTAACAAGTAAAAAATTTTGTGATTTAAGTTAAGTGTACGAAACGATTACTAAGACGATTAGATACCAGTTCTGAAGAGAAACAACTCGATATTTGAATGCTATGTAATTGTTACACAGAAATATGTGATAGAGGCATACACGAGCAAAGGCAGGTTGTTCATAATCTATTTTGTCAATTATCTCCGAAGTTATAGTTTTTGAGTTGTTACACATTGGAACTGAGGTATCGAAACGTATATACACGTTTTATTCATGGAAAGTCCACGTTGATATTCATGGTGTCCCCCATTAAAAGTTTTCATTTCCGAACTAAAAAAAAAACGTCTATTATTTTCCGATGAAGTTTACTGCCTCTGCTAAACATGGGTTGAGATCCCAGGGGGTATTTCCAAACGATCTTCATCTATCTTCATCTCTCCATCCTTTCCCCGCACAATTACTTGACATTGTCTCGTGTTTGACACAGCTTGATCAAATATGAGCCTTGGTCCATAAAATCCCCAAAACAACCAACCAAGATAACTAATATAATTGAACTAGATAACCAACTATATAACTGAACAATATAACCTACTATAGTTGAATTTTTACAAAGGCAATACCCTACTGCATTTTACACATTATAAAACGTTTCAGAAAAATAGCTACAAATATCTTTTGATTCTTATATTTAACAAACCATTTTTAGTATTTTTTGTAAATGCTACGAATCAAGTCTTCTATAGTAATGTAAGATTTAAACACTATCAACTATTTTTATAAATATCTGAAACACAAATTAACTTTCGTCATAATTTGAAAACCTCTATGAAATGAGGGCTTCAGAAGACAAATATGTGTATATTCCTTATTGAACTTATTAAAATCCACCTGTATCCAGGACCATATCAAATATAAAATATCTTGTGAATCACAAAATTAAAAAAAATTTTGATTGCATTTAAAAACTTTTTCTTGACACAGAATTAAAAAAAATAACTGCTCACGTTTCATCAAAGGACCTCTCACAATATAAACAAATAAAAATTCTAGTTTAAAAGAACTGAATTTTATTTTTAAACATGCCATTAGGAATATAAAAATGATTTTTATTAGGCCTAAAAATCAAGTGGCATTTATAAATAGGCCGGGTTTATGATATTAAACAGTTCGTCTTTGAATGTTCTTGAAACTAATTGCAAATTTTAGTATGCATACACAACATTATCGTTAATCTTCAAAATTTTCAAAACTTCTGTTTTACATAACGTTTTGTAAAGTGCATTATTTTTTTAAAAATTTTCTTTCCTGTGGCCGCAGATTTTCGTTTATCTTCAAATGCCATAAAAAGATTTGATTGTAAAATTTAATGTCAAATTATTTTATATAGGAAGAAACAAAACCTTAATAATATTACTTATTTTTCTACTTTGTACTTGTCAAATTCTCTTCAACGTGATTTGGATTTGTATATTTTTCATGTTTTCAGCACATTACAAAAATAGCAAGAAGTGTTAGAAAAATAAATTTTATTCTGAAGATGGTTAATTAATATCCCTGCTTAATTTATTCTTATGTTCTATTATTCTATGAAAATATAGTTATGAAAGTATTTTTTTATTCTAAAAGAAAGTTTTTTGCTTACATACATAAACAATTATCAATATCTGTTTTGTAAATTCTTATTGAAATACCTATTCTTGAATTCAACAATATGAGAAGCATTTTAAGTGTATACAAACTAACTAAACGGTTTGAGAAGGTTTTACTTCTGCTGTCCAATTGCTCTCGTAATATATGTATAGGGATTAGCTTAAAATGTAGTTTATCGCTGTTTTGGCACCGTTTGGCATTTAATCTCCTTTTAGTTAACCAATCACCTATCATATATCAATTCGAAATTTATTGTTTGGATGGAAAATTCGTTACGTGCTAAAAACCGTGTTTGAAACCAAATCGTACATCGTGTCAACTGACGTCGCGATTTCAAAATACGAATAGGAAACACTACTGCCACCTATATTTAGCTTCACAGAAAATGTTTCTAATAAATGTAGATTTGTATATGTGTTTTCATACTTTAACCCTCCTGGTGGTTGTTTCAATGAGGTATCTCGTCATTAACAAATATCTTGATAGACGATATATCACGTCATTAAAAGAAAACTGACTGGATTTTGGTAGACGAGATATCTTGTCATTAGAACAAATCTTATTAGATCTTGATGGACGAGATATCTCGTCATTAGAAAAATTGGTCAGATCTTTATGGACACGATATATCGTTGAAACAACTTGGTGGTTAAAACATGATGGTCTTAATCTCTACTCCTCACAAGGACGATTGTGTAACGCATTCAATATAAATTAAATCCAAATCTATTTATGATCTCGTAATATTTTCCTTCTGAGCCAATCTCTACTGTTATAAAAGGAAATATTTGTCCTCCACTACGCAGTGTCCGGACGAATCTAGGGCACTTGCAATAATGCAATTTGGCACACAGGTAGTCCAAAAAAGATTTAAAAAGGTTTTAAACCTGTGAGGGGTGCACACGTGTAATTACACTTTGCAATTCGCAGTCGTCACTACATGACTTTTAACGAGTTTTGATCTTAGGGACCAATAGAATCTCTATTAAGAATTGTGCTATAAGAAAATGACCAACAGAATCTTGGTAAAAGATTCTATTCTAAGGAAAGAGAGGAGGGGAGAGAGAGAAACGGAATCTTTTCCCAACATATTATATTCTAAAGAAAGGAGCAATAGAATCTTTTCAAAGGGTTATCATCCAGGAAAAGACAAATAGAACCTTTCCAAATGATTCTATTCCACAGAATGGTCCAATTGAATAGTTTCAAAGATTCTATTCCATGGAAAGGAGAAATAGAATTAGATCAAATAAAGATTTTCTAATAAAAAGAAAAAGACCGATACAGTAATTCTAACGGTGGGAAGAATTCATGGATTGCTAAAATATTCTTCTTATAATGGAAAAGGACAAATATAATATTTCTAAAGGTTGGAAAGAATCTATGGATTCTCAAGAAAGATTCTTCTAACAAAGGAAAAGGACCTGTTTGGAACTGTTGGAAGTTCTGTTAGAGGACAGACCAACTTGTTTAGTATGTTTTATTTCAAAACACGTATGAACAAGTATTTACATATTTACATAGATATAATTCTAAAATGAGAAATATGTCCCCCTCGAGAGCTAAGTCTCATCCATGTTTTTTTGAAATTACAAGAGTTCTCATGAGACGCATTTGTCGGTTGGGTCACATGACCGACGGCCACCAATCAGCGTGTGCTCCGACAGGACCATTGGAATATTTCTAAAGGTTGGGAAAAACGAGAATCAATAGAATCTTAAGGAAGATTCTTTTGATAAAAGAAAAAGAACAATAAAATATTTCTAAAGGTTGGGAAAAAAGCGAATCAATGGATTCTTAAGGATGATTTTTTTGATAAAAGAAAAGAAACAATAGAATATTTCTAAAGGTTGAAAAAAAAAAGAATCCATGGAGTCTAAAGAAAGATGTGGTCATTTAGTATGTTGTGGGGCAAAAGAAACGTTACACAACTTGGAAATCTAGTGACTTCATAGGGTTAAGTACAATCGAAAGTTTTTTTATATAAGTGATTCACATGATCTTTTCATACTTGATATGGTTTTAAAAGTATGACAGAAAGAAATCTGTATTTTAAGAATTTATAATAATTTAGTAGTTTTTATCAACAAACTATTATATAAAACTTACTCATTGGTATTTATAAAAAAATATTAGTAATGGTTTGTCAAATATCAGGGTTAAAATAAATTTCTAGCTATTGTTCTGAAAAGTTATCTGATGTGCAAAATATAAGAGATCGTTTTATATAAAAATTTATTATTTTATAAGTTTTCAGAATATTGTTTAATTGGTTAAATCAGTGTATACTTTTAAGTAACACCGTATGTGGCCTCAGATTTCTAATATCCTGATTCCAGTGTCACGATAACTGCTTCCTTACACGACGTGTAAAAATGAGCTGCTACTTTTCGTAGGTGCTTGTCAAACAAGAAGGAACAACAACAAAAAAGACTTACAATGGTGACAAGAATGAAAAGGTGTAGGAATTACTGTCACCGCCTAAGGACTGAGATGCTGCACTAACGAGATTGAGACAATCAACAAGAATATCCCAAAGATCTCGGGAGCTACATCTTTTAAACTCTACTAGTTATTTCACATCGCAATACATTTCTGTATCTCCTAATATATCTATATTTTCTTCAATAAACCACTGTGTTGCTCAAGTGCTACCTTAATTAACAATTTAACATATTTCTATTTATTGGTGATAAATAATGCTTCATACTAAAAATAAAGTTTAGCTCCTACGATTGCAAAAAAGAGTTTTCGGATATTCAATAGATGTTCGTTGTAGGTAACGTTTTGTTATTCCCGAAAGTTCTTTAAAAAACCACGTATTGAAGGTTTTCCGATAAGATTGTACGGTTTATGAAATATGAAGAAAGAAGATTAAGTATTGTTGCTTGCAACATAATTTTTAATTAACTTCCCTTTAAGAAATAGAGATTTTTTAAACGATAAAAGCTTTCAATACAAAATGTGTATAAAGAAATTATCTTTTTAAAGAGACTAATAATGAGAAATTTTATTGGGTGGTTTCACACAAAAATTACCGATTAGTGTCATATTGTTTTTTAGAAAGAAATTGAAAAGAATACGGTAAGTTCTAAGAGCAAAATAATATAAAGCAGTCTTAAGGACTTTTCACAGACTTGTAATCTTGATAGAATTTGTGGTATAGTGCTTTCCATATTTTAACTAAGCTGCTTAAGATTATATTTTTGATTTCAAAATTTAACTTTTTTTTATGTGGAATACTGTTATTAAAACGCCTTTAGAGTGAATTATTTATCTTCTTATAATTTTCACCGAACCCAAAAATTAATTTTCCAGTAAGAACAATAATTGGTGTGTGAATTTACAGCAAATAATGTATAGAATGTATACATACGTATTTGTCATAGTTACTCGTAAAACACTGAAGAGGGAATGAATTTTTGTACTTCATCTAAAGCTCCGATGGCAGTAATATTTTTAGATCTATTAAAGCCGTAAAAGAAACAGAGTTCGGGGTTGTGAAAAGTCATTCCTCATTCGCAACAGATGTCGACATTGTCACTCACACCCTCTATAATTAGATTTGAAGCGAAACAAGCAGAGAACTGTAAGGAAGACCCAAGAGTTACAATACATGTAATTATTAACGGAGACTTCATTTGATTCATTAATCACAAGAAACCGAAAAGTAATTTTTACTGGCTTCTGATGCATAGCTTACAAGCTTTTTCATGCATTCAAAGCTCAGCACTCACGTTTGGCTTGAAAAGAATTCTAGAAAAAAAGACTTCCAAAGTTATCACACGTATAATTTTGTACTTTGGCAAATTCAATCTCAAAGTCTACTCTTGAAATTGCAGCATTCATAAGGGAAAATGCTTTCGCTTGACATTTTTGGACCAGATCAGCAATGTAGTAAATAAGAGATGGAAGTATTTCTAGAACGAAATAGCATATTTATGATGCACAAAATTACCTAAATAACCATACAAGTTTAGTACGTTTTTCTGTTGATAACGATCAATACTTTTCGTAAAAATCTTAAAAAGTGGCCTTGGTATACTTTTCGCCATGCTTGTTCTACTCGTTGAAGCTGTGTTGTTTGAGGTATTTTGTTTGAACTTTTGTAAACGCGTCTCATGATGGCCCATACATTTTCGTTGGGTATAAACGCACAGACTGAGCATGCTATATTAGCATGTTGGTACCCAGAAAACATTCCTGCACAGTGCCTACCATATGTGGACATGCGTTGAATTGCTACCGTTACCCACATCAGGGGAGTGGTGTATGTTTCAAGATACTATTTGCGTAATCAGTATGCTGATGAGGTGTCAAATTACCAGCAATGAATTTGACTCTGGACAGGTTATAATAGATGATTGATCTCCAGTTGGTAACGTCCTTATTCAAGTTGTGCTATTGGATACAGTTAGCTATTTGCAGAATTCGCCACGACAGTTGTCTGTGAGTTTTCGGTTTTCATCGGAGATTAAATGAATTCGGCAGGAGTCACTAAAAAGTACGTAAAAGCTATTATGCAACTTAAGTAGCTCTTGAACGACAAGAATGTAAGTAAAATCCTCGAGATTCATTAGATCAGCAGTAAGCATACGATTGCAAACCTACCACATAAGACATTTGGAAACAGTTTGATGGAGGATGGGTTGACTAAGGGAAGCTTTCAATGCTCTCTCTTCTCTCTCATGGTTTATACAATTATCCAATTATTCCAGTACAGGGTACTTATTGGCTGTGGATGAGAGAATCACGCACGCACGCATGCAAACACCCACGCACACACATTCCTTCTATTTCAAACTCGTCCCGCCATGAATTCACACTGATCTAATCGATATCCACATTAAACCGTAGGTACAGGTTTAGATAACAAAAAAAAAATCAAATTGATGTTACTAACTGCAAAACATTTTGCTACGGTTATTTTTTGCTTCTTTTACTATCTTCCTGACGTTTATCCAGTACATGTGCTCCATAACATCCTCATGAATACACTTTACCAATTCCTACTTCAATGTTTTTTAGCTTTTGATATTCTCTCAAACGTATATTCTCTCTCTCTCTGCTTTATGGATGCATGTACCGTTCATCGTCAACACATTTTTCTATAACCCTCTTGGTGGTTGTTTCGAGGAGGTATTTTGTCATTTGCAAAACTGACCAGATCGTTATGAACGAGATATTAGATTTTGAACTCGTCTTAATAAAAAATAATTGGCAATATCTTGATGGACGAGATATCTCGCCATTTGCAGTAAAATTGGTCAGATATTAATGGATGAGATATCTCTCCGAAACCACACGCAGGGTTAAAGGAGTTTGTTTCAAAGTCGTTGTAAGATAGAAATGTATAAAATGCTTATCAACCCAGCAGATTTCGTCAGCTACAGTTCCAGCGGGATCGCTGCAACTAAAGCATACTGTTACTGTACTCTGAAGCATACGTCTATAAAAATGTTTAGAAAGATCCAAGAGGAGGACTCATGTTGTGCAGTGTCAACTTTAGTGAGTGCACGAAACTTGATATAGAAGATTATAAATGACGTTCAGTTCACTCCTTCAAGTCAACAGAAATGTTTAGTATATAACTATTTTTCAAAACCATTTAACGTAAGAGACAGCATTAATCAAAGCCTTAACGTACTATAATTTCATATAACTGAACAAACATCATATAAATAGTAAAAAGATTCATATCACTGGGAAAATACTTCTAAATAGCACGAGTACCTAAAAATGTTATTCAAGAATGTAAAATTTACAATTTTATATGAATAAGTATAATTAGTAAAATCTGATCCATTCATTAGTCACTGAATGCAATGCCTAATAATGGATAAATAGGCGCAACGTTTAAAATCTGATAGAGATTTATATATATACACTACCCTACAATAATGGATCGGGCATCAAGATGTGATGGTATAAGGGAAAGAAAACATGCTTTAATAAGGGGATGGTCCCCAGGTGCTGCAATTACACTAGCAACCCTTCTGGGCATACTTTCAACAAGGTTTAGAATCACAGCTATGGGTATTTGTGTCCATTGCTGCGTCAATAATGTTGCCAGCTCAGCTGTAGATTTCGGACGTGGTTCCCAATCGTCTTAACACTGGTCCGTAAACGTAGCTCTAATTCGTCTCAGATATGTTCTATAGAGTTCAGGTCGGAACGACGTAGCAAGCCAGAGAAGATGTTTTACAGATGTTTTTTTTTGCCAGAGAGAGAGCGTAGGAAGAACCTGATTGTCGAAAATGTTCATGTAGGTGTCGGCATTCAATTTACCAGGAACAACATGCAAAGGTCCCAGGCCATACCAAAACACCCCCAAACAAGTACACCACCACCATCGAACTTGACAGTTGGAACGATGCACTTGGGTAACAGATGTTCGCCTGGCATTCGCCAAACCCAAGCACGCCCATCCGACTGGAAGAGCGTGTAGCGCGACTCGTCGCTCCATAAAACAGTTTTCCAGTCGTCCACAGTCCAGTTGCGACGCTACTAACACCAATCGAGTCTGTCGGCTTTTTTGTATGGGGTGATGTTTGGTTTGTGTGCGGCAACACATCCGTTGAAATTGAGGTCGTGTAGTTCTCTTCACAAAGTATTAGAGTGCACCGTAACCCATGCTGCCTGTTGAAACTCACTGCTGATGATTTGGAGTGGTTTCTTGCGGTTCTTACGAACCTCACGCTTTAGGACACGCTGATCCCCTTCGGTCAGTTTACCGTGTTGACCAACGTATGTAGTTCGTGTCCCAACTCCCGTAGTCTTGCACTTCTTCACGACATCACCAACAGTTGACCGTGACTGTGATAATTCTACCACAATTGCGCGAATAGACTTGCTACTTGTGACAACCTACTATAACGCCTATTTCAGAGTCACTAAGTTCCTTTCGTTTTGACATATTGTCACAATTTCACACAGAACTAACGACGTTACCACTTCGCGTATCGTATTTAACCTTAACAGGTCACGTTCGAGCACTAGATCCGACATGCAGTCGGATTTTATGCAAATCCGCTAGCGTCCGGTCCATTATTGTAGGGTAGTGTATATACTTAAAACTAGTAATTCTTTCTTTAAAAGGCTAGAATACTTGTAAATTACTCTTTTATTAAAAACAAATCTGAAGAACATTCCTTTCGAATTTTTTTTTCAAAAAACGAAACTTACTCATCTATTATAACAATGCTTTTCAACTTAAACAACAATTAAAAAGTAAAATTTAAATACGGGCTCTTTCATGGCCATTTCCCTAACGCTTACAAGATCGTAAGTTTATATAAACATAAAAACTAAAGCAAAATACCTCTTAAAAGAAATAATTGTAGGCAAGGAGAATGCTTTAAGTTAAGATGCTTAAAAATAAACAATTTCTTTTGAAAATAATTTTCTTTCACTATGAATTCTTTGAACTAGATAAGCTTGAATTGTCTATAAAGAAATGTGTTGTCTTCAATCCCATTTACTTTTTAGTGTATTAAGGTTTTATTTATAAATCCGAAGACAAAGACTTCCTCAATTCTTCATATTTACTTCCAAAAATAAGCTCTCATAAATAGAAACTGGATATAATCGAAAAAATATTTTATTATTGAAAAAACTCTAGATGATAAAGCCTAATACTAATAATTATTCATATTTATTCGATGATAAAATTTTTAAATCGTACTGGCTCATAATCAAGTTACATTATAGGGGAAGACGGGGTACAATGAAACAAAATTTACTAATTATTTTTTCCTATCCACAATTTTGCAAGCACAAAAATATAATTAATGCATACTTTTAATCTTGTATTTTCCCCATCTAAATAAATTTTTATTAGGTTCTAAACAATATCTTTATGCTTGAAAAATAACAAAAAGTAAATGTCTCATAGTGTTTCATTGTACCCCGTATGGCGGGGTACAATGAAACACATACTGGGGCACAATGAAACACTCCAAATGATGCAAGCAATTTTCACCCTATATAGTTTATTTTAGTCACATTCGACTTCATTTAAATTTATGATTTCTCCAACAAAATATATTTAATTACGTTTCAGTTCACCTTCCTTGATTGGAACATAAACATTTACTCAGATACTGCTTGTGTCACTCATGTTATGTGTGGATATCTCATTCTTAGTACTTTGTTGATCAGCTGGAGCTGGAAAATATTCTGGATCATTGTCATCTTCAGAGTTCTTAAGAGGTAGTTTGTTTTGAAAACAATAACTTCTTGGAGTTTTTCCTCTTTTTACTTTCTAATTGCTTAACAAGAGCATTTTTTACTGGCGTGGTTAGAACAAAACTCTTTTTTTTTTCTGTTTTACTACTCTTACTTCTTTTCTTGAACCAGCCTTGGGGTAAGGTTTTATCTCTTGAGGAGAAATGTATTTCCTCACAGGTTTAGAGCTAGGGCATGGTGTATGAACAGTTGCTGAACAACCTGCAGTCGGTGTTTCTGATCTACTAATGGCAAGATCCACAACTTAGGATTCTTGGGTTTTGTCTGTTTGGTCTTAAGAGTTTCATTGATCTGATCGTGGAAATACTTTTCAGTAGGACAGTGCCTATCTGACACGTACGAACACAAATAATCTTCTTCACTAAACATTTCTCTATTGAAAGGCCATATTCCAGTTGCTGAAAAACCTTTTGTAATATTTTGTGGAGCGAAAGACTTACAATAAGCAGTGCCAAGCAAAGAAGATATCTCATAGATAGAGATTGTACGACTTAGATTACACAGCATCCAATCATTTGCAGCTAGATTGAAGAAATTTTTAAGTGACTTGAACACAGTTTTGTCTAAAGGCTGCATTTTGTTACTGGTTTGTGGGGCAGGGTTACAACAACAATTCCGTTATCTTTCGTAAAATTTAGACTGGAAATCGTAATATGTGATTCATGATTGTCCAATATTAGTACAGCTGGATTTTCTTTAGAACAGTGTGTATGTGCCTGGAAATGTGTTAGAACATTAATAAAAATATATCCATTCATCCATCCCGATTTTGTTGCATCACCCGCAGTCCCAGGTGGAGCTCCATTCAATATGCAAAACTTGAAATTTACACTAGGAAATACTAAATAATGGGGTATAGAATTTCCAGAAGCATTAATAAATCCACACATAGAAACAAGATCATCCCTTCCACCAGAAGTTAATTGACCTATTTGTTTTTGGCCCCTTTGAATGAGAACTTTAGGAGGATTGTGAACTGTAGCAAGTGCAGTTTAGGCCTATGAAATAAATAAACTATTCTTAAATGTTTTTAAATATAAAAAAATTAACTTGCTATTGAAATCTGTACTTTTTTTGAAGTAAAAAAACACAGCCTAATTTTGCATGCTTTCAAAATTACTGTTTTGATTTGGTGTTGCCTTTTCATGTTAATGTTAGGTGTTGCCATTTCCTTACTAAAAGGGTTTTATTTATATTAGTGACAACCAGTAATATGTTATTTTCTATCAGTGATATTATATTTACCATTGATATATTACTTCAAGTAAATGCATTCACCCGGGGCACAATGCAACATGTTTCATTGTACCCCGTCTGCAAGTGTTTCATTGTACCCCGTACTGAGGTTACTAAATAAAAAAAAATTTCAAACTTCTAATATATATATATTTTTTAATTTTGGTTTTGGAGGTATGAAGACAACAACACAAAGATAACAATGTTTTGAAAAAATAATTATTACATATAAGAACGAGGAAAAAGAAACAAAATTACTTTTAGTAAAGAAACTTACTTTCAATGGTGAAAAACCAATAATCTTCTATTACTAATATCGTAGAAGTGCAAATGTATCCAAATCACATCAGTAATTGAAACATATAGTTGCATAACATATGTATAAATTGCAACTTTCTGTGACAAATTTTACTGATTTTAGAAGTAATGTTTCATTGTACCCCGTCTTCCCCTACAGTAGAACCTTAATTATTCGATATCCAATAGCCAAATGTCCGTGTTATTCGACCCGAATTTCATACCGAGTAAAGAAATATTTCAATAACAGCAGTAGTAACGTGAGCACAGTAATTTTTCTGTATTTCATTTAGGAGTGAATCGATTCAAATCCAGACAAGGTGGTTCGCCTCACCATCTTCGAATAAAATCATTTTGTTTTTGGTACATTTAGGCCACCTTAAATCAACATATTTTTTAAATTTCCCAATATTTTTGAAATAAAAGTTTGTAAAAATGACGTCACAAAAGAAAATGTATTTTTCATAGTTTGTATCACCTAATTAAAAAAATCGCATACCTCTTAAAATAATTAAGATAAGCCAATTTTTACAGAACAGTTGTAAATCTTTAGAGCAAATGTTAACTTTAACTTAGAACTTAAATGGTATTAAAAACATGTTTTTAAATTTGATCACATTTAAAAATTAATTTTTCACAAAAAGTAATTTTCTCAAAAAAGTAATTTTTCTCACAAAGTAAGTGTTTTTAAAAAAGTAATTTTTCCCATAAAGTAATTTTTCTCAAAAAAGTAATTTTTCTAAAAAAGTAATTTTTCTGAAAAGGTAATTTTTTTCAAAAAAGTACTTTTTAAAATCAGATTATATTCTTGCTGAGTGCCTTTATAAATATGATATTAGATGGCGTGAGAACTTTTAGCAGTTTTCGAACAGTTAAGGGGTCACGGTTGGAAGAGTAAGGGATTAGCAACCGGAAGGTTGAGAGTTCGAATCCAATCAAAGACCACCATGTACAAAGAGAGCTGGTGCACGTTAACTCTGCCGTGGCCTCAAATGTCCTCACGTTGGCGTGGTATGGAAAAGTTTGCAGAGTGGGGTGCCATCTCAGGTGAGACCTTTGTTCAAAATTACAGGGTGTTGTCCTCGTCTCTTTACCTTCGGGGTTGATTCCATGTAGTCGCCAATAGCCCGTTGTGTTACTCCAGTACGACGTTAATTAAAATACCTATCTACCGAACAGTTTAGCTTAAATAGGTTATTTTGAGTCATAACTCTAGTCGGAAAACCCAACGCGATCAGAAAATAACGAAATACCGTAAAAATCCCTTTCAAAACTTGAAATATCCCTCAGCGCCATATAAATTCCCTGCAAAAAAACGAAAAGTTTCTCACGATGCAAACATTTTATTGGGATTCCTTTTGACTTTTCCAAAGAGAATAAAGTTTTGTATTTGCTTAAAAATATTTTTACTCAACGATAACCGTATAGTATGAATAATAATTTCCAGTACACAAAAATTTTCAGAATTTTCAAAGGTTCACTTTTTGAAAAAATCTTAACCAAACTTCTGCAAGTTTCGTGACAAATAGTTAAAAAGGCTAACGCATTGAAAAATATAATTGTAATTGTAATTACGATCAGTATATCTAAAAATCCCGAGCAAAAAACTAAACAAGCTTATCTTTAATTGCTAGAGCGTCGTTTAAGTTTCAAGAGTTACATCACATTCTTCACAGGCAAAATTGAACATTTTCCATCTGTCGAAGTGTCGTGTTTCCGTGAAAAAAAATCACAATGCGAAAAATAAATGTGTAACTGTTCAACATACGCCATTGGCCATTATCTCATAGACTTCTAATATAAGTAGACTGAGCATCGCTATTGAGAAGAGCTTCGCAAAGCGTCCGCAACATGTTGTCAGTAGTCACGTGACTGCTCCACGAAAATTCAGCTTGGATGCTTGATTTGCCTTTTATCGCCTCTCTTGGCGACATTTTCTTTTAAAAGTTAGCGATTCGGTGAGTATAATACTGAGTATTTCTGGAATTTGAGTTACATTTAAAAATTTTTGGGCAATGCAAATGAATATTTACTTTTTCACTTCTGAATATATTTGAATTCGTATCACTTTTTAATGCTTTTAGTTTTATTATAGAATTAAGTTCTAGTTGGGATTAAGGTTAGCCAGTACACTTAAGATAAATAAATTTCCGTCAATAGATTAATTCCATGTTTTATATATAGTTTTTCAACTGTATTAGGTGTGGAGAAATTATCTAATTTAATTTCAGAAAATATTTCAAACTTTTGGAAAAAATTATTGAGGTCAGCATGAGTTGGAATTAATTGAAAAATAAATACCCATATTTTGAAATAACTTCAATTAATGTGCATGATATTGAATATGCATAATACTGAATGCTCCTTGAATTTGAGTTACATTTTACTATTGTTGGGCAATGCAAATTAATATTTACTATTACACTGCTGAATATGTTTTGAATTCATATTAATTTTTAATGTTTTTAGTTATGTGAGCGTTTTTATAATTAACTGAATTTTTCATTGGGATTAAGGTTAACCAACACATCTACGAACAAAACAGTACGCTTGAGATAAATAAATTGCAGTCAATAGATTGCTCTCAGGTCAGGAGTTCAGATTAAAATTTGGTATAAGATAGCATGAATAAATATTTTACTGATGCATAAAATAAAAATACTGAAAATAGATTAAAAGATTCCCTGTTCATATGACGTTTGGGTAACCATTAAAGCTTTCATTGATATTATGGATTCTTCATTGCTTACGTTTCCATAAGCACAAATTTATTCAATGAGTTTCGCATAAAAATATTAACAAAAAAAGTTATACATATAGTCTTTAAGATTGAATGAAACTATTTTAAATCATACTCTTGATGTTAGCTATTTTGCAATTTTAGATTTCTGGTTCAAAAACTAATTAAGTTGCAAGACAATTTTTATGCTTTTAAGCATGTACAAAAGTTTGGTAAAGATTTTTATAT
The DNA here is from genome assembly GCA_947359465.1 of Metellina segmentata. Classification (NCBI taxonomy): domain Eukaryota; kingdom Metazoa; phylum Arthropoda; class Arachnida; order Araneae; family Tetragnathidae; genus Metellina; species Metellina segmentata. The sequence continues at coordinate 82,133,240 of OX375872.1, read as the reverse complement.
ATAATTTTTATTACTTATTGTGTGTGAAATCAATATTTTATAAATACAAAAGATAAATAAGAAAGAGTAAACGAATGAAATTTATTGACACATTCGTCACATTTTAAATGAACTAAAAGACAGAAGCAAATTCTTCGATTAATTCATTTAAACGATTTTCTTCTTTCGTTATCTTGGGAAAACTAATAAATGGAACAAAATAAAAATTTTAAATACATAAGAACTGAATAAATGAATTTTCAGCAGGTGCACATCTTTACATGTTCTTATTACAAGTAAATATAAATTGTTTTACTTATAGTTCTAAAAAAATCGTAAATACAAATTCACAATTATAATACGGCTTAGAAAATGCTTTAATCCTATTTCTAACAAATTGAATTTATTTAATATATAATTAGAAGATTCAAACGTTATATTTTATTTTAAATATTATTCTTATGTAATTACAGTTTGCACAGATGGGTGGATACAAAACAATTTTTCTCAGCAAGAAAAATAATTTATGTGATGTACTTAAATTGATGTTACCAAATTCATAACATTTTTATCGTGAGACACGAAAGAATATAGTACTCTTAGTTGCCAAAACATAATCGCCAAGAAAGAGAACGATTTCACACTAGTTTTTACATTTCGGTTAACTATTTTTAATATTTTAAGACAGTATAAATTTCAATTTACAATTAGAAACACACTCCATCTGTTATTTTGTTTCAAACATTATTTTAGATACATACTGATTGCAAATGTATGAAATCTTTTCATAGAACGGGAAATGTCCGCAGGTTGTATTTATTAATTTCTAAGTTAGAATATCCATTTTTATCATACTACAGGGTGTCCTAAAAGTTCCTGTGCTGACGATTCGTGAATTTATTATACAAAATCAAAAGACTTTTTAACAATTATTTTTATGGTAATGGTGAAAAGCACTTTTAACATAACGTAGGAAAAAAATATGAACTTACATTTGGTTATCGTTGACTGTACGATCCCTCTTGGCGACTTTTCAAACAAAATCGCCAAATTTAAGATGGCGTTGATGAATAAGCCTCAAACAGCGAAATTCTCTGAATGCGTGATAAATTCATTTTGCAATTAAAAACAAAATGACGTGGAACTTTATCATCGCACAACTTGAGTGCGAAGAAAATCAAATGATAAAAATTAAAGCGCCGATAAAAATATAAGCAGACGATAAAATTCAATAATTAAAAAAAACACGGGCAATAATTTTTTTTTTTTTAAGTTGAAGCACGGGAAGTTTTAGGCCAACCTGTAGAAAGTATTGAAAAATACAGATGTGAAATAAATGTTTTTCGCTCACCTGTGAAATGTAATGTTTCCACCTTTAATAATTTGGAGTTACATTCATATACACATAACTGTAGATCCATTTTAACTTGAGTATTCAATGCATTTGCTACTTGCTAAGGAAGAAGGAATGCGCAAACAAAATGCGCGAAGAGAGAAGGAGTCACGTGACTGCTGATTTTGGTCATATGATCATGCGGACATAAAAAGGTTGCCATAGCTCACTCTACTATTATATCTCCTCTATGCATTATCTGATGAATTGGAACGTGCGAGTTCGGACTCGAAATTTGTTGTGTTTTCGTAAATTTGGCAAATTTCGTAATTTTCAATTAACGTAGTACTAGAGCAACACAACTGGCTAGGTTGTATTTGGAGATAGCGAATTCGGGCTCACGATTTGATGTTCCGTTTTACTTTCATTTTGCCGACCAACCGGACTGGTGGTTAAGATGTTAGCTTTAGTTCGGAAGGTTCCTGGTTCGAATCCGGGTGAGTGCATGGATATTTGTAAACGTATGGTGTAGAGGGTACTGGTGCACCTTAAATCTGTCTTGGCCGAAAGTCCTCACGTTGGGATGATGTGGAAGTTTGGAGTGTGGGGTTCCAGCTCAGGCGGTGCTTCGTCATCTGACCGTGGTTCAAAATTACGAGGTGTTGTCCTCGGTAATGGTAATTTTAGTTAACGTCGTACTAGAGCAACACAACGGGCTATTGACGACGGTCCGGAATCAGTCACCCAAGGGAAAGATTCGAGGACAACACCACCTAATTTTGAACCACGGTCAGATCACGAAGCAACACCTGAGCTGGCACCCCACTCTCCAAACTTCCACGCCAATCCAACGTGAGGACTTTTGGCCACGACAGATTTAAGGTGCACCAGCCGCCTCTACACCATACGTTTACAAACATCCATGCCCGGACCCGGATTCGAACAAGGAACCATCCGATCTAGAGGCTAACACCTTAACCACTATACCGGTTGGTCGGCGGTGTTGTCCTCGGATCTTTCCCTTAAGGGACTAATCCCGGACCGTCGTCAATAGCCCGTTGTGTTGCTCTAGTACGACGTTAACTAAAATTACCTTACCTTACCGTTTTACTTTCATTTTGCCGACCAACCGGACTGGTGGTTAAGATGTTAGCTTTAGTTCGGATGGTTCCTGGTGCACCTTAAATCTGTCTTGGCCGAAAGTCCTCACGTTGGGATGGTGTGGAAGTTTGGAGAGTGGGGTTCCAGCTCAGGCGGTGCTTCGTCATGTTACCGTGGTTTAAAATTAGGTGGTGTTGTCCTCGGATCTTTGCCTTAGGGGATTGATCCCGGACTGTTGTCAATTGCCCGTTGTGCTGCTATAGTACGAAGTTAATTAAAAAATTATTTTACCTTACCTTACTGCTCGTCAATAGCCCGTTGTGTTGCTCTAGTACGACGTTAACTAAAATTACCATTACCATTACCATTACCTTACCTTACTGAAGGACGATTCTAAGAAAATCAGCATTATCATCTTTACAAAGGATAATATTCTAAGAAAGTCACAGCAAAATATCATCTTTCAAAAGGATTCTATTTTACAGAAAGGTAATGGTAATGGTAATTTTAGTTTACGTCGTATTAGAGAAATACAACGGGCTATTGACGACGGTCCGGGATCAGTTCTTTAAGGGAAAGATCCGAGGACAACACCACGTAATTTTGAACCATGGTCAGATAACGGGGTCAATGCCTGAGCTTGGCACCCCACTATCCGAGCTTGCACACCACTCCAGCGTGATGACATTTCAGGCGATGCCAGATTTAACGAGCACAAACCTAGTGTGTATTGCGGTCTTTGGCTGGATTGAGTTCCAAACTCGTAACACTCCGATTGCTAATCCGTTAATCTATTACAAGGAAATGAAAAATAGAATATATTGAAATAATTATATTCTAAGGAAATGAACAATATAATCATCTTTTCCAAAAGAGATATATTATTAAGAAATGAGCAATAGTATCTTTCCCCTCCCAAATAATTCTGTTCTAAGGAAAGGATCGATAGAATTTTTCCAAAGCATTCAGTTAAAAGGAAATGAACAACAGAACCTTTACAAAGGATAATATTCTAAGGAATTGAACAATAGAATATTTCCAAATGATTCTATTCTAAGGAAACAAACAATATAATTTTTTCAATTATTTTATTCTAAAGAAAAAGGACAGAGAAGAAAATCTTTCCAAAGGATTGTATTCCAAGGAAAGAAATCTATTCTACAAAAATGGTCAATAGAATCGTACCAATAGATTCTATTCAACAGAATGAAACAATAGAATCGTTCCATAGGATTCTATTCTATAGAATGGAACAATAGAATCGTTCCATAGGATTCTATTCAGAGGAAAGGACCACAGAAATATTCGATTCCAAGGAAAGAACCAACAGACTTAATCTCTAAGGGTTGAAATAATCCATGGATTCTTTAGAAAGATGTGGTAATTTAGTCAATAAATGTGTTGTGGCGTTTAAAGCAACCCTACCCTACTTGGAAATATTGTGACACTTAGAGGGTTAATTAGTTTAGAAATATAAAAGGATAGAAGTAAAGATCAATACTTTTTTACTCACTTTTTAGACTGCTTAGTTTCTACTAAAAGCAAGTCCATTTGTCTTACCTTAAACTATATCAGTTAATATTCGCCTTAAGAAATCGTTTCGTCATCTGACCGTGGTTCAAAATTACGAAGTGTTGTCCTCGGATCTTTCCCTTAAAGGATTAATCCCGGATCGTCGCCAATAGCCCGTTGTGTTGCTCTAGTACGACGTTAATTAAAAAATTACCAATTACCTTAAGAAATCGCAAGTTATGTATATTATTCGATTGGACGTTCGCATAATTTTTGCTGCATATAACTAAGTGTAAAGTAAAACGTAAGTATAAACTGTATATATGCGCATTTTTAAACTAAAATTCAATACTTTCTAGCATGTATTTACAAGGTAAAAACACATGTTCGTCCAGAGGGATGTAAATATTTTTTTAAAAGCAAAACATATCAATACAAATTAAAATAATCAATCAGGCAATCCCATAAAAGGCAACTCCCCATCTAGATTAACATGTCAATTTGGCTGAAAGGGCAGATATTAATCTAAATATACTTGCAGTTCTACTATTACTTGACACACGATTCCTAATGTATTGGATGGAATATCTGAATAATAATAACAGACAGAGAATTCGAAAGGGCAATCTATAGTACCAAAAGTCTTAATATCTAGTGTCAGTTTACGTAAAACGGTATCGAGAAGTTGTAGACTCGGGATATTTAATATTACCACAATGTTTGACAGTTAAATTGTTTATAAGGGTTACAGAAATTATAAGCCTGCAGTCATGACAAGAGTGGTATAAGACAACCAGAGAATGATCCACTGAGACTGAATGTAGTGTTGGTTCCACAAATGGAGAGGCAGAAAATAATTCAATAACAATAGTTTATTACTTCAACAGACAAGTAGTAACCTCATGATACTTGAAGATTGTTGAGTGCTGGATGTTTGGGACGGCTCTGACCTCTTTAATCCAAGGAGCGCGTGAAAAAGTGAACAGTTTAAAATGAGCTCGGTAGGAAATTAGGATCAAGAGAAAGATTATTGGACCAGCGGATCTATCAAGAAAGTTCATTGGTAGAAAGTCGGTGTGTTAACGAAGTAAGTTGATCTTGCATTGTCGATTTGATTGGAAGAGATAAGCATTTCGAGTTCACTGTCAAGCTAAATATAGGTGGCGGTAGTATTTTTGCGGTGGAACGTGCTTCCTGTACTTCACTGACGCGACTTGGCTTCTTGTTTCAATACCATTTCAGCGCATGGCCAATAGAATATACGAATTGATTTATGATAGTTAATTGATCAACGCCAACTAGATTAAAGGGCAAAAGTTGTCACAATGTCGATAAAATACATTTTAAGGTTATCCCGATATGTATCATAAGGGATAATTTGGGTTACAGGAAGTAAAATATCGGTCTTCCGTCTGATTTGTTTCTTTGCAGTGGAAATCCCTTCCATAGTATAATAGGAAAAGTAATAAAAGGTGAAAATTACTTACAGACATAAATGCATGGATCGACATTTTGAATGGTCAAGCACGGAAACTCGGGAAAGAGAAAATCTACTAAAATAAACTAGTGGAACCGAGATGTAAGATTACTAAACAGAAATATTTATTTTTATAAACTAGTTTTTTTTATTTAAGAAGAATCGAAGGAAATTTATTTTAATATACTTGATATTTTTATAAAGTCTTGGAATATATTTCCTTCTGGTATTAGGTACTTCTGGTAAAGCCATGCTGCACTGACAGGCTCACACGTTGACTGTATTAAGCCTAACTATGAGGTTAAACACAGTTAGGCTCTGATGAGAAGGCATATAACCTTGTTAAGTCCATTTCTAAAAGGCAGTAAATACTCCAGAGAAAGGACTGTTACAAGCATGTGTGCCATTCACCAAAAGTGACTGTTTCGCCAATTCGCAATCACTGCTATCACTTTGACGTCAAATTATAAACTTAAAATCAGAATCCTCGATAAAGAAGCCAAACATGGGAACTAATTGAATACATTTAACAAGTCCCCTAATTGATAGAATATACACTCACTGCCAAAAGTTAAGCACGGAGAAGAAAATGTTAATTTCTTGAAGCCAATCTGAATTTTTTTTTTTCTAATGGCGGGCACATTTTGACCGAAGTCATTGGCCACTACAAGGCCGGAAGTGATGGCCACTTGCGAAGGAGCACCCAGTGGGAGGGCCATCATTGCCCCTAACAATTACATCGTAATTTTGAACCATGTTCAGATGACGAAGCAACACCTAAGCTGGTATACGCTTACAAACATCCATGCCCGAACCCGGATTCGAACCGGGGACCTTCCGATCTAGAGGCTAACATATACCGGTTGGTCGGCTCCAATCTGAATTTGAGAGGCAGCAATTTGCTGCAGAGGTAGATGGAAGTGTGTTATGTAAGAGCCAATCCCGTTTTCGTATCGAGAAATATGCTAAAAAGGCAGTCGTATAAAAAGCCGGCATTGTGAAGGGTTATATGAGTTGCATGTAAGTGCCGATAAATAGTATTTATAACTTTAGTACGGGGGGGGGATTAGTTTTCAAGACAGACGTGTTTCTATGGTTTCCAGAAGACGATAGGCAGGTAGGAACCGCTGGCGTTCTATGGAACGCCTTGCCGGCAGGGCAATTAATCAATGATGTTGCTCTTTTCTTCGGCGTTCATCATTCCGTCATTTTACGATTATGGAAACAATTCCAAACAAGCCAAACAGTTATCCTAAAACCTGTGGCCGACTGGCCAAGAGTTACGACCCCCTACGGAAGATCGATATATTAATGTAGTAGCGAAGCGGAATCGAATAGCGACCTCCACACATGTGACATCTATTATTGCAGCGTCCATTGGTAAGACAATATCTGCCACTACTGTGTGCCGAAGGCTATACACGAGTAGACTGTACGCCCGGGTACCTCGAGTTTGTGTTCCTCATTCAGTCCAATCCAAATGGGCACGATTAAAATGTTGTCGGCAACATGTGAATTGGACTGTGCCTGATTGGGCTAACGTTATGTTCACGTATGAGTCGAGATTTGCCCTGGAGCCAGATGACAAACGTGTAAGGGTCTGGAGAGAACAAGGCACACGCAATAAGCCCCAGACATCATCGAGCATTACGCATTCCGGCGTGGAAGCATCATGGTGTTTGTCGGTATTTCGTTGGGATATCGCACCGACTTGCACATCTACAAACGGGGTTCTGTGACTGCTGTCCGGTATCCGTATGAAGACCTAGAACCCACTGTGAGATTGTACGCTGCAGCAGTTGGTTTTTATTTCATTTTAATGGACGATAACGCGCGTCCCCATAGAGCTGGCATCGCCAACGAGTACCTGGCGAGTGAGGGGATTGCGCGTATGGTTTGGCCGGCGAACTCGCCCGATCTTAATCCCATTTAAAATTTATGGGATGCCCTCGGCCGTGCTGTGTCTGCACGTTTCCCTCCCTCATCTACTCTCACAGAGTTGCAAACTGCTCCACAGGAAAAATGGCGATTACTAGACTGTGGGATAGTTCATCACTTCATTGAAAGCATGGTCACACGCTTTAAAAATTGTATGAGGATGAGGGGTGGTCACATCCCCAATTAATGTCGGTTTTGTTTATTTGTTTTGGATTTAAACAATATTTTTTGTTAATGACTCCAATATGACTTCATATTATAAATTTCTAAAAATTCAATATTGTTTTCATCTTTGTATTTAATTCTTTATTTTGTTTCATGCATAAACCTATTTGCTACATTCCTGCCGTATTTCGTGTCAATCAAAGCCGTACTTGTCGTTTTTTTCGCATTTTACCTTTCGTGCTTAATTTTTGGCAGTGAGTGTACTCTTCAAAGGCACTGACTCTAATGTCAAATCGCCAGTGCCAGAATGCAAAGTACATTTAATTAAACTCAACTTACTTTGCTACTTGCAAGTTTTGATTAAGCATAGATCTCTGAAATACTATGGATTTACTACACTCATGTCCAAATTATCTTTACATACCCAAAAATAATTATATTCCATGAAATACCCAATCGATGTTATCCATTTTTGCAGGGAATGTGTGAAAGACAAGCCTAATTAGAATTATCCAATCAAAAGTGTTCAAACGGTTTCTGATATGCAAATCTAGGAGTTACGTCTTCCGACGGTGAATCAAGAAGCAATATTCGCAAAGTGAATATTTGAGTAAATTTGTGCAATACAGTGTTTTACAATACAGTACAGTACAGTACAAATTTGTGCACTATAGTAAATTTGTGCAAATTCAACAGCGTTTGATTTCAGTGTGTAAGAACTCGAAACGGTTTGTTATGGCTCCGAAGTATCATCCGGAAGAATCTGTGAAGTTGCGCATTATCGGACGTTTAGAAGCAGGGCAAACAATCATGGAAGAAGCGAGATGTGTGAATATTTCACGACAGACAGTCTCTGCGCTATGGAAACAATTTCAGAACTCTTGAACTGTTGTAAGGAGGCCTGGACAAGGTCGTGAACGTATTACAACTGCTTCTCAAGATCGATAAATGGCAATAACTTCCCGTCGTAACAGGAAGTATTCTGCTCAGCAGTTAAGTCAAGAGTTTGCAGACACCACTGGAACTGTCGTATCACTGAAAAATGTATTCAGAAGGCTCAATTGAAAAAGTCATTATGCCAGAAAGCCAATGGTATAATTTCACTGTCTTCACAACACAAGAGGGATAGCTTTATTTGGTGCAAAGAACATCAGAACTAGAGTCACCACCAATGGACTTATGTTCTCTACTGATGAGTAGAGGTTTAGTTTAACGTCTGATTCTAAGCGTTTTTACATCCGTAGATAGTAAGGAACGTTAAATCTTCCTTCAACATAATGGAATGTGACCGTTTTGGTAGTACAGATGTGATGGTCTGGAGAGGAATAATGATTGACGGACGTATGCCCCTACACGTTTTCAACAAAGGATCTGTGACCGGCCAGAGATATCGGGATGAGGTCTTAGAAAGTTATGTAAGACTTTTCAGATGTGCATATAGATCATCTGATTTTTTATTTACACTCTATAACAAAAAAATCGACGCACCAAGAATGAATCATCCGATTGCTTTAAAATTTCGTATGTAAAAATGTTTTGACCAAATATGCAAATGATTAAAATTTCGTGTCCAATGAATGAATAGTGCGATCTCCAGCGCATCGGAACTGCGCAACCAGCAAATGTATATAAAGAGTTGTTCTTGAACTGTTGTTAAAATTTTTTGCTGCATTGCGCTTTAGGATACCTTTCAACGACTGAAAAAATGCCTCGCCGCAGGATTCGAGCTCATTACGAGTCACTTTCAGAGTTTGAAAGAGGTCGTATCATTAGATTGAAAGAGGCAGGTTGGGCAAATCGGAGAATCGCTCGTCATGTGAGTCGCAGCGATGCGGCGATTTGAAGATGCTGGCAAGAGTGGGTGGACAATGACAGATTTAAGCGTCATGATGGTAGCGGTCGACGTAAGGCCACAACAGATTGCGAGGACAGAGTGACTGTTAGATCAGCTGTCATAGAGCCTGATTCATCTTTATCAACCATCAGTCGTGCGACCCACGCACGAGTGTCCACCATGACCATTCACAGACGGTTGAGAGAGCGAAATCTACGCTCGTACCGACCGTTACGCCACATGCCACTCACGCCTGCACACTGTCGAGCCAGATTACAGTGGTGCTTGGCTCGATCAGACTGGAATGATGCTGACTGGGGACGTATAGTCTTTAGCGACGAATCCCGCTACCAACTGTGTCCTGACGATCATCGAAGACGTGTCTGGAGAAAACCAGGGCAGCGTGCCGATCCTGCTTTCACTATTGCACGCCACCCGGGCCCTCAACAAGGAGTTATGGTCTGGGGTGCCATTTCCCTTGATAGCCGAACCCCTTTGGTCGTCATTAGAGGTACACTTACTGCACAGTGATACGTTGACGACATTCTGAGACCTGTTTTGCTACCGTTCCTTTCGCAAAACCCTGGGCTTATTTTTCAGCAAGACAATGCCAGACCACATACGGCACGTGTTGCTATGAACTGTCTTCAAGCTTGTCAAACACTTCCTTGGCCAGCCAGATCACCAGATCTCTCTCCCATCGAGCATGTCTGGGATATGATGGGAAGGCGACTGCATCCGGTATGGAATGTTGATGACGTAGTCCGACAATTGGAGCAAATTTGGCAAGAAATCCGGAAGCTTTATCGGTCTATGCCACGCAGTGTGGTAGCTTGCATCCAGGCTAGAAGCGGGTCAACACCTTATTGAGCTCGTTACTGTAACTCTGAAATAAATCATTCAATTGTTCTGAAATTTTAATCATTTTCTATTCTGTACATAATTTTCCTATCCACCAATTTTTGTCTCCATCGGACAACTCCTTCTTTGTTCGTCGATTTTTTTGTTATAGAGTGTATGTACAATAATGCTCGTCCACGTTAACATCATTATTGCCAGCATGAAACCACGTTGTGATATGTGTGTACAAGTCGTGCGATCACATTCCATATTAAATTCCAATTTATTAACATACAACATACAATACATTAACATTCGCCTTAATTTTTTTCTGAGTCATTCATTTTTTTCTGAACTCTCCTTGTCACATATTATTGCCATTTTTATAGTTTCATGCTACAGTTTTATATCCTAAGCAGTGTTCTAAAATGTCTTCCTTTGTATTTGTGTGTTATGATGCTATGTCTCATTCCAGACAAATTCATAAAATTATACTTCACAGTTTCTGAGAAATCCGTGATTCTATGCATGTAAATATAAAGATAATTCTGGATACCAGTATAAAAAAATAAAGTTCGAAATACTTCAAAACTTTAATCTCAAATACAAAGGATCTACAAATAAAATAAAGTTTTGAAACACTTCAAAGGGGATAGATGTCAAATCCAGTAGTTTGGATATCTAGGAAGAGATATCCTACGAGAAACTACTCTAGTTGATACAAAGATACGGAAATTGGCGGAATACCCGGAACTGAATCACACACGTTTATGACAACGCGTTTTTTCTTCTGATAAAGCGGATAGATTTCCTAAAACTTAATCTTTCGAAGACCATTTTTTACGAAATTGGGAAAGACCATTTAATATTTCTCATGTGAAATGCACCGAATTTAACACATGAGTTGTAGCACAAACAACAAAAGTACCGTAGTCGCAATGTAAACATGCGAAAATCGAAACGAATTCAAGTAAAAACGTAGCAATCACATTTCTATTGAAAACAAGAATGAATTCTATTTTTTCTCCCTTCTCAACGTGCTCCGTCAAAAGGATTGGGGGTCCACTTGTTTTCCGGGTTGCGCAGTAACGACAACTCGGGCATCGAATATTTGTTAAGAGAGCGTAAAAAACGGATCAACATCTGCGACATGGATAGTTTTTGAGGGAATGGAAAAAAAAGCACATTTTTCTTTCATTTGGGTGCATTTCCCGTTGTATGTTCAGAAGAAGAGCGAAAGATTTTCTCTTGGAGAGAATGCTCTTAGGTTCATTGCGGCTTAAGAGTATTTTATCAAGCTGGGTGGAGTGCCACTGGACAGCGACGTGAAAAGTATTTCCGAGTTTTCCCTAATGGTCTCGAATTCTTCGATTTCTTGTTTGTGATGGAGAGGAACATAAACTCTGCCGAAGAACCATTGTAATTTGGGTTTTTCTATTCATTGTTGGCGAGATGTTTGAGTGAAAGTTGGCGTTATCCACGCAATGCTTACTATTTGTTTTGTTTATTCTCACATTATTTTAATATTCTATTCACCTCCGAGATTACAGAGATGTTTGTATCACAACATTATCCACGCATTGCTTCTATTCGTATAATTTATGCACACATGATTTTAATATTGTATTCACCTCTGATATTGGAGAGATATGTTTGTGTGAGATTGGTGTTATCCACACAATGCTTCTATTTGCGTAGTTTATTCTATAAATAATTTTAATATTCTATTCACTTCTGTGATTAGAGCAAGATGTTTGAGTGAGATTGGCATTATCCACGCAATGCTTCTGTTTGCATTTTTTCATTGTCCACACTATTCATCTCTGAGATTGTATCTTAAAAGTCTACTAGCCTCTTTCAAGAATTTGATTTTTTCGTCGGTAGAGTTCGTTTGTCGTCATTTTTTTCTACACGTAGGCCAAATAGATTGGGATCAACGGATCTTTGGTTATAATCAGAACGATGCAGGAATTCAGTTTGGCAGTGATATTTGATCCTAAAAGTATAGCACACTCAATCACTCTGAATAAAATGAATCTAGCGAAGGAGTACGATCTTCTTACAGGTCAATATTTTCATCCGTGAATATATGAATCTCAATTACTGTAACATGATTTTCTCCGATCACCATGAAGCCGACCAACCGGCATAGTGGTTAACGTGTTAGCCTCTAGTTCGGAAGGTTACTGGTTCGAATCCTGGTCCGGGCATGGATATTTGTAAGCGTATGGTGTAGAGGCGGCTGGTGCACCTTAAATCTGTCGTGGTCGAAAGTCCTCACTTTGGGTTGGTGTGGAAATTTGGAGAGTGGGGTGCTAGCTCAGGTGTTGCTTTGTCAGCTGACCGTGGTTCAAAATTACGAGGGGTGTTGTCCACGAATCTTTCCCTTAAGGGACTGATCCCGGACCGTCGTCAATAGCCCGTTGTGTTGCTCTAGTTTGACGTTAACTAAAATTACCATTACCATTACCGATCACCATGAAATATATATATGATCATAAAACAACAGATACATACATATAAACATTAAGCGTATTTACTCTTTAAGTGATCCTGTAAAACCGATGTGTAGAATTTAATGCAAGCAATGTCTAATAGTCCGGGCTCCCGCGTATAATTTTGGAAAGTCTTTTCAACTAGGCTCATTTTGTGTCAGTTGTTATCTTCATATCCCTCAACTGGAAAAGCGGACGTCAGCTGACACGCCCGCGGTGGGGGTGGTTGTGGGAGGGTTCGATTGTTGATGAAAAAATATTTTTAAGAAGTGATTTCAACAAAGTTGAAACTTTTTATATTGTTAGCTAACATGATAAAATGACAAAAAAAAACCAGTCAGCTGTATGGCAGAGGGTGGAGGGCACGTAAGCTGATCGTGTCTATATGATGAAAATTAAATTAAAAAAAAACGTTATATCGACAAAACTGAAACTCGTCAATGTGACTGTAGACATCATAAGGATTAGATAGAAAGTAGTCAGCTGGGCATATAGTGGTGGAAATGTAGTTAGCTGATGCAATAAGTATGCCGCGCTGAAATGAGTTCGAGCATCGCGCGGCAACGTTGGACTATACTGGAATATCACTTTCGGAGTGCCCGCTGCAATGAAGCTCCTCTCCACATCGTAAAAAGAATTAAAATTTTAAAATAAAAACTAATAGCATAAGGGTTGGTGAATTTAAATAAAACATGCTGATCTATGGTGCAGAAATAAAACTTAAATGCTGAATTAACCATAAGCACACAGGCCGCAAAACGAGAAGGAAGGTCACCCTCCCAACTACTGACCTCGTCCATGAGTGGCGCGGCAACGTCATTGTTTCAGCTGACGGTCCTCTTCCCCCGATACTCAGGCAGCTAAAATTTATTTATTAGTCTTTATATGCGTAAATTAATTGAAAAACCGTCGTCACAGCGTCACACCACAGTCCACAAGTAACCCAACTTTAAAAGTCGAAAACCAATCAGGGATCATCTGGACGAACAGCACCTGCACTTCTCAAATCGTTCTAAAGCACGTGACGAAACAACAGCAGCTGGCGTGAAATAATAACCGATCAAAATATATTCGCTTTTTCGCGATTCATTCAATGAGAGAGGTGCCTCTAACTTTTGCAAAGATTTCAAAGAAACTTATTCACATGTTCACTACAATTAATGCATACAATCATTATAGCATTTGATCGTTATTTTTCGACTTGAATCAAGAATTATGAGCATTCATTGAGAAATAGGAAGAGAGGTTAGTTATACAGAATACAGGGACGTGATCAAATTCGTACATCAAATTATACCCATGAGTTGAAAAATAGTAATTTCAAAGATGCGCTCGTCAAATTCATCATTGAAGATTGGACAAATAATAACATGACTTCATATTAAGAAGAGAAAATATTAATTATGATTATTATTACAAATACGAAATTAATCATGGTGTCGTAAGGTGTGTGGAAAACGATTTAAACTGTCCAAATCACGAAGAAGCCGATACGAAAATCGTATTTCATGTTTGTAAATTACAATGCGATGCCTATGTAACGATAAGATGCTCTGATACTGATATTATAATAATTATGGGTGGAAATATGAATTGTGTACACAGCGACTTGGAAATATCGAAGCTGTTTGGTACCGGTAATGATGTGAGAGACATAAATATGAGTAAATTATATCAAACTTTAGGAAAAGATATATGCAGTGCTCTACCAGGCTTCCATGATCTTACAGGCTACGATTTTAACCTCCCTTCTTTAAGAAAGGAAAAACAAAACATATTCATTTATGATAAATTCAGAGTCATACGCTTACTGTCAGCGATATCGCAAAATATTACCAGATTGTAATATAGATGACCTATTTGGAAGAATAGAAGAATTTGTTTGAGGATGTATGGTTATAAAAGAATCAACGATATCAATAAAGCCCGAGTAGCAACATTTATGAAGACATACAAAAAAGATCAAGAAAACGACATATTACAATTGTAAACAACAGTTAATGCTACGATTCTGCCTCGGAATCTGTCATGTGTTTATGATGTTGCTATTCTTAGGAAACCAAAATAATAAAAAAATATGTCCGTAAATTAATTTTAAAATGTTCTAGATAAAATTTTAAAATTCGGGCGCGATAGAAAAATTACAAAAAATTCGGACTACCTGTGTGCTAAATATCATTATTTTAAGTGACACAGATTCGTCAGGACAGTTCACACACAAACACTTCCTTTTAAAATATTAGAGATTAAATTGATTTCAGCAAAATAGAAAATTTGATTTATTGTAAAAGTATAAATGCCTTTTGCGAAAATAAAAGTAAGCTGTCTGAGTATAGGGGGAAGGTACGTCATCTGAAAGAATAACATTGCCAAGCGGTGCTCGAACTCATTTCAGCGCGCGGTATACTTATCGCATCATCTAACAACATTTCCACCACCATATGCCCAGCTGACTATTTTCTATCTATTCCTTATGATGTCTACAGTCACTTTGACGAGTTTCAGTTTTGTCGATATAATGTTTTTTTTTAAATTTCATTTTCATCATTTAGACACGATCAGTTGACGTGCCCTCCACCCTCTGCCATGCAGCTGACTGTTTCCTTTTGTCATTTTATCATGTTAATTAACAATAGAAAAAGTTTCAATCTTGTTGAAATCACTTTTATAAAATTTATTTCCATCAACGATCGAACCCTCTCACAACCACCCCTACCACGGTCGTGCCAGCTGACGTCCGGTTTCCAATTGAGTGATGTGAAGATAATAGCTGACACAAAAATTAGCCTTGTTGAAATTATTTTCTAAAATGGTACGCGGGTGCCTGGTCTATAACGCTTGTAAGCTGCTAATCTTCTAGAGTTTGTAATATTTATTTCTCATATTAAACAATCTAACACACACTAGTAGCACTGCTTATAAAGTTTTGATCATACTTCGGAAATTATCTATGGTATTAAGCGTCACAAGAATGCACTCAGTGTGTGCACTGAGAACGCTAAATTATTCTGACCATTTGGATATTATGTAACTAGACCACCTTTTGCTCACAATTCCTCTAGATTTCGCCTCGGTGAGGGGTTCATTATTTATCGGTATATTAGACTAAATGCACTTTTCAGCTCTGTATGTTTAATTGTAATGGAACACACGATGAGAGAAGCTTCTTCAACCATAAATTATACTTTGGATCAAGATAGAAAGATTTAGAAGGTCAACGTAGTAATTTTAATAAATTTATAGAAATCGATAGTTTCTATTGAATGGTGAGGTTGCGGTAGCCTAGTTGGTAGAGTAGTGGATTAGTAACCGGACGCTTGCGAGTTCGAAACTCGATCCAACCGATCGAAACCGATCAACCACCGTGTACTTGAGGCTGGTGCAACTTAAATCTGTAGTGGCCTCAAATGTCCCCATGTTGGTATGGTGTGTAAGTTTATAGAGTGGGGTGCCAGCTCATATGTTTCTTGCGTCATCTGACAGTGGTTCAAATTTACGAGGTGTTGTCCTTGGATCTTCTGAGTTGATCACGTACCATTACCAATAGCTCGTTGCATTGCTTCAGTGCGGCATCATTCCAGTCTTTGACGACGATGCATTGCTGTTGTAGACTGCAGACAGCAGTTGTAAAGGCAGGAGTCGTAACGGTCTACGTGAGTTTCGTCCCATGTCGCGAAGCCGTCGACAAATGGTGCGATCACTTATTGGATGATCGAGAGAGGTTCTCACTGCCCGTTGAATGTTTGTAACAGTGGATGTTGGATCATTACGCGCATATCTTACAACAAGCCAATCCTCTCTCGGTCCGGTTTATCTAGACCTTCCTGGGCCTGGTTGATTCTGGAATGTGCCTTATTGTATACACCGCTGCCAAGAACTTGCAACAATAATATCACTACAACCAATATGGTGCGCAGTCTGTCGATTAGACCATCCACCTTGTTGGAGGCCAATCACTCGGCCTCTGTCAAACTCTCCTAGTTGCTTAAATTGTTCGCGAACTTTTTTTCGAGGAGGTATAGCTCAATGAGAAACGGTATAACCAACACAACAGCATGAGTCGAAGTGAATTTGCTGCGCTACTGGATGTCCATTCATGCCCTGGTATGCAGCGTGTTTGAGAGCTGCCCTGCGCGTGGTGCATGCTCAAACGATTCTGAAAATTTGATAATTTGTATCTCAAAACACTCATACAAATTTTTTATACCCGTCTACTCCTTCCAAATGCAACTTTTTGTTTTGTCTTCGAGTGTAACCATTCGGAATTTTATGCATATCTGTCTAAATAATTTTCCTATAAGCTGACAATTTTTACTGTGTTATGATTAAAGAACACAAACAGAAAATGTGTGTATCCAATGTCCCTTTTCTAAGTTATTGTTTTGTATGAAAAAAATTATGAGAAGTCATATTATATTTTAAAGGAAATAGATTTAGGACATTATATACAGCAGGTAGAATTTCAGCACCTTCTCCCAAAAAGTTTTTCTCTGTAATGAACTTAGTAAAAGATATTTTTAGCCCATCTTTGTGAAAAGAGAAATGATTGACTTCTAGGAATAAAGCCGACATTTTGCATGGTCATATACAATGTCCTGAATCATTGCCATCAAATTCACTGTCTCTTTTTTAAATCAACTTTTAGTGCGCAAAATGTGATGTTCCAAAAAATTATGAAAATATATTTTTATGGAAATATATTTATATAAAAGGGTAATTGGAATTATCAATTAACGTCGTACTATAGAAACACAACGGACTATTGATGACGGTCCGGGATCAATCCCAAAGGGAAAGAAACGAGGACAACACCACGTAATTTTTAACCACGGTCGGATGACGAGGCAACACCAGAGCTGGCACCCTACTCTCCAAACTTCCACACTAACCCAACTTGAGGACTTTCCGCCGCGACAGATTTAAGGTGTACCAGCCGCCTCTACACCATACACTTACAAACATCCATGCACTGACCCGGATTCCAACCAGAAACCTTCCGATCTAGTGGCTAATTCTTTAACCACCAGACCGGTTGGTCGGTTTATATAAAAAGGAATATTATATATACAAGAGAAAAAATAATCGCTCTTTTTTCGTCAGTTTTTGCAGATAAACGACTAACGTCTAGGAAGAAAACTCAAATTTGCAACACACACAAATAAAATGTACTGATTCAATTGCCATCAAAACAAATTCAGGTTGTTGTACATAATATTTTTGAATATAAATTTTATAATTAATATTGCATAACTAAAAATTAACTTAAAAAACATTGCGTAGATTTTATTAATGTTCTTAAATTGTAGCGTGATACAAAACTGTAGCAACGTTGCAAGATTATATAGAAAGGTAAGAATAAAAGTATAGGAAAAAGAAATTGAACATATTAAAAGCTTCAAATTTGCCATACGCATCACCCAAAAGCGGCTTTGAGGTGAAATTTTAATATACTGTAGATTTGGAAATACAACTTTAAAAAAAAATATTTGTTGTCACTAAAATTTGAATATTGAAATAAAAATTGAAATTATTGACATGAAAATGGTCCCCTTTGTACATTTTATGCGCATAAATTTACACAAAATGTTTTTTACTATACTTTTAAATTCTCTCTATTTTTAATGACACTAGAACAAAAGGGATCTGTTTTCCCACGCAGCAATCGGGTTACAACAAAAACAAAGTAACTCCATTTTCTCTTTTTTGAGTTAATGACACTTTCATACAAATTACTATGTGTAGTAACATAATAAGTCTTTGTAAAAACAAGATGTCTACTGTGAGCTTAATCTAGAAATTACATGTACAATGTAAATAGTTTACAGCCCCATATTACATGTCTAAAAGTGTACTTATCCACAAAAAGAAGAAATGGAGTTATCTTGCATTTGCAGCCAACCGACGATATGTTTTATAAGAACTTTTAACGAATCTTTAGTCATCTGTTTGATAAACTTTGATCGGAATAAGTTCATTGAAATAGCGTCGAATTTCTTTAATTTCAAAGAGCTTCTGGATACAAATCTAAGGATATATTCATTTTTTAGACATAAAAAAAGAGTTATGCAAGTTAGAAACACAAGTTACGGTGAAAAATTGGTCCTTCTCGTATGAAACTGGAGAGTAGATAAATTATTCGTTCACCTTTCTCCCAAATTAGGCACAATGCTAGTGTAAGAGAAAATAATTGGAACTTACCGGGTCCTAATTGCAACTCTAAGAATGCAAGGAGATTAAATGATAGTCCAATGGTAGAGAAGACAATACTGGTTTCTCACTTCTCCAATTAAAGAGCTCATGTGTTGAAAATGAAGGAAATTATTCAACTGAGTTTAGGTTTTAATTCGAGCTTCATTCAGCTTGGGCTGCTTATAGCTGCTGATCACATTTATTTGCTAAGATATTTTACTGACTTCTTGAAAAAATCCATTACATACCTCCCAAACGAAAAAAAATACTAATCTGCTCATTTATTAATATGTTTTTCTTTCATTTTTTAGAAACGGAATTTATTTTTGAAAAATAAAATGTCTTAGCATTAAAGAAGTTGGCATTTATCGGCTGCATGCATTTGTGGTAAAAGAATCCTGTCATGTTCACTAATTGAAAATTTCTTCATCCATTTAATACGATTAAATTAATTTATAAGATCCAATGGAAACGTCAAACTATTTTTGTTCATTTAATTAAGTACTTTTGAGTGTTATTTTTTGCATTTCTTTGATTTACCCTTTGCACTGCTTTATCAACTTGATTCATGTGAATGTAACAATTCTTTTAGTTTTTTTGGCATGCATACCTTTCAGATATTTGTATGAAATAATTTTTTATGGCATTTCATCTCTCTGGTTCATAATCTAAAAAACACAAAACTTCTAATTTCAATATATCAAAATTAAAGATCCAAACATAGGTGTTTGCTGTAATCTTGGTTTTTAAATAGAGACTGTATTGGGGTAATAACATAATACTAATGATATTTTTCTATGGTAACGCCTTAAAAAACGTTACACTTCTGGTTTTTACGTAAAAATTCAAATATTATATGGAATTGTAGCATTACAAACCACATAACACAAAATTTTAAGCATAGCTTTTTTTTTAAACTTGAAAAAAATTATCTAATTATTTTTTTGTGCAGATATATTCATATTTCGCTAGATTAGCAATAAATGAGTTAATTTTCTGTACTATCATTTACATGAATGTAGATAAAATTGGTGCTTTATTAAATTGCTTCATTTAACAACAATGCACACTCTTTGGTGAATTGAATTTTGTGTTATGTGGCTTGTATTGCATTGCTACATTACATAGAGTATTTTAACTTCTAAGTAAAAATCAGAAGGTTAACGTTTTTTAAGGCGTTACCGTGAAAGAATACCAGTAGTGTTATGATAACACAGTTCATGAACATGCAAAACGTTTTACAGCTAAAATGTAAACATTTGTTTACTTAAAAAGGTGTATATTGTTATTGGTGTTTTAATTAACGTACTGGATGTATACAACCGGACTATTGACGACTGTCCGGGATCAATCCTAACGGGAAAGATCCGTTTGCTTGAAAAGAAAACGTACAAATAAATTAAAAATGACTCTCATTATTAGCTTCATCACTTGGTAAGAGTCCAATGAAATAAGTGGCTCAGGGTTTTTTCCCACAACACAAGCAGCCTCTGAATGTAGACGGCGTAAGTTCGATTTCCATAACTTACCTTGAGTTTTTCTTTTGCGTATATGTGTATTTTATTGTGTGTATGTCCATCCAAGGACGTTATTTAACGTAGCTTGGGCGAAAGTGGCCATAAGTTGGTGGGTGTGGAAGCTTAAAAAGTGGAGTACCAGCTCAGGTGCATACTTAATCACCTGACAGTGCTTAAAATGAAGAAGTGTTGGCCTTGAATCTTTCCCTTCGGGATTATTCCCGGACGGTCTCCAATAGAGCGTGTTGCTGCAGTGCGACGTTAATTCAACTACCTACCTACATATTGAATGCTACCCACGAACTATTCTCCTGTGAATGACTCGCGAATAAAAGTGAAAGACAGAACCTTAAAATTAAAATAAATAAACCAGTAGAAGTCTTTCAGATCCTGAAACTGAAATATAAAGAGAAGTTTTTGACGGTATTGGGGCTTGTAATATCGGAGGTCGACACACTACCCCGTTTTCGGCCATTCTTTTTTTATCTTAAAATAATTTGGCTTTCGACGATGTCGTAACGATAGAGAGTTTCAAGTGCTACAGAAAGGAAATTTAAAAATAACAAACTCCTATAGTGCATCTGTTTGAATTTCTTCTTTCGATGTTTCCTCTTCTTGATCGCATTTATAATCTTATCTGTAAGGAGAAGGTTTGCTTGCATCCATTTCATTTAAAAAGAGTTTACAAGTAAGCTATCTCTAGAGAAAAGTAAAAGTTTCCTACGCGCAAGGTATAAAAATATATAGAACGAAAGAGAGGAATTCAGGTTCTGTTTTCTTATGCAATATAGAAAGAAAAGTTGTTTGACGGTATTGGGGATAGCGTATATATATGGAGTTAGATGACGAACACAAATAATTTTTATATTCGACTTCGGTTCTGAATAACTAAACACGAACAATATATATTTTTTTGTATACGAACCCTACCATTTTTATTTCCATAGTTAAAGTAAATGCAACAAGAATATAATTGTCATAATTGTTAGGGTTTTTGTTGGACGAAGTGGATAGTGGCATTTGGTGGAGATCTTTGGGCTTGGTATCGTCGGTCTCCCGGCTGCTGTTGCTGGTTTGTGTATGCGATTTCGTTTTCTTAATATTGTTTTATTTTTTGTGTTTGCTTTTTAATTGTGTTTGGGGAGTGTATGAGCCATTTTTAGAGTATTGTTGCTCATATGTATAAAACACCATTTTGTTTAGTCTGGGTCAGGCTTCTCTCTGATGACGGTCCTGATCCACCAACACTTTCATTTTCGAAAATGTTTTCAAATTTTTTATTTTAAATTTCTTTTTGTCTTTGAAATTATAAACAATGAAGAGCAAATGAATTATGGATAGCTGGCATTATGTTAATTTGGAACTGTACGCAGTCCTGGCAGCGGCCTGCAAATGACATAAGCAGCTGTTTGATAAGATAAGATGTGCTGCTCACGGTATCAGTAGTTGCCAAAAGCAGTATGGGTAAGAGTGTGGTTTATAAGTACATTTGATAGTCGGCAAATAGACGAGGCCCGACAGAGTACGTCGGTTCATGTAAAATCATCCCTATCAGGGTTAACTACCGCATACAACAGCGTGTGGATGAGCGCGAGGTCGTCGTCGGCTAGCCAGCATTGAAACAGTAGATAGACGGGACACAGTGCAACAGATCACCTGTTGATTTACGCTGGTGCACAACAACGTGTAAGCTGCCGCACCATCCGAAACCCTCTCCTCTCTATGGGGTACAGAAACCATCGTATCACGAGAGTTTCTCTGCCGACTGCACAACATAGGGTGCAGCGATTAGCATGGGCACGGGAACATCATCAATGGACCGTCGAGATGTGGAAAAATGTTGCCTAGAGTGATGAGTCGAGATTCACTTTGGTACATACCGATGGCAGAGTACGTGTACGGTCTAAACCTTATGATGCGATGGATTCTTCTTGCCAACAGGGGACGCTTCAGGCTGGTTGAGGTGCCATTCTAATCTAGGGACTGTTCATATGGACTGAAATGGGATACCTGGTACGTGTGACATTGTCTCTCACAGATGAACGTTACCGTGATATCTTTGAAGACCATCTGTTCCCGTATGTTTGTTATAGACAGCCCACTACAGAGATTGTGTTTAAGCATGACAATGCACCGCGCCATCACTTCCGAATGTATCCGAATGGTTGGATGAACATTCCACAGACCTGCAAGTGCTTTCCTGATCTCAATCTAATAGAGCACTTCTAGGATGCGATTGAGAGATATGTCCGAGCCTCAGACCACCTTCCATCTATTCGTGAATTGTGGGAGATCGTTTATGAGTCGTGGATACCTATGGCTTCCCACCGCTTCCAGTGTCTTGTCGAGTCCATGCCAAGACGAATCACCGCCGTCATCAAGACGAAATAAGGTGATTCTACGTGCTATTAGACATGTATTCCTAATTCAATTGCGCGAATAACGATCAAATAACTGTCGTGTTTGCAAGAATATTAGATAAAAATAAACAATTTCTTTTAAAGAAATTTTGAAAACTCAGCGTTTTGACGAGATAAAGTGTGATACTGCGTTTTTAATTCAGGCTAGCTGAATAACACGGCGTTGCTCGGGTTACAAATATGACCGCGACATTTTCCTGTGTAAACTCAAATTAACGAACCCTGTAGAACGTGTTACCTTGTCTACGTCCACTTACTGCAGGAAAACAAACTATAGATTTTAAAATTGGGGCTTCGAGGGGCATTTTAAGGACTACCTTTGTGGTAATGAGACGCAACGCAATTTTGATTTTACGTATGTAATTTTAAGCTTAATGAATTAATATAGATGTTTAAATCTGTTGAAACAAAATGACTTCAATTTTCTTTCAATATCGCATGAATGTGAGAAAATTAACGCAAAATAAATATGAACAGAAAATAGTCCGAACTTTATTGTTCCATATAGAATGGATCTATGTTAAAACCTTCACGCATAAGAACACCTCCAAGTGATTTCGACAAGATATCTCATCCATCAAGGTCTGACCAATGACGCTAATGACGTCTTCAGGATTGACGATTGAATGCCCAATGATGTAGATATTGCCATGTTTTTATGATAACGAGATCAAGACCAAGATAGATTTTTCTAATGACGAGGTTTCTCGTACATCAAGATCTAGTTTGCTAGTGAGGAAAAACACCACGTTTAGACAACCACTAGAAGAGTTAATATATTAAATGTTTAATGAGGATTTTGAATAGAGAGACAGAGAGGGAGAGGAAAATAGAGATTGTTCTGGTATTACAATGTCAAATATTCAAGAATTGCCAAGCTCTTCAAGTCAGCATTGAGGCTGATTAAACCACAGCCTACGGATTCCATCTTATTGTAATACATAAAATAATTTTAGACTGATGGTTTCAGAATCGTAGCCAAATATTACTATTATTTTAATTTTAATAGCATATTTGAAAACAACTTAATTAAAACGATGAAATGTACTTCTTTTGTAATGTCAGTTTTGAAATCCATTTAATGAAAAATTGCTACGTATTCTGAAATATGACGTAACAGTTACCACCTTAGTTGTATCTTATTGCATGCTGGAAGAGAGAAATATAAGATGATTTCTAAGTATATAGTTGACCACATTTGATATCAAAGCCGTTAAAAGTTCTGTCCATTTTCTACGTTTTGAATAAATATGAAACAAATCTATAAAATACTGACATCTGAGTTTAAGAAAAGATGAATGCCATGTAGAGTTTTTGCTGAAAAATATTCCGAGTAGTGTGAGAATAACTTAAAAAGGAACATATAAGTATTAGAAAAATACATACACAAAAACTTAAGAAGTAATATGTAAATTTAAGATTGTAAAAATATTACATTTACAGTGAACAATTTGGAAGAGATTAAATTTCGTTTTAAATATATAATCGTTTACTGTCTATTCTGTTCGTCGTTTTGCATAAAAAATTGAAGAGGTTATTCAATATTTCATAAGATAGAATTTTTTTCCGAATTCAACAGACCGGAAGAAATACTATTTTTTGCCTTCACTGTATGAAGCGCTTTCTTTCCCTTTCTAGCTCAGGTGTTTGTAGATATATTAGTTTAACATAGATTATAGTTTTTTGAAGAAGGTCGGTCAACAAGAGAGGCATAGGAACTTGGTATACTTTAAACTACGAAACATTCTTACGGAACGGGAATTTATTGAGCAACATAGTACTTTTCTTTTGTTTCATAAGAAGATTTCATGTGAGACTTTAAACAATATCTGGATAAAACTAATATAACAGTTCTGTAAGAGTACTCTGGTGTTATTACCAATCTCTTGTTAAAAACATTGATTTGAAAATAAAAGGTTTTGTAGGAAACCTAAAACTTTGACGTTTCATGACGACCAGTAAATACTATTTTGATATTGTTAGATTTCAAATGTTTTCGAAACAGTTTAGATTTTTTTTTTTGCTTTGGTATATAGTCTTTTTCTTGCATTGTCATTTTGTTCTTTATATCAGTCGTGGAGAGTTTTAGTTCATTTAATTATTAGCATAAAACACATTTCATGTTTCCACATGAGAGTTGTATTACTTTTATGACTTTTAAAATTGAGAAAATACTACCTATTAAAAAGAAAATGTACTATTTTCAGTGTTAAATTCAAGTTCATACTTAAAGTATCGTATATTGCAATAGATAGATAGGGTATAATAGACTGATGTATGAGGGAATGTGAATCAGTAGTGTAAATCACGAAAGTAAAAATCAAATTAACCCTGATTCATATTCTAGCATCCCTATTTAATTTCATTGCATTTAAAGACGTGCTATAAATATTCCTCACTAAATTAAAGCCCTATTTTATGCTGTAGGCAGATACTTGAATTCAGCTGCATTGGAGCAACACAACGGGCTATTAGCGATAGTCCGGGATCACTCCCAAAGGGAAAGAGGCGAGGACAACGCCTCGAAATTTTGATCCAGGATAACATGACTTCCATTTTATGAAGTCAACAATATTGGCAAATAGTTTAATATCATAGTAGTGTAAGTCAGATTGTTCCAATAGGTTCCTTTCTTTTTACGCGAAATGGTACGTTTATTATGCGAAGAACGTGTCTTGATCGTTCTTTTCTGCATATCTTCCACAAGGAAGTCTTCTTACCTTCCACGGTAATATTTATATGAATAAAAACAGCGATAAGTAAGTTTATAATTTTTATAATTTACATGTTTCTGGGCAATGCAAGAACATTATTTAAGTGTATGGAAACCTGCTTCATGTGGCATTTCATTTAAGACGTTTAAGAAATATTTGTAAATTTTAACTCGTTGATATGCATACTTTTGTACTTTCTTAAACGGAGCATTTTTTGAACGAATGCCATATCCATGGAATCGCCATTTTTCTCTAGTGGGCTATGGCAACGATTAAAAAATGATGTAAATGTCAGTAGACGTTACAGTACAGGTCACCCACGAGTTACAACGTCGAATGACGACCGGTATTTGGCAGTAACTGCAAAAAGAAGCAGACGGAGCAAAGCAACCGACCTTTCTCGTCAGCTATCTTCAGCCACGGGTACTACAGTTTCAAGGCAAATCGTTTACAGACGTTTGGGACATGTAGGTCTATACGCTCGCAGGCCTGTCAGATGTGTTCCGCTCACGGCAACTCACTGTCCTGCCTGGAGTAGAGAACATGCAATGTGGACATCGTCACAGTAGGCTTTTGTGATGTTTTCCGACGAGTCCAGGTTTAGCTTACAGTTTGATTCACAGCGGACGTTCGTATGGAGAACGCCAGGTAACTGCTACCACCAAGACAACATCATTGAACGACACCGTTACGGTGGTGCACGATTGCTCTCGTTTGGGGAGGAATTATCTGGGCTCCAGAATAGATCTACATGTTCGAATCGGAACCACGAGAGGCCAAATTTATCGGGACATCATTCTGGTACAACATGTACGTTTGTTTAGGGGTGCCATGGGCGCAGAGTTTGTGTTTATGGATGACAACGCCCGGACTCACTGTGTAAACATTGTAAACGAATGCCTTGAATCCGAGGATATCACACGTATGGAATGGCCACATTCTCACATGACTTGAATTTGATAGAGCATGTGTGGGACATGCTTGGCCGACGAGTTGCAGCCCGTCAACCACCTCCTACATGTGTACCGGAACTTCGGAGAGCATTGCTTGCTGAGTGGAGTGATCTTTCCCAAGATCAGTTCAATAATTTGATCATCTGCATGCCTAGGCGTTGTACGGACTGTATTTCATCGTCTGGGAGACGTACAATGTATTAACCATCATAACAACCATGTCATGTTAAGTTTCTGTAAGGTCTATATTTTTTATAATTGCTCCAGAGAGAGAGTGAGCAAAAATCGTAGTTTTTATGAATGGTATCGTACATACACCATATTTTTTGTTCTTTATCTTTTGTTTAATAAAGAGGCTTTATGAATAAGTCACGTTTGTTTTGTTTCTGAACCTTTATTTTACGGAGCTGGCATTATTCTTAATTTATGGATGTGAGTGTAAATGTAGGTTTTAATTAACGTCGCATTGGAGCTACACAACGGACTTTTTTGAAATATTAGGATTTTACTTTTTATTGTTCTCGATATTTTCCGTTTTATTTTGCCACGATTAACCCAAAACCATCAGCAATTATTAAAAGCTCGAATTGTTATTTTGAAGTAATACATTCAATGAAAAGACGCTGTTGTTACAAAGATTAAGTAAATAAACAATGTCTAGAACACAGGAGTTTCTTAATAACAACAACGAAAAAGCTTGAATTCTTCAAATTTTTTGTTGTTTTGCATCATTACTTTTCTCAACTCCTTTTATAAGAATGTAATAAATTGCTAAAATTTAAAAAAAATGTTTTTTTTTTTTTTAAATTTTATTTTTTATTATTACTATTATTTTTTTTTAGTAACAAAGTTCTGCAACTTCTTTGTATAGTGAAACTGGATGTGCACATTCTAAAACAATTTTTTCCACTTTTCAAGATTTACTGGTTTTTTAACCCTTTGAGTGGTTTACACACATCATTCCATTTTGAAACCAGCCGTCTTTCCTGCATAACTTCTAACCGAGTTTGATCTTCTCGATCAATAGAATCTTTCCAAATGATTATATTCTAAGGAAACGAACAATAGAATAGTTAAAATGGATTCGATTATAAGTTAGGTGGATAGATAGTTGAATTAACATTGCATTGGCGCAACACAATGGGCTATTGGTGACGGCTTTGCAATTCTGAACGACGGTCAGATGACGAGGTAAACATCTGAGTTTTTCAACCCACACTCGAAACTTCCACACCATGCCAACGTGAGGGTATTTGAGGCCACGACAGATTTCACGTGCACCAGACCCCACGTAAATGACTGTCAATCGGATCGAGTTTCGAACTCGCAAACCTCTGGTTGCTAATCCATTTCTCTTCAAACTGTGCTACCACGGACTTCTATTCTAAGGAACTGAACAATATAACCTAAGGATTTCATTCTACGGAAAGGAGCAATAAAATCTTTCCAACCAAAGGATTCTATTCTAATGAAATGATCCTTGGAATACCTCCAAAGATTCTATTCAAAACGACCAATATAATGTTTCCAAAAGTTGAAAGAATCCATGGATTCTTTTAAACAATAGGTGTGGTTATTTAGTCACTAAGCGTTAAGAATAAATAACCACACCTATTGAGTGGGGTTAAAACAATACTCGACTACCGACTAGAAATATAATGACGCTCAGAAAGTTAAGTTACAACTTACAAAGTATTGTTTATATTACGATTGAAAACTTACACATGATTATTTTTCTTATAACTTATTCGTGGAAGTGATTTTCTTAGTCAATAAGAAGTATAAGAAATAGTAAAAATCATCTGTGCGTATTCGTTGGCCTCTGATAAAAATATTTTAATGCTAGTTATTAGTGACGTGGACATCGAACCCTTTAAGATGTCTGTGGATTTGGAAATATTCCATTTTCTTCTTGATTCGTTTTCTCTCCAACCATCGCGAATTAGAAAACTTCTCGAGACAAGAACAACTCCCTGACATTTCATTATTCTCGTATAATTTCGAAAAAATTCCTACCGGAAATTTTCCTCTGTAAAGTTGAAAGACAGTTTTGACGACCTTTTTGAAGTCAACTGTGCTTGACTGCTCTTTTATTTTTATACCCTAAGGGAAATTCGGGAGCGAAAGAAAAGTGGAGTTGAAAAATTTAAATGCAGTTACCTGCTGGCATTTCTAGAGTTTGAAATCAAGCTAACCTGCAGAGAACTTGAGCACTCCTAGTAGTTTCTATGCTTGTCAGCTTTCAAAAAAGGCTCACGTGCATTATGAGATTCTATTTAATTTGATTATTTTTTCAAAGCAATAAACTTTTAGATATATAGCCCGTTAAAAAAGGTTCTTACTGCGAAGTCACAAATAAATTTCGTAGCAAATATTCAGGATGTACTAAAAGGTGTTATTGAAATGGAATTTTTTTTATGTATTCCAAACTAAATTGCGGGAAATTGTTAATGAGAATAGTACTAAGAAATATTCAGTGCTTCTGCTTCTGGAATGCTTCAGTATTTTTTATAATAACGATCAGTTTTTAAAATAAGTTCAAATTACTAGAAATTAAGAGCATTGGAAGTCAGATTTCATTGTGAATAGAAACAGATAATTTCCTTCAGAAATCAGTAGTTGTGTCTTTACAATTGGAAAATGAGTTTAAAAAGTTTTATATAATTATTTTAACATATTATCAAGCATAAAATGAGTAATCGTATTTTGTGACTCTACATTTTAATATGTATTATTTTGCTACAATGTTTTAAATTAGGAAAATATTAAGAGACGTACAATAATATAGTTGTATTATAAACACACGGTAAATTATCTAAAATTAAACGAATAAAATAACCAATTAAAAGTATTTTTATATATTAACTATTAGTTGAAATGATTATATAAATTAAAGAGACGATAACAAATATTTTATTTAAAACATATTGTAAAAAGTAGTTCGCAAATTAACTCGGCTAAAAAGTGACAGTTTTACTTTACAACAATGTTACACATTATTTCAATTTAATATAGGTCTTTCAATTTAATATAGAATTTCCATCAAAGAGAATTTATCATATTTTATAATATTTCAAGATAAAGTTTGTATTTATCCTCTTATTTTCAACTTCATATATATGTAAATATGACTTGAACGTAGGATAAAATTTCCATAATTGGAATTTTAGGGCACGAATAATTTTATTTTATCATATCTCTTATGCACTTAAGAAGTATTCTTAAAAAGACTGAAAGAAAAGTAAGCTAAATTAATTCATTTTTACAAATTATGCTCAAGATCTCGATAAAATTACATTTGCATTTGTTAAAGGATTTTTTTAATAACTTTTGAAAGACTACTTTAAATTTACATTTGTAATTGAATTTTTCAGAAATTCGTAGAAAAGAAACAAAATAAGCTTGTGTTCATGGATGCATGTACTATGTTTATTAAAAAACGCTAAATTAAATCCTGAAAGTTGATATACAATTAAATACTCTCACTGAGCATTTTACTTATCTAACTTAAACAAACAGAAAATAGCTCCCGGCAATGTTAAAAACAACAGATTATTTAATAAGCTATGATTCAAATTTTATGATGTATATTTTGCTAAGAAATTGGTTTAGCACTGAAAATATAGCTCAACTATTTTAATGTAATAAAATGCTGAAAATAAAGTTTAACTATTTTTAATGAGACAAACTGCTTAAAATATAGTTTAACTATTTTAATCAAACAAACTGCACCTTTAGAAGACTTTTCTATTCTTTAAAACTACTTTAGACAGCTAAAAATATTCTCTTACAGTTACGTTACCAATACCATCTTTTATTTTCTTTAAGACTTGATATTTTAAACTTCATATTTTTGCTTCCAAAAAACTTTATATTCCTGCAACATTATCAAATAGCACCAACATCTTTGTGACAAATAGCAAAAATATTTAGTATTTCTTTTTCATAAAAAAAACTTTGAACTGAAATATATACAGTCTTAAAAATAATTTTACTAATTTGTCTGAAACAAATTTCTTACTTAAGAGGATTGAATGTTAAATGTTTAAAGCAAACTTTATCAAACATCTTATTTTAAACTACTTTTAGAAATTCTTAATTTTTTTTTAATTGTTAAAAATGCACATTCAGCACTAAAGACTGTTTGAAAAGCATAAGTAAGAATTCTAAACTTTTTAGCCAATGCGAAAATTAAGTTTTAAAACTATCTTCTTAATACACGAAGTCATAACATTCTTAAAACTAATAAAAATATGGCAAACAATAATGATGCGCTTGCGTTTGTTTACTTACAATAAAACCGATATTTCTCTCAAAAGTCAGGAATGGTCCTCTTATGACATTTAGCAGGCCATGGGACGAAGCGCTTCTTAACTTAGATGCTACTTGATTCATTTCCCGTTCGGTTCTGCCTGTTGCTTCGAGGCGGGAACCCCAATCACACGAAGCTACAATTTGGCGATTTTGGTATAGGAATTTGGCGAACTCGGGATATTTTTTTCTTTCCGTCAGCACTACTCCCGATTTTTCCTGCTTTCTTATTGACATTGAACTGTAGAATTGTGTTCCGTCATGAAAATAGGTACAGCGGGATTATTTTATTGTTTAGGGGTGCAGCTTTCTTATCAATATTAACTGTAGTATTGTTTTTAAAAATCCATGAAAATAGGCAGAGAGGGTGTATTTTGACGTTCATGGCTAGTGAATTATTAAATTGGTTACAATACTGGAATACGCTTGTATCTATCAGTCGTTGTGTAGTTTAGGAGCGTACCTTTCTTATTAATATTAGCTGTAGGATTGTTTTTAAAAATCCACGAAAATAGGTACAGAGGGTTATTTTGAAGTCCATGGCTAGTGTATTGATGGATAGCCTTGAAGATTGGAATGATTTTGTATCTGTCATTATGTAGTCGTATTGATATTGAAGTAGTACAGTGCTTGAACAATCCAGAAAATATATACAGAGAAGGTATGTACGCATTTGATGAGAGTGCATTGATAGAGAGGTTGCAATATCGAATTATGGCTGCATCTGTCTTGACATTGTGTAGCAAAATTTTCTTGTTTCCTTATTAATATCAACTGTAATATCCCACTTAAACATTCATGAAATTAGGTACAAAGGGGGTATTTACGCATTTGGTAAGAGATATTTATTAATAGAGGCTGCAATACCGAAATAAGTTTGTATCTATCAGTCATTAAGTAGTCGATTTTTCTTTCTTTTTAGGTGATATTAACAATAGCATCGTGTTTAAACATTCATTAAAATAGGTACAGAGAAATAAGGAACAGGAGATTTAACGTATTAGGTTGGAGTGCATTGATAAATAAAGGATTATGCTGAAATGCATCTGTATCTGCGTCAGTCATTGCGAATGAAAACTAAGTTATGATGTTTTATATTGTACCCATTGTTAGTTATAAAATGCAATATTGAAAAATCTTTCATTTCTTCAGCAAAACCTTAAAAAATATTTGGATTCTACATTTTATTTATAGGACTTATTTGTATTAAAGAGTGTAGGAGTTAATGGTAAACAAAATATACAGCAAGCACTTTCGGTAAATATATATAAATGTAAATATGTAGAGAAAAAAGTGGAGATGTTAATTTCTCAGAGGCAAAAGTAAACTTTTATACACACATCTGTTACAATATTTGGGAAATAAAGATGTAGGTAGTTATTTTAATTAACTTCGTACTGGACCAACACAACGGGCTATTGGCGACGGTCCGGGATCAAACCCGAAGAGATCCGAAGAAAACACCACGTATATTTGAACCCCGGCCAGACGACGAACACCTGAGCTGGCACGCACCATCCAAACTTCCACACTATGTCAATGTGGGGAAATTTGAAGACACGACAGATTTAACGTGCACCAGCACCCTTTATACACAACGGTCTTTGCTTGGATTCAAACCCTGCCTGTTGTTAATCTGTCATTCTTCCAAACAGGTTACCGCAGCCTTGGAAATACAGTTATAATATACTGATTGGTTATTTTTAAGACATAAAAGACAAAGAGAAGGGTTTCAACCCTCCATGTGATTTCGACTAGATATCTCGTCGTTCTAGATCTGAGAAATTTAATCTCCATCAAGATTTGACCAACAACTGATGAGATATCTCGTCTTCAAGATACTGTCGATTTTTTTTAAAGATGGTGAGATCAAGGTCCTGATCAGTTTTCTTTTAATGATGAGATATCTCGTCCATCAAGATCTGGACAGTTTTGCTAATGAGGAGATACCTCGTAGAGACAACCACCAAGAGAGTTCAGAGAGCTGTATTATAGTATTATTTAAAAATATATCCTACGTTTAATTCAGTACAGGACATTCAAAATTTGAAAAGTAAAACTGGAAGTAATTTGCATCTTAGAAAATATTTATTACTGAAGATTCTTCTTCTATTTGTTAACGTGATTTCAAATAATATAAGAATTAATGATTCCTCTATTTTACTTGGAATAAATTTTTTCAAACAAAAAAGGGAATAACATTAATGGTTTTATAAATAGAAAACTGCTATTTACGAGTGTTGCTATTTATATTTCTGGCCTTGGCAAAAGTAGGTGTTGCTAGGCAACCGCTGACGTTTTCAAACGATAATTTGATATTTTTAACCATAATTTCTTTAGAACATTTTGCCATTTTAGCGTGATTTGTGTTGTTTACAGTAAATTGAAATATTCATCTCGGGCAAAAAATGGAATTGACTTGTGAACATTTTCGTGCGATTATTTTTCCAAACTTTCGACGTGGATTTTCAAGACAAGAGTGCTTTGATGAACTTAATTCTTTATACAACTATAAAGCACCATCCTATAACACTGTAAAAAACTGGTACAACGAATTCAATCGTGGTCGACGTTCGCTCCAGGACGAATTCCGTGAAGGTCATCCAAAATAGGTTGTTGTGCCAGAAAATATCGATGCTGTGCATGAACTGATAAAGAAAGATAGTCATGTGACATACCTTGAGATTGAGGCATCTTTGGGCATTATTATGACAAGCATCAATAAGATATTACATGAACATTTGGCCGTAAAAAAGATTTGTTCGCGTTTGATCCCGCATAATCTGACAAACGCTCAAAAGAAGGCTCGTGTCGATTGGTGCAATGAAATGTTGAAAAAATACGTGCAAGGTACATCAAAGGCTGTGTATAGCATTTACACAGGTGACGAATCTAACTAACTAACTAACACCAACACACACTCCCGTGCCTAGTGTCGTGAGACACTGTACCAGTTTAAATAAGTGTGGTTGGATGAGTAGAGCATGCCACCAAGGTGACATGTCTACCCAGAATGTTAGAGCACATTACATTACATTACATTTATACATTCTTACATCTATATAGTAAATACATTAATCATTATACTAGGTTACATTAAATATATATATATACATCATGCAAGGTGAGAAAAAAGTTCGTTTTTCTTAGTCTCTTAGGATAATCAAGTCCTGATGATTTTCAATGAATCTCACCATGTTAATAATTTTAACCCTCGAGCCCTTGTTGCATGCAATTTTCCTGAGCCATGCAATTTTCCTGAGCCATGCAATTTTAAGGTGGTCGGCAGGTGTTCTCATATGCCACGCGTCATAGATCTATGCATATGAGCCCGAAACAAAACAGCAATCGACTATATGGGTCTTCCAAGACGAGCTTAATCCAACAAAAATTGTTCACGGAAGAAGCACATCAAAGCAAATGTTTGCCTGTTTCTTCGGAATTACCGATCACGTGGCGACAGTGGCGTTAGAGTAAAGCAGGACAGTCAATTCTGAATGGTACACGACCATTTGTTTGCCAGAAGTCATCGGAGAAATTCGAAAAAAGTAGAAGAGGCGAATCATTCTTCACCACGATAATGCGAACTCTCACACATCGGCTCATACAAAGGATTTTTTGACCGGCCAAAACATCGAATTGATGGGTCATCCGCCGTACAGCCCTGATTTGGCTCCCAATGACTTTATTTTTATTCCCGCATATCAAAAATAAATTACGTGGTTAACGATTTTCGACACCCGAAGAAGCACTTGATGCATTCAAAACGCAAGTTTTGAAGATACCTCGATCGAAGTGGAAAAAGTGTTTCGAAAATTGGTTCAAACGTATGCAAAAGTCTATTGATCTTCATGGAGAATATTTTGAAAAACAATAAAACCAAATTCGATCATAAATACACTCTATAACAAAAATAATCAACGCACCAAGAAGGAATCATCCTATTGCTTTGAAATTTCGTATGCAAAAATATTTTGACCAAATATGCAAATGATTAAAATTTGGTGTCCAATGAATGAATAATGCGATCTCCAGCGCATCAGAACTGCGCATCCAGCAGATGTATATAAGGAGTTGTTCTTGAACTGTTGTTAAAAATTTCTGCTGCATTGCGATTTAAGATACCTTTTAACGACTGAAAAAATGCCTCGCCGTAGGATTCGAGCTCATTACGAGCAACTTTCAAAGTTTGAAAGAGGTCGTATCATTGGATTGAAAGAGGCAGATTGGGCAAATCGGAGAATCAATCGTCATGTGAGTCGAAGCGATGATGCGATTAGAAGATGCTGGCAAGAGTGGGTGGACAATGGCAGATTTCAGCGTCATGATGGTAGCGGTCGACGTAGGGCACAATATATCGCGAGGACAGAGTGATTGTCAAATCAACTGTCACAGCGCCTGATTCATCGCTATCAACCATCAGTCGTGCGACCCACACACGAGTGTCCACCATGACCATTCACAGACGATTGAGAGAGCGAAATCTACGCTCGTACCGACCGTTACGCCACCTTCCACTCACGCCTGCACACTGTCGAGCCAGATTACAGTGGTGCTTGGCTCGATCAGGCTGGAATGATGCTAACTGGGGACGTATAGTCTTTAGCGACGAATCCCGCTTCCAACTGTGTCCTGACGATCATCGAAGACGTGTCAGGAGACACCCAGGGAAGCGTGCGATCCTGCTTTCACTATTGCACGCCACACGGGCCCTCAACAAGGAGTTATGGTCTGGGGTGCCATTTCTTTTGATAGCCTGACCTCTTTGGTCGTCATTAGAGGTACACTTACTGCTCATAGGTACGTTTACGACATTCTGAAACCTGTTTTGCTACCGTTCCTTTCGCAGCACCCTGGGCTTATTTTCCAGCAAGACAATGAAAAACCACATACGGCACGTGTTGCTATGAACTGACTTCAAGCTTGTCAAACACTTCCTTGGCCAGCCAGATCACCAGATCTCACTCCCATCGAGCATGTCTAGGATATGATGGGAAGGTGACTGCATCCGGTAGTGAATGTTGATGACGTAGTCCGACAATTGGAGCAAATTTGGCAAGAAATACTGCTGGAGACAATCCGGGAGCTTTATCGATCTATGCCACGCCGTGTGGCAGCTTGCATCCATGCTAGAGGCGGGTCAACACCTTATTGAGCTCGTTACTGTAACTCTGAAATAAATCATTCAATTGTTCTGAAATTTTAATCATTTTCTATTCTGTACACAATTTTCCTATTCACCAATTTTTGTCTCCATCAGACTACTCTTTCTTGGTGCGTCGATTTTTTTGTTATAGAGTGTATTTGTTTTTTCATTCTTAGGCCAGAAATATAAATAGCAACCCTCGTATATACCAACGGAAAAGTTCACCGAAGATCTATTTTTGGGTTACTCATGGATGCCCCAAACAGTACTGTAAAGTATAGTTGAGGGGGGAATCAAACTGCTCTTTATTTTTGCATCGAACATAGAAAAGTACATTCAAAGGTAAAAAAAATTGGAATGTTTAAAAACACAAATTTGCTTAAGGGATATTAGTCTGTATATTAAATTGAATGCAAACTTCCAAAATTTCCAATGACCACACGCAATTTTTAAGAGGCCGCGCGGTATCCCAGTTGAAAGAGCAACTGATTAGCAACTAGAAAGTTGCGAGTTTGAATCCATTCAAAGGGGCCTGGTGCACTTTAAATCTGTCGTGGCCTCAAATGTCCTCATGTTAAGTGGTGTGGAAGCTTGTTGAGTGGGGTGCCAGCTTAGGTGTGACCTCGTCAAATCACCGTGGTTCACAGTTACCTTGTTTTACCCTCGAATCTTTCCCTTCGAGGGTTGATCCAGGACCATCACCAATAGCCCGGATGTGTAGCTCCAGTGTCACGTTAATTAAAATACCTACCTACTCAATTTTCAGCCCAAATTTCTAATCTCCATTAAAAATTTCTTTGAACCTCCTAGTGGTTTCGACGAGATCTCTCGTCCATCAATATCTGACCTGTTTTCTAATGACGAGATATCTCGTCGAGATATGCAACACGAGATTTAATACACAATTTCAAGTTCAGACGTTTCCAGATTATGAATTTGGAAAATGTGGAGCACTTAATGATAATATAGCTAATTGGTTTTGCCGGGCATTAGAAAAGAAATGTTAAATCAATTTCTCAGAAGTTCATTCGTATCTTTCAGAATAATTTCCCCCCATTAAGCTGACAATTTCTATTCTACGAGCATTATCGTTAAATCAAAATCAAACTAATCATTTAATCAAACTTATCAAAAAAAAAAAAAAAAAAAAAAAAAAAAAAATCTATGAAATTAAAAATAAAAATATTATTAACCCTCTAAGGGTGGTTTCGACGAGATATTTCGTCCATCAAGATTTGACGAATTTTGCTAGGGACGAAATGTCTCGTCATCAAGATATTGTCAATTTTTTTCTAATGACGAGATCATCAAGATATTACCAATTTTTTTATAATGACGAGATGAAGATTTGGTCAGTCTACTTTTTTCTAATAAGATTTCGCGATATTAAGAATTAACTGGTCACTTTTGCTAAAGACAAAACTACTCGTCGAAACAACCACCCGGACGGTTAATATCAATCTTCACATATATTGAGGGAAATCGATTTAGGACCATATATTTGACCATGATAAATTTCAGCTTTCTCCTGATTAATTATTACTTAAAATAGATTTTGTGCTTGCTACGTTTTGCTTAGAAATGTCTTTTCACCACAGCCAGAAGTCACAAGGATTAAGATAAGGTGATCACGAAGGCCAGGCTGTTGGAAAAGGACGGCTGATAATACTATCATTTCCAAAATGCCTGCTTCTTGAACAGCTGCTTCACTGGCTTTGTAATGTGCGGAGAAGCGCCATCTTGCATAAAAACGATACTACCCTAACATACACGCTATTGAATGTTGGAATGACGTTGTTGCGCAAAAGACTCTCATAGCGTTTACCATTAACGGTACAGGTAACATGACCCGCACGACCCATCTACTCGAAACAAAATGGACCTACGATAAACGATGGCGTCAACCCACACCACACAGTTACCTTTGCAGAATGAAGAGGTACTGGTTCATGTGCGAACGGATTTTCCGTACCCATATTTTGCAATTCTGAGTATTGACATGTACTTGGAGATAGAAATGGGCTTCGTCTGTCCACAAATGTTCCATGACCATTCATTGTCCACTTCTATGCGAGCAAGAAATTTTAGATCAAAAGTTTATTTTACTGGCAGGGTCAGCAGGAAGCAACTCCTGAACATGGGTAATTTTGTATGGATAGCAATGCAGGATGTTTCGTACAATTTTATGCACCGTGCTCACAGGCATCTCCAAAGTTCGGGCAATTCCCCGTGCACTGTACATTTGCACACCACAGCTCGTCTCTTCCTGGAATGCTGTGGTCACATCTTCTACTGATTGGTTTGGTTGCAATTGATTTCCTCCCTCTGCCATATTTCATTTCAAAAGAACATTCACTTCAACAGAACGGGACACAGCCTTTTTTCATATACTTTACTGGCCTTCTTCAGAGCTACTGGCGCACAGTCTCCGTTCTTGTAAAAGAGTTTCACAAGCAGAGCGCGATACTTCATTGAGAGAGTCATGACGAGCTTCTCAGACGAAAAATGAGGAAAACGCCATGTACCCCCGCGTTTTTATAACAAATGCAATGGGTCGTGCGCATGACACGTCTTTTATTTTGCATATTATGAAGCTTAAAGCACAATCTATTGCTAAAATTTGGAATTTCCCTCCTTTTTCGAGTATATTCAGTTCAAATTTCAGGTCATTCTGAGCAGTGGTTCTTTTTTTACAACTTTTTGAATGTTGAACTTTAATTATAATCACCCTGTATATACAAGGTCTGTCCCAAAAGTAATAAGAAAAAAAATTACATAAAATAAATAATCGTTCTTACAAAGAAAAACACTTAATAATCTCGAAGTATGCGCTTTGGACAGCAATACAACGAGTCCAGCGTTGCTGCCGGTGGTTGAAAAAATAGTTCGAACTCATTTTGTGAGATACCGCGAAGACTTGTGGTTACGGCTCAAAAGACATCTTGGAGTGTGTCAAAATGGCGTCTTTTCATGTCCATCTTAAGCCGTGAAAGCAAAAGAAGTCACAGGGGGCTAGGTCGGGACTGTATGGTGGAGGGGAAGCACAGGGATGTGTTATTGGGTTAGGTATTGAGTCACAACCAACGCCGTGTGGGGCCAAGCGTTGTCGTGGTGGACGATCCAGCTGCCAGCAATCTCTGGGCGGACGCGGTTTACCCTTTTCTTCAAGAGCTTAAGCACTTTCAAGTAAAAGTGTTAATTCACCGTCTGCTCAGGTGGTACGAATTCTCTAGGGACCACTCCTTTAGAGTCGAAGAGCACGATCAGCAGTGTTTTGCTCATCGAGCCTTCCTTGGTCGAGGTGTGTTTGGAGTGTGCCACTCCGAGCTTTGCCGCTTGCGATTGTGACAAAACTTCATTTTTGTAAGCCTCCTTTAACATTTGCAAGGTTTCATTACCACTTTTAACGATTTAACGCGAAACTTTATTGCATAGAGTTGTTCAATAGATTGCTGCATCTTAAGCGTAACGAGCCACGCTCACGACTCACTGTTAGGCCACTGGGCATGCGCTGTGAATTAGGAGCAGCTGCGCGACCGTTGGAATACGTCGCTGATATTCCAATCCACATTTTTAGAGAAACCTGTTTTCCTTGGCAATGTGCCAGAAATGCGCAGAAAAAATGTTCTCATTACTTTTGGGACAGACCTTGTATACAGGGTGGTCCCGAATTCATGGTACAAACTTTAATGGTAGGTACAGGACATTGTAACAATGATTTATTGTATAGGAATGTATAGTCGCAAGTGACGCGGTGAGGCGAAAACAGGGGAAATAACGGCCGAAAGGAAAAACAAAGATTTTATTGAAAGCGTTGTTGACAAGTGTCATGTTTACAGTAATTGTTCAAAATTGCGTCCACCAGTATCGATACATGCTTGACAGCGTCGGTGGAGCGATTGGCGTACACGTTCAAAGATGCCTGTTATTTCACGCACACCTGCAGCAGCTACAGATAAGCGAGCGACGAGATCCTCATCTGAGTCAACTGGAGTCTCATAAACAAGATGCTTTAGATGTCCCCATAAAAAGTAATCGAGGCTCGATAAATCGGGAGATCGGGGTGGCCAAGGGACTGGTCCACCACGCCCAATCCATCGAGTACCAAACGTGGCATTCAAGTAATTCCGTACATCAATGCTGAAGTGTGCTGGCGCCCCATCGTGCTGAAACCACATGCGGTTACGAATGGCGATCGGAACATCATGCAGCAGTTGTGGTAACACTTCTTTCAGAAAAATAAGATAGCTTCCGCCAGTGAGCCGCGTGGGTAATAAGTATGGGCCAATCAAAAAGTCGTTCACAATACCAGCCCACACATTAATACTGAAACGTTGTTGAAACGCATGTCGACGCGTTGCATGTGGATTATCGGTTGCCCACACATGGGAATTGTGCGCATTAAAGACACCCTCGCGTGAAAATGTCGCTTCATCTGTAAATAGCACATAATCTACGAAATCCGGCTGCAACGCACATTGCTGCATCACCCACAGGCAGAAGTTCACGCGGCGAGGATAATCTGCCGGATTCAATGCTTGTACTTTCTGAAAATGGAAGGGGTGTAAGCGATTTTCGTTTAACACTCTGCATACAGTCTGATGACTCACACCTACGTCACGCGCAACAGTTCTTGTGCTTGACTCGGGTCTATCAGCCACAATGTTCAAGATGCTTTCTTCCAGCCTTGGAGTGCGTACAGCTCTTACTCGACCAGCGCCATGTCTGTTGACGTCGAACGCACCTGTTTCACAAAGTTGACGATGTAACCGTTGAAAAATTCTATGATCCGACATTCGTCGATCAGGATACTCCGCGCGATACATTCGTAACGCAGCTCTGCCGTTACCATTTGCACGGCCGTACATGTAATGCATGTCTGCTTTTTCTGCATACGTAAAGTCACCCATCGTCTACGGCAGCACAATTGTGAATGGCGCTTTTCCCTACTGCGATGCATCATGTTCAACAGCGGCTAGACATCTACTGCCCTCTACCGGCAATGATACCAACCGATCACTCCATTTCTCTTTCCTTTTATTTCCCCTGTTTACGCCTCACCGCGTCACTTGCGACTATACATTCCTATACAATAAATCATTGTTACAATGTCCTGTACCTACCATTAAAGTTTGTACCATGAATTCGGGACCACCCTGTATACTATATATACTACACACGCATATCCATTCATGTAATACATTTCACATACATCACACTCTTGCTGTATGACAAAACTACAAAATGACTAAAGGTGACACTAAGGTTACTACTACAAAAGACGATTTTGATGGAAATTTGGAATTTCTTTTCTTAAGTTCTTTTTATGTTCAACTCAATTAATAAAAATGACGATTTACGGCGAGTGCTCTCGCACTCATAGTCAATAAAACAATATGTTTTACTTGTGGCACTCTTGCATCAGGCATGCGACATTGTGGAATTTAGAAATCTTCTGTCATTATGACAAATAATTTTTTAATGTTTGAAAAGCATATGAACATAATTAATCTTTCAATAACGGCATTATTCTTTCAATATAACGGCATAATTACACTTAAAATTTGCTTTATTCTTACTTACCTGCCACTTTAAATTGTATACTTTGTAGTTGTAATGCGTGTGATGAACAGGAAATACAATTTATTAAAATAATAAATATTTAAAACAGAAAACAAAAGAAAACAGAGAAATAAAACAAAAAAAAAAGTTGTCGGGAAAGAAAAATGGTTTCAGGATATTAAATTTCGCGATTCTTTTTTTCTCTTGATCTTGCACAGTTACCACTTATAACTAAAAAGTGCATAAACTTTAGAAATGCGAAATTAATTCACAGCGAAAGAAACAGAAAATTTCACTGCAATCAACACAAGTTTCCGTTTTATTCCCGTTCGTTGAGAAATATTATCCGTTCCCAATATTCCGAAATCGTTAACATTGCGCAAAGAACAAAAATAAGACTTGAAATAAATGAAGTATCCGAGATAAAATTCCAAAATTTTTTTTTGGAATAATAATTGCTTTTTCAGCAGTACTGGTAAAGCAATCCAAGTAATCGAATACTCAATATACATTCCAGTTTTTCCAAAAGTACCAAATTATGGTTGATTTAAGTACACTTACTCAGGTGTTTTAGCATGAAACTTATCTAAATATAACAATAAAGAAATGTTTTTAATATTGAATTCATTTAAATAATATATACTATATAAAATAAAGCGCATTGTAATCAAATATCTGGAAAAAAATTCATGTGATACCTGTCTAAACACACCAACGCAAAATAGAACATAGAACTGAAAGACGGACAGATAGATTTACGCAACCAAATTCAGAGTCTGTAAGTGAAGATAAGTACTTACAGTATGCAAAGTTTCATGAATATATATAAAACCGTGTGGATGTTTATAGGGCACGCACACACAATAGAGACAGACAGACAGATAGATAGACAGGCATCAAACGCTCGAGAGGCGGACTTGGCAGAAGGGCCCAAGTCGAATAAAAAACTTAAAACTGGTCGAAAAAGAAAAAGTATTCTCTCTATATATAATATATATATGGGCCTTGTCACCATAAAAATAATTGGCGACGTGTTGATGAATGACACGTTTTCTCGTCATTACCAAAATTGAGCAGATCCTGATACGCGAGATATCTCGTCGAATCCACCTGAAGGGTTTAACCAGAGAACATGTTAAAAGAAATGTTCGAAATGAAATAAATTAGTTCGGCCAAGTTTAGTTTTCATACCACTTACATAGTAGGGTGAGCCGAAAAACACTTTTTTTCGAAATCGCTATTCTAATAGTGCGGAAAGGATTCTCTCTAGGTTCAATAAACACGGTGTAAAATATTTTTTTGATTGGATAATATCTTCTGCCCCCGCATCGCACTTGAATTTTGGAAATTTTGGTAAAAATTGGCATTTTTTATTTGGCGTAGGAAATATAATTATTTTCACTATTGCTATTCTTATAGTGCGGAAGTGGTGCCCACGTGTTTCAATAAGAAAGGCGTAAAATATTTTTTCGATCGAATAATATCTTCTGTTTCCGCATCGCAATTGAAAGTTTGCAGTTTTTAAAGAAAATTGCACTTTTTTATGTGTTATAGAAGTAAATCAAACACGAAAAATAGATGGGTACAGGTACTGTTTATTGCTGTATTGTATTTTACATTTGATTATATTGCCTGAAAATTATTAAATTATAGCTGATTCGCAATATATTAATGTAATATTTGTTAAGAATATTGTAACCATAGAAATATTATGACATGCCAATACCAAAAGTTCACTTACACTTCATCAGCAAAAAG
Source organism: Metellina segmentata (assembly GCA_947359465.1). Lineage (NCBI taxonomy): Eukaryota > Metazoa > Arthropoda > Arachnida > Araneae > Tetragnathidae > Metellina > Metellina segmentata. The sequence continues at coordinate 82,089,996 of OX375872.1, read as the reverse complement.
AGGCTTGAAATCAGCCATATGGTCGAATTCAGGCATATTAAAACGGGAAAAGAATGTGGATCTAAGAACCCATCTCTACATTGAAATCCATAAACCTTAGCGGATGCTTCTGTCACTAACTTGGCACACCGTTCAACTGCCTGTGTGTGTGACATGAAAAGTGAACAAAGTCCCATTTTGGATTTTTCTTATCACGAACAATGGAACTAAATACGGCAGTGGATGTATCACTGAGAATTAATTGGTGGAGAAGTAATAGTAATTGATGACCAGTCAATCCATTCCGTATAGTCAGCAGCTACAAAATTCAGTTTTGGTGGGAGAAATACATGTACTGACTTTACATTAGAAGATGACTCTCTAGATTTAATTATACATCGTGCAGCAAGTTCTCTGATGTGCGGTATTTCATCGTTCAACATACTCAGACACGAGCAAAGAACGAATTTCTACACATTGCTCCATCAACGACGTCCTTGAGGTCTTGAGATTTTTTTATCCAATGGCGGGTACATATGAACTTAATCATTGGCCACTACAAGGCCGGAAGTGACGGCCACTTGTAAAGGAGCACCCAGTAGGAGGACCATCAATGTCCCTAACAAAGGTCCACACAATTAGATCCATGCTCTGACCCGGATTCGAACCAGGAAATTTCCGATCCAGAGGCCAACACCTTAACCATTAGACCGGTTGGCCGTCGAGGTCTTGAGATAAATACCTGGATCTAGAAATAGTATTCCACACATGCTTAGTTAGCTCTATCTTTCAGCTAATGTTTAGACTTTATATTAAACCAGTTTGAAGTGTAAACTTTCATGACAAATTTAAATGATTTGTTTCAACTTCAAAGAAGGATCCGGAGAACTAACATATAGTCTTAGAACTCTGTTCGCTGTTGTTAGCCAGCGTGAATGTGATAATGGACCAGGACTGCGTCTAGCCAGCTCATCAGAACACTTACCCAATCGCACCGCTTGATATATTTCTAGTAAGTACATTTGATCCTTGCTTAAGTCACGTCTATCAGTTGTTGGAAACTCGCCGTCAATAATTTCGAAAGTTGTCACTGGCAAAGTTTCACATGTAACCAGCGCCTTCCCAATATTACCAAAATATGATTTTGGATCATTTGTTGGCGCATCCAACGTTTCAAACAGATGCCTCAGAGTTAGTTCATTAAAATGCAGGAAACATATTATCCACTGCAGAAGTTTACCAAGTTTTAATTCCAAAAACCGAATTATACCAAATTTCCATCCGGTATTAACAGAAGTGCAGTCACAGCCAATTGCCAGAAGCTGTGAAAGATCTCTTGTGATCCCTTCAAAATATCCGATAATAGTCGCGGAAATCTGTTTTGCGGTGCCAAAGGATGGACTCAAATGAGTAATGTAACGTGAACCCGATTATTCAATAAGAGATAAATGTTCCACTTTTGCTTTTCTCGAGTATCTTTTAATATCTACTCTCTTCTCTATTAATGTAGAATCTTTACGACCATCTAAATACAGCCCCTTCAACGGTAATGTCTGAGCTTCGCTTTAAAACTTGAAATTTTAAATCGTTTCTAACTTTAGCCTTTCCCTTCGCAGCTTGTGTGTTTTTGTCAACCACCAAATCTGAGTTGTTTCTAGTTATGGAGTCCGGAATCGTGAAAAACACTTACAGAAATTGAAGCCACAGCCCGGTCCGTACGAGACTCCAAACCTGTCGGCAACCATAGCAGTTGAAGGGAGGCCAAGTTACATTTGTGATGATTTAGATACAAACGGAGTTAGTTAATTGTTTGTACTTACGATCAGTAAGAGAGATTAAATGATTCGCTGTCGATAGTTTGTAAATGTCCAGATTTAAATCTACTTCAGATATATCTCCAGAGGAATGTGAACTGTGAACCCCCAAACCCTCCTTTCACTTCCTGTCAGGGAAGTCACTCAACATACAGGGATCATGAAAAGACGAAAAAAGTGCAATTTTCTTCAAAAATAGCAAAATTTCAGATGGATGCGAGAACAGAAGATATTATTCGATCGAAAAAATATTTTACACCTTTCTTATTGAACCCAGTGGGCACCTCTTCCACACTATTAAAATAGCAATATTGAAAATTATAATATTTCCTATGCCGAATAAAAATTGCCAATTTTTATTCAAATTTCCAAAATTTAAGTGCGATGCGGGGGCAGAAAATGTTATCCAATCAAAAAAATATTTTACATCGTGTTTATTCAACCCAGAGAGAACTATTTCAGCACTATTAGAATAGCGATTTCGAAAAAAAGTGTTTTTCGGCCCACCCGATTTCATAGGAGCCCCGGAAATATTGCATATATACAGACTTCACTCTGTAGTCTTTCTACACCCACGTAACTGTCAAATGCATTTGGCAACAACTATGAAAGTGAAGAATAGGTATACAGAGTAAAGTGACTATGGTGTATCAAGATGAGACCGTTTACAGAACCCGTAGTGGAAAACATAAGAAAATAGCTGTCCTATCTCGAAAACTATGCAAGATACGGAAATAGCCATTTACAAAGTTGTAAAGCATCCGATTTAGTATATAACACCTTAAGTAAATGAATAGTTTAAATAAAATGCGTGAAATGAAAATTTGTCGGTATTCCCATTACTGATGCCTGTACCAGCATGACACCTGAAATACTGTTGAATGTGAAGCTCTGCCCTGGATGCATATATGTATTGTGGTCAATACATGATCACATTGAGCACAGACAGTAAAATGTGTATTTCTCATGTGTTTATTCAAGCGTTTTCATCGTCCATTTCTCATGTGTTATTTATGTGTTCTCATTCATTTCTAATGTGTTTATTCATGAGTTCTTATCTTTATATTCCTGTGTTTTTTTGTGTTTATTCATATATTCACAATCATTTCTCATGTGTTATCATTCATTTCTCATGTGTTATTTATGTGTTCTCATTCATTTCTAATGTGTTTATTCATGAGTTCTTATCTTTATATTCCTGTGTTTTTTTTGTGTTTATTCATGTATTCACAATCATTTCTCATGTGTTATCATTCATTTCTCATGTTCATGTGTTCCCTATCATTTCTCATGAGTTTATTCATTTGTTCTCATTCATTTCGTATGTATGTATTCATGCGTTTTCATGTATATATTCCTGTGTTCTTATGTGTTTACATGTATTTTCAACTCTCATGCATTTATTCATGCCTTTTCTTTCATCTATCATGTGTTTATTCATGGGTTCTCACTCAATTATCATGTCTTTATTCATGTATTCCCATTCATTTCTCATATATTTATTCTTATGAATTCATGTGGGTATTTATAATTTTGTTTTGTATTCATGCTGAATTCATTACTTTACTGTGTATAGTAGGCTGTTTATTGCCATCGGGTTTTGCAGGTTTACGCTGCAGATTGCTGGGGTATAAACCCAAAACTCCAGATTTTTAGACCCCTGGCCACTGTTTAGAGATCTTTTGCTCTTGGTATTACCAGAGGCTACAGAACCACCTCCACAGACGTCGTCCTTTTACTGGCCGGTCTAGAACCAATAGACCTCCCTGCAACAAGGGAAGGGGCTATGGATCTTGTTACCAGACTTGGAAGACCCGCCACAACAAGATATGGTATCTCCTGGTTTCCCCCCCTACAATTCGAAACGAAAACTCTCAAACTTCGCAGGAATCCAACACACATCATTCGTTACACCAAGTCCCCCAGCAACACGCTGCCAAATCTATACAGACGGTTCTAAAACACAGGATAGAACCGCCACCGCCTTTTGTGTGTTCCTGGACAACAGAAAGATCTTTGAGTGAGCACGCAGACTGCAGGACGACAACTCAGTTTCCCAAGCTGAGTTACTTGCCATTCAAGCAGCTTCATCCTGGGCACTCCGAAATTGCTCTGAAAACACATGTATTTTCTCGGACAGTTTGTCCAGCGTGACTCTTTTGACCAACCTTCTCACTACTAATCCAATGGCACAAAGAATACATTCCATCATTGAAGTGGCAGCTACATATATGTCCATTTATATATCTTAGGTCAGAGAGGACATTCCGGTGTTAAAGGAAACGAAGCAGCAGATCATCTTGCAAGAAGTGCCACAGGTAATACGTCCATCCGCCTGCATCCCCTTTCTCTCCCTGCGTCTCATCTGAAGAGGTCCCTCAAGCTCTCAAGCTTGTATCAACTAACAGCTGGCAAGAGAGGTGGATTAACTCCATCAAAGGTAGGAGAACATTCGGGCTTTTCCCCAAGGTCTGCACAAAGCGCCTCATCTCCACCCAGAGCTCACACACTTTAACACGGGCCTTGGCCCGTTCCTACAGTATCTATTTAGGATGAATATCCATTGCAGTAACCTCTGCTTCTGTGGTATAGAAGCAAACCCGGACCACTACGTTACCACCTGCTCTATCACATCTAATCTACACATCAAGGAACCAGCACCTCAGTACCACGACGCCTGGCGTAAACGTCTGACTGTTCATCCCTTGCTTTAAAAGAAAGTAATACAAATCGTGCGATTTGTGGCTACCAGGGAGTTTGAACCTAAACAAGCGGTTTAAGTTCACTTTTTGACTACAACATTTCTATACATTTCTTAACTTAAAATTTCTGCTTTTATATCGCACAAAATTATGTTTCTCTTTCCTTTCCTCGTTTGGTCAGCTTCACGTCATGGGAAATTTTCTATACTGTAAACCCAATCAAAGAGTCGGTATACCATGACGGAGTTAAGTCCTCCGTACCTGTTTTTCTTTCAATTTATAGCTTTGTGACGAGAGTAGGGACACAGAATTGATGGCAATAGAATACCGTCAAGTTACCTTTTCACGCCTTTTATTTACTCTATCATACTATTATACTCAGGGTATCATTTCGTAGTAAATCGGTGATTCGGTACAGCTTTGTATATATCCTTTTCCGTATATTGCAGTTTTTGAGATTATTATCTCATTCCTAGTTTTACCACTAGGGGCACTGAAAGCCAGTTTCATCTTATTATCACTTTACTATACATACACATCACTTTCTTGACTTGCTATCTGTGTACGACAGTCACGTGGTGTTTTAAGACTTTACTATGCGCCCAGTACGAAAGGCACTTTCTGTCAAGTTAAATATAGATGGCGGTAGTGCTTTTGCGGAGATACACTATATGGACAAAAGTATTTGGACACTACAGAAATTCGGAGGGGGATCCATCTTAGTGTGGGGTTGTTTTCCTGGTTAGGACCCGGCCCATTGTTTTATATACCTAATACCATGAACGTTGACGTGTACCTCGACGTTCTGGATAATTCGGTCTAGCCTACACTATGGCATTACTACGGCGATAATCGTTGTTTCTTCCGATAGGATCGAGCTCAATGTCACACTGCAAAACGTGTGCTGGACTAGTTTCCTGAAAATGAGGTGAATTTGCTTAACTAGCCTGTTTAGAGCCCCGATCTCCAACCGATCGAGCACTTGTGGGACGAACTGGAGCGACTAGTACGACACCACCCAACACGCTCATCTTCCCAACAATCTCTTATCACAGCTTTGTAAGAGGCATTGCGAGCTATTCCTGCCCAGACTTACAGAGAACTAGTGGAAAGTATGCCTCGACGTATTTCAGCTGTAATACAAGCAAAAGGAGGGCCTACCGATAACTAAATATAATAACAAAGCACTTTTTCTGAAAAACATGCAGTATCCAAAATAGTTTTGTCCACATAGTGCTCGTGTTTTCTTTATGCATTCTGAACGTAGGTATCATGAGAGATTTAGACAGCAAATGTAAAATCATATTATCTGATTTCTTTTTCGGAAATCCACATAGTAAACATCACTATTTAAACAATAATTTTGAAGGGAGACGTACAGATTTCCACTATTTACTAAACGTAACACTAACACTGCTAACGTACAATGACACGCATTCAATTGGGCCTAAGCGATGCGTGTAGCAACAACAAGCACTCTCTTCCTTCACCCCACACATCTTTGCAGATGAGGTATTAAAAATAGAAAGATAGGAAGTACATTTAATTAAGACTTGCTGCAAATTACCAGGTGCACGAAGATGCGCCGTTATTAATACATGGCTCGAATAATCCTGAGAACGCTCAGAATTTTATATAAGATGAGTTATGCTTTAGGCAATTTTAGGTACCAGATATTTTTAATTCTGGTACTGAATTTTTTGGTTTCGGCTTTATTGAATCGATTAATTTGAAAAAATGATGCATGAACGAAACCGAAAGCTCTTGTTAAGTACAATTTAATTGTCTCAATTTAATTTCATTGTTCAAAATGAACCGCGGTACTGAATATATAAGGTTGGACGTGTACTATATTGTTCCGCTTTCTCGTAGAAAGCGCAAAATTACAAAACTGTTTCGATTGAGGCGTTTCATTAAAATATGTGCATTGAAACTATGTGTGTAATGTATAAAGATTAGTGTATGATACTAAACATTAAGGCAGGATACATTAATCAAATCAGTTTGCGCCTAAATTAATTTTAGTCAAGCTTTCATGATTTTGATTTAATAACACACATTATATGTACGTTCATTTGATTAAACCTTATGTAACCATACAGTACAATCAAATGTAACCCTGGAAAAATGTATAATGTCGGGCTAAAAATCGCCAAGTATGGAAAACTACTGCGATTTTAAACTATGCTATAATATTTTACAACTTAAATTAATGCCACCAAATAATAAACTAAAATATATTTGCAAACATCTCTGATATATTTTTGGATTATGTAAAATTATAAAAATTGGCGGATGGCAGCTTGGAAAAAAGTATAAAGTCATCTTCTGATTACATCATATACATCATTACTTCCGTTTTTTTCCCGCCTTGATTATAATCTTAATATCTCTGTAACTATTTAACTGAGAGAAAAAATCAAATATATCTTGGAAAGTCAAATAAATGATCTATCAAACAAAATCAAAAACCTTTTTGGAATTTTTGGTTAAAAATGACATTTTAACGTGTTCGGATACCTTAAATTTATTTTTGTTTCTTTCTGAAGCGTAAATAATTTTGACGGATGAAAAATAAAGATATGTAGTAATAAAGAAAAAAATAAATTTCCTTAATTTATTCATGATTATAAAGTTTTTTACTGCAAATAAAAATAAATTACAGGGGAAAAAATACTTCCAGCCAGGAACTAATTGGATTTACCACGGTTAATAAAATATTATGCATTAATTCTTAATGCAAGTGACATGCTGAAATTCCATTAAAAAACATACTAGGTTACAACACAAGTTAAGAAATAGGTTATCAAAACCACCAATGTACCATCATATTTAGATTTACAGAAAAATTATCATTCACGTACCTTGGTAAAGTTCCAAGTTAACTAAGTCGTGTCGCAATAGTATTTTACAACAATTACAACTACTTTAACTTTCATTTTGTGTATCATTTGTAAGGAAACGAATCTTTATTTAATACGAAAAGCACAAGCGAAAAACCCACTAATAACAAAAGTCTAATTTTTATTTCGGTATCTGGTAGCGCTAGAATTAGTAATTAATTTTTAAAATTATGAAATTATAATCATCATGAGTTTATGTATCTAAATTTAGATTGCAAAATGTGACTGTATAATTGAGCATCATCAAATATTGTAAATATGGATATTTTCTAAAAAAATTGTTTTTGTTTTTATCGAGTATATTTTTCAGGGTATTCTTAAAATCTTTTTCTCTCTGATTTAGATTAGATTGGAAGTTGAAATCCCAGCACGTTCGCTCATATCTTTCGTTTTTCAGAATTCCCATTTTTTCAAAGATTGTAATTTCAATTTTGTCTGCAAACTTGACAAGCATGCATGATCAATCTTTTTGTACAATCATGCTTGAACGTCTGTAGGATAATTTTGCGCAAGCATTTGAATTGCACAAGTGACTTGAAGATTGAACGAATTTTGATTATGTAAGCTTGAACAAGCTGCCCGCTTGCGCTAGCAAAACGGAACGTGTGTACCAAGGATGTGGTTGCTTGTACAAGCAAACGTCTGTCATGATTTGTACTGTATACTTTAGTGCTTGTTGTGAAATTATTGTTGAATATTTGAAGTCTTCACACACACACACACACACACACACACACACACACACACACACACACACACACACACACACACACACACACACACACACACACACACACACACACACACACACACACACACACACACACACACACACACACACACACACACACACACACACACACACACACACACACACACACACACACACACACACACACACACACACACACACACACACACACACACACACACACACACACAACAACACACACACAACACACACACACACACACACACACACACACACACACACACACACACACACACACACACACACACACACACACACACACACACACACACACACACACACAACTCCTTTCAGTCGCGAGAAATCATAATGTTGCTGTCAATCTTTCATAGTTTTTCATGATTGCGTCCTTTTCTTTAATGAAAGGTGTTACAAGTGACTAAAGGTTCAAATAAGTTTCTTCATCCATTATAATATAATTATGCCAATCACGCGGATATATCTACAATTCACTCAATAAATTAATGTAGGAATAGGTTTTTCTTTTCATTAATCAGTCTTAACAGCACGTGTTACTTTTTTACTTTCGCATTTTTTTCTTATGCTTGTATACCAAGACAAAAGCAGCAAAAACAAGTGCCTGGTCGTCCGAACTCGACATTTTGAAAGCATAATTTGGCGCTTGTTCAGGCATACTTGTATCGTGTGGTGGAAAAAGGGAAATTTTGTGGGTTTGTACAAAAAGATTGATAATGCATGCTTGTAAAGCTTGCAGTTGCGCGTGTAGCCACCTTTAAGCTGATGCTGTTGCAAATGAGTTCCATAATTTTATATGCTATAAATAAATTTTGAGGGTCAGATTTTTTTAGCTAATTGTTCACTTGTTCTAATAGACTATAATACCTTATAGCTGAAGAAATGTTTTTATTTCTTGATAGCATGTGTGTATATTTCGACACCTTCCTTGGAAGTCATTGGTTAAAAACATGTGGTTGTAGAACACCATGTTTTATGATAAAGAAATTAAATATGCAACACAAAATCTTTGAAATAAGCTTATTACTAAGTAAGTATATTGTAACTATTCAAGTGTTTATTAAATTTTGACGTAAGCTTACTTTACATATCGAATTAATTAAAATTTGCATATTTTTTTCGTGTTTCAAATAAAATTATTTAGCTCATTGAAAATTGTACTCAATTGATAATATTACTATCTTTTACAGGCACACGTTGTTTCCATGCAGATTCTGAAGCTCTGAATTGAGAAATTGCGCTACAAAGATTCGATTTAATTATATTATTACCTGTTGGAGTTAAGACTTTGCCGAACTAGAAAGAAATTTGCTACTGGGTCTTTCGACAAATTAAGAATTCTGTGAAATCAAAAGTCAAGGTTGCCTTTCTTACGAGTTGAGACTTGTTATGCAACGTGCAGTTACATGTAAAGAATTTGTTGAAGGCAGTGATTTTCCTAAGAAACGCTGTCAAATTGAATTACCACTTTCTGAGAAAGGGTGATTGGTTACATTTGCTTTGGCTGTATTGAGGATAGTTAATTTTAGAACAGTCTTTTTTATTTCAAGTGCAGCTATATGAGTTTCAAGTAAAAAGTTTAATTGGAAATAAATTAGCCATACTAAATTCCATAAATTAGTCATACTAAATTCCATAAATTAGCCATACTAATTAATCATCAGTGTTTATAAAATTAGAACATATATTGCACTGATGTAGGAATGCCAAGAGTAAAAAATATTCCTATCACTAGTTGGATATTAAAAAAAAAGGTGGGGTTTAACGGGCTTGCAAAAATGGTAATTTCGTTATTGCAGTTTTAATGCACAGAAAATACACACTTTAGAGTAATAACGTGATAGTGTTGGGGCGGCCTGTTACGTGTGGTGGTTAAATATGTAGCAGGCATGAAACACGTTTTTAAGACACCCCCATTTCATTACACCAAAACTGTAATTGATAATATTTACATAAGACTTTTTCTTTAGAACATAGACATTTTATTTTCCTGGAATTTCATGAAGACAAACTGTATGGTCGCGAGGCGATGACTTTTTAAGCGAGCGGATAACATACACGCGTCTTCTCGGCAGCGAAGAAAGTCTGTTTTTATCTTGACAAACAAGAAAGACAAAGGTACTGAGCTGATATACACTACCCTACAACAATGGACAGGACAGCACGATGTGATGGTATAAGGGGAATAATACATGTTTTAATAGGGGGATGGTCCCCCACGTGCTGCAATTACACTAGCAACCCTTCTGGGCATACTTTCAACAAGGTTTGATACACCGCTATGGGTATTTGCGTCCATTCCTGCTTCAAGAATGTCACCAGCTCAGCTGTAGAGTTCGGACGTGGTTCCCTGGTCCGTAAGCTACGCTCTAACTCGTCCCACAAATGATCTATGGGGTTTAGGTTGGGACTCTAAGCAGGCCAGAGAAGACGTTTTACATCCATATCTTGATAGCACTGCTTGACAGAGGCTGCAACATGACATAAAGCGTTGTCATCTTGGAAGTAACATTCGTTCATTCCATAAAATTGCTAGAGCGTAGAAAGGACCTAATTGTCCAAAATGTTCATGTAGGCGTCGGCGTTCAATTTACCAGGAACAACATGCAAAGGTCCAGAAAGGGTAACAGACGTTCGCCTGGAATTCGCCAACCCCAAGCACGCCCTTCTGACTGGAAGAGCGTGAAGCGTGACTTGTCGCTCCAGAAAACAGTTTTCCAGTGGTCATCAGTTCAGTTGCGACGTTGCAAACACCAAGCGAGTCTGCCAGCTTTGTTGGATGGGGTGGTGTTTGGTTTGTGTGTGGCAACACATCCGTGGATATTGAAGGCGTGCAGTTCTTTCTGCAATGCATTGGGGTGCACGGTAACCCCTGCTGCCTGTTGAAACTTACTGTAGATGATTTGGAATGGTTTCTTGAGGTTCTTATGAACCTCACGCTTCAGAACACGCCGATCCCGTTCGGTCAGTTTAACGGAGACGACCAATGTGTGCAGTTCTTGTCCCAACTACGCAGTCTTCCACTTCTTAAAGACATCACCTACAGTTGACCGTGGTTGTGATAATTCTATCGCAATTTCTCGAATTGACTTGCCACTACGTGACAATCAACTATAATACCTCTTTCAAAGTCACTAAGTTCCTTTTCTTTCGACATATTGTCACAATTTCACACAGAACTAATAACGTTACCACTTCGAGAATCTTATTTAACCTTAGAAGGTCACGTGCAAGCGCTGGATTTGCATAAAATCCAAAACGCAGTCGGATTTTATGCAAATCTTCTGGCGTCCGGCCCATTTATTGTAGGGTAATATATATATATATATATATATATATATATATATATATATATATATATATATAAATATATATATAATTTCAAAAAAAAAAAATTCAAAATAAAAAAAAACATTCTGAAATTATTGAAAATAAAAGTGTTGATGAATCAGAGAAAATGATAAGAACATGTATTTGAAATGATATCTCGTCTCTTTCAAATATGCACTTCAATAACTTTCGGCAAGTCAGTGACAAATGAAATATTAAATCATTTTAAAGGGAAAATCTTCACTACTTGCATCGAATAAATACTAAACATTCGTTGATGCAGTTTGGTATTGGGGCTTTGAGCATTATTAAAATATTCCATTATAAAGTTCACATTTTTTTTCTAGTAGTAATGACCTTTACTTAAAATAACTTCGGATTATGGATCATTTCCCAGCCGTAAGAAATCAGTGACTGAATAGTTTTACGCGAGTACACAAATTCATTCGTTTTATCATTCCAGGAAATATTTTAATGACTTGATTCATTTTTTTCAATTTTTTAGATAATCATTACTGTTGATTGCTCTTAAATAATTCACCGACATCCTGATGGAAAAAGTTAGAGGTATTGAATATATTTCTGTCAACTCATTTAGGACTTTTCTAATAACAAAACATCGGTACTCTTTTAATCGATTTTTTTAGAAGTTTTTATTTCAATATGCAGGCGTTTTTAACTTTAAAAAGGCCTCTAAAATTTAATTTTTAGCACAAATATTTATGAAAATCATTTTAAATAAATGAGTATTAAGCTTGTGAATTTCCTTTTCTCCGAAATCATTCTTCGAATGTATTTTGAAGAATAAAGCTAGTGCATCAAGAAGTTTACTCCGAAAGACGAAAATTTTTCCTAAGACTTTTCGGTAAAACTTATTCTAACGAAAATGAGTACAACATTTTTTTTCTTTCTGTTCTTATATTTTTTTCGCGAAAGATGAAAGCAAAGTAGAAACGTGAGATAATGTCGAATAAAAATGCTTCAAAAGGCTTTTTTTGCAATATAAGAACAACCACCCTCACTTTAAAAAAAATATTTTGTCAACAAAAACAAGCGTCTCAGATTTGTGAAGAAACAAATTGAAAATGCAATTTTACTTTTTATTTCTTAAAGAACCCACAATTCGTTTAGCTTGAAAAATATTCTGGTGTTATGTTTATTTGAAGTGTTGATCCGCTTTCACAAGATTTTTTTGACTCTATAATTATTTCACACAATGAGTTGAAAGAGTTCAATTTCATCCTAAATAATTGCACAAAAAGTATATTTTTAGCATTTTTTCTTTTTTTGCATTCGACTCGTAAATTTTTTGAAATATCTAGAATTATATTCTAGTGAATGCATAAAAGAAAATATAGTCTATGAATTTCGAAAAAGTGTTTTGAAAGCTTTTTGACTTTTATAGGGGCTATTAAAATCGATACCGCTAGTGTTCGTTTGATACTGTTAACTAGAAAAGAGTGTCTGCAAAAATATTAAAAGCTAACAATATGAAGTTTTTTCTCTTATTGTTTGAGTTGGTCTTGATGGTTGACTCTTTGTTCCATCAAATTTTTTAAACCTCTTATTGTTATACTGTTTTCACTTGGGTATTTGATCCTTGAAAGGTAGTTTATCTTTGACGATTTAAACTAGGCTCTAAATTTAAACAACTACACACGCTCTCCTCACAACTTGCACAATTACTAATTACCAATAATTATTTATGCCTTTTATATAGTGCTCGTTGCAAACAGGCAAAGAAATTAAATGGTGAAAAATGAATTGAATTAATAGAATGATATTGAATGGGCTTTAAACCTCAACTACAAAATGTGGGCTTCATAGTTGTTTGCACAGTTAACTCAATTCTAATAATTATTTATTCCTATTATATGGATGTGCTCTTTACAATAACTCACTGAAATTAAGTAGGCTAAATCTGATGCAAATAAGTACAAGTTTGAATTCAGACACTAAAATATTTGTAGCATTGAGATAAAATTTTAGGATGAAGCTGTTTAATTTTCTCTAAAGCAATCTTTAGAAAAAAAGTTGATACCTAAGAGCGATCGTAATAAACACAACCTCTTTCAACGACATTTCTCAAAATGGCACTTAAACCGAAACCTTTAATAAAGATTTTTCAATGGAATTTGCAAATAATATTTTTAACTAAGTCGAAGTTAACATTTGAGGATTTATCTGTAATCCTTTGATGGGCTCACACATATAAGTCCACCTTGTAACCTATGGTCTTCCCTGTAAGACTTCCACAGTTTTCACCTTCTTGACAAATTGAAACTTTCCAAAGAATTCTATTCTATGGAAATGATCTATAAATACTCTTTTCAAAGAATTCTATTCTAAGGTATATAGGTAGGTAGTTGAATTTACGTCACGCTGGAGCAACACAACGAGCTATTGGCGACGCTCCGGAATAAATCCCAAAGTCTATTCTAAGGAAACAATGAATTGAATCTCTCTAAAGGTTGAAGGCATCCATGGATGCTTTCAAGCAATAATAAAAAAAATAGATGTAGCTGTTTAATCATTCAGTGTGTTGTAGGGTAAAATAAATACTACACTGCTCTGAAATCTAATGAAAGCTCAGAGGGTTGAAAATCCCAAAACTACAAATTCCTTTTCCTCCATCTCTAAATGGGGAAGTCATTGGGTATGTCTACTGCGCAAGCAACCTGCATGTTCTATTCCTCTAATGTATATATGCCAGTAAAACTTTCCTTGTGTGTGTTGTATGTGTCCATTACTTGAAATTTTCTGTCGCGTCTGGTGTAGCATGTGGCCTTTGAACAATAAACACTAAAAACCAACCAACTTTTCATAAACAATAATATCCTACTCAAAATTAAACTTGCTATCTCTTTACACATTACTGCATTCTGAACCAAATTGAGAGAAGTTTCATGTCTCACAGTAAACGTTAAAAGAAAATTCAATAAACTCGAAACAAGTGCTAATGCCAAGGTTGAGGAGCTAAGGGTAATTATGTGTTCCAACTCCCTTTCTGGGATAACTTTCAGCGACCCAAACAACTATTATTTTCCCAAAAATTACATGTCAGCCTAAGTTATTTTTGTTATTTATTTAAGACAATTACTTTCATGACACCTTGTTTGAGCTTTCTAACTTCTCAGTGACAGGTGAAAAATTAGCAGTATAATATTTAGATAAGAATTAATGATTATGTGAAGATAATACATTATATTCAGGTAGTAATTCAACTTAGCACTTTATTAATATAGTTTAATGTTTAAATAGAAAATGAGTTAATTATAATTATTTTTGTGGTAATCAACATTAATTCAATCAATATCATTATGATGTCGACAAAATGTCGCTAAAATATAAAAGAAAATATTATAGCAGAGAAACTTTGGATTAATATTGCTATTACTATTATTAATATAATCTCATAAATGCACGTAACATAAAAAAAGACGTAATACATATAACATGAACTGAAATAGACCAGTTGATTAATTTAATGCTGTGGAGTGAATTTATTTATTATATCACACAGAATTATTTATTCACAAGGCTGGTTTTTGTTATTAAATATTTTCTTAAAAATTCCTCCATATTCTAAGAGTTTTTTTTGGGGCTCAAGCTAAAACTGTAGGTGATGGAAGTGTTTAGTTAACAAAGCGTACTTCCTGCACACATTCCGGATGTGACATGCGTTTTGAACATTATTTTAGCATGTCTTCAGTAAAATTTTCAATGAATGAATTCCAAATTGATTTTTGATTGCTGATTGCTCAACGACAGTTAGATTAAACGCCAAATATGACTAAAGCGGATGTAATCTACATTTTAAGGTTACCTCACTATGTATAATGAGAGTAAAAATCTCCGCCTCTAAAAGTTTAAAATACCATCCAACAGTCATTTTTGTAGTAGATGAACACCATGTTAAGTCAGAACCTTGTAAACTGTTGCACGTCAATAGATGTTGACGACTTTTCAATTTTATCTGAACTTGTCACATTAGGAATTAATAAGCTTCAAATACTTATTTACAAGTAAACAGAAAGGAAAAGCTGTGAGCTTTAAGGGGACTATCAGACGTGATGACTTCTTGAAACTTTTAAGAAAAGCATTCTATATGAACGTGAGCATTTTTCTTCCCTCTGTTCAAATCTGTCGAATGGTACGTTATTGCGTAAATCGTAGAAATGATGAATTGCAGTTTGATTGGAAAGTAAAACTATCTTCACGTCAGAAACTGTCTTGTAATGTTTAGCCACTGGTGCATAAACTGGTTCCAAACTGTCACCAGTTGTGGAGAAGGGACAGTTTGTGTTTAGTTCATGGATCTTTATTACCCTTGAGTAATAGGGCAATTTTTTATCTGCGGGATATCTAGTCTTTAGCAAAATCGTTCACTAGATATCTCGTTGAAACACTTGGAGGGTTAAATGACTAATTATAGTAGATCGCGCGAAATAGTTATGAGACGAGTTATGTTTGTATCAAATTTTTTTTAATGGTACTGTTTATTTCGTTGAATCCAAATGAGAGTACTTATTCAGCACTTATATCTCCAATTTAAAATACATTTTAAACATTTAGATATTAAAGAACAATTATTCTAATTAAAAATTCCCGCAAATGTTATCTAATTACACTGGTCAACAGTGAAATTGCTTCTAAGATGAAAGAACACAATTATGAATGATTTCAACGTGCTGATCACGAATATTACCTTAAAAAAAGTTGATTGTCGCTCTTTGTAGAGATATGGACGTTTTTTGTCCGTTATATAGGTGTTATCACGTAATATATTGCAATTCAGTAAGATAAATACATGGATACAAAATTGTTGCGGCATATTTCATGAACCCTTTGTACAAATAAGTTATTGCATCATACACACCAAGTTTCTATTGGCGGCTTAACGAAGTCTAAAGCAAGCAATAGTTCATTTATAAACGCGAAACTGCATGGCTCGAGTAAGTTCCTTTCATTTCGTCCACACGTTTCGAAGCTCTAGCATACAAAATCTTATCAAAAACTTGGTAAAAGCCCCAGATAAAAATGGACAAGCATTCAAGTATTTGTATGAAATATTCACTTGTATCACTGAAGATAAAATTAAAGAGGGTGTTTTAGTGGAAACTCAAATTAAACAGCTCTTTAGAGATCCCAAGTTTGAGAAAATTCTTCAAAGTAAAGGAAAACAGGTTTGGGATGCGTTCTATCAAGTGGCTAACAACTTCCTGGGGAATGTGAAGGCCAAAATCTCCAAGGAACTGGTCGAGGATATGTTGGCTTTGTTTCATAATTTTGACTGTAATATGTCGTTAAAGATTTATTTTCTTGACTCCCACTTGAATTTATTACCTAACAACTGCGGGGAGGTCAGTGATGAGCACGGCGAACGTTTTCATCAGGACATTGCCAAGATGCAGCAATGGTACCAGGGCAAATGGTCCACGTCAATGCGGTCTAACTATTGGTGGACGTTCATTAAAGATACTCCCCTCGTCCATCACAAACGACAGACCAAAAGAAAGCGAAAGTCTGAAGAAGATTAAAGTATTCTTAACATGTATTGTAATATTTACATATATACATTTTTTTCTCAATAATGCATACATAGTACAAAATAACCGTAGCCAATTCAGCCTTTTCTTTGTCAGATTTGTATTCAGCACATTGAATTAATTAGGAAATGACAATTTTCTTTTTGGAAGCAGAATATTTTTGAAATTTTGTTGCCCAACGTTATTGCACCAAAATGTGTTTTGTCTTCTTCCAATACTATGTATGTTACAGTCTGTCTGTTCCCTATAAAAAAGTAATTCCTTTTGCATTGTAAATTGAGTAATACTATGAAAAACTGTAATTTAGCTTTGAAAAGAAAAATAACCTAGAAAATTGAAGCAATTCGAAGAAAATGAATTTAATTCTGAAGTTGTGAAAGAAGTGAAATATAATAATTAAGTATTTTATAGAAAGATAAGATAGTACAATGTCAAAGTTTTATTTAGATAACTACAAAGAAATAGAATTTTGTGCTTGCTTTAATATGCATTATCACATAAAAGTGAATCAGTTTCATAGTTTTTTATACACTAGAAATACGCGTCATTTTAAAATAGAAAACGCAATATTTAATCCAGTTGCATTGGTTTCTAGTATACTTATATTTTCTGAAAGCTTTTCTGCAAGACACGAGGGAAAATAACTTCTTTAAAATTTCCTTGGAAGTAAAATCGTAGAAAAATTAGCAGATGGGAGAATTTTATAAAGATTGCATTTAAACTCTATTTCTCCAATTACTTTATCCTTTATACGAGTTTTGAACTATAGTTGAAAATTTTACTTTTTGTTCAAGTCAAACAGCATATTTAAATGTAAATATGAGAAATGAGGTTTTTTTTTTTTTTTTTTTTTTAGTTTTTTAATAAAAGATAATCTCTTAACTCTTATAAATGTTCAGGTGTTGCTTCGTCATCTGACCGTGGTTCAAAATTACGAGGCGTTCTCATCGGATCTGTCCCTTAAGGCAGTACTCCCCAACCTTTTTATCGCCGCAGACCGGATCAACATTTGATCATTTTAACGCGGCCCGGTGAGGGGGGGGGGGAAAGACGTTGATTGTTTATATTTTAGATTGTTTTGATTTAATAATTCAAATTTAATTGTATTTAAACATGCCTTCAAAATAAAATAGTTACACCAAAAAATGAATATAATGTGATTTAACATTTTAACTCACTAGAATGCTAAATCAATGAGAACCCTAAGCTTGTTTCTTTGCAATGACACCCGACAATGACACCCGAAGTGTGTTGCTTTTGTCGTTTATTCCGTTGTTTTGTTTTGGTTGCTCTCACTGCAGAAAACCCCGCTTCACACAGATAGGTTGTCGCAAATGGCAATAGGGATTTAAGTGCTGTGGTGGCAATCTCAGGGTATTCCACCATGACTTTAATCCAGAACACCGGCAGAGTAGTTGTCTCGAACGTAGTTTTAAGGCCGCCTTCATTTGCAATCTCCAGCAGTTGATCTTCTTGCTCAGACATGCTAGATTCACCTGATTTGTTGACAAATGGGTTGCGGATCCATTCCCTAATAGTTCGTGGGTATTTTGTGGTTTCCCAACCACAAAATACCCACGAAGCGCTCGAACTCTTTTAAAAGCAAAGACAGGTGATCGTGCACCAACTAGGAGAATGAATGTTTAGGCTCAGTCTTGCCTAAAATCCCTGCTAATGTCTGAAACATGTACAAATGCCTCTGTTCATTCGCCGTCCCCACAACTTCAGTTCGGCCTTAAATGCAGCTACTTTGTCTGTCAACTTAAAAACAGTTGTCACATTTGTCAAAATTGGAAAATAGAGACATACAGAATTCAGAAATCATAATTGAACATAACAGAACAAATTTCAAGTTCTGATTTACCGCCTCCTAATTTGAGTGGACATTTCATAGATAAGAGCAACACAAACCCGAGAGAAATACACCACAGTAAATAAAATGGAAATAATTTAATGTTCCTTGGGCGGCCCGGTGCCATTTGATCCACGGACCGGTACCGGTCCGCGGCCCGGGGGTTGGGGACCACTGCCTTAAGGGACTGATCTCGCACCGAAGTCAATAGTCCGTTGTGTTGCTCTAGTACTACGTTAACTAAAATTACCATTACTATTACCTTTTACTGTTTATTCACAAAATCTGAATTCGCTGTTTTGAAACTGTAATTTGCGTTTCGTTTACATTAATTTGAATATTAATGTTTAATTCTGAATATTAATATGTAAATATTAATATCAATAGTGAATATGAACGTTAATTTTTGAATATGAACATTGATATACTTTTGTGTGAGTTATTAAAGCAATTAGTTCTTAACAAGTATTAAAAATATAATTCATATTATTGCCATAAAATTTACTTAACGTGAAGTTGGTTAATTGGGTTTTATGGAACAAAGACCATACTTGTGACTGAATTGCACCAAACTTAAGGCAGGTAATATTAGCATGAAGAAATTCTTGACTTGGTTGTATTCTTGTATTATATGGTTTACATTGTTGTAGCTTCCGGTCGCTCTCCTAATACAACCATAATAAAAAGGTTTGTCTGCAGTGAATACCCAGTTACTACGGTATCGTGGGCAATGGGATACTGATCTGAACAAAAAAAGGGGCAGATTTCTGAGGCCCCAAATCCTGAGATCCTGTATCACACCACCAAATCAATAATTAAACAACTTTAAAAAATATAATCGCTGAACTTTCGGACAGGAATTCTTTAAAAACATTGTGAAACAACATCGTAGACCTTCTTGATTCCCCAATTAAGAAAAGCTGGATTCCGTCTTGTTATTCGTCATGACTGTCTTGCTTAACACACTCATAAAGATAGTCGACTTGGTTGCATTCCGGTATTCCATGGTAAACATTGTTGTAGCTGCCGGTCTCTCCCAATACTCCTATCTAACCGTGGTAAAGAGGTTTATCTGCAGAGGATACCTAGTTACTGCGGTATCGCGGCCATAAGATGGTTGATCCTCTGACCTAAAAAGAGACACAAATCTCTCAGATATCAAATGCTGAGATCCCATATCACATCACCAAATCAATAATAAAGAACTTCCAAAAATATAATCGCAGAACTTTCGGACATTGGGGAACAGCATCTCAGACCTTCCTGATCCTCCCTTATCCTCTTGCAGGCTCTACAATCGGCAGGGGGATATGTACAGTTCACATCTGCTCTGTTGTCCTGATCTCTGTTTTAGTTCATTGTTGGAGAGATTGTGAAACGAAAGGTCGAATGGGTCCAATGGACTTTTTCTCGTAATGACATTTTTCTTATTTTTTATTGTTTGGTTTTAGTCTCTCTTGTGAGTCATCACCCGCTATTGAAAATAAAATATATTGTTTTAGCTTATGTTTTTTAAAACACTGTCAGAGAAATTAATTTTTATTTTATAATCACATTTAAATTTGACATTCATATGTTGTCGAACTCGTATACTGTAATTTTTAATATATTTAGTCCCTACTTAACTTTATTATAGTTAAGTCGAATTCTACCATTTTGTTATAATCTTATTGGTAGTATACTAGGATGCCATAGACGCAATTTAACTACATAAACGTGTTTCCATCGGAAGAATAAATGGAGCACGCAACTTTTATTTTAAAATACCAACTTTTAATTACGACCATAACAAGTACAATATAAATCTAGAACTGCAATTCGAAACTGCACGAGCATGCAGTTTTAATTGTAAATCTTTAGAATACTTCTAAATCTCTTCAGTGCCCTTTCCCCATATAACTTTTCCCTGCAGTGTGCAAGAAATGAAAACGAACACCTCTTTTCTACGTTTATAAAAAAATGAAAGATGATCAAGTGTGGAAGTGTCCTTATCTGATAAATCTGGAACATCGTGCTTAAGTAAACGTTGGCTTTAAATCACGCACTGCAACTCTTTGAAGAGGCAGTCCACTCTGACGATAAGTACACGGGCTTCAAGCGATCCATTGAAGCTCATTTCTATTCTTTTGATAACTGAAAAATAAATACTTTGGATTTTCATTTAATGAAAGAAATATGATGGTTGGAAGGGCTTACGGACTACATTATACCAATAAACACTTGTAAGTAGGTGACTTGGCTTTTTAGAGCATGTGCAACTTGTCTCGAGTATAACACTGAAGGTTTGGGATGTACAACATTAAACGCTTGACGAAGGCCCTGGATTAACCCTCCAAATGGTTTGGACGAAATATCTCGTCTTCAAGATTTTCCGATTTTTTTATGATGACGAGATAAACGTCTGGCCAGTTTTCATCTAGTGACTAGATACCTTGTCCTTCAAAATCTGACCAGTTTTGCTAGTAACAAGATACCTCGTCGAGTCAACAACCAGGAGGAATAGAGATTTGCTGGCTTGGCTATTATTGAGCAGGAATGGAACATATAAAACGCAACGTTCTGGAGGACAGTACGTATCACTTACGTAGCACCTTCTGCCCAGCAGCTCATCTCCGCATTATAATTAGAAGTTATTTTACAATCTATATAAATAAGAATGGAGTGTTTGTTTGTACATTCAATATTTTCGACCCATTTCAAGTTTTCTATCCGTTTTGGACCCTTCTGATGCCGAATCCGCCTTTTTCTCGTTTGGTGTCTGTCTGTCTGTATGTTGTGCCCTATACACGTCCACGCGGTTTAAGATATTTTCATGAAAATTTGCATACAGTGAGTACTTATCTTCATTTAGTGAGTGGCATTGGTTGCGAAAGTCTGTCTGTCCGTCTTTCTGTTCTATGCTCGATTTTGTGTTTGTGTAAACATCACATGAATTGTATTCCAGATATTTGATTACCATGTGTTTTATTTTATACATTATTTATTAGTTTAGTGAATGCAATATTAAACATTTTTTTATTGTCATATTTAGAAGAGTTTCATGCTAAAACACCTGATTAAGTATACTTAAATCAGCCACAATTTGATAGTTTTCGAAAAATTGGAATGTGTAGTTTGAGTATTACGATTACTTTCATTTGCTTTACCAGTAATGCTGAAAACCAATTATTTTTCAAAAAAAAATTTATGGTGAAATTTTAGCTCTGATACTTTATTTATTTCGAGTCTTATTTTTATTCTTTGCGCAATGAAAACGATTTCCCAATATTTGGGAGAGACGATATTTTTCAACGAAACGAGAATGAACAAGATCGCGCGAGCAGTGATATTTATTCTGGTTCTTTCGCTCTGAATTAATTTCACATTTCTAAATTTTGTGCATTTTTAGTTGTAAGTTGTGGCAACTGTGCGAGATCAAGAGATAAAATTGAATCACAAATTAATATCTTTAGAACAATTTTTTGAAACATCTTTTATTTTGTTTTATTTCGCTGTTTCCTGTTTTAAATATTTATTATTTTAATAAATGTGTTTTCCTTCTCATCACACGCAACAGCACCACAAAGTATTAGACTTAAAAATGTTAGGTAAGTCAGTATAAATTTTCAGTAAATTTTAAGTGTAGTTATGCCATTATTGAAAGAATAATGCCGTTATTTAAAGAATAATGCCGTTATTGAAAGAATAGTAATGTTTAAAAATCCAAACTAGAACTTTTTCCAACATTAAAAAATTCGTTGTCATAATGACAGGAGAAGATTGCAAAATTTCACAATGTCGCATACCGGAGGCAAGAGTGCCACAAGTAAAAAAATATTGTTTTGTTGACTATGAGTGCGAGAGCACTCGCCGTAAATCGTAATTTTAATTAATTGAGTTGAACATGAAAAGAACTTAAGAAAGGGAATTCCAAATCTTCCTATAAATCGTCTTTTATAGTAGTAACTTTAGTATCACCTTTCGTCATTTTGTAGCATTGTCATACAGCAATTGTGCGATGTACGTGAAATGTATTACATGAATGGATATGCATGTGTAGGATTTGTGTCCAAAGTAAGTTGTAGAAAATATAAAGATGGCGAAAGGTGTTAAAATAAATTTTTTTCTACAAAAAACGTAAGTCATTATATATTTTGATTATCTCTTCAATCTAGAGTAAACCAATTCAAACCGAGTAAGGTCGGGTATTTTGCTAGTAACTTAATATAAACGAGAAAAATGTAGCTTAAAAGTATTGATATAGGGGCCTTTTTTAAGATTTTGACCACCCAGCCTACTCAGAGAGTGTAAGACTACATAAGAGGCTGGCGGGTGAACCCTTTTAGGTCCCGTAAGGTCCACAGGGCCCTTAACCCAATTTAACCGCAAAAGTATAATCAATTCATATCGAAGATATACAAGTTACAAAAAATAAACGGTATCCAAAGACCGGTCAAAATTACAAAAGCTGTCTACGTCATGTAGACCAAATACGAATACTTAAGTTAACAATGCACTAAATGATTGAAATAACCAAACCAAAGTTAGATAGAAATGTACTGCATCCGGAAGAACAACTTAACTTATTGGAGACTAGTGATTAGAGAAAAATTATAAGTTGAGCACAGCAATCCGAAAATGGAACACGCAAACATAGGTAATAAATACATACATGTAGGATTGTCCATCTTGCTCGGTCGTCTAGGGTTAAGTTTATGGCCTATAAAAAGATAACAAGAACAGAAACGCTCGTTAACACAACAAAACATTTATTAATAACGTAACAAATACAGCCGTCAGCATCAATAAACTATCAACAACATCAACTGTCAACAGAAAACATCAATACCATCTCAGCACAACCTCTCTTTTTAAACACTTCAAAAAACAGAATGATCGCTCTAGAAGCCCATGAGAAACTTAAAAACACTAGCGCTGCCAGATTAAGACAGCAAAGTGTGTTGCCAGATTAACGGGAGAAATATTTAATGGAATTAAAGTCGTAAATCTCAGGGTCTAATCAAAATACACCACAACGACGTTTAGGTCGACATGGAAAGGAGTAAACTGTTGGTGCAGAAGTGTACGGGGTCTCTTCTGCGAGTAACCCGTTTTGTTAATGAGCGCTCAAATGCTTCTCAAACAGCAGCACACTTACGAGTAGAAAAGTTTCTGTGCCGCCAGCGGTAAACCAGAAATATTTCACGGAGCGAGATGTCTAAGGGTCCAGATGGAGATGTCCGAATGTTTGGTGTCTGCCACTTGTCGACGGGAATTTTTCCGATCTCTATTCGGACCTGTCTGTTTGAGAGTTAAGCCAAGCAGAATTGATGGCAAGTCGACGAGCCACGATTCTGTGGGTTTGCATTTCAAAGAAGCCTTTCAAGCTCTCTGTAAATGTACTACCATCCTATTTGAGGTTACAAGCCGAAGTCCTATGAATTTCAGCTCCAAAGGATTTAACAAGTTTCTTGACAGTGAACGATTCATCGATCGTATTATATGAAAATACAGCTTTAATTAAAAATCTTTAGAATTTCATCAAATATTTATAGCTACTCTTTACTACAGACTAAATAGATTTTCACTACCCTACAATAATGGACCGGACGCAGCAGATTTGCATAAAATCCGACTACTTGTTTGGGGTGTTTTTCGTGGTATGGCCTGGAACCTTTGCATGTTGTTCATGGTAAATTGATGAACACACATGATGATTGATGAATACATGAACACTTCGACAGTCAGGTTCTTTCTAATCTCTGGTAATTTTAGGGAATGGATCAATGTTACTTCCAGGACGACAACGCTCCATGTGATGTTGCAGCCTCTGTCAAGGAGTGGTATCCAGATATGGATGTAAAACGTCTTCCCTGGCGTACTCAAAGTCCCGACCTAAACCTCATAGAACATTTGTGGGACGAGTTAGAGCGATGCTTACGGACCAGGGAACCACGTCTGAAATCTACAGCTGAGCTGGCGACATTCTTGTAGCAGGAATAGACACAAATACCCTAGATGTGTATCAAAACCGAATTGAAAGTATGCTCAGAAGGGTTACTAGTGTAATTACAGCACGTTACCACTCCCTTTAAAAAATGTATTATTTCCCTTATACCATCGCATCATGCTGCCCGGTCCATTATTATAGGGTATTTTTTTTTAGTCAGTAGTATTCTCAAATCTCCACAGCCAATTATTTTCAGTCGGTTATGTCAAAAGACTCGTTTACGTGACTAAATAAGTTAGAAATCAGGATGATGGAAATATCATCCAAAACTCAATCAAAATATCCTTTCAGTGTCAAAAAAGCCTTTCACAAGTTATAAATTATAACAAGCTTCAATGTGTTATAACTTATAAAAGAGGATATGACTTCGTAAAATATAGAATTGTTTCTGTTTATAGGAATACAAACGTGAACAGCTCTGAGTAGAGGATGTGATTTTTACAACTAACGGAAAAATGAAAAATAAATCAATTGAGAACACTTCAAACTGGGCCAAGCAGTGCCCCTCCCCAAAAATTCCTTCAGTGCCCACGGGAGGGACAATAGCACCCTCTTTGGGAAACAATGTTTCAAGATATAAAGATTTATAACCCTTATACCACAGCTCTAATTTCTCTTTATTTGTGGTATTATATTGCTCTAGTACATTAAGTATCTTCTTTGTTGTAACATTATTTGTTACGTAAATAACCATATTAGGTAAATAATAAGTTCAAATGCAAAGATATTTAAAATTTTCAAAGCATCACAGAGTTTTATAAAACAGCAATGATTGAAGTTTAATAAATTTCCCCATGTTAGCATTTATTTATGAAAGCATCGGGAAATAAAAGATTTGTAAAACATTTATATCTGAGTCATGTCTGTAATAGTTTAAGAGAACGGTAAGATTCGAGAGAGAAAGAAAATTAAAACCTTTTGAATGTTCTTATAAACAAAATTAAAGAAAAGTATGAATCAAGAAAATTATGTTTCAGAAAATAAAGCGAATGATGATTACAATAATATATTTCTATATAGAAAATTCAATACGAAAGTAATTGCAATAAAATATTACTAGGTTGCTTTTTATAAGAGGATAATTACAAATACATATTATTAGGCAGAATTAAAGAAATAAAAAAGAGAACTATTTCAAATATATGATTAACTAGCAAAATACCCGACCTTACTCGGTTTGAATTAGTTTACTCTAGATTGAAGAGATAATCAAAATATATAATGACTTACGTTTTTTGTAGAATAAAAATTTATTTTAACACCTTTCGCCATCTTTATATTTTCTACAACTTACTTTGGACACAAATCCTACACATGCATATTCATTCATGTAATACATTTCACATACATCGCACAATTGCTGTATGACAAAGCTACAAAATGACGAAAGGTGATACTAAGGTTACTACTATAAAAGACGATTTTGAGGGAGATTTGGAATTCCCTTTCTTAAGTTCTTTTCATGTTCAACTCAATTAATAAAAATTACGATTTACGGCGAGTGCTCTCGCACTCATATTCAAGAAAACAATATTTTTTTACTTGTGGCACTCTTGCCTCCGGTATGCGACATTATGAAATTTTGCAATCTTCTCCTGTCATTATTACAACGAATTTTTTAATGTTGGAAAAAGTTCTAGTTTGGATTTTTAAACATTATTATTCTTTCAATAACGGCATTATTCTTTAAATAACGGCATTATTCTTCAAATAACGGCATTATTCTTTCAATAATGGCATAACTACACTTAAAATTTACTGAAAATTTATACTGACTTACCTAACATTTTTAAGTCTAATACTTTGTGGTGCTGTTGCGTGTGATGAGAAGGAAAACACATGTATTAAAATAATAAATATTTAAATCAGGAAACAGCGAAATAAAACAAAATAAAAGATGTCGCAAAAAATTGTTCTAAAGATATTAATTTGTGATTCAATTTTATCTCTTGATCTCGCACAGTTGCCACAACTTACAACTAAAAGTGTACAAAATTTAGAAATGTGAAATTAATTCAGAGCGAAAGAATCAGAAAAAATATCTCTGCTCGCGCGATCTTGTTCATTCTCGTTTCGTTGAAAAATATCGTCTGTCCCAAATATTTGGAAATCGTTTTCATTGCGCAAAGAATAAAAATAAGACTCGAAATAAATGAAGTATCAAAGCTAAAATTTCACCATAAAATTTTTTTTTTGAAAAATAATTGGTTTTCAGCATTACTGGTAAAGCAAATAAAAGTAATCGTAATACTCAAACTACATTCCAATTTTTCGAAAACTACCGAATTGTGGATGATTTAAGTATACTTACTCAGGTGTTTTAGCATGAAACTCTTCTAAATATAACAATAAAAAAATGTTTAATATTGCATTCACTAAACTAATAAATAATGTATTAAATAAAATACATTGTAATCAAATATCTGGAATACAATTCATGTGATGTCTACACAAACACACAAACACAAAATCGAGCATAGAACAGAAAGACGGATAGACAGACTTTCGCAACCAATGTCACTCACTAAATGAAGATAAGTACTCACTGTATGCAAATTTCCATGAAAATATCTTAAACCGCGTGGACGTGTATAGGGCACAACATACAGACAGACAGACAGACAGACGGACAGACAGACAGACAGACACCAAACGAGAAAAAGGCGGATTCGGCATCAGAAGGGTCCAAAACGGATAGAAAACTTGAAATGGGTCGAAAATATTGAATGTACAAACAAACACTCCATTCTTATTTATATAGATTAATAAATATATGTATAAGAAAGCGTATATATGTATGGTTATTTTCCTTTCGAAAACCGTGACAAAAATCTAGAACACTAGACCAGAAGATTCTAGATAAAGGTTTCGCTTTACTGTGTCAAAAAGCTTTTCATAAGTTATGAATTATAACAAGCTACATGTGTTATAATTTATCAGAGGACATGATTTCGTAAAATATAGTATTTTTTCTGTTTATAGGAATACAAACATGAATAACTCTGAGTAGAGGATATGATTTTCAACTAGCGGAAAAATGAAAAATAAATAAATTGAGAACACTTCAAAGTAATAAAAAGGCTAGGGTATTGATAACCCAAAGATTGTCCCAAAACATCTGAATCCCAAAAACTACGAAAAAGGTCTTGAAACAAAAAAATATCGTAAAAGAATATTTTTTACAAAAAAAAAAGAATTTTGACTCTAATAAATAGGAATCTAAATATCCACTATAAGACAAAGAATACTTTAAAACATACAACTGAACTTATTACCGTTGCCCAAAGGGCCGTGGTAGCTCGGATGGAAGAGTACCAAATTAGCAACCGGAGGGTAGCGAGTTGAAACTCGATCCAATCGGAGACCGTCGTGTACACGGGGCAGGTGCACGTTAAATCTGTAGGGGCCTCCGATCTCGGACCATCGATAATAGCTCCTTTTGTTGTTCCCGTGGGGCGTTAATTCAACTGCCGTTTCCCCACTAAAGTGCAAGTTTTTTTTTGTGGATAAAGACAAGCCTATAAAAGAAAAATGAAAATGCAACTTCTAACGATTCATATCAAATTGAAATTTTAAATTTCACTAACGACTTTAATTGAATAAATTGAATTTAATTAACATGACTTGCAATTGAGAACAACAATTGAATTGACTTGCAACCGGAGGGTTGCGTATTCGAAACTCGATCCAATTGGAGACCACCGTGTACACTGGGCTGACGCACGTTAAATCTGTAGTGGCCTCCGATCTCGGACCATCGATAATAACTCCTTATGTTGCTCCAGTGTGGCATTAATTTCACTACCGTTTCCTTACTAAACTGAAAGTTTATTTTGTGGATAAAAACAAGCCTATAAAAATAAAATTAAAAATGCAACTTCTAACGATTCATGTTAATTTAAAATTTTAAATTTCATTAACGACTTTAATGGAATATATTTTTTAGCTTGCCTGAATGATAGTTTTTATTTCATCAGTCAATCATTGCAAAACAAAATAAAAGCCTCGTGTAGCATTATTTTCTATAATCTGCCGATAATGTTTTTGTATTGACCCTTCAGGTGGTTGTGTCTGTCAGGTATCTCATCATTAACGTTTCGTCTCATTCATTAGATAGGTCTAAATTAAATGGATCTTGGCGGACGATACCTCGTCATTAGAAGAAAATTGACTAGATATTGATCTCGTCATCATACTAAATTCGTCAATATGACAACGAGTCTTGATGACGCGATATTTCATCGTTAGAAAAATTGGTCAGATATTGAAGGACGAGGTATCTTGTTGAAACTACTTGGAGGGTTAAGAAGCTCCTTTTCACTCCTAACTAAAATCACAGAAGCACACTATATATGAACTATGTCACACTGTTCAATCTCCTAAAATGTTCTCAAATGGCTAACATTTGTGAAAAATGGAAAAAGAGAGTTTTAGGGCAATTCATTCAAAAATTCTCATGTCTCTCTCAATAACACCAAAACATACAAAATAATTATAATAATTCCATCAAAGAAATAAAAAATTAAATTTATATGCATTATTTTTTAATAAATAAGTAATAGTAACAAAGTAGGGTAAATATAAGAATGAAGTAAAAAAACATTACCATTATTGTTAATTCACAAACTAAAGATAAGTAGCCCGGATTCTCCTTTAAATTGAATTTTAAGCAGTTTTCTCCCGGACAAATTTTAAACCAATATTTATTCTATTATTATTTTACCGTCTGTGGTTTTGGGTTATTATTGTTGATTCTTTTCGCTGTTTACACAAACGGAAAGTTTATTTATTTTGTTGCCGATTTGTCGGTTTACGTTATCATTAAGATAAGGCTTACCGGCGTCCTACTTATAAGCACATGCTTCTCTTTATTACGTTCGATTCAATGGACATTCGAAAAAATGAAATCGAAGGATAGGGGCTCAATCTGTTTCATTACGTTCTGCATTGAAAATAAACAAAACGGAGAAAGGGACCGGTGCCGGATTTGCTACATGTTTGGTGCTGCGAGAAAATTCTCCTTTTTCGTGTTTACTGTATGCGAAGATTCCAGCCATATGCAGAATTCTTTACAGCACAGATTATTCTGCGAGGAACATCACGCGCGAAAAATTCGCTTAGAGAAAGTTTCGGATCTCCTTTCCAAAAATAATAACAGTTCCTAATTGAGGTATTCACAACAGGAGAACATTGGAAGGGAATATTTATGTGTTCACTACTAGATTTTGGTTTATCCTAGTTTAAAACGAGATAGAGCTGGGTTGTAAATTCGAAATTGAATTCTTCTTCGTATGTGATTTTTTTGGTCAAAATTCAGATAACTCAGACATCACGATATTGTGAAGGTCTCTAACTCTTATTTATCATTTCCGCATATGATCATTTCTGACTCTTATGCAAACACTTGCATCTATATTGACTTAATATTTTATCTGGGAAATGTTTAAGGTACTTTAACACGTTTCATATAGAACCACATGATCTATCGAATAGTAATTTTGGAAATGTAAGTTGAATTCATCTTTTTTAATTTTATTGAATCGAAATATGCTGTTTTCATATGTTGGTTAATTTATTTTTCAATAGAAATATCCATTTATTTTTCAATACGAATACCCATGGATTTGTGACGTTATCCTATGGAATTCTTGATTCCTTGAGTCATCGTAATACAGAGTTTCAGATGTGTAAATTCGTTAAATCTATATTAAAATGGAATTTAAAAGCTATGTAATGTGTAGAAGTGTAAAAGTGATTGGATCGTACTCCAAATGTATTGAGTTTCGAATGCTTACACATTCTTAGTATTATTATTGAATTTGTGTGAACTCATTTTAATATTTATGTATTTTGAATTTATTTTCTTTGTTTAGTCATTATTTTATAGTTTGCTCTAAAAGCGAATGTTTAGTTCTTAGAAGAATAGCATTGTTGAGATTTTACAGCAAAGTGAATCTACAAACACTCACACGGTGCAATTTTCACAATATTTATAGTCAATAATCTTATGATAGATCGTTATATAAATATTGCAATTTTTTTGTCACTCATTGGATTTCGGATACTAATTGCTTTACATAAATTTCTACATAAAAATGTCCTGAACAACCTTAGTTAATTCGGTAATGTTATGCGTGACTAAAAGAATAAACAATATTTTGAACAAAATCAAATTAGTATTATGGATTTTAAAAATGTGTCTGGAGTAACAGCTCATATTTCCAAATACAATGTTGGAATCTAATATTTTTAAAACTAAGTTCCTCATTTATGTCATACGCTCTAGACACCGTGAGTTTATTTTGCTTGCTGTTATACAATAGAAATTGTCCTTATAAGATTTAAGAACAGTACCTGATTTGAGAGCTAGAAATTTTTGCTTGAGATTTTCACGACTGGTGCAATTTTTAAAATTAAAGTTAACGAAATATCTTAAAATTTTAAACATTATAGACTAACTTACTAAAATTCTGAAACATTATTTTTCTTCCTTACTTCGCTGAGCTTTTTAATTATCAGATATTTTGTTCCAGCAAGTTCTCAACTATCGTTGGAAGTCTCGTCATTTTGATCAATCAGAAGATGGCGTACTGAAATTTCTGCCTGGTAGCCACTTGTAGGATACATATTGATATTGAATCATTAAACTACATAAATATGTTGCGATCCGAAGGATATATGAATCCCGCAAATTCAACAAAGTACGAATTTAACTGCAACACGAGAAAACAACTACAAAATAAATCTGTACCCTCTCTGTTGCAGATCGATAATCAAAGTATGTTTTTGCAAATTTTTAGAATTTTGATCAGTCCGGCTTTCTTTTTCTCAACATCTTTGATCAGACAGCTTCATTTCTTTTTCTCAAAACATTTATCAGTCAGCCTTCATTT
Organism: Metellina segmentata; assembly: GCA_947359465.1. NCBI lineage: Eukaryota > Metazoa > Arthropoda > Arachnida > Araneae > Tetragnathidae > Metellina > Metellina segmentata. The sequence goes on along the minus strand of OX375872.1, from coordinate 82,058,237 downwards.
CTTTTTCTCAACATCTTTGATCAGTCACTTTCATTTTTTTTTCACAACATCTTTGATCAGTCAGCTTCATTTCTTTATCTCAAAATCTTTGATCAGTTTGCTTTATTTCTTTTTCACAAGACCCCTTGGACCAGCCCGCTTCACTTCTTTTTCTCAGCATCTTTGACCAGCCCGCTTCACTTCTGTTTCTCAACATTTTTGATCAGTAAGCTTCAGTTTTTCTTTCTACAGAGTTGAAGAAACTTAGAACTATCCAATTTTGAAGATTGCGAACATTTTCGATTTTTTCAGCACCTTAGCGAAAAACTGTAATATTTTAAACAAATTTTATAACGATAAAAAGTTTCGCAGCTCTTTCATAATTGCATTAAAACATTCCATTCCAAGCAAAACCCGGAAATATTTTTTGAATTTTATTCAATACATTTTTCGCCAGATGTATAACAAGATAAAATGTTCAGATTACTTCAAAAGAAAGTTGCAGACTTAGAACACTAATATTAAAATAATTTAAGCTCTGTACAAAATATCACACGGTACGTATGGCATCACTTAACACGATATACAACGTTGGTGGACAAAACTAGGAAAGTAATCTCTTGTCCCTGCGTGTGAATAGATAATGAAATAGACATTTAACTTTATTCGGAAATTGCTGGCACCGATAGAAATCCCTTTCCTTCCGAAATCATGTTTAGCTATTCATCTAGATGAGATTTTGAACTCGTTATTTTGAAAAGAATTCTAGCTAAGAGGAGAATGTTAGTTTTTTCAAACTTTCTTTTAAAACGGGAAGCATTTCCTTGGAACACTAACACAGTGTTTTTTGAAAAAGTTTGACGAAGGCAATTTACAAATTTCATTCAATGGGAGTGAAAGTTTCGGAGCATTATTCGCGTTTGAGAAGGTAGTTCTTCATAAACTAAACGCCTTTCTATTTCAGATGTGATTAAAGTACTACGAAAATTTCAAGTACAATTACGGAAAAAGGGAAATAGTAATTTGATTGTCCATGCAGAAGATTAGATATTTTATGAATTGATTCTTTGGTACATTTTCCAGATCTAAATAAGACAATCATATTAATAGTAATCAATAGTAACACAATAATCAATAATAATTCAAAAGGCTGTAAAGTGGGAAGCACTGGTCAGATATTTTTGCAATTAACGATAATATGCTGAAAATATATAGAGATTACTCTAGCCGAATATTAAAACAGTCAATTGTAAGACAGTCATATAAATAGTAACACATGAGAGGCATCAATATGGAATTTGTCCCATTGATACGAATTCTTTTGAATGTTTTAAGATAAATAGAAATTTGATCAAAAAAGTGTTACTGTTTTCAGTTTTTAAATCAAAGACTAGCAGTAATACATTTGTGGTGAATATTTTATCGTTAAAATTTAAAATCCGTTACTTCATAGAATATCTAGTTATTTCATGAAATAACTGATCAAGTCAGTTAAAGTGTAAAACTCATTTGTATTGTATGGTTTAAGTAGTTATTTCATAGAATAACGATATACTCCCAGTTAAAGTGTAAAATAGCCGAGTAAATAAAGTTCCGAATTCAAAAGGCTGTAAATTGAGATCCACTGGTCAGATAATTTTTGTAATTAACGATAATTTGCTGAAAATATATAGAGATTACTGCAGGCCGGATATTTTTTTTTGTGCCACTCTCAGAACATCAACGAGAAACACATTTACCTTTTTACTTGCACACCTACGGAATTTATGAATTTTTCCAGACCATAAGAGAGGAGGGGGGGGGGCTTGTTGGCCTGTTGGTATTTATTAATTTCATGAAAAACAGAGCGTATCACTCTGGTATTAAAAGGTCCCCTTACGAGGCTAGTATGTTTGGTTGCGCAGCTAGAGTAAGACTGTCAACAACTCTAATTGCGAAGGAAGCATCTGATTCACTGGATAGCGAAAATCAATTACAAGGTGCTTTGATTGCAATGAGTAGTTCGTCTCAATCTGGTAATGAGGTGCTGGTTGTAAAACAAAGTTAAATAATGTCATTAGTAAAGTATGTATAGTTTGTCTACAAGAATGCAATGGAAACGTAGTTTTTTCGAAATATAATGAGCCTGTAGACATATCATGTTTAAAACACTATGTTTTGGAAAACAAAGTTGTACAGAAGATATGCGAAAAAAAATTGTGCTTTTCATTATCTGAATGCTTAGAAGGAAAGGTAAGGTAAGGTAATTTTAATTAATGTCGTACTAGAGCAACATAAAAGGGTATTGACGTCGATCCGAGATCAATTCCATAAGGGAAAGATCCAAACAGAGCGAAAGAGAAAACTCTTAAGAATATTTGGAAATTCAAGCTGAAATTAATGTCAGACAAATCTCATTATGAAACCTCTGAGGGGCTTACAGTCCGTTTCGCATTACCTGAAGTTGACGGAGGAAAAGGTGAAGCCAGATCTATTTTAGCTGTTATCATGAAAATAACCGAAGACGGATTTTTTTAATTGAGAACAAGAAACGACCGCATAAAATAGCTATGTTCCAGATCCCAGTTCAATGTCTGTGAGCAAAAACTAATTAAGATAGAAGTGCCGGGTATGGAGAAATCTCTCCGGCCGGTTGCTACAGATCAAAGTTTAGGTACCGGTCAGAGATTTAAAAAATGTTCATGTAATACGCAGTGTGTCAATAAAAAAAGTATATGTATATGTTTTAGATGGTAATGTACTATGCAATTCCAAATCACATTTTAGTAATACCTGTTGTTACGAATTATTTTACTGTATCTTTCTATAAATGACATTTTGTATGCTGTATAATTCAGTCAAACTGTTTATTTTACACTCTAACTGTCTATCATTAAACAACATATGGAATAACTAGTTAGTTCATAGAATCACTAGATTAAGTGTGAAATTATTAATTTACTAGCAAAATACCCGACCTTACTCAGTTTGAATTGGTTTACTCTAGATTGAAGAGATAATCAAAATATATAATGACTCACGTTTTTTGTAGAATAAAAATTTATTTTAACATCTTTCGCCATCTTTATATTTTCTACAACTTACTTTGGACACAAATCCTACACATGCATATCCATTCATGTAATACATTTCACATACATCGCACAATTGCTGTATGACAAAGCAACAAAATGTCGAAAGGTGATAATAAGGTTACTACTATAAAAGACGATTTATAGGAAGATTTGGAATTCCCTTTCTCAAGTTCTTTTCATGTTCAACTCAATTAATTAAAATTACGATTTACGGCGAGTGCTCTCGCACTCATAGTCGACAAAACAATATTTTTTTACTTGTGGCACTCTTGCCTCCTGTATGCGACATTGTGAAATTTTGCAATCTTCTCCTGTCATTATTTCAACGAATTTTTTAACGTTGGAAAAAGTTCCAGTTTGGATTAATAAACATTATTATTCTTTCAATAACGGCATTATTCTTTAAATAACGGCATTATTCTTTAAATAACGGCATTATTCTTTAAATAACGGCATTATTCTTTCAATAATGGCATAACTACACTTTAAATTTACTGAAAATTTATACTGACTTACCTAACATTTTTAGGTCTAATACTTTGTGGTGCTGTTGCGTGTGATGAGAAGGAAAACACATTTATTAAAATAATAAATATTTAAAACAGGAAACAGCGAAGTAAAACAAAATAAAAGATGTCGCAAAAAATTGTTCTAAAGATATTAATTTGTGATTCAATTTTATCTCTTGATCCCGCACAGTTGCCACAACTTACAACTAAAAGTGTACAAAATTTAGAAATGTGAAATTAATTCAGCGAAAGAATCAGAAAAAATATCACTGCTCGCGCGATCTTGTTCATTCTCGTTTCATTGAAAAATATCGTCTGTCCCAAATATTCGGAAATCGTTTTCATTGTGCAAAGAATAAAAATAAGACTCGAAATAAATGAAGTATCAGATATGAAATTCCATTTAAAAAAAATATTTTTTTGAAGAATAATTACTTTTTCAGCAGTACTGGTAAAGCAATCGAAGTAATCGTAATATTCAATAGACATTCCAATTTTTCCAAAACTACCAAATTATGGTTGATTTAAGTATACTTACTCAGGTGTTTTAGCATGAAACTCAACTAAACATAACAATAAAAAAAATTTTAATATTGCATTCACTAAAATAATAGATAATGTATAAAATAAAATACAATGCAATCAAATATCTGGAATACAATTCATGTGATGTCTACACAAACACACAAACACATAATCGAGCATAGAACAGAAAGACGGACAGACAGACTTTCGCAACCAATGCCACTCACTAAATCAAGATAAGTATTCACTGTATGCAAATTTCCATGAAAATATCTTAAACCGCGTGGACGTGTATAGGGCACAACATACAGACAGACAGACAGACACCAAACGAGAAAAAGGCGGATTCGGCATCAGAAGGGTCCAAAACGGATAGAAAACTTGAAATGGGTCGAAAATATTGAATGTACAAACAAACACTCTATTCTTATTTATATAGATATAAGTTTTAACTTCTGAAGATCGAGGAGATGAAAAGGCAACTTTTCCGTCTTTATACTTTTGATACAAAGGATGATTAGTTAATATTTCTTCCCATTTAGGATTGACTAGCAAAATACCCGACCTTACTCGGTTTGAATTCGTTTACTCTAGATTGAAGAGATAACCAAAATATATAATGACTTACGTTTTTTGTAGAATAAAAATTTATTTTAACACCTTTCGCCATCTTAATATTTTCTACAACTTACTTTGGACACAAATCCTACACATGCATATCCATTCATGTAATACATTTCACATACATCGCACAATTGCTGTATGACAAAGCTACAAAAAGACGAAAGGTGATACTAAGTTTACTACTATAAAAGACGATTTATAGGAAGATTTGGAATTCCCTTTCTTAAGTTCTCTTCATGTGCAACTCAATTAATTAAAATTACGATTTACGGCGAGTGCTCTCGCACTCATAGTCAACAAAACAATATTTTTTTACTTGTGGCACTCTTGCCTCCGGTATGCGACATTGTGAAATTTTGCAATCTTCTCCTGTCATTACTACAACGAATTTTTTAATGTTGGAAAAAGTTCTAGTTTGGATTTTTAAACATTATTATTCTTTCAATAACGACATTATTCTTTAAATAACGGCATTATTCTTTAAATAACGGCATTATTCTTTATATAACGGCATTATTCTTTCAATAATGGCATAACTACACTTAAAATTTACTGAAAATTTATACTGACTTACCTAACATTTTCAAGTCTAATACTTTGTGGTGCTGTTGGGTGTGATGAGAAGGAAAACACATTTATTACAAATAATAAATATTTAAAACAGAAAACAGTAAAATAGAACAAAATAAAAGATGTCGGAAAAATTGTTCTAAAGATATTAATTTGTGATTCGTTTTTATCTCTTGATCTCGCACAGTTGCCACAATTTACAACTAAAAGTGCACAAAATTTAGGAATGTGAAATTAATTCAGAGCGAAAGAAACAGAAAATATCACTGCTCACGCGATCTTGTTCATTCTCGTTTCCTTGAAAAATATCGTCTGTCTCAAATATTCCAAAATCGTTTTCATTGCGCTAAGAACAAAAATAAGACTCGAAATAAATGAAGTATCAGAGCTGAAATTTCATTAAAAATATAATTTTTTGAAGAATAATTACTTTTTTAGCAATACTGGTAAAACAATCGAAGTAATCGTAATATTCAATAGACATTCCAATTTTTCCAAAACTACCAAATTATGGTTGATTTGAGTATACTTACTCAGGTGTTTTAGCATGAAACTCATCTAAATATAACAATACAGATATGTTTAATATTGCATTCACTATACTAATAGATAATGTATAAAATAAATTACACTGCAATCAAATATCTGGAATGCAATTTATGTGATGCCTACACAAACACACAAACACAAAATTGAACATAGAACAAAAAGACGGACAGACAGACTTTCGCAACCAATTCCACTCACTAAATCAAGATAAGTACTCACTGTATGCAAATTTCCATGAAAATATCTTAAACCGCGTGGACGTGTATAGGGCACAACATACAGACAGACAGACAGACAGACAGACAGACACCAAACGAGAAAAAGGCGGATTCGGCATCAGAAGGGTTCAAAACGGATAGAAAACTTGAAATGGGTCGAAAATATTGAATGTACAAACAAACACTCCATTCTTATTTATATAGATTACACACTTTAACTGACTTAATCAGTGATTTAATGAAATAACTAGGTATTCTATGAAATAATGGAATTATGCACTTTAACGGCAACATATATATAACTAACTCTGGGGGAAGGGGTAGCAGTCTTATAAAATAACTTTGATTATAACTTTACTAAAAATAATCATAATTATAGTTTTAGGTTTGAACTTGAACATGAAACTGCAATATCAATTCATTTATACCGTATACTAAGAACATTCAGAATGTTTTAAATGCTTCTGTATATTCCCAAAGGCTTTTTAAATATATTGTGAACATTTTGTAAAATAATAGTTTAAAGTAATTAAAGCATATAATACGAATAATGAACACATGTGCATAAATTCTCTCTCTCTCTCTCTTTACACATTAATATAGATCTTGATAGTTACATGTTTTGTCAATAGCAAAATACGTCAGATCTTGATGGACGAGATATCTCGTCAAAACCACTTAGAGGGTTAATCTATTTCTTTATAAATAAATAAATAACAAAGACATAAGGTAATGAACAATAAATTAATATACCAAATTGTAAAGATGCGTAATTATTTGCATGCAAGTATCGAAAAAATTCTAGACAACCTGCCTTCATGGTTTTAAGTCAAACGTATGCTTCGCTAACTCATGTATACCGAAACAGTTTAAGATGACTCGAAATCCTGTATAAATCCACAACAAATTTATTCAGGCGGAAAACGTCTAAATAAATTAGAAACGTGATTAGAAGTGTTAAACATTATCACCATCAAGGTAGACTCGCTCATCTGCATATTAATGAGTTTAGTTTAGTAACTAATCAAACCGAAACATAGTTTACTTTGAAACTTACACTTGGATTTAAGAATGTCATGGGATGACTATTGTCTTTAAGCATTTAAAATCTTCTCAACCTGATATTCTACTACTAGGACTGTGCTGCAAGTTTGTTAGCGGTTAAAATTTTTAACCTATTCTGCATTTAACAATTAATACTGCATCCTTTTGTTGATATATAAGTGCGCGATAATTATGTTCTAAACTAAGAGTAATTCAAATATTTATGTAAGAAATAGAACATTAGTTGCTTGAAAAGTATTCATTGTTATAAGAATGCGTTACTTAAAATTTATATTGCATTTAATGAACTCTGATTTAACAGTGTTCTAGAAACAAGTGCATAGTTTGAGTTTAAATTATCAAATCATTGACATTAATTCTGTATGAACAGAGGGCCGCTCTGGAAGTAGCCCAGTTGGCGACTATGTAGTACAGTTGGAAGAGCAGCGGATTATCAACCGGAGGGTTTCGAGTTCGAAACTAGGTTCTGCCAAAGATCGTCGTGTACACGGGGGCTGGTGCACGTTAAATCTGTCATGACCTCTAATGTCCTCACGTTAGCGTGGTGTGGAAAAATCGAGAGTGGAGTGCCAGATCAGTTGTTCAAGTCATCTGACCGTGGTTCAAAATTAGGAGGCGTTGTCCTTGGAATCTTTCCCTTCGGAATTGATCTCGGACCGTCGCCGATAGCTCGTCGTGTTGTTCCAGTGCCACATTAACTAACTACTTTCCTGTATTAACAGAAATAGTGACTTGTTTTTTTACCATCGAAACTTTTAAACGAAAATAAAAGATTATAGCAAGCAAGTTTGGCGTGTGTTTTGTTTTGAGAAAATGCCTTATGGAACCTAACAGAAACAGATGTGTGAAAGAGTACGATATTACTTAAAAGTACTCGAATCAATACAAGAGAGCAAATGGAGAAGTCAGAGTCTTGATACATGTGTTACTTTAAAAAATCTATGACAATATTTCACCAAAGGTATGCATGATAAGAGTATCAGCTCTGTATTTGAAATTGGAAACATAACTTACAGAGCAATGCAGAAATTACACTTATATTTTTTCCTGTCATTAAGTGAAGCATATTCAGCGATATTATTATTGTGTATTGATTATTTAATATATATTTACTCTTTAAATATTAAGAACATACAATAATTTTTGTTAATATTAAATTGCTCATTTCCCTAGAATACAATATTTTGGAAAGATTCTTCAGCTATTTTCATTCGGGGGGACCCCTTAGAGCAGGGGTTCCCAAACTTATCCAAGTCGTGGCACCCTTAAGAGAATTAGAATTCTCTCACGGACAATCGTCATGTAATATCTATGTGTGGAATATTATTATATATAATATAATACTTATATATAATATAATATAATAACTTATATATTATATAGTATAATACTTCATATTTGTAAGACTTTGAAGACGAAATTAAAGAGGTAAGTGATAAAAACATAGACATAATTAATACAACTCTTTATTTATGGTATTAAAATGGTATTTAAAATTCACGCAAATACTTTAATTGTACTTAATAGGAAAACATAGGTGTAGGTGAAAATTTAAATAAAACAAATCAAATTACTTTGAACATGCTGTTGGAGATAGTATATGTATGTGTTTAGTACGACGGGTGAGCCTGCTACTCACTGCACAATTGTTAGAATCGTGGAATTAAGATATAGCTACTCGCGATATGCTAGCGATACAACTACTCGCATTTCTTTTACGACATCAATTTTCGAACGCTATTTGCTCCTTATAACAGCAACTGCATCATGGAAGCTTTGGGGCACCCCTAATCTCTATACATGGCACCCCAGGGTGCCGCGGCACACACTATGTGAACCCTTGCCTTAGAGGGTTAACTGACTTAGCGCTCAGATGTAGAATTTTGAACGTGAGTTACTTCTCAAAGATGCGTAAATGCTGCAAAACTGATTTACAAAGATCAAACCAACATCAATCTTAATGGTGTAACGAATTAGCAGGAAAAATACTATAACCACTTAATACGCTTCCGTTAATTTCACAGAAACCAAAAGCGTTTTTCTCGGAACAACGTTTTCGCGAGTGTTTGCTATTGCAACGTCCGGTCATTCTGAACAGAGCACTTAATAGGGGGAGCTCTCTCTGGGTTTGGCTGTGCACATGATGTCAAAGATTACGTCGTCAGAGGCTGGTGAGCGAGCGAACTTCTTGAGATGAGAGCAGTCTGTTCTAATCGCATTCGATTGTGATTGCGTTAAAATATTTTTCGCTTCTGTATTGTATCAGTGATTGATATCGTCTGTAAACGTTTAAACTGTAACTTGTAAATATATTGTAAATATTCGCGATGCGAATATAAAAACTTAAATATAGAAAGTGTTCTTTTTTATCGCCGATCTGATAGAGTATATTTATAAGACTGTCGGATTGATCGACTTGAAATCTTTACAGAACACGTGGAGCAAACATTTTGTTTTTATCATTCAATAAAATTCACAGGATATAAGCTGCATTTTAAAATTTTTATAGCGAAACAATTGGTTAACTATATCAGCTGAATTGATTATTTGGATTTGACAAGTCATAATTTCCTCAAATATTTTTCTTTCATCAAACGATAACTACTTGCATATAAAGTAAAACACTGTTCAAACTTTTTTGTTCAAGATCAACTGGAGTTGGGAAATCATGCCAACCAGTGATCGTGGAACTTCGCACGTTGCCATAATCAAGGAGGGTTAGCAGCGAAGATTCTTTATGGAAATATATATATTATTGAATTTTTTTGTCAATACCTAAAACAAAAATGAATGGACACGTGCAAAGTTTGAAATTATTTGATTACAAATTTTTTTCAATCCAAAATCCACAAAAGGCTGTAGTTTTAGCAAAAACAAGAGAGTCCTCTTAACCCTCCAAGTGGTTTCGACGAGATATCTCGTCCATCAAGATCTAACTAGTTTTTCTAATGACGAGATACCTCGTAAAGACAGCCACCGGGAGGGTTAATATCATTATTCTCAATCTATATAAATAAGAATGGAGTGTTTGTTTGTACATTCAATATTTTCGACCCATTTCAAGTTTTCTATCCGTTTTGGACCTTACTGATGCCGAATCCGCTTCTTTTACGTTTGGTGTCTGTCTGTCTGTATGTTGTGCCCTATACACGTCCACGCGGTTTAAGATATTTTCATGAAAATTTGCATACAGTGAGTATTTATCTTCATTTAGTGAGTGGCATTGGTTGCGAAAATCTGTCTGTCCGTCTTTCTGTTCTATGCTCGATTTTGTGTTTGTGTGTTTGTGTAAGCATCACATGAATTGTATTCCAGATACTTGATAGCATTGTATTTTATTTTATACATTATCTATTAGTTTAGTGAATGCAATATTAAACATTTCTTTATTGTTATATTTAGTTGAGTTGCATGCTAAAACACCTGAGTAAGTATACTTAAATCAACCATAATTTGGTAGTTTTGGAAAAATTGGAATGTCTATTGAATATTACGATTACTCCGATTGCTTTACCAGTGCTGCTGAAAAACCAATTATTTTTCAAAAAAAAATTTTTATGATGAAATTTTAGCTTTGATACTTTATTTATTTCGAGTCTAATTTTTGTTCTTTGCGCAATGTAAACGATTTCCGAACATTTGGGACAGACGATATTTTTCAACGAACGGGAATAAAACGGAAACTCGTGTTTCTTTCGCTCTGAATTAATTTCGCATTTCTAAATTTTATACACTTTTTAGTTCTAAGTTGTGGCAACTGCAAGATCAAGAGATAAAAAGGAATCACAAATTAATATCTTTAGAACAACTTTTGCCCGACATCTTTTATTTTGTTTCATTTTGCAGTTTTCTTTTCAAATATTTATTATTTTATTATCAATCTATTTTTATTAGCAGGTAAGTCAGAATAAAGCAAATTGTAAGTGTAAATATGTCATTATTGAAAGAATAATAATGTTTAAAAAATCCGAACTAGAACTTTTCAAACATTAAAATATTCTTTGTTATAAAGACAGAAGAAAATTGCGAAATTCAACAATGCCATGTTGTCGCATGCCAGATACAAGAGTGACACAAGTAAAAAAATATTGTTTTGTTGACTATGAGTGCGAGAGTACTCGCAGCTAATTTCGTGTTTATTAATGGAGTTAAACATGAAAAGAACTTAAGATATGGAATTCCAAATCTCCCTTAAAATCGTCTTTTGTAGTACAAACCTTAGTGTCAGCTTTCGTCATTTTGTAACATTGTCATACAGCAAGAGTGCGATGTATGTGAAATGTATTAGATGAATAGATATGCATGTGTATGATTTGTGTCCAAAGTAAGTTGTAGAAATTTTAAAGATGGCGAAAGGTTTTAAAATATAATTTTATTCTACGAAAAACGTAAGTCATTATATATTTTCATCATCTCTTCAATCTAGAGTAAAAAAATTCAAACCGAGTAAGGTCGGGTATTTTGCTAGTGGACAATAAAATTAGTTTACGGATTAAACGCACGAAATTTTAGCTATTTGCAGCACTTAACTTATCTTTCACGGTACAAACTCTAATGCCTATTAAGATTGCATCTGTTAACTTATAATATTTTACTGAAATAAACTAAAATTTTCTATTGAAGTTACAGATGTTGGCATATTTACAGAAAAACTCTAAACGCTATGAAAAATGCAGCTGTTAGATTATCTCTTAATGGAAAATCTCTAAACACTATTAAAATTGCAGCTGTTAGCTTATCTCTTACTAAAAAAACTCTAAACACTATTAAAATTGCAGCTGTTAGCTTATCTCTTACTGGAAAATCTCTAAACACTATTAAAATTGCAGCTGTTAAATTATTCATAGTGCAAGACACCGAAGTCACGGAAAAGTTTCATTAAAGTTTATTCTTTCTCGTATTTTTCACATGTAATTCTTTTGGCATGCAGAGCAATTAAAAATGATTAACAAAATGATGGGACGGGAAAAGAAATCAGCATAAATATTTATTCGGAATAAATCCATTTTACGTAAACATCTGAGGGCGTGCAAGATTTTCTACAGTAATTTATTATTCAACCTTAAAAATCAAAATCTTTATCGACTTATTTAAAACATTATTTATTTATTGGAGCGCAGCTGGCGTAATAAGGTTTTATTTAGAGTCAAAAATAATGGTAGGATCTATTGTTTAGTTACATTTTGAAAGGTCTGAGTTATTTTCATCAGAAGGCAGTGTGAAGTATATTCCCACTGTTGATATAGCTCACATTTTCTATGTAATCACATTTTTATAACACTTATCTTATAATCCCTTTAGCTATTCAATTTTTACTTCTATTCGTATGTGCTTTCTTTCGATTCATCTTTGAATTTATTTCGTACCATGTATTTTGGTTATGAAGTAAATGTTTACATTTCTTCGTATTACTTTTATAATATTCATATTGTAATTTCACCAACAGATGGGATTAATGCATGTAGGTTGAATTTTTATACTTCTAGTAAGTGTAAATAAAATTGTTAGAATATTAGAATTAACGCGTATATTGATGTACACAATCATTTTTCTGTTACTAATGAAATTAAATTGAAATTAGTATCTTGTACTCTAAATATTCCTTTCCAAATGTATCTATATAAATATATAAAATTCAAATAACACTCACTCACTCATCACTGTATCTCAAGAACTACAAGTCAAAGAAAGATGAAATTTATCAGGGTGAATCTTCTTATACTGTAGGGGTTAACTAAGAACGGATTTTGAAAATTTCGACTCCTAAAAGGCCTAAAATTGACTTCAGGCTTAAACCAAAAGCAATTTGAAATCGCCATAGAAGTAACATTGAGTATAAAACGATTGCTATACTCAGGTCAAATAGCTTTACCAGTGTTGATCGAAAAACAAATTATGTTTTAACAAATTAAAATATTATATTTATGTTTGAACTGACTTTTTATTTCTTTATGTAAATAATTTATAAATATTTGATTGAAGAAGAAAGAATATTTAAAACATGTAATTTTACATAACTTATATTTTGTAATTGAACACGAAAGCCCAAAAGAAAAAAAACTCATTGATCATAAAAGCGTATTTTTGCTACTGGGTATCTGGCAACGTCATAATTATTGCTTAATTTTTTAATTTGATTTGGAATTCTTTGTTTGGGTATTTGAGTTAACAGCGAGATGTTGCGGTCATATTTGAGGATTCCCAAGTATTATAAATATGTGTTCTTTTTTCTTATAAATCATTAGTCTTTATTAATACTGTTCAAGTAATTTGTCGAATTATTCTATTTCAGTATATATTCAGGAAGTCGAAATTCATTACGTTTAGAACAGGTATTTTTTTTCAGATTTCTGGATGTTTTCAAGGATTGCAATTTTGTTTCTGTTTGTATTTATGTGTTCATGTATATTACCTATTGTAGAAATATTATTTAGGATTTAGATTTTAATTTTTTCAGAATTCTGCCTTTTTTCAAGGATTTGAATTTTGTTTCTGTTTGCCTATGTTTTTCGGTATATTACCTATTGCAGAAATACTAGTTAGGAGTTAGAATTAAGTTATTTATTTATTTCTTGCAAAATATTGCACTAGACATGGGTAATTTCTTGGTGGTATATGTATATTTCGACCAACTTTCTTTAAATCTTTGATTGAATACGTAATAGTGTGTAGGATTGCTGTATCATAAAAATAAATAAAATACATAAATATATACTTTTTAAGTGTGTAATTTCTTATTTTAAAATGACAAGTAAATTAAAAAATAACTTTAAATTGAGATGGGTTACGTTACATTTAAACTGGTTGTCTTACGTTGTAGTTCCAATAAATTTCAAAATTTTGATATAGCTTGTCGTTGAAAAAATATTAAAATCAATTCAATTTAATTTGTTTGTCGTGTTTCATGGGTGTTATTGAAGTACTCCATAATCAAGTAATTACATCTACCATTCTAAATAGGTACGTAGTTTCCATTTAAAAACCGAATTTCTGAATTTAAAAAGTACCATAAGGGTTCAATTTAAAACTGTATGTCTGTTGGCGAAAAGTGAATTTTTAACAACACTTTGTTGATCTTGAAATAATATCACATTGAGTAATTTTGAAAAATTGATGTTTTATGTCTTAAGAGACAGAAAGTCGAGGTTGTTTACTCTCTATAAAAGCTGTTCTTATGCAACTTAGATACATGTGAATTGTTCGTTGTGAAATAAGTGATTTTCTTTTTGTAAAAGCGCTGTAAAATCAACCTTCTGTTTATTAAAAATTTTAATCGATTGAGTTTAATTTGTCTAACTGCTGACAATTATTTCTAACACTTGTTCCGTTGTTCCACATGCCGCTTAGTGGGAATTTCAAGAAAAAGTGCGTTTGCTTCAAACTAAATTAGTCACGAATGCCGTAACAATTTAATTTACCATCCTCTCATATTGATGATGAAATTCGAAAATATCACATACTAGGTGCAAGAATGTTACAAGTAAAACATATTCGTAGGAAAACGAAATGTAAGACTATCCGCCAGAAATTCGCCATTTTTACTGAAAATGAAAGAAAGGGAATATTTGCAATCACTCCAAAACTCAAAATCAACTTCATTAGCAATCACATTTGGAAAAAAAATTCAACAGAAGCGGGACGAATATGAAATGGTTTATATGGATGGATACAATATGTAAGTATATTTGCGTCCGAAATAAATTGTAGAAGCGACGGGAGAAGTTAAAATGGATATTAAAAATTTTTCCGTACACTTAAATGATGCTAACATTCTTCTATGAAAAATAATTAATGTTGACTTTTCAACCAACATATAATCAATTCAACCCGAGCAAAGCTGGGTAATTATGCTAGTCTATATAAATAAGAATGGAGTGTTTGTTTGTACATTCAATATTTTCGACCCATTTCAAGTTTTCTATCCGTTTTGGACCCTTCTGATGCCAAATCCGCCCTTTTCTCGTTTGGTGTCTGTCTGTCTGTCCGTCTGTCTGTCTGTCTGTATGTATGTATGTTGTGCCCTATACACGTCCACGCGGTTTAAGATATTTTCATGAAAATTTGCATACAGTGAGTACTTATCTTCATTTAGTGAGTGGCATTGGTTGCGAAAGTCTGTCTGTCCGTCTTTCTGTTCTATGCTCGATTTTGTGTTTGTGTGTTTGTGTAAGCATCACATGAATTGTATTCCAGATACTTGATAGCATTGTATTTTATTTTATACATTATCTATTAGTTTAGTGAATGCAATATTAAACATTTCTTTATTGTTATATTTAGTTGAGTTTCATGCTAAAACACCTGAGTAAGTATACTTAAATCAACCATAATTTGGTAGTTTTGGAAAAATTGGAATGTCTATTGAATATTACGATTACTTTGATTGCTTTACCAGTGCTGCTGAAAAAGTAATTATTCTTCAAAAAATTATTTTTGTTATGGAATTTCATCTCTGATACATCATTTATTTCGAGTCTTATTTTTATTCTTTGCGCAATGAAAACGATTTCCGAATATTTGGGACAGACGATATTTTTCAATGAAACGAGAAAGAACAAGATCGCGCGAGCAGTGATATTTTTTCTGGTTCTTTCGCTTTGAATTAATTTCACATTTCTAAATTTTGTACACTTTTAGTTGTAAGTTGTGGCAACTGTGCGAGATCAAGAGATAAAATTGAATCACAAATTAATATCTTTAGAACAATTTTTTGCGACATCTTTTATTTTGTTTTACTTTGCTGTTTCCTGTTTTAAATATTTATTATTTTAATAAATGTGTTTTCCTTCTCATCACACGCAACAGCACCACAAAGTATTAGACTTAAAAATGTTAGGTAAGTCAGTATAAATTTTCAGTAAATTTTAAGTGTAATACCATTATTGAAAGAATAATGCCGTTATTTAAAGAATAATGCCATTATTTAAAGAATAATGCCGTTATTTAAAGAATAATGCCGTTATTTAAAGAATAATGCCGTTATTGAAAGAATAACAATGTTTATTAATCCAAACTGGAACTTTTTCCAACATTAAAAAATTCGTTGTAATAATGACAGGAGAAGATTGCAAAATTTCACAATGTCGCATACCGGAGGCAAGAGTGCCACAAGTAAAAAAATATTGTTTTGTTCACAATGAATGCGAGAGCACTCGCCGTAAATCGTAATTTTAATTAATTGAGTTGTGAACATGAAAAGAACTTAAGAAAGTGAATTCCAAATCTTCCTATAAATCGTCTTTTATAGTAGTAACCTTAGTATCACCTTTCGTCATTTTGTAGCTTTGTCATACAGCAATTGTGCGATGTATGTGAAATGTATTACATGAATGGATATGCATGTGTAGGATTTGTGTCCAAAGTAAGTTGTAGATAATATAAAGATGGAAAAAGATGTTAAAGTAAATTTTTATTCTACAAAAAACGTAAGTCATTATATATTTTGATTATCTCTTCAATCTAGAGTAAACCAATTCAAACCGAGTGTGGTCGGGTATTTTGCTAGTAGTTTATAAAATCATGAACCTTTTATACAGGTGAATCTTAACCTTCTAGTGCACCATACCATCTCGATTCTACCAAAAATGTTACCAACCCATTAAACCTCCACGTATCTTATAGATATCTTGTAGATCTAGATCCAAACAATTTTGCTAATGACGAGATTTTTCGTCACCAAGTAACCGTCACTTTTTATGATGACGAAATCAAGATATGATCAGTTTTTTAATGACGAGATATCTTGTCTATTAAAATCTGTTAAAGGGTTTGCTGATGACGATATACCATATCAAGACAACCACCAGTAAGGTTAAAGTATGCAGAGCACCATAAAATAATTTATATAATTGGAATCTATAAATTTTTAGAAACGATGCTAAAATATGTTGCACATTGAAACATGTTCCATAAAAAGATTTAATTGAAATGCTCGAACCTACTCATAACATATACTCTTCGAACACGAACTATTATCTGTATCGCATCTAATGAAGATTAATTGCATTCCGGCAAAAGATTATACCCGGAATTAGAGAATGTAATTAATAGATCATTTTATATCTGGAAATATTAGAAAGCCAAAATTTGGAATGCGCATTTGTAATCAATAATTTAAATGATACTCTGCCATCTGATCAATTGATGATGAATTACGAATTGATCAATATATGATACGGTGAAAACAGGTTTGCTCTTTTAAGGAATTAAAGTTTTTACACAGGCTAATTAACGTTTTCCGTTATTTTAAAATATGTTTCGATGCTATTTGGAATTTACAGATTATGAATGCCAATACTGTAACCTTACATTTTTGGATCCCAAAAGTATCAATCAAGGTATTTAAATCAAGTATAGTCAATCTATATCAGTAGTTCCGAACCTGTGCTCCTCAGTTCATTATTTAGTTATAAGGTTCCGCGTGCATTCCCAGGGGCTTCATATTGGTGGTAGTTAAGAATAAATTGAGATATTGTGGTAAATTTCTAATTAAAAAATATATAATTTCATTGCATTGACATTGCGAAATTGCTTAGATATATCTTTATTATCTATCCCCTCCTCCTCCTCCTGTAACTCTACTCCTAAACACCATTATGATCCCGGACCGTCGTCAATAGCCCGTTGTGTTGCTCTAGTACGACGTTAACAAAAATTACCAATTACCTAAACACCATTAACTTGTAAAACATAGGTAAGCCAAGGGGGCTTCGCCATAGAAATTGATTCTAAAAATTCAGTCAGAGTCAAAAAGGTTGAGAATCTCTGGTCTATATCATGGGTTTGTTTCCGATCCAAATAACAGGTGTTGCCTCGTCATCTGACAGTGGTTCAAAATAACGTGGTGTTGTCCTCGGTGTCTTTCCCGTTGGGATTGATCCCGAACCATCGTCAATAGCCCTTTGTGTTGTTCCAGTAATACGTTAATTAAAATACCTACCTACCAATCGAAATAAGGGAATGATTGTGTGGGCCGAAACACAAGTCGGAACAAATTCTAACAGTGAAATAAGTTTGTTAATTAACCTCAGATCAATAACTGTTAACTTTTTAAAATTAAAACATATCTTAGTGAAGGTAATTGGTAATTGGTAATTTTTAGTTTACGTCGTACTAGAGCAACACAACGGGCTATTGACGACGGTCCGGAATCAGTCCCTCAAGGGAAAGATCCTAGGACAACACCTCGTAATTTTGAACCACGGTAGATGACGAAGCAACACCTGAGCTTGCACCCCACTCTCCAAACTTCCACACCAACCTAACGTGAGGACTTTCGGCCACGACAGATTTAAGGTGCACCAGCCGGATCTTAGTGAAGAGACCGGCGGTTTGTTTTCAAATTCTGGTATTTTGACAGTCCCATATGACTCCACCGGAAATTTCCCAGTCTGTGGTTTATTCACTCGGGCAGTGTTGAAGTGATCTAAAACAATGGTTTTCAATCGTAGAAACACGTAAGACAGTTTAAAGTTTTGAATCCGTGTCAAATATTAATACCAAGTGCCACTGTAGCTCGGTTGGAAGAGTAACGATTAGCAACCGCAGGGTTGCGAGTTCGAATCCAAGCAAAAACCGTCATGATGAAATGTAGCTGGTGCATGTTAAATCTTTCGTGAACTGAAATGTCCTCACGTAGGCGTGGTGTGGAAGTTCAGAGAGTGGTATGCCAGTTCAGGTGTGATCTCGTCATCTGACCGTGGTTCAAAATTGCGTGGTGTTGTTTTCGTATTTTTATAAGGGGATCGATCCCTCACCGTCGTCAATAGCCCGTTGTGTTGCTCTAGTACGACGTTAATTCAAATTACTATTAAATATAATAATTGGTATTGGTAATTTTTAGTTAACGTCGTACTAGAGCAACACAACGGGCTATTGACGACGGTCCGGGATCAGTCCCTTAAGAGAAAGATCCGAGGACAACACCTCGTAATTTTGAACCACGGTCAGATGACGAAGCAACACCTGAGCTGGCACCCCACTCTTCAAACTTCCACGCCAACCCAACGTGAGGACTTTCGGCCACGACAGATTTAAGGTGCACCAGCCGCCTCTACATCATACGTTTACAAACATCCATGCCCGGACCCGGATTCGAACCAGGAACCTTCCGATCTAGAGGCTAACACCTTAACCACTATACCGGTTGGTCGGCAATTACTATTATCATTACCTCGGATCTTTTCCTTCGGATGTGATCCCGGATAGCACGTTGTACTGCACTGTAGGTATTTAATTAACCTAGTAATTGGTAATTTTTTAGTTAACGTCGTAATCGAGCAACACAACGGGCCATTGACGACGGTCCGGGATCAGTCCCTTAAGGGAAAGCCGACCAACCGGTATAGTGGTTAAGGTGTTAGCCTCTAGATCGGAAGGTTCCTGGTTCGAATACGGGTACGGGCATGGATGTTTGTAAGCGTATGGTGTAGAGGCGGCTGGTGCACCTTAAATCTGTCGTGGCCGAAAGTCCTCACGGATGGTTGGCGTGGAAGTTTGGAGAGTGGGGTGCCAGCTCAGGTGTTTCTTCGTCATCTGACCGTGGTTCAAAATTACGAGGTGTTGTCCTCGGATCTTTCCCTCTAGGGACTGATCCCGGACCGTCGTCAATAGCCCGTTGTGTTGCTCTAGTACGACGTTAACTAAAATTACCGTTACCATTACCATTACCCTTAAGGGAAAGATCCGAGGACAACGCCTCGTAATTTTGAACCACTGTCAGATGACGAAGCAACACCTGAGCTGGCACCCCACTCTCCAAACTTCCACGCCAACCCAACGTGAGGACTTTCGGCCACGACATATTTGAGGTGCATCAGCGACCTCTACACCATACGTTTACAAACATCCATGCCCAGACCCGGATTCGAACCTGGAACCTTCCGATCTAGAGGCTAACACCTTAACCACTATACCGGTTGGTCGGCTTAATTAACCTAGCGACGTTAACTAAATACCTACCTACCTTATTAATTTAATTTTGTTTTGATAATGCTCCAATATTTAGAATAAAATCATAAATATGCAGAGTTTCTTAACTTCCGCTGCGCATTTCACATACATTAGCTGATCCGACTAAGTTTTATAGAACTTATACAACTGTATAGCTATGGGAATCAAACTCCTGTGTTAAGTTGCTTAATTGCGACATTAATGAAACACCTACCTACTTATCTACCATTAAGACTAATTTTCCCAGAAAAGAATGCATCCCCTGGGTTTGCCAACTGATGACTTAGCTGGACTAATACTACGGGTCTATAAAAGCTTTTACCCTGTTTACCATAATGTATCTACTATTTAAAGTGCAGTATGACAGTCCAGACTTGTTGTGTTGCTTTTCGAAACAGCCCAAACACCAAGGGACATGTGTTTAAACTTCTAGTAATTATAAACCGCTATTATCTTCAGTTGTGGTAGCGAACACACATCTGACTTCTCCATGCTCAACACTTGAACGACGATTTCTGAACTTTTCAGTCCATTCGTAGCACTTTAGTTATGGAAAACACTGTTCCGTACTGGGCTGATAGCATTGATGGTTATTTTGCCCCCTAAAGGTAAGTCCGCATTGCACGAACGGCACTCATCGCACGTATCGGATTTTAGAATTATTTACATTCTTTTAAATGACACTGCATACACCAATTCGCATCGTACGTTGGTAATCCCAACGAAGATTCGAGAGGGAGAGTACACCGTACACCCATACGCATCGTGCGTATCGGACAACGGCAATTACTACGAATATTCCGGAGGGAGAGAGATTTTAGAATTACATTCTTTCAAATGAGACTGCTTACACCTATCCGCGTCGTGCGTATCGTATGACGACAATTACTACGAATATTCCGGAGGTTGAGAGATTTTAGAATTATATTCTTCCAAATGAGAGTACGTACACCCATCCGTATCGTACGTATCAGACGTCGTCAATCTCAACAACGATTCCGGAGGGAGAGAGAGATTTTAGAATTACTTGCATTCTTTCAAATGAGACTACGCAAACCCATCCGCATCGAACGTCAGCAATTTCTACGAAGATTCCGGAGGGAGAGAGATTTTAGAATTACTTTCTTTCAAATGAAACTGCGTGCACCCATCCGCATCGTACGTATCGGACGACGGCAATTACGACGAATATTCCGGAGGGACAGAGATTTTAGAATTACATTCTTTCAAATGAGATTGCGTACACTCATCAGCATCGTACGTATCGGACGACGGCAATTACGACAAATATTCCGGAGGGACAGAGATTTTAGAATTACATTCTTTCAAATGAGATTGCGTACACTCATCAGCATCGTACGTATCGGACGACGGCAATTACGACGAATATTCCGGAGGGACAGAGATTTTAGAATTACTTCCTTTCAAATGAGATTGCGTACACTCATCCGCATCGCACGTATCGGACAACGGCAATTACGACGAATATTCCGGAGGGACAGAGATTTTAGAATTACATTCTTTCAAATGAGATTGCGTACACTCATCCGCATTGTACGTATAGAACGTCGGCAATTACGACGAATATTCCGGAGGGACAGAGATTTTAGAATTACATTCTTTCAAATCAGATTGCGTACACTCATCCGCATCGCACGTATCGGACAACGGCAATTACGACGAATATTCCGGAGGGATAGAGATTTTAGAATTACATTCTTTCAAATGAGATTGCGTACACTCATCCGCATTGTACGTATAGAACCTCGGCATTCCCAACGAAGATTCCGGAGGGAGATTAAAATCAGCCCCGGCCGTACAATGCTGATGACCCATCCGTATCTTATATCCTTTAGGAGTCTTTCTCGAGATCCTACTGACTCCCTGAATGAAGTGCTTTCTCAATTTAAATGTTATGCCTAGAACTGTCATAAACTAAGCGTGTCACACGATTGTACTGAAAAAACTTGAAGCCATCGTCATTTAAAGTAGGGAATAACGTACAGTTCTTCCATAATCCGACCTCTTATTATTTATATTGTGTGCCCGTAAGTTCCGTTGCCGTTTTTGTTGCTCTTCTGCTATCGAGCAACTGACACATACTCTTTCCTCATTGTCCATAACAGAGTTTGAGCACGACGAAATTTGTTAGCACAACCGATGTTCACACGAGAAAGTTGCACTATACACTCAAACGCCACCTTGTGGCCGTTGTGGCCCAGTGATGCCCACTGCGCTATCAACCTTCGAGTTGTAGGTTGCATTGGTTCAATTTCCTGTCAAGTGTATTTCTCTTTTCTGTGTCAGTAAAACTTCCATTTGTGAGTCTAACTTTATATTGCGTGTCCAGTCTGGCGCAGAATGGTCAAATTCGGCCCTTAGGCAATAAAACATCAAAACCAACCTGACTCCTAAGTGATCGGCTTTCGGAAATACCACTGCTCTGAATGCAGTGTTTGCAGTACACTAAATTACTGCGATTCGTGCTTTGAGGATAAGTGTGCGCTTACCTCTATACACCTTCATACCATAAGAAACACAGATCACTGAACGCGGCTCTTCTTGGGTGTAAACAGGAATTGGAGAAGTCAGGATAAACGTCATCGCACCTACAATGGAACTGACTTAGCAACTTCAGCAACAGGAATGACAGTACAGAAAACTTGTCTAGTGATGCGAATTTATATATACACACTATAACAAAAAAATCGACGCACCAAGAAGGAGTTGTCCGATGGAGACAAAAATTGGTGGGTAGGAAAATTATGTACAGAATAGAAAATGATTAAAATTTCAGAACAATTGAATGATTTATTTCAGAGTTACAGTAACGAGCTCAATAAGGTGTTGACCCGCCTGTAGCCTGGATGCAAGCTGCCACACGGCGTGGCATAGACCGACAAAGCTCCCGGATGGTCTCCTGTGGTATTTCTTGGTAAATTTGCTCCAATTGTCGGACTACGTCATCAACATTCCCTACCGGATGCAGTCGCCTTCCCATCATATCCCAGACATGCTCGATGGGAGAGAGATCTGGTGAACTGGCTGGCCAAGGAAGTGTTTGACAAGATTGAAGACAGTTCATAGCAACACGTGCCGTATGTGGTCTGGCATTGTCTTAATGAAAAATAAGCCCAGGGTACTGCGAAAGGAACGGTAGCAAAACAGGTCTCAGAATGTCGTCAACGTACCACTGTGCAGTAAGTGTACCTCTAATGACGACCAAAGGGGTCCGGCTATCAAGGGAAATGGCACCCCAGACCATAACTCCTTGTGGAGGGCCCGTGTGGCGTGCAATAGTGAAAGCAGGATCGGCACGCTGCCCTGGGCGTCTCCTGACCCATCTTCGAAGATCGTCAGGACACAGTTGGAAGCGGGATTCTTCTCTAAAGACAATACGTCTCCTGTCAGCATCATTCCAGCCTGATTGAGCCAAGCACCACTGTAATATGGCTCGACAGTGTGCAGGCGTGAGAGGCAGGTGGCGTAACGGTCGGTACGAGCGTAGAATTCGCTCTCTCAGCCGTCTGTGAATGGTCATGGTGGACACTCGTGCGTGGGTCGCACGACTGATGGTTGATAGCGATGAATCAGGCGCTGTGACAGCTGATCTGACAATCACTCTGTCCTCGCGATCTGTTGTGGCCCTACGTCGACCGCTACCATCAGGACGCTGAAATCTGCCATCGTCCACCCACTCTTGCCAGCATCTTCTAATCGCCGCATCTCTTCGACTCATGTGACGAACGATTCTTCGATTTGCCCAACCTGCCTCTTTCAATCCAATGGTACGACCTCCTTCAAACTCTGAAAGTTGCTGGTAATGAGCTCGAATCCTGCGGCGAGGCATTTTTTCAGTCGTTGAAAGGTATCCTAAATCGCAATACAGAAGAAAATTTTAACAACTGTTCGAGAACAACTCCTTATATACATCTGCTGGATGCGCAGTTCCGATGCGCTGGAGATCGCACTATTCATTCATTGGACACCAAATTTTAATAATTTGCATATTTGGTCAAAACATTTTTGCATACGAAATTTCAAAGCAATCGAATGATTCCTTCTTGGTGCGTCGATTTTTTTGTTATAGAGTGTATATGTATATATATATATATTATATTATATATACATTTCTGATTGGAAGACTAGTGGATTAGCAATTCGAATATTGTGAGTTCGAAACTTGATCCAAAGACCGTTCTGTACATCTGTTCTCAAATGTCCACGTTGATGTGTGAGTTTGGTGAGTGTGTTGCCAGCGGTATTACCCCCTCGTCACATGACTCGGGTTTCAATTTACGAGGTGCTGTTTTCGTAGAATCGATTGTCATAATTACAGTTATATGCATATTCGGTATACAACCACACCTGTTAATTTTGCGTTCTTAAAGTCTTGCTTTGAATATCAATTGTAATTTAAAATGAAAATGAAATGCTATATAAGGTAATATATGTATGTGATGGTTAACAATTTTCAGAATTCTCACAAATACTAGAAAAAACTTCCATACTTTACTTATTTATAGTTAAAAATAGTCCAATTAAATATCCTGCTCATGTCAATACTGTCTACTTTTTCACAAAAACTTCCAAATTTAGTTTTGAGATTAAATGTTTTCAAATTTTTATTTAAATGAAATTTCTTTAAAAATTGTACGCATTATAAACCATGATTTTTTTAACAATTGATCTAAGTTCTGGGTACCCCACAATCATTTACAATCTTCCAATCCCATTGAAAATTGGAATGCTTGTTAAAATATGAATTTAATTACTTTTAGTACTTCAAAAATATAGTTTTCATATCCAATTTGGAGTTTTTACGCCTTGATAAATAAGGAGCTCGTATATTAATTTAATTAATTTTCCTAATCCTGATAAGCGTGAAATTCCTTACAAATTCTCCACAGTTCTTATTAATTTAGAATTTCTAGAAATGTCTCAAATCCCTTCAGAAGGAAGCAAGTTTTTAATGTATGCTTCAAATATGTTCATACTTTCAATACTATCAAAGGTTTCCAATTCAACTGCAAAAAATTTTAACTTTGTTGCAAACACCATAATATAGACGCAAAAAATAATTAGCAATGAAATCTTCTCTGGAATATATCTCATTTCAGTTGTATAAATAAATTATAATTTGATCTTCCAAACTTTCTTTCACCTTTAATCAGAAGCATTCCTTAAAAAGTGAGGATTCCAAGAAAATTTATGAAGGCCTTTTTATACCATGCTCGATCCGAACCTAGCAATTCACTCCTTTAATCTAAATAAAAAAGTAAATAAAAAATTATTTAACTAACTTTATAAATAAATTGTTAAAGCCTTTTTAGCTACTATATACCTCAATAAGTTTCTTGATTTTCCTCTTTAAGAAAAAAGGCGTATTCGAGCAGTAGTTGGACATTTAAAAATGCTTACGCTTGTGTATATGCTTTTTGTCTTCTTGAAATATTCTTGAATTTGCATCCGCTAAAAACGTGTTCACACATTTCGGGATCTTATTAGAAAGATCATTTAAGAGGTAGAGAAACACAATGATGCAAAACAAAAAGCCCTTCTTGAAAAATTTATGATTTAACTATAACAAGAACGTCAATTACCATTACATAACTGAAAACATTCTAATGAAGTGTCAGGATTCCACAAGATCCTTAAATACTCAAAATATATTGGAAAACAATTTAGAAGATTAATCGAGTATTAACTGTAAAATTATTCAGTTAAAACGATAGATTGGAAGTTTGGAGCGTTAGTTTGTATAAAATAATAATCTGGTAATTCATTATATGAAACAGTTCTTACTAAAAGAATCCTAACACCGTAATTTTTTACGGTAAGTTGTATAAAAACTGGCATGGTCAAAGGATATGCTGTATAGGTAAGTGTTGCACAGATGGCACATTGTGACGCAATAGCTATAACTCGAATGCGGAACGATTGAATATTTGATAATTTTTTCTTTAAATTTTGTAGTTTCAGAAGATTTAGTGGTGAAATTGTGTCGGTTTCTTATTTAAGGGGGACAGTAGACTTCAAAACACTCAAATTCGACCAAAATATCAATAAAAATCAAAATAAAAAGAATTTTTGAATTTGCTATATTATTTAACTAGAGACTCTTAGCTACAACTGTGAAAAAATTTGTTCCACTTTTGACAGTTTTCAACTGAGTTATGGTCCATTATATTTGTAAACAATTGAACCACGCCCACAGGGAAACGCCCATCAAAATGTACACAATAAGGTTTTTTGAGTTCAGCGTTGTACAAGCCGCACCAATTTCAGATTTTTACCTGTCAAAAGAATGGAGTATTCTTACTGCGGCTGTAACTGATAGTATTGTTTACATTTCTCGCTAGAAAACACGCATTTCGCTACTTCTATTTGAATATTATTTTGAGTCTGGCGCTTACAAATTCTTCAAATATTTTGTTTCATATTAATTTACATTACATTAGTTTTATTATTTGTTTTATTTTAATTGTTTTCTACACATTTTCAAAGTATGTATAGCATAAGTTCGCGCTACAAAAAAACTAAAGGCCGACCTACCAAACGCAAGCGTGCTGGATTAGAAAATGCTAAGAAAGCATTTTTGCATTCTTTTGATACTGTTTGCGATGAACGTGAAAGTGAAAATGCATCTCATGGACCAAACACTAGTTCTTCTGATAGTGTGTGTTTTAGAAGGGTCTGATAATTTCATCCAGTCACCAAGGTTGTGTGTTGACTACAGTGCTCTATCTTCACTGGTGAAGAATGTACCTTGCAGTGAATGCAATGTTGTGAATTCTTTGAATATTGTGAATTCTTTGAATATTGTGCCACGACAATCATATGGTTTGTCCACAAAACTAGACATTCTCTGCTCGGCATGTGGACATTTTTTTGGTAGCATCTTTTCAAGCGCACGCATATCTACTGGTCGACAGTTTGATATCAATCAAAAAATTGTTTCTGCCTTTCTATCGGTGGGAAAAGGTTGCTCAGCTTTGGAGACATTTTCAATGATTTTGGTTGTCTCTACCATGGGAAAGAAGACATTTTCAAGTTGCCTAGACGCTTTGGCTGAGAATAATTCTCTTGTGAGAGAGGAAGTTCTGGGAGCATCACAAGATCTAGTCAGGAAAGCACACATAGAATCAGATGCAGATGCAAATAATGTCATCAATATAACTGTGTTATGATGGAACCTGGCACAAGTGAGGTCATAATTCGCTTTATGGTATTGGTGCCGTTATTTATATCCTCACTGGATTTGTGATTTATTATGAAATTTTATCCAAATTCTGTTACGAGTGTTTCTTTTCTGCTCGAGATCTTGGGAAAGATAGCGCATAGGTTTCTGTTTGGTACGATTCCCACAAATCAACGTTCCAACAGAATTTTACGGGATCTTCTGGCAGCATGGAAATGTGCGCTGCCTTTACGATGGAAACGTTCCATCGTAGGAAATAAGTTCCGATACACCACTGTGTTATCAGACGGCGATTCCAAAACTTACCACTTCCTAAACGAAAAACATGTTTACTTTCTTGATATTCATATCAAAAAGGAGGACTGTATCAACCATGTGGACAAAAGGTTAGGAACTGGTTTGAGAAATAAAGTAAAAGAGTGGCGAGAGAAGAGGATTACTCTCGGTGGGTGCAAAGTAGGTAGTCTGAAGGAGTAAACGATAGTAAAGTTGCAGAACTTCTACAGAAAAGCTGTGAAAGAAAATCCATCTGATGTAGGCAAAATGAAATCAGCAGATTTCGCAACTTTGTACCACCGCATGTCCACAGACAACAAACCACAGCATAGCAAATACCCAGAAAAAATTTATTCTTGGTGCTTCATATCAGAGAGCTATAGCTTCTAAAAAAGTACCAAAAACTCATAGTGCCATGAAAACAAAACTAACTGAAAATGTTGTTGCAAAAATATTGCCAGTGTATCAACGATTGGCCTCTGATGAATTGCTTCTGCGATGCATTTCTGCTAAAACTCAGAATGCAAATGAAAGTTTGCATAGTTGCATTTGGAAGAAATGTCCCAAAAAAGTATTTGTTTCAAAAAAAAAAAAAAAAAGGATAGAATTAGCAGTGACAGTCGCAGTGAGCGAATTCAACATTGGTTGTGAAGAATCAATGGAGATCGTAAACAAAACGAACAAAGAATCGATAGATGTAATATGTCTTGAAGTCTCTAGAAAAAAGATGCCCGCAGATCTATGCAAAAGAAAAGAAATCATCCGAGGAATATAAAATTCACTCGGTAAAAAATAAAATAAAAAATAAATAAAACCTCAAATAAGAAAATAGATAAACAAGAAGGTGTCACCTACGCTGCTGGGTCTTTTTAAATTTGTCTCCTTTGGAGTACAAATAAATGTCAGATGTTCTCGACTCAAAACTAGTTTTAGAACTAAGATTCAGGGCACCTCTAATGCATATAATATCTATATATTTAAGTAAAATCTATTTAATTTAATGTAATTAAATATTGAATAACAGTTTTTATGAATGTATTATTTATACCCAAGTGAATTGTTTTTTTAAGGGATTTGTTTATTAAAAATTACGCGCGCGTATTCTCACATTTGAAATTTTCATGCATTTTATGTATTTGAAATGTTTTACGCGCAATTCTAATCATCGTATTCAACTCAAAATCTGCATATTCATTCTTAGTAAAGTTAAAAACAAGAGTTACCTAAAATGAATATAATATCTGTACCATTTATATGAAATTTGATTAGAAATTTAATAAGTATTTGTATTTTGGATTGAAAAATTATGTCTTGATAGGAAAATAATTTATTTAAAAAAAGAATGACATGTTAATGATACCAGGTATGTTTTATTCTAGGGTATGTAACGTATACTGTAAATAAGTATTTTTGTATTCCGAGCAATAGAAATGTGCCTGGAGCATTTTGAACGGTACAATTTTTTCGCAATATTTAAAAATTAAGATTTTAATAATTTTAAAATATTTTTATTATTTTGACACATAATTTCTATGGTAATTATTTGAGTTTATTACTAGTAACATATAAAATTTTCGAAAGAATCTCTTGAAAATTGAAAAAAAAAAAGTTTGAAACTCTACTGTTCGCTTAACTCACAGCTGTTATCTGAAAACTGTTATACACAACTGTATCCACAGCTGAAGAATTGTAAGTTTCAAACAATCTCTTCGTATCTTTAACTCACCTGGTGGTTGTTTCAATGAGGTATATCGTCATTTTCAACCCTGACCAGATCCTGATGGACGAGATATCTTGTCAAAAGAGGAAAACTGATCTAATCTAGATCTTGTCATCATCAAAAAGTCTTCAATACCCTGATGACATCTCGTCATTGGCAAATTTAGTCAGATGTTGATGGACGAGATATCTCGCCAAAACCACTCAGAGAGTTAATAGTATTTAGTTTAATTGTTTATTATTGTGTGATCCAAAAACTGTGTGATATTGTCTATATAATGCCATTTTCATTATTACATGGAGGAGTGCATCATCTTTCTGTGACATGTGAGGATTGATGACGCACTGATGTTTGCTTCATTTTTCGTAGAAAGACGTATTATAGTATTTCTATTGTCAATTCGACTGTGTAAAACTAATTATTTTGTAAATATATATATGGTTAACAAATGTTGTTATATGTTAACATATTTTGAGCTTAATAAATAATTAAATTTCCTTCTTTGTAAAGTCAATTTGATCATGGCACCAATTTATTCTTAGAAGTATTCCTATTCCTATAACCTAGGGCTTCGAAGTTCGAAGAAATGTTAAAGTAATCGTATCCGAAGAAGTGTTTAACGTAGAGATGACGAGTCTTTTCCAAAAGATTCTTGAATTCACAGGAGTCTATTTTCTTGGGGCATCATATTAGTATCAATACGGCCATTGCATAAATGAAAGATGTACAGGATAAATATAAACACAAATCTAAAAATATATTTGACGCCCTAAAGCAATTTCAAACTGTGTTTTTATTTTCATAAAATGGGTATTAAAGTAAATTACAAAAGATTACAAAGTAGAGTCAGAATAAAATTCCAGATGAAAGGAAATTACTTTGGATTTCGAGCCGTGCACCTTTAAATCTTTGATACAAGTTTTACCTGAATGAAACTTTTCTCTCTGTCAGCTGCTGAACTTATTTTATTAAATGCCTAATATAAAAACACAAACTCCCTCAAGATCATGCCTCTTATATATCAAATTTGCTACATAAAAAGAAACGAATGCATCGATCTCGAATGATTGATCTCTTACAGTTGGAAGTCTAGAAACACCATGCAGTCGACATTTCTATTAATTTTGCCACAGCAAAAGCTGAAACAAATATAAAACCACCAATAAAAATAGTATATTCCCGAGGGCATTTCATGTTATTAAATTTTCATGTTTCGTTTCTTAGATCTAAGATTTGTAATTATTTCCCTTTCTATTTGTGCTTGAAAATATTTGCGGAATGTCCCTCCCGAAGAAATATTTTATGGAGCATAAAACTCTTTTTCAAAAGTTGATGACGAGTTCCCAAACGTTCCCAAGCAAGCAGAGAAGACGGGAAAAAGCATTTGGTAGAAAAATATTTGTACTCTATCTGTAGGAAATAAACTCATAACACAATCAATTCAACGATGTTCTATACATTCCTCTTTGATAACATAGTCAGATCTATAATTAATATTCCAAAAGGCTTACACGAAATATCTCGTCCATCACGATCCGGCAAATTTTAATAATGACAAGATTTCTCGTCGCCAAGATACTGCCGATTTTTCTATGATGACGAGATCCAAATCTGGTTAGAATTCTTCCAATGTAAAGATAAGCTAATTGTATTGCTAATGACGATATATCTCGTCTTGACAGTCACCAGAAGAGTCAATATTATTACTTTCAATAGCTTATAAAATTATGAATCTTCTATTTGAGCATATTTAACCCCTTAGCACCATGCCTTTCCTCAATATTTCCAAAAATTTGATTACCCCATTAAGCCTCCATGTAGTTTCGATGATATTTTGTTCACCAAGATCTAATAAATTTCATAAATTACGAGATATCTCATCATCAAGATATTGTAGATTTAATCGAAAGCTATTCTAATGAAGAAGGTATTCATGGTGTTGTGGTTTCTACTTTATGAGGGACTGCATAGATTTGTCAGCTTTGAAACCTGCAGTCCTCTCTGTTCATGTCTTCGAACCAGTCTTCACCCTATTGACCAATGGAATACTTACTAGGATTCTGTCATCCAACAGATGGGGATATTTAGTCATTAACCCTTCAACTAGTTTCTTCGAGATATCCCGTTCAACACAATCTGACCGATTTTGCTAATGACGAGATAACTCGTCACCCCGATATCAATTTTTTGATGAAGACTAGATAAAGATCTGTTCAGTTTTCTTCTAATGACGAGATATATCGTCCTTCCAGACCTGGTCAGTTTTGATAGTGATGAGATACTTCGTTGAGACATACACAAGGGGAGGGTAATAATACATGAATAAGTTTAAATATCTCAATTTATCAACAGAAATTATTTTTATAATCGTTGATCGAATTGTGGTTCCACTCCCCTTTCTAAACGATAGCTCATCTCTGAGCACCTCAAGCGATGGTCATGGTAACATGAAATAATATTTTGCACGATATTTGTCTACGGGTCTAAAGATTTATGAAGAAAGTCAGTGTTGCCAGATTAGGTTCAATAGTGCCCTTTGGGCTACTTTTTACCTTCTTGGGTGCCGAAATTTTGCATTGACGTTTGGGGGAAAAATGATATGGTAAGTAACATAGTTTTTGAATAGGTAAAATAAACTGCTCAAAGCTGAAATGCATAGATATATTGCTTTTATTGTAATATCCTCCAGGAAAATATTTTTGCAATTGTTATCAATACATTAATTGCATAACACTTATCTACTGGGCAAAAGAAGATATTATTCATAAATATAAATAAAGAGGGCGCCTAGTGTGTTTGTGGTAGTATGTACTTCCTGATTTATTCCGAAGGTGGAGTTGCTTTATTATTCGAATGCGCTCTCAGCCATAGACGTGAAATACTAGTAGACTGAGCATTGCTTTTGGGAAGAGTTTCCAAAAGAGTGACCAACATGTCGACGAAGAGTCACGTGATTGCTCTGTGAATAAATGACGTGGTTTAAAATTTTGGCATCTTATCGCCTTGTTTGGCGATATAATGTCCAATGAGAGGGTTTGTATGTGAATGCCCTTTTCTATACCGTGGCAACATAAGTGGTGAAATCGACTATATCTACTACTATTTCGCATTGACTAAACAGATGAAGAATCAATGGGTAGGTATCTTCTTCCATTTCCTTTGACCAATCAGATAACGAATATTCTGCTCCACCCGGCAGTCTAAGTGTCATGATCTTGGGCTCATAAAAATGCTCACTCTACTTTTATTCTTCTATGCATTCAGCTCATCACTTATAGAAATGACAGCAAATTGATATGATTTTTTAAAATTATTTTAAACTAAAAACTTGGTTAACATGCGTTGAAAACTACAGCTCTATGAAGTCTGGATCTTATTGTTATCCACGAATAATTTAGAGGTAGAGAGTAAACAAGGTGAAAACATCGCCAAATGGCATTAAATCAAATTAGTTCTTTACCGAAAGTATTAAATTTGTCTTTTGGTACACCTGTGTTTATGCTCCACGTTATGAAATAGTTTATTTTACAAATACATCTCCTGATGCCCTGGTTGTGTTCCTCCAGTGCGACGTAAATTCAACTATCAACTGACAAATCAACCTTATATCTTGAATCAACTTCTCTTCTCGTACCCCTTTCATTCATTTTTGATTGACACTATTTGTTGAAAGCTATAATACTTTGATTCAGAACTAAATTTATAATGATATATAATTATGTAATCAGTTATTAGTCCCGTCTCAATTTTCTCTCACCCATTTTAGTTTTAGAATATTTTCAAACTACATAAAGTTTTTAATTATAGTGTCTGATTCCAGTGAGTTATCATTGAGTCGCGCGGTTTTGAAAGAGTATATTCCTTAAATTACGGGGTAGGTTAAACTCAAACAATGCTGAGAGGATTCTGGTTTGTTCGGAAGTGATAACAGTTATTACGAATCAGAGAATCACCTTACGCGATTTTGCGTATAGCATCCTTTCATATTGTTCCTGTTATCATAATTACTTACCTTTCTAAAATTGGACCACCCCAACTATAAGGTAGTCACCACACAATAAGGTTTTCTTTTGCTTTTGTTTCGAAAAACATTAAGCAGAACTATGCAATTATCATACATATCCTTTCATTTAAAGAAAAAAAAATTATGTAATGAAAGATAAACACTTTTTTAGTAAACATTTAGCATATTATAAAGTATTATTTTGTTTGCTAGAGGAGAAAAAACATTTCTCTTTAACTCAAAACTCGCTAAAAGGAGTAGAAAGCACCTTGAATTCGTTTTGAATATACACAGTCCAGTCACATTAATGTGACCACCACCTACTTTCGACGTCGACGTGAAATAACCAATCACAAAAGGCAGGTGGCAACACATTGCAGTGGAGTGTATATAAAGGATGTCCTAGGGCATCGGAAAGCATTTCAATCGTTGGCGTAATGCAGAAACGTAGCGATTTATCCGACGTCCGAAAGGGCATGATTATTGGCTTTCGGGCCAAGGGTGGAAGCATTTCGGAAACGGCTAATTTTGTGACCTGTTCGCGTGCAGCCGTGGTAAAAGTATATCGTGCATGGAAAAATGACACTATCCAAAATCAGCGGCGTGTCACATGTGGTGCA
The DNA here is from genome assembly GCA_947359465.1 of Metellina segmentata. Classification (NCBI taxonomy): domain Eukaryota; kingdom Metazoa; phylum Arthropoda; class Arachnida; order Araneae; family Tetragnathidae; genus Metellina; species Metellina segmentata. The sequence continues at coordinate 82,024,353 of OX375872.1, read as the reverse complement.
CCACAGGCTATAGATAACAGAGGCGAACGAAGGCTAAGGAGATGCGTTCGGGCGAATAGTCGTGCAACTGTTAAGCAACTGACCGCCCAGATGAACCAAGGGGCTACCAAGAGTGTATACTCAACAACGGTTCAGCGAACGTTGCTACGCATGGGCCTCCGCAGCAGACGCCTGGTTAATGCACCTATGCTGACTGCTGTTCATCGGCGACGAAGGCTGGAATTTGCACGCCTGTACCGCAACTGTACGTCCACAGAGTGGCGACAGGTGGCTTTTCCCGATGAATCACATTTTATGCTCCATCGGACAGATGGACGTTGGCGTATACGGCGTGAAACGTCTGTAAGCAAACACCCTGCAACAATTGCCGGAAGGATCCAGGATGGTGGAGGGAGGTAATCTAGTGCAGCTGGCCACGGCACTGGAGTCAGCATGGCTCAACATCCCAGTTAACACATTCGTAAACCTAATTGACTCTCTTCCTGCACGTTTCGCAGCGGTCCGCTCTGCCAAAGGTGGTTATTCTGGCTTTTGACAAGTGGTCACATTAATTTGTTAAATTTACTAGTTTCTCACTACAGAGTGATTCTTTAAAATACAAGAAATATATTCGTGTTGTAGGACAACCATAGCAATAAACATCTGTTTAAACAAAAATATACATTGAAACTATAATCCATTTGAAACTTGTAGCATGCATGATATAACCTTTCATTCATTGGGACTATTTGTCAGTATATGAAGTACAAAGAAGCATCTTTACTGATTTTTGCGAAGAAAATGAAGAGAGGGGTTCGAATCCCACCAGATATACCGTTGTATAGATTTTATAAAACGTACTAGGATTAGCTAATATATGCGACATGCACAGCGGTAGCTACGAAATCCCTTGCAATTTATGATTTTTTTCAAAATATTGGATCATTGTAAGAAAACTAAACTAACAAGGATAGGTAGGTATTTAATTAACGTCACACTGGTGTAGCACAACTGACTATTAGGGACAGTCCGGGATCAGTCTCTAAAGCTTTGGTTTCCTAAGAAAGTGGAGCCGTTATCTAACAGCCGTGATACGTCATGATGCCTCGGGCATAACTAGACGGCCGTCTAAACATGAATCCAGAGGTGTCAACTTAGAAGGACAGAATACGTTGGAGAATGGGCAACACAGACTGCTGTCGTGGTTTATTTTATTCTAGAAACAAAACAAAGTGGTTTTTTATTCTCTCGTTCAAAGTTTCTAACTTCGGGATCGTTGAAGATAGAGTAAAAATTTCAACAGATTTCAAATTAGCGTAAATTTCTACGCCAGATCGATATCAAAAACAGTTTTATTATTTAAATATTTACCATTTGATTATTTAATTATTTATTAAATAATTAATTAATTATTTAAAGAAAATCACATTTAAGGTACCGATCTGGTGTCAAATTTTCCGCAGATTTCAAATCCGTTGAAATTTTTATTCTGTGTTTAACTATCCCGATTTTACAAAAACGAATTAATCAATGACAGTCAAACATGTTTATTTATTGTGCTCCTCTTCGCTCGAATCGTTTGGAGCAGGAAATGAAATCTTGCCTCTACAAAAGAAAAAACGTTCCCCAACTGTTTGAGACCGCTATGACGACAGTCATGGAAATGGCGGCTCCGATCATTTTCGTTACGCTCACAAACAACGCTCTCTAGGAAACCAACACCATGTGTTAGTATAAACAACGTTTTAGTGACGCCACCCACCGATACATCACTTCCGCTAGATCACGGCTACGCTTTCTTAGGAAACCGAAGCTTAAGGGAAATATCCAAGGCCAACGCCTCGTAATTTTGAACCACGTTCAGGTGACGAGGTCTAAGCCTGAGCTGCCACCCCAATCACCAAACTTCCACACCACGTCAACTTGAGGACATTTGTAGACACGACAGATTGAGCGTGCACTAGTCCCAGTGTACATGGCGGTCTTTGGCTGAACCGAGTTTCGAACTCGCAACCCTTCTATTGTTAATCCTTTGCTCTTCCAAATGGGCTAGCTCGGCCCAATTAAAATGGAACTACAATGAAATGGACGACAATCGTCCCTTTAAATGACTTTACTTTTGTTAAATGAATTATTCTATTACAAATACGTCGTTTTTTCAGTTTCCTGGTACGAATCCGGGTCAATGCATGACGCTTCTAATCAACGTATGACGTAGAGGCGGCTGGTGCACCTTAAATCTGCAGTGACCGAAAGTCTGCACGTTGGGTTGGTGTGGAAGTTTGGAGAGTGGGGTGCCAGCTCAGGTGTTGCCTCGTCATCTGACAGTGGTTCAAAATTACGTGGTGTTGTCCTAGGATCTTTACCTTTGGGGATTGATCCCAGAACGTCCTCAATAGCCGGTTGTGTACCTCTAGTACGACGTTAATAAAAATTATCAATTACCTTCGTTTTTTTCCCTTTCACAACATTTTTTACCTGAATTTGTCTGTCTTGAGTTTGGCGAAATGCGACCAAAAATATCGCTTTAAAACTCCAAAACAACCAACAAAATTTTTATTAAATCAATTGAACTTCTTTAAAATAATTACGAGCCACGGTAGCCAGATTCAATGGTAATTTTTTTAGTAATTTTAATTAACGTTTATCACGTTGGGTTGGTGTGGAAGTTTGGAGAGTGGGGTGCCTTCTCAGATGCTGCCTCGTCATCTGAACGTGGTTAAAAATTACTTGGTATTGTACTCGGATCTTTCCCTTAGGGGACTGATCCCGGACCGTCGTCAACAGCCCGTTGTGTTGCTCAAGTACAACGTTAACCAAAATTACTTACCTTATCTTAGAATACCAACCTCTGGAAAGACTCTATTGGTCAAGAAAGTAAAAACTGGTTAGAAGTAATGCAGAGAAGACTTCAGATTTCAAGGTGGAATTATGCGTGTGAACCTTCCAGAAGTTAAACTTAAAAAAATATTAGTTTATTTATACTAGTTCTAAAAGAGTTCTATTGTAAATGCAAAATACTTCTTAACATAAATTAGTTACAGGTCTGGTTACCAGCATTGCACATCAAACAAGCGAAATATGTACAAAAAAGGACAATAATCCTCTACGCTCACAGTAATACCTTACAATAGCGTAGCCAGGATTTGATTTGGCCTGAATTTGGACACACGTACACTATGATGCTTAATCAAGGCAATATTAGAAAATTAGAGTTTCGTTAAGACCTATATCTATTAGACATTTGAGGCCATGGCATATTTAACATTCACCAGCTGCTTTGTACATAACGGTCTCTGGTTGGATTTGAACTCCCAACCCTTCAGTTGCTAGTGCGCTACGTTGCCTACAGGGCTACCACGGCCTCGTGTACTTTTGGGCTAGTTCATTTTAATTTTGTCATGGCCTCGAATTTACTCTCGGTAGAATTATGTGGAAGTTTGGAGATAGGGTACCAGCTCATGTGTTGTCCTCATCATATGACTGTTTTTTTTTCAAAATTAGAGGTGTTCTCAAGTCTTTCCCTTCGGGATTGATCTTGAACCGTCGTCAATAGTATACTGAGTTACTCAAGTGCGACTGAGTCGGCTCCGCTCTCCAAACTGTCACACCACGCCAACACATCAGTTGGAGATTATTAAAACCTTTCTGAATGCGTGTACAAACTTCTATAAATTGTCAATGTAATTAAATTGTACTTACATTATCATCGGATTAGTTAAACTACATTAAGAAATACGAGCGCTTTTTACTTATTTAATTTTATTCAATCCAATCTAAAAATTATATATTATTAAGGGAAATACTAATAAGTAGGTAATGCTTAAGCTGTCGTGCTGTCAAATTATATTGATTTAATTTTGTCAATAAGTGTTATAATAATGCAATGTAATGTTAAAATGTTCAAATTTTAAGGAACATTTTCAGAAAATCTTGTTGTGTTTTGATTGGAATTTTTTTTTGTACAGGTTATATATAAAAACACTTCAAAAATTTGAAGTTTTTAAATTTTTTTTCTGTAACTCCTTTTTTTTAAAGATATATATATATAGATGCAACACCATGAAGGAATCATCAGAATGAAATGAAATTTGCAGCAAATGTCAATTATAGGATGTTATGCAAAGTTGTAAAGTTTCAGAGCCACCACGCATGCTTGGTGTGAGCAGAGCTCCTTGAACTGATGCTAAAAGCGTATAAATAGAGGGCTGTAGCGGGACGTTGAAAATAGTGCATGGTTATTTTTTAGTGGCAAACGTTTAGTGAGACCTAAGTATGCCTCCACGACAAAATAGGTTGAGATTTCAACAACTTACGGAGTTTGGGAGAATCATCGGCCTTCATGAAGGAGGATATCCCTATCGCGCAATAGCAGCTCGTGTGCAGCGGATCAGTTCTACAGTGATGGGAGTATGGAAGCAGTGGCGAGCACCGGACAACTAAAAAAACTGGGAGTGGACGACAGGAAGGGGACGTCAGCGCGCAATGGTAGACACCTGGTCCACATGGCGGTGAATGACCGTACAACTTCCTCCATGCAGTTGGCAGCACTTTGGTCTACTGCTACAGGTGTACTAATGTCGGCTTCGTAAATTCGCCGACGTCTGCTGCACCGTGGACTGCATGCAAGCATTCCTTCATACAGCATCCCCCTCACGCTAAACCATCGACGGCTGCGTCTGCAATGGGCTCATGAGCACAGAGCCTGGCGGACTGATTGGCAACAAGTTGTATTTTCTGACGAATTCGCTTTAATTTGTGGAACCATGATGGTCGCATTCGTGTTAATTGCTATGCCGGTGAACTTTGCCTTCCAGAGTGCGTTATCTAACATCATAGTGGCCGAACACTCGGAGTTATGGTCTGGGGTGTGATTTCGTATCATGGACGATCTCAGTTGCTACGAATCGAGGGTAATCTGAATAGCAACGCGTACGTCAGTGAAGTACTAGAGCCCTAAGCCGTTCCTTTCCTTCAAGACATCCCTGGAGATATCTTTCAACAGGATAATGCACTCCTAGATGTTACAAGGAATGTTCGAGACTTCTTTTCAGCCGAACACATGCAACTTCTTCCTTGGCCTGCTTATTCGCCGGATATGTCGCCTATTGAGCAAGTGTGGGATTCGGTTGGTCGGAGTCTCGTGTATATATATATATATATATATATATATATATATATATATATATATATATATATATATATATATATATATATATATATATATATATATATATATATATATATATATATATATATATATATATATATATATATATATATATATATATATAAACAATTATTTAAATTTAAAATATAAAAAGAAAAAACAATCGAAATTTTGAAAGATTTTTGTGCACTGGTCCCCTCACTAACAGAACAAACAATAATTTAGTACATTACATTAAAAAGTTAGTGTTGTAAAAAGTTAAAAATTCACACATTCACTGTTGTAAAAAATAAAATTTAAGTTCTTCAACCATTCCTGTGATAAAACGCTAGGAGTATAAATATATTTTTATAACTCTTTATCACAATCATTGATTATTATGACAGTTCACGCTACTCTCTTTTTATATTCATTTATTAATTTAATTTCCAAGGTTCTAGATTTTAATCAGGTAAAGAGAGATTTATTTTATGTGGCCATCTTTTACTTAATAAACGTCTGCTGTTTTTCTTCTAATTTAATTCGTATTAAATAAAGTAAAAGCAATCTTTTAATTCCTTTCAATCATACGTATGTGAATAAAAAGGTTTCTTCATTAATTAAAATCATCGTTGAATGAATCAACAGACCACAGACGTGAAGTTTTCGCAAGTGATCAGCTATATTTCCCTTCCCTAAAACAATATATCTTCAGCTTCGTTAATATGAAAAAAAATTAATTCCATATATTAATTTTTAAACCTTCTTAAATAACAATCCTTGCACAGCATCAATAAAACCTGAACATTTCTTAAACCAACATCTAATTGAACAATTGCTTTTCTTCAAAGGACTGGTGCATTCAAATGGAATGTTTGTTCATTCCACGTGAATCGTTCTATTGCGTTTCATCACAACCACCCCTGAATAACAATAAGAGCAGAACTCTCTCTAAGAGCAGTGAACAACAACAGAGATGCTCTTTATTATTATCTTGCAGACAGTTACGATCAATTTGCTGTATATCCTAAGCGATAACGACGGACAATTTATCTAAACAAAGTCAGGACAGTTACGACGGAAGCATTAATTAACATACGGCTGGTCAGACAGGGAAGGAAATAATAGCCTGAGTTTTAAAATAGCAAATTTCTCTCAAACAGTTTATAACAATCTATACTTAAATTATTTCTTTAACTATTAGTATGTTGTTCGCGTTATGAGCATTTCTACCACGCTTTAGATGCATAGAAGAACTATTATAAGTCTAGAGAGCACTATTAACTTTTTTATGTACCCAGGAGTTATATAACCAAAGCTAGTTGTAACACGACCCTTAGACTACTTTCGTCTGCTGTGTGTAACCTAATATATATAATCTGTTTGGTCCATTGGACGACAAAAGGCACCCATACATTGATTGATCATCTGATAGTATAAGACTGGCGAAGTCGGTATAACATGTTAAGAATAAGTTAACTTACCGCTGTTTTTCGTTGCATTAATTTCTTAATAATTTTTGAGCCGTCATAGCCCGATTTGAAGACTAACAGATTAGCAACAGGAGGGTTGCTAGTTCGAATCCAACGAAAGACCATCGGGTACAGTGTGTATGGGGAAAAGGTGCACGTTAAACCTGTAGTGGCCTCAAATATCATCACGTTGGCCTAGTATGGAAGTTTGGTGAGTGGAGTGCCAGCAGAGATGTGACCTCGTCATCTCACCGTGGTTCCAAACTATGTGGTGTTGTCCACGGAACTTTAACTTCTAGTTTGTTCCCGGAACGTCGCCAATATCCCGTTGTGTTGTTCTAGTGCGTCGTCAATTAACTACCAACCTCAGCTCAAACAGATTCTCTGATTCTATTTGATAGTGGGGTGGCAGCTCAGATATTGATTTCGTTATCTGACCTTGGTTCAAAATTAAGAGGCGTTGTACTTGGATCTTCCCATTCGATATTGATCCCGTACCGTCACCAATAGCTCGCTTTGTTGCTGCAGCGTGACGTTAATTAAAATACCTCTACCTACCTTAATCCTTTTTTGACTTTATCTTTTCTCAACTTAAACTTAAAGCATCAAAAAACCTGAAAAGCTTTTCTGTTCCTTAATTCTCTTGGTGGTTTATCTTCGCTTCTAAACCCACCTTGTAGTGACTAGATCTTAACGCAAAAACATGTTCCAAACTGTCAGCAATTGTAGGCATGGAAGAATTTGTTTTCTTACTTGTATATTTATTCCCCTCCTCTGAGCCATGTGAGTTGCTTTTCAATTTTATTTTACTCTTTCTGAATATCTTTTTGAATGGGGCTGGGGTTTTATTTATGTTTCTGCTTATTATTTTTGTTTTTATGGATTTGTTGCAACGGAAGTTTGGTGTTAGCATTTAGATGGACTGTGTAATTCGTGGAATTTGGTGGCGATTTTCAGGCTTGGTGTTGTTGATCTCCCGGCTGCTGCTACAGGTTTGATTTCGTTTTGTTCCTCCTCTATTTTTAGTGTTTTGTTTTGGTTTTTCTTTTACTTTTATTAATATTTGTGGAAGTATACGAGCAATTTTTTCTGCAAAATACTGCTAATATGTAGATAGCCTCATTTTATGTTATCGGGGTCAGGCTCCTCCCTAATGACGCCCTGATCCACCAACAATTATTCATTTTTTATAATCTTTTACCATTTTTGTTGTAGTTTTTTTGAATATATACTATAATAATACATATATAACAGCAGTGTCTATATACTATAATATATATACACTGCTGTTTGTAAAAAATGCAACAACATGAGGGAAGCATTCGAATGAAATTAAATTTGAAACAAATGTCAATTATAGGACATTATGCAAACTAGTAAAGTTTCAGAGCCACCACGCATGCGTGATGTGAGCAGTGCCCTCTGAACTGATGCTAAAAGCGAATAAATAGAGGGCTGTAGCGGGACGTTGATAATAGTGCATGTTTTTTTTTTTGTAGTGCGAACGTTCAGTGAGACCTAAGTATGCCTCCACGACGAAATTGGTTAAATTTCAACAACTTACGGAGTTTGAATGGGGGAAAATCATCTGCCTTCGTGAAGGAGGATTTTCCTATCGCGCAGTAGCAGCTCGTGTGCAACAGAACAGTTCCACAGTGATGCGAGTTTGGAAGCAGAAATTGTTGGAAGAAAAAATGTATGTTTTAGTAAGCTGTACCACCCTCCAAGTTGGTTCATATATATATATATATATATATATATATATATATATATATATATATATATATTCTACGGCCATGGAACAAACTTGGATGGTGGTACAGCTTACTAAAACACACATTTTTCGTATGGGAATGTATGGTCGGAAGGGATGCGTGGATGCACGAACACGAAAATTAAGACATGAACGGAAAAACATTGTTTATTTACAACAATTACAGCAATGTTTACAATATGTGCTCAAAATTGTGAACACCAACAGTAATACATGCTTGGTAGCGTCGAAGGAGTGATTAGAAATTAGTTCCAAAGATGCCAGGCATTTCGCTCACGCTTGCAGCCGCAATGGATAGTCGAACAACGAGGTCCTCAATTGAGTCAACTGGAGTCCCGTAAACGATGTCAACAGATGCCCCCATAAAAAGTAATCGATGTTCGATAAATCTGGCTATTGGGGTGGTCATCGGACTGGTCCACCACGCCCAATCCATCGCCCCGCAAAACTGGCATCCAGGTAATTGCGGAAAACCACGTTGAAATGGGCTAGCGCACCATCATGCTGAAACCACATATGATTAAATACGACAGTCGGAACATTGCAGCAATTTTGGTAAAACCTTTTCCAGAAAAATACGATAATGTGAACCACTGAGTTGCGTTGGTGGGAGATATGGGCCTTTGATGAAATGGTTCACAACGCCCGCCCCAACATTCGCAGAGAAGCGTTTTTGGAATGCTTGTGGACTTGTCGCGTGTGGATTTTCAGTTGTCCATACATGAGTGTTGTGCACATTGAAAACATCTTCCTGTGTAAAAATCGCCTCATCTATGAATAGCACAGAAACTGGGAAATCCGGCTGTAACATTCTTAATGGCGGCCTCAGACATTCAAAATGGCGGCCTCTGAGTATAATTTATGTGCTCCTTTTTTACTGTCATTTGGTGATGTTAATAGCGTATTATATGTGATTTTGCATGAATCGATGCTATAAACATGCGTGCATGTCATAATTACATTTTCATATTAGTTATATGAATTAATATTTTCATATTAATTATATTAATTAATATTTTCATATTAGTTATATGAATTAATATTTTCATATTAATTATATTAATTAATATTTTCATATTAACTTTTTTCACAGGTGACACGATTAAAAGAAAAATAACATAAAAATACGGATGTCGTGCATTAAGCTGATTAATCCATTCAATACTGATATATCTGGACAATTAAAAGAAACAGAATGGAACAAGTGTTTTATCTGTCAAGAAGACAGGTCTGAAGTTCTTCGGTGTCAGGCAGACAGTAAGTAATAGCACTAAGCGTGAAGAAAAGGGAACTGTTATAAGACAATTTCTGACTTACTTGTGGGGTTTAGTATTCCAGGGTGTTCACCGAGGTCAATAAATTTGGAACGACTCGATGATGCAGGAAGTGGTCTAAGCAACATTGGTACAACATAAAGCTCAGTTTCACGAACCATGTAGATTGCAGTTCAATAAAACAAAACATCAACGCTCTCAGAAATGGAAAATAGAACCTGCGGGTAATGCAAATAGTTCTACAAAATTCACCCGCCAGATTGTTGCGGTAAATAGTTCAGTGAATAAAAAGCAATGTTTTTGTGACCTGCCTACTCAAGATGGAAGTTCATTATGTACTGCATCTATTGTACATTCGGCCTCTATGTGTTCCTCACTGTGCCCTTCAACTGAAGGACCGGACTGGTAAATAGTTCAGTGAATAAAAAGCAATGTTTTTGTGACCTGCCTATTCAAGCTGGAAGTTCATTATGTACTGCATCTATTGTACATTCGGCCTGTATGTGTTCCTCACTGTGCCCTTAAACTGGAGGACCGTACTTTGCTTGCGAAACTGAGTGCCGGTGATGTTATTGCATTAAACTTGGTAGTCAACAAAGTTTTCTTGTACTGTTGGCAAAGGACAGTCAGTTCTAATAGCAGGCACTGGGGTAACACTTGTGTAGCTTTCAGGAAGATGTTTAGTTGTTTTCTCTTCAAAAGTACTAGAAGTTTTATTTCAATAGGTTTTTCTAAAATTACCATCTGGATTTTGAAATAGGGATATTCAAGTATCATGGAAAGAATCATGAGCTGTAGTAGATCTTGGATTGTGGTCAATATTATCAACATCACTAGTTGCGAAAAGCCCCCTTTTAACTGAAGAGGAACGACAGCATTTTCCATGTGATACAGATGACATATTTCATTTCCAAGTTCTGATGAAAGGTCTAGCACTCGGTCTTATGATATGCTTAATCCGAGCTCGTGAAGATCTTCAACTAGTTCACGCTTGCGAGTTCTTTTCATGAATAATTAAAATACCTAAGTATATAGGCAAATGTGTTTCTCGTTCTCGATTGTGCTTGTAGTCTGTTCCAGAATGACACTCCCGACGTCTCACCAAACTGTTATACATTAGTAACTGTGTAACAGTAAGGATAGGTTGGGGTTAAAAAACTTGACTGGGCTTTACAACTAACAGAGATGCTGGTAAGGAATCTTCCTGACAGGTTTCTCCAAATCCATTGATGATGTTCTTCATTTTAAAAATGTCTCTTCTAACTACATTTGCTGCTTTGGAAGATGAATAGCATCACTATCTGCATCGTATTCACAAGCTTTCTTCAGAGCTAATCCAACATCATTATTAAGTAATAACATTACATCTCGACCTTGCTTATGTGCTTCCATGTCAGGAAAATATGCAAGTACTCTGTTTTTTAGTTTTGTGGAATGTTTGCGCCCTGAAAGATCACTACCTTGTTGTTTCATCCTCATGCTGTACAGTTTGCATAGGTAATAAAGTTTAAATATGGGTGCGATTTCATTGTCACTACGAGAATCTTCGATGTATGATACAAGTTCGGCAAATGAATACCATGGTTAGATTGTTCTATTTCAGTTTCTTGTATGTTCTTTTGTCTCTTGCTCTGTTAAATAATGATACGAGGCATAGAACATAATACAAGGCATTTAATGCAACAAGATCACTGACATTCAGTTTCGCAAGCTAAGGTCTGTCCTCCAGTTTAAAGGCACAGTGAGTAACACATCCAGGCCGAATGTAGATGCAGTACATAATGAACTTCCAGCTTGAGCAGGCTGGTCACACAAAAAAAGACTACTTTTGAATTCACTGAACTATTTACCAAAACATTCTGGTGGTGAATTTTGTAGAACTATTTGCACTTTCCGCAGGTCCTATCTTCCATTTCTGAGCTCTTTGAAGTTTTGTCTTATTGAACTGCAATCTACATGATTCGTGAAACTGTGCTTTATGTTGTACTAATGTTGCCTCGACCACTTCTGCATCATCGATACGTTCCGGATTTATTATCCTTGGTAAACACCCTGCAATACTAAACCCCACAAGTAAATCAGAATTCGTCTTATAACAGTTCCCTTTGCTTCACGCTTAATGCTTTACTTACTGTCTGCTGGACACCGAAGAACTTCAGACTTGTCTTCTTGACAGATAAAACACTTGTTCCACTCTGTTTCTTTGAATTGTCCAGATGTATGAGTATTGAATGGATTAATCAGCTTATGCACTACATCCGTATTTTTATCTTATATTTCTTCTTATCGTGTCAACTGTAAAAAAAGTTAATATGAAAATAACTAAAAATTAATAAGAAAATATCAATTAATATAATTAATAATTAATATGAAAATCTAATTATGACATGCATGCATATTTATATCATCAATTCATACAAAATCACACATACGTTATTAACATCACCAAATGACAATAAAAATGGAGCATATAAGATAAACTCAGAGGCCGCCATTTTGTTATGAATATAATAGATATAATAAGGTATATATTACTAAAAATAGTTAAGTATATGCACAAAACAACAATTACTCGCCATTACTTTAATAGCTGTCATTTAACATCATGAAATAACATTTAAAAAGAGCACAAAAAATATTCCAAAGCTGCCATTTTGAATGTCCGCCATTACTGCCATAGGCGAAATCTGAGATGTCCTCACATCCAAAATTAAATCTTCATATATGTAGTACATGTGCCCCAAGTTGTATGCTTCTATCATTAAAGGCACAATTATTTCACAGATCAACAGTACTACTATTAATTCAAACAATCGTATTAAAGATTGGAGAGTAAAAACTATATCTCTCTGAGTAGAAAATATCTCTCGCGTACATAGAATAAAAATTTACTTGGGGATTTTTCGGCAATCTTTCAATAACCGAAAACTACAAATCGAATTACATTAATTAGGAGACGGGTTAAAGTCCTTTCATAATTTCCACTATAAGGAAGTTCTATCTGGTGGTTATCATCGAATATTTAAGATATTCATTAACCAGATTACACCCCCCCCCCTTAAAAAAATAACTCGGGTTATTACGTTAATTTTATTGAAATTCTTTAGAAAAAATTATTATCTCATTCAAGGAAATTTGATTTATACCAGTAATAAGTTTGACAAACTCTTTTTCTTAGCTTCGATTAACTGCAGGCTAAGAGGAAGTAGATACTCTACTTTTGGGTTATATAGTGCATCTATTTTACCTTGTAAATTGCGTTACTGAAGAGTTTTGAGTAAATACTGAAATACGAGTACGGTATATACACTTTATGTTTTGATAAAGCTGCCCAGTTGCAACTAGGCTCGTACCTTTTACTTTGTGTTGATATTTATTCATTTTTATCGGCATTGCCAGTGACAGTTCTTTACGTGGGGTCAAGTGTAACCACTGCTCGCTAACTCGCGGTGATTGCTACGAATTCCCATTTGGAATTTCCAAATTGGAATTCGTAGCCTTTTGGATAACAGCCATCATGTTGCATCATCACCGTTGCACATGGTGTTGGTTTGCTTCGCAAACCAAATTCTGAATACTATGAACTATGTTTTGTTTCTCAAACCAACACCACGAGCAACGCTGTGATGGCCTCGTCATTGTCAAATTCGGCCAAATTCCAATTGTGAAGAGATCCAATCGGTGTGACGTCATAATCTCTTGCGAAAATATAAATATTTAATTGAATTCTTTAACGATACCGATTTTACAAAAAAGAACAAACAATGCCAGTAAAAATGTTTTTTATTTGTTTTGCTGAGCGCAGGAAATGGAATCTGTGATTTCTCGAATCTCGAATTAAACGAAGTTCATTCTGCGCAGCGGCGTTCGTATTGGAAAAAATATAAAATTTCAATTTAAAAATGATTTTTTAAACGAAAATCATATTTTTAGGTATTGATCTAATGTGAAATTTTCCGCAGATTTCAAATCCGATGAAATTTTTACTCTATCTTTAACGATCTAGGAGATAGAAAAAGAACTCAGTTAAAACTTTATTTGTTTTTTTAGTCTGCTGACAAATCGTTCCTCTGTAAAATCAAACGGAAGCGGAAAAAAATAAATTTGGAATCAGCGATCTTTTTTGCTGCTGCCGTTCCAAAGAAAACAATAATAATTAAATTTCTATAAAATTCATTTTTAATGTTCTAGATTGAATTTTAAAATTCGGCGCGACCCAAAAATTGAAAACAATTTGGACTGCATGTGTGCCAAATCCCATTACTGTAAATGCCATATATTCATCAGGACTTTTATAAAACTTAAAAAAAAAACAGATAAACACTTCCTTTTATAATAGTAGAGAAGATGCACTAGTACGTTTCTTAAAATAGTGCTGCGATTAAAACAGCACATCTTTAATATTTTGTTATCTTATACCCTCCTGGTGGTTGATTGTCTTGATTTGGTATCTGATCATTAGCTAAATTCACCAGATCTTGATGGACAATGTCTCGTCATTGAAACAAAACTGAACAGATCCTGATCTCGTCATCATCAAAAACTCGGTAGTATCTTGATGACCAGATAACTAACCATAGCAAAATTTGTTAAACCATTAATGACGAGATATCTCTCCATTAAGAAATTGGTTATACCGTGATGGACAAGATATTTCTTTGAAATCTCTTGAAGGGTTGAACACTGTTATAGCTTATGTCTGTCATAACTTATAAACTTACTGAATTTTATTCTAAATAAAGAAGAATCGAATTTGAGAAGTTGATCAAGATGATTTCTAAATCACTTGACTTTTTACCAGCGTTGCGATGAAATTATGCAAATTTCTCAAAATTCGATAAATGTACGGACTGTAATGAAGTAAAATTCTTCGTCTTCTTCTGAAGACTTTAGTAGACCATCATTCTTAAATTGCTCTTAGAAGTGTTCTATGCTTGTTAGTTGGGTTTCATGGCGCAAAGCTAATCTGCACCAAACACAAGGCAATAATCTCTATGATGTTACATTTCGTTTATAACGAATTCTCGACTCTTTTCTTTGTCATATCCTTTTAACATTTGGGTACATATTAAAATCTAGTTACTCTACTTTGAACCTCAATACACCTAAATCAGCACGCTAAACTTAAACTTGAAAGTGTCCTGGGTTCAGCTTAATTTTTCCAGCCTTGTTAAATGTATTTTTTTATTTTCATAATTGTTAAGATTCGATGTAATTTTATGTTCTACTAAAAGAATTTGACTGACACACAAAGTTTGCAACAATGACACAAGACATAGTAGGGGAGACTTGTTCATTCGAACACTTTTCAGTTTGGTAGCTCTTGATTCTCTATGATGGCATAAGCCACATCTACTTCTTGTAACCATCTATAAAAAATGTTGTTATTGTACTATAGTACCAGAATAGTTAAAGGTGCCTGAAGGTGTTTGTAATTTTGAGCTACATAGTCCAACGTTTTCAACGAAAGGGGTTATTTAGTTTTAATAATATTTTAATACTGTATCCATAACATTTTATTGAACTCCTAGTTAGAGCTTTTTATTCTGAGTATTTCTCATTATTTACTTTTATGTTTTTCATACTAATACGTTGAATTAAATAATAATTTCAAATGTGATATCTCGGAAATTAAATAATAATTTCAAATGCGATCTAGGAAAAAAATCCATATAAAATCAGCAAAAGAAGGAGATCAGATTGATACAACTATAATAAGAAATTTTGAAATTTTAATCAAAAATATTTTAAAATTAATTTATCGGCATTTATTTATTACTAGCCACTTTGAGGCCATCACGACGTTGCCTGTGGTGTTGGTTTTAGTTGGAAACCAAATGGAAATAAGTATCAATCACCGGGGGTTGGCGAGCATGAGCGAACAGTGTGGTCACACCCGACCCCAAGAAAAGAACTGTCGCGGGCAACGTCATGCTTGCCATGCAGTGGCTAGTATATATATAAGCACAGCTAATTTTGTCTTATTCTTGTCACAGTAAATTCAATGCTGAGTGATAAATTTAAAGCATCATTTTGTTCAATCATTGCAACTTGACAACGGTTTTAATCTCTATTAAAATAGGGCTAGAAATTAATTCAAATAAAAAATATTTTCGTGTTTTCTGATATTATCCATTTATTATCCTCTAAAAAATAGAAATTGCGGTGAGAAGACTTCTAAATCATTTGAATCTTAAAATGAGTTTATCGCAAAATTTGATGCAAATTCGGTGCTCTATTGCGCAGTCATTGTGAATGCGATGGTCTCACAGAACATATGCTAACTCAGGGATTTCAGGTACTCAAATTATTAGTCCAATCAGCTCGTTACTTTTCACACATGTGTATCTATGCCCCCTCTACTAGGCTGCCAAGTTACATCAATTCTAAAAGAACCGTTCTTGTGTTATATTAGCAATATCTGGATACTTTCCGGAGAGACTTAGTATGCTGATACAACACGAGTCTTATTCTTTTGTGAGTACATTTTTACTACCTTAAATATTAATTGGAGACCTACAATTGAAGACCTACTGTAATTACCTACAATTCCGAACTATAATCTGTTTCACAGTATATTTTATCGTTTCTCATCTCGGCATAAACAACGTTACACTTGCATCCAATACAGATATCAGGACATACATTGAATATTACACTGAAGAGCAAAAACTGTAAGATATTTCAAAGCAGAATGATTAACTTGAAGGTAGAATTTTTTATTTCCCCTATCTATCAAATTAATTCAATAAATACTTAAAAATCCTATTTCAATCTCAAATTCTGCTATATCAAGAAAAAATTAAATCCCACACAAACACAAAAAATCTATCATGATTTTTTTATCATGTTGTTTCACATAAGCTCTGTTTTCTGAATTATTTCTATCTCGGAATTCGTTCCTTTCATCGAGTCGATTTCCACCGATCGAGAAAAATGTTTCAGTCCCACTAGAGGAAATGTCATTGGCTCGAGACAGAGGTGTCTAAAAAGTATGTTGCGTTTAGAAAGAACCCGAATATGTTCTGAAAGTAAACTATGAGATCAAAGAAGTTGATTTGTCTATTTCCTTGCGCTTAATGCATTTTCTCAGACGGTCTGACAGTACAACTAGTTAATAGTCTTGACTTATCTTAAAAGGAAAACGCCATACTCACTTGGAAAAGAAATTTTGATGCAAGATATATTTCTACTTATTATTAAATATCACATTTGCTTGCTCTTCATCAGATTCCCATTTAAAAATGAAATGTCTACAGAAAATGACCAGCAAGATTATTTATTCTGCGTTGTATATTCGTGTTCTTTCAACAGGTAATGATGTAAATTTTGTGCGTTTATATATATGTTACCGTTAAAGTATGAAATCCGTTATTTTATAGAATACCTAGTTATTCCATGAAATAACTGATCGTGTCCGTTAAAGTGTAAAACTCTCTTGTATTTCATGGTTTAACTAGTTATTTCATAGAATAATGATCTGCAGCCCGTTAAAGTGTAAAATAATCTATATCATATATCTCGCACGACAAATACATTTACCTTCCACCCCTACTGCATTTATGAACTATTCATTTATGAACTATTAAGAATGCAGTGAAGATATAGTTTGCTTCAAATGTATGGAGCCTGTCCATATATCATGTTCGGAAGATTATGTTTCAGAAGATGAAGTTGAGCAAAAAATCTGCAAATTGTGTTTTAATGAACTTAATGTTCAAAGAGAAAGAGGAAAGTCTAAAAAATGTTTAGAAATTCAAGCGAAAAAGATGAAATTAATGTCGGATAAATCTCATTCTGAAGCCTCTGTGGGGTTTACCGTCCGTATCCCCGTGCCTGAAGTTGACAGAGGAAAAGTTGATGCCAAATCTATTTTAGCTATCAACATAAACATAACCGAAGAAGGATTTTTCCAATTGGGCACAAGAAACGGCCGCATAAAACAATTATATTCCCGATCCCAGTTCAGTGTCTGCGAACAAAAATTAATTAAAATCGAAGAAGTACCGGATGCAGAAATATCGCTCCGGTCGGTTGGTACAGCTCAAAGTTTAGGTACTGGTCAGGGATTTAAAAAATGTTCGTGTAAAACCCAGTGTGTCAACAAAAAAATGTTTTTGTTTTAGAAATAATGTTCTTTGTAATTCCAAGTGTCATTTTAGTAATCCTTGTTGTAACAAATGATTTTATGGTACGTTTCCATAAATACCATTTATACGCTGCATAAATTAGATAAATTGCTTCTTTTTCATTTTAATTGTCTATCATTAGTTTAATTTCATTTTAGATAAATTGTTTATTTTATACTTTAACTGTCTCTCATCAGTTAATTTATAGAATACCTAGTTAATTCATAGAATAACTAGTTAAAGTGTCAAATTAATAACATATTACACACTTTAACGGACACGATCAGTTATTTCATGGAATAACTAGGTATTCTATGAAATAACTGCATTATATACTTTAACGGTAACATATATAATTTCAATATCACAGGAAATTTATAACAATTACAAAAACTAAAGTTGTAAAAAAATGAAGATGTGTTGGTGGAACAGAGCGTCATCATTGAGGAGCCTGACCCAGTCGACTTAAAATGGTGTTTTCTACATTCCGCAGCATGAGCAGCAGTAGGCTAAACATTGCTCATATACTCCTCTAAACACTATAAAGAACAAAATAGAAAGATAAATTAGAGTCAATGGTCATAAGTTACAAGCCATGTTCAAATATACATCATAAAATTAAGAAATGATAGTAACTGTAACAATACAAACATACTGAGAGAGGCGTGTGTTAAAGCTGCAACTATCTTTAACGGGAATTATAACATTCAAACATGCGAAACAACTAAAAAGCAAAGAGCACAAAATTTTATGGTGTTTTGGGGAGTATATGAGCGATTTTTAGCGTACTACTGCTCATATGTAGAAGCATCATTTTATGTTGCCTGGGTCAGACTCCTCCCTGATGACGCTCTGATCCACCAACACATCTTCATTTTTTTGCTGCTTTGGTTTTTGTAATAATTATATATATCCTGTGATCTTGAAATTATATTGCTTACCTTGCTATGTCTGCAGCTTCAGCGCGCTTGCCATTCAAAGTATAGGGGCGTTTCATATGCAAATCGGGCCAGATTTGCATGTCTATTGAAAGATCCGATTCCGAGCACACAGTTACGCATGCGTAAAAACCCACTGTGATCCGATCGATCAACAGCGACATGATCTCAAAACCAAATTGTTTGCAAACAGTCAAAAGAACAGGAAAAAATATCGAACATTGTCCATCCACTGAATATCCATCGTTCCAGATTGAATATCCAACATGCAGTGTCCAGGATCCTGATCCAACCCAAAGGGAAAGATCCGATGATAACACCACGTAATTTTGAACAACGGTCAAATGACGAGGTCATACCTGAGAGGGCACCCCATTCTCGAAACTTCCTCACTACGTCAACGTGATGATATTTAAGGCCACGGTAGATTTAACATGCACCAGTCCCCTTTGTACACGGCGGTTTTCGGTTGAATTGGAACTCGTAACCCACTGGTTGCTAGTCCGTTACTTTTCCAACCGGGATACCTTGCCCCTGTATGAACAGGAATAGGAAAAAAAAAAGTGTCGTGAAAGCATGCAGTGTGTAATACAACGGATTCGAAGACATTTTTAATTCGAAGAACTATACAGTAGAAAGCGGGATAAGACACCATTCAAGGTAGTAATTTTAAACTAATTAAGTTTAAAGTGCCAGACAGATTATGAGAGGCATTTTCGGTAGAGCTACTGAATATAGGCGGCGAAAGTGTTTCTGAGGAGAATATGTTTTATTTTTAATATTCTCAAAGTGACGTTAGTTCGCTTGTTTTTGAATGCCATTTCGGGACGTCGTCGATCAAAATTCCAACGAATTTTCACAGTCCAGTCACATTAATGTGACCACCACCTACTTTCGACGTCAACGTGAAATAATCAATCACAAAAGGCAGGTGGCTGCACATTGCAGTGGAGTGTATATAAAGGATGTCCTAGAGCATCGAAAAGCATTTCAATCGTTGGCGTAATGCAGAAACGTAGCGATTTATCCGACGTCCGAAAGGGCATGATTATTGGCTTTCGGGCCAAGGGTGGAAGCATTTCGGAAACGGCTAATTTTGTGAACTGTTCGCGTGCCCTCGTGGTAAAAGTAAACCGTGCATGGCAAAATGGCACTATCCAAAATCAGCACATGTGGTGCACCACGGGCTATAGATGACAGAGGCCAACGAAGGCTATGGAGATGCGTTCGGGCGAATAGACGTGCAACTGTTGAGCAACTGACCGCCCAGATGAACCAAGAGGCTACCAAGAGTGTATCCTCAACAACGGTTCAGCGAACGTTGCTGCTCATGGGCCTCCGCAGCAGATGCCTGGTTAATGCACCTATGCTGACTGCTGTTCATCGGCGACGAAGGCTGGAATGTGGCGACAGGTGACTTTTTCCGATGAATCACGTTTTAGGCTCCATCGGACAGATGGACGTTGGCGTATGCGGCGTGAAACGTCTGAAAGCAAACACCCTGCAATATTTGCCGGAAGGATGCAGGCTGGAGGAGGGAGGTAATCTAGTGCAGCTGGCCACTGCACTGGAGACGGCATGGCTCAACATCCCAGTGAACACCTTCAGAAACCTAATTGACACTCTATTCCTACACGTCTCGCAGCGGTCCGCTCTGTCAAAGGTGGTTATTCTGGCTTTTGACAGGTGGTCACATTAATGTGACTGGACTGTGTATTTGGATCTGATCTATGATAGTTGATTGGTCAACACCAATTATAATAAGCGCCAAAAGTTGACAAAACGGGGATAAACTGTATTTTGAAGTAACCCCGATTTGCGAGTATATGGATGATGTGAATAGAAAGTACCATACGAGAGGATATGGACAGCAAAAGCAAAATATTCTCAGTCCATCTGTTCTGATTATTTACACTGAAAATCACTCTTATAGAATAATATACACTGGTTTCACGAAATTAAGAAAAAGCTCAAAAATTTCCATTACCAGTCACAAAAACCTTTTGCACAAAATTATGACATTTAACATAATAAAGCTTTGCTGCATCTGAATAGAATCTCTACGCTTATGGCGCTGGCGTTTATGATGTTATACTCAAAAATAAAAAGCTAATTTCAAACGTGTTGTAATTTTGCATGCAGAGTTTGGATGAAAACATTCGGAGATAGCCATTTTGAAGAACTGAAGAAGTAATATGTGATTTCTTTATTTTGCGAGACCACGGAATGACCTGCTAAATCCCAAGATCTGAATTCTATTGACCATGTCTGTGATGCTTTTATTGAACCGCTCAACCCTTACTCTCAAACCCAGGAGGGGCTTTTCACTGCTCTGAAGGAACAGTAGTAATTCCTGCCACCTGAATTATCAGACACCATCACAATGAGTGTAGAGTATGTAACATGTAAAGTCAGAAACTACCATGTAAAATCAGAAACAAAAGCCAATGAACATGTCTTATTTTTCTTTCAACAAACTATATCAATCTCATCAATAAAACGAAAAAAGGAAGAGAGAATTGAAGACGCTTCGAATTCATTCATCATTCTCTTACAAATGACATTACATTATTATATATACACTAGATTATTCACTTACTTCACTAAGATCTCTAAAGCAGCAAATTTTTGCTGAAAATACCACCATGTAAAATCAGAAACAAAGGTCAATGAACATGTTTCGATTTCTTTTGAACAAACTACCTCAATTCCTATATTGGAACGATAGCCCGCTGTGTTGCTACAGTGTGACGTTAATTAAAAAATACCAAAAATACCTAGAGTCGAACGAAAGAATGTTGAACTTGAAGACGCTTCGAATTCAAAACGCATTTTTTTAACAAGGCGCCGAAATGCGTTATTAGATTTAACAGCCGTGTTACCGACCAGAAAAAAAAATCCGACGATGGAATATTTTTTCTGAGATAGTTTTTGTAAAACGAAACGTTAAACACAAGAACAAAAAATGTACTCCCGAGTTCGGAAACAAATATTCAAGCTGTCAACTTTAATATTCAACCAGGTGAACTTCTGTCCCTCGTGATCTCTGAAATTTTGCAAAAGAAGAACAGCGTCCTTCTTTTTATGCAAATGACGCGAGAATGGAGGATAAAATCATCATACCAATATCTAAAATTCACAGCAAAGAAGAAACTAATAACACTCAAGACAGCAGTTTGGAAAAGGATTTTGAAAACAAACGCAAAGCACAATGGAATTTATCCTGTCTAACGCAGTGTTTTTCCACCATACGGTAGACATAAGGGAATTTCCCACGACAGTTAATTTCACGGACAAAAATGAAAGAAGCAGGGAATCAATAACAGATTTTTACAAAACAGGTTGAGGACAAAGATGTCGTACTTCAGAATAAAGTAAATAAAGCCACTTTAGAATCTGACTTCCTTTTGAAAGATGATTGTACCAAAAGCAAGTGTGAAAATTCATTCCCTGGGGATTGACGGAAAAGGATATATCGATTCTTCCCATGAAGGAAATGGAAAAACTGCAAAAGGTAGGCAGTTAATTAATGTCTCACTGGATTAATATAACGGGCTATTGGCGACGGTCCGGGATTAATACTGAAGGGAAAGATCCAAGGACATAATTAAAACCACTGTCAGATGATGAGAACTACACCTGAGCTGGCTCCTCACTCTCCAGACTTTCACACCATGCCAACTGGAGGATATCGAAGCCACAAGAGATTTAACGTGAACCAACCTTCGTGTGCACGAGAGGAAAAACAGCTAAAGAAAGTAGTACAAGATATAGGTAAACAAAACCAAATCGTCTTGAAGAAAGTACGTGATGAAACCCTCTAAATTTTAGCCATTAACTTACCCTCCAAGTGATTTCGACGAGATATCGCTTTCATCAATGTCTGACCAATTTTGTTAATGACAATACGTGTGTCGTCAGCAATATATTGCCGATTTTTTCTGATGATGGAATCAAGATGTGATCAGTTTTCTGATGACATATCTCGTTCATCGAATCTGGCCAGTTTTGCTAGTGACAAGATACACTTTCAAGACAACCAACATCGAGGAGGGTTAAACGAAAGCTTAAGTGTATGCTGAGTGGTGAATAAGAAGGGTTTTCAATGTTAACAAATAAACCAAATGATTTATGAAGATTTCACTTTCTTTACAGAAATGCCGTGGCATGATAACTGAATAACCTAAAAATGTAGTTTGTCTACACTTGGGTGACTTTTGGCAGTTTATCTAATTGGAGTTGACCAATCAACTACCATACATCAATTCGGAATTCATTCATCGGAGTTTTAATTGAGTCGTTCAGAAGCCAATGCATCAAAGTCCAGAAAACAAAAATTGAGAAAATTAAGGTTTTTTGATACATTGGTTTTTAAAATACGTGTTTTGTTTATTAATTTGATCAGAAAAGTATATAAAATATTTTCTCAAAGGGTAGGCCTAGCAACGAAACTAGATATGTACTGCATGTGGAAATAAAAACCTAAGAAATTTATGTAAAAATAGATTGTTTGAGATTGTTCTGTGTTTCAGCAATTCATATTGTAATGTATGGAAACGTTCGTAAATGCAACTCCATAACTGGTGAAAGTTCACATCACGGATTATATTCTGGTTTACACTGTTTCAAAAATTTTTTTACGAACGTGGCCTCAGTGTTACCAACACATATCGGAAGACGAGGAATAATTTAGTTTTTATTTCAAAGTTTATATAAAAAAATTGAATAAAAAAGTGAACTTATTCAGAATGGCTACTGAAATTATTAAACAATATATTCAGAAGATATAAAAAGGACTTCCTGACCAAGAAAAAACAAAGCAACGAGTAAATCCTTTAATAACTAAAAAAATATTATTTACCATTAAAATTTACAAAAATCAGAAAATATAAAAAAAATGGACTTAACAGCATTGGCTTCTGAGTGACTCCATTGTTGCCAGGCACGATACAAATTCAAAAACAAGCCAAGTGACATCACATTCACAATATGTACAGTAATCAGTTCCACTGCAAACACTACCGCCACCTACATTTGGCTTCTCAGAAAATGCGTCTTATACTCGTATAAACGTCCGACACAACCTCATTCAATCGCTGATATGAAAGATATACTCGGTATTTACTTCATCATCTGATTGGTCCGCGCGAGGTACTAATATATTTTGACAACCATTCAACATTTTTTTCGCTACTGCCTAGAAATGTACATTCTAGTATTTAATTTGTCATAAGATGTTTCATCGCCAAACAAGGCGATAAGAGGCCAGATTGGCCAACCAAGTTAATTGTTCACAGACAAGTCACGTGACTACCAGTTGACATATTGGTCACACTTTTTTCCTCTTCATAGTAATGACTTAGTCTACTTATGTTTCACGCTTAGGATCGTATTCTGGCTTTATGAAAGAAACTGAGAGGAATGAAGACAGTATCATTATATTCTACCAACCTACCACTATTATTTCAATGGTTGATTAAGTTTTATTGTGTAAAGTCCATATTTGGTCAATGATGGACATATACACAGGATGGCTTTTACTGTTTCAGAAGGAGAAAAATAAATCAAGGTAAAAGTTACAGGAATCGAACACGCTCCACCTACGCTCTCAGGCTGATTCCGTAGTGGATAAACTCACTGAAAACTACATATTTCAATGGACTGTTACCAAGTGATCAAGATGATAATGAGAGCTATGTTGAATTAATTTTGAAGGGTTTCTTCTTAAGTAACAAAAAAATGCTCGAATTTTAGATGTTATAAAACGTTTTGAATTTTCTGGAGCTGTGCTGTATAAAAATCGACTTGTTTAAGGGCGGCAATAGGATAAGTCATGGAATAGTGTGCCATATTGTAAAGAAAAACAATTTATTAACGCACTAGCATAATGTACAGCCGTCAAAATAAATAACGACTCACCCGATCGCAATTGCACAATTTACGTCGCAGAGCAAAACGGAAGGTAGCAATCGATAGGGATGAATGTTTTCTACAAATATCAATACATAAAATTTGTCTAACGGGCTGTCTTCATATTAAATTCGATGCTTGCTCCGATAATTTCAATACGAACCCCCAACTTTTATCACAAGTTTGGATTCTATATACAATTACAGTAAAAAAAAGTTCATCAATTTTATTTGATTTTTCACCGATTTGTAAGTGTTTGAAAATGAGATCTCCTAATGTTAAATTGATGTTTCACGTTTTTTCTTATACTTGCTACAAACATTAATTTTTCTTGGAAATTGTTTTTTCATCCTTTGCTACCCAAAAACCCAAACACAATCTATAAACGTTTTAATTGTCAAACTAAATTTACTATTTTTTATCAATAATGAAATTAATATTCATAAAAATTATGAATAGAAAATGTTCAAATTTTGACACCATGTGATTCATCTGTTACTGAAACATCGGAATTCCAAATTTCAGCTCATTACGTGCATAATTAGTAGCGCAGAGAGACTGTTTGCAAAATTCGATGATTATTATAGTAGTGGGGATTGTTCACAAAGTGAAAACAGAAATTTCTTCCAACAGATCCAGGGATTCAATCAGAAAGGTTTCTGACTTTGTCACCATCTGAATGAACTCCATACCAAAGCGCCTGAGACAGGTTATTTGACTGCAACGGCCACTACGCGTCTTTACTAATATTTATAATGTGATTTAACTCCGAACATTTATACGCTCCCGTAATGGTTTTTACGGATTTTCTCGGTCAATTTTACGCCGTTTTACCTTATTGTTTTCATCAAATCCGACTAAAATTATCTGTAGAATCCAATTCTGTGATAAAAGATGGGGATTCGTATTGCGATTATTGGAGCAAGCACCCAATTTAATATGAAGATGGCCCCTTAGAAAAATTTGATGTATTTATATTTGTAGAAAACATTACTCCCTATCGATTGCTACCTTCCGTCTTGTTCTATGATGTAAATTGTGCAATTGCTATCGGGTGAGTCGTTTTTTCATTTGACGGCTGTACATTCAGTAAATGATAGCACAGAATAACTTATTTTTATAAATGTAGTGAAACATAGACAACGCAGAACAAAGAATTTTGCTTTGAATTTGGCTTTAAAAACTGACAGTCATAACTGACAGTCACAACTGTCTTTTTTTTTACATTACCCTTGTCTTTGTCATTGTCATTGTCATATAGAGTGGGTAGGTCAGGAAAGCCCGAGGTGCTGATTCCACTAGGGAATATTGCACCAAACCCCATTGTTTTTCGATGCTCCTGTCAGAGAAAGCCAGATTCCTTAAGAAAAGCCAAAAGGCTTTTGACAGGTTCTTCGTGAATTGTATCAAGTTCTGTTCCAAGACCTAGACATGAGTGCCTTATGTGAAGCAGAGCTTCGCATTCAAAAAGTATGTGGTGGGCAGTTTCCTCCACCATATTGCATTTCCTGCAAAGAGGTTCTTTAAAGATTCCCATCCTATGAAGGTGTTTTCTTAGGTGATAGTGACATGTGAGAAATCCAACTATCACCCTCATCTTATCCCTGCTAAGACGAAGGATCTGAGATGATATTTTCATGTAAGGTTCTTGAATCATAAGCCTTGCATGTTTTTGATCGGTGGTTTGCTTCCACCTTTTTGTAGTTTCTTTAAGCATTTTTTCTCCTATCACCCTTTTTGCGGTAGTCTTAGAGATCCCGCAAAAAGGCTCAGGTAGGTCTGCAGTCCCCAGTTTGGCTAACTTATCTGCATTTTCGTTTCCTTCTACACCAGTATGCCCTGGTACCCAAGTAAGAAAGATCCTATTATGGGTCCCCAAGTCTTGTAGAAGGTTCCTACATTCCCAAACAAGTTTGGAGCTTATTTGGAATGAGTTTATTGCCTTTAAGGCTGCCTGACTGTCACTAAATATGTAGATTTTCCTATTTGAGTAGGATCTTCTATAACATTCATGTAGACAGTAGATGATAGCAAGCAGTTCCGCTTGAAATACTGTGGCATGTTTTCCTAATTTTCGGGAAATCCTTGCATTAGGTCTGACCCCACAGATTCCAGCACCTGCCTTTTAACACTACCCTTTAATATATTTTAAATATCTATCATCAGCTTATGACATGCTCTTAGTCTTCTTCCACCTCCAATACATTTATAAAGCAAATATTTCCTTTTATATTGAAACACTTCACAGTTATTGACTTACATTTCCTTGATACAGGAATCTAAGTTTTACATATATTGAATAAAACATTTCAATTTTAATATGTATAGTGAATTCTTGGCTAGCACCCTCTGCAGTATTCAAACACAAATTAATCTAGGAAATCTACTAAAACAGTCAAGACTCCCCAGAAGAAAATATATTGATATAATAAATATATGCTATTGATTTGTTCTTCGTTCCGAGGTTCTCTAAGTGGTCATATGTAACTTTAAAAAATTCATAGAAACAGCAAAGATTCTCGATATGCTGTAGTAATATAAAGGAAATAATTGTGAGATCCTCCCAGGAATGTATATTATTTCAGGTGTATAAGTTTACAAGAAATTAATCTTTTGACAAAAGTTTGCTTTCATCTTTAAATACATTATATACTTTCGAAATTACTATTTACAGACATTTTAAGTTTGTTTTCAAACCATACACTGTTAGAAGTTGCTCTTGTATTTATAGTTTTTATCCTAATCATCGACGGATAAAAACTGTTTGTTTGGGTTCTTTTAATGCTAACACAATAGATATTTTCAACGTAATAAGAAAGTTATTTTAGAAGATGCAAGGAAAGGTCTGGGAAACTAATTTAACATTGACTCACCTGGTGGTAGTCTCGACAATATTTGATATTAGTAAATATGACCAGATCTTGATTGACGATATATCTCGTTATTAGAAAAAAAACCATACATTGATATCACCATCATAAAAGTAAGCAATATCTTGACGAGATAACTCGTCATTAGCAAACTTTGTCAGATCTTGATAAACAAGATATCTGGTCAAAGAAACCTGGAGGGTTAAGCTCTCCAGATTTTTTATGTTCATAATACAAAAACTGCTTCTTCAAACGACATGGTACTTGAGATTACAGTTTAATATAGTTTAGAAATTTGGTGTTGTCATTGGTAAATATGAAGTTTGTATTCAGTATATTTTGCCGCAATTATGTACATTCCGTGCACAGTCTTTATTCCAAAATTCAACGTATTGATTAAACAAGAAAATAGAGAACGAATCTTACATAATCTATTACTTTTTGCTTTATCCAATTTTTTATTACTTATTCCTGGAGTGATTAAGTGTCGCATTGCGCAATATGGGGATATCTCTCTTGGAAAACAAACTTTTTATTTCAAATACATATTTACAAAGACGCCAAAAAGAGAAATTTTTCGGAATTACGTTATTAAAGATGGTTTGATATGTCACCGTATATGATTTTTGATTTTATCAAATGGAGCCAAATATTGTTATTCAAGACATTTCAGTAATTAATTCCTTACATTGTTTTTAAAATAAAAAGGGTTTCTGAAGTAATATTGTTTTAAGGAAGAACACCCAGAATTTTAATAAAAATTGTAAGTCTCGTTTATTTATTCGATGCGAACGGCTAAATTTTTTAAGTTTGATGGGAGTTGAGAGGCTGTTTGTGGTTCTATTGCAAGAATTACGTTTTCATAAGAAAACAGAAGGATTGTCATAAAGTTAAAGAAAATAAATCGTTGCCTAATTGAAATCTAAAAGTTTGCGAACTTTAATTCATTTTATAATATAAAGAAAGCGGTACGAAATACATTGAGTGGGGAATTTGTTTGAATTAAAATAATTGTATTTCAGACTTCTCATATAATTAAATGATGGGAAAATATTTATTTTAAAAATGCTATAATTGGCTTTTTTAAGCTGATATGATTGAATATTTTAGTTTTCGTCATTTATGAATGAACTTTTTACGTTCACAAAACTGTTCAAATAAAATACTTTAAATGGTTTGTTCTTCCAGCTAATAATGAAATTATATTACAGGATAATTTTTGAAATTCATAAGGATACTGTTGACATTTGGTTTTCTAAAGCGATTCTTATATGAGAACTTCAGGTATAAACTTTCTTAATTGGCTTTGTGCATATGAAATACAATCTTTCAACATACAAGTTTTATTGTATGGAACAAAGAAGTTGTTTAGAAAAGTAAATATGCATAATTTCCTATGTACGATTTCCTTCGTAAACACAATGACTCTAAGTGTTAAGCCAAACTCCTTTGAGTGATTTACATGCTTTGGAAGAAAAGCATATTTCCTTCTCTTGTGTAAGACAAATATTTTCTATGTTAAGTTTGTTAAAATAAGTAATTTATTTTCCATATATATATATAACTTTTCCTTTGTATTCAAGACGCAATTTAAAAACTACGTGATTGCCCCCGCTGTTTAGTAATTGGTTTAGAATTAAGAACAAAACACACATTAGTTACAGCGGTCGTTATGCAGCTAATCAAGATTACTTTGAGTTAAGAATTAAATACTCCAAAAACTTACAAATACTTTATGTTACTGTTGATAAGAAGTATTTTTAGTTGTTTCAAACCTTATTAATAATCCACAAAATATTAACATCAATAACAAAGATTTTTGAAAGCTATTTACAAATAAATTTTAATCAGTGCAGCCGCAGCTACTTTGTAAAATATACCTGGTGCATTTTTGTATTCAAAACTCATCTATCAGTTTGAAATTTT
This sequence comes from Metellina segmentata, assembly GCA_947359465.1. NCBI lineage: Eukaryota > Metazoa > Arthropoda > Arachnida > Araneae > Tetragnathidae > Metellina > Metellina segmentata. Next base: position 81,994,932 of record OX375872.1, on the reverse strand, counting down.
AAGAAGTGAGAGAGAGAAAAAAATGGCTGTATAGTCCACAAACATCATATCATATATCTTTTTCATGCAATATGATCTCAAATATCATTTCATATAATCTCTCACGAAGAGATTATATATATATATTAAGGAATTTGAAAAGTTAAAGGATTATACTTGAAGGAGCATTTAATAATGCTAGCAATCATAGAGGAAATATAAAAGTTTAGTGAGCAATGATAACCTTTTCATGTGCTCAGGGTAATGTGGCCCAACTAGTAGTTTTAAAATTAGATCTCCTAATGTTAAATTGGTGTTTCACGTTTTTTGTTATACTTACTACAAACATTAATGTTTCTTGGAAATTCTCTTTTCATCCTTTGGTACCCAAAAACCCAAACACAATCTATAATCTTTTTAACTATCAAACTAAATTTACTATTTTTTTTATCAATTTTGAAATTGATATTCATAAAAATTATGAATAGTAAGATGGGCAAATTTTGTCACCATGTGATTCAACTGTTACTGAAAAAACGGAATTTCAAATTTCAGCTCATTACGTACATAATTAGTAGCGCAGAGAGATTGTTTGCAAAATTCGATGATTGTTATAGTTCGTAGGGATTATTCACAAAGTGAAAACAGAAATTTCTTCCAACATATCCTGGGATTCAATCAGAATGGATTCTGACTTAGTAACCATCTTAATGGAATCTATACCAAAGCGCCTGCAACAGGTCATTGACAGCGACGGCCACTAAAAGTCTTTATTAACATTTATAATGTGATTGAATTCCGAACATTTATACGCTCCCTTAATGTTTTTTTTATTGATTTCCTCGGTCAACTTAACTCCGTTTTACATTATTTTTTTTATCAAATCCGCCTGAAATTTTGTGTAGAATCCAAATTTGTGATAAAAGATGGGAGTTCGTATTAAAATTATCGTAGAAAGCACCCAATTTAATATGAAGACAAATTTGAAGTATTGATATTTGTAGAAAACATTAATGCCTATCGATTGCTTCCTTCCGTTTTGTTCTGTGATATAAACTGTGCAATTGCGATCATGTGAGTCGTTTTTTTTTTTTGACGGTTGTACGTCTACAGGCGTCACTCGGATTTGCTTAAGGTCGGCAGTTGGCTAGTTTTTTTGGTAATCCATGCGTCAACGCTACCACATGTGCATTACTGATGGTGGTAGCAGTTTTGAGCATCTTTCATTACCGGACATCAGTTTACCTTCTAGAACTAGATGGTGACGCGTGTGGATATTTCTCGATATATGTGAATACTGTTAAATTTTACTTCTTCACTTCTCAAATTTTGTATTGGAAGTTTAAACTTTCATGCATCCCTTTAACTCCTTTCGACACTGGTAGCTGACAGTTACAAATAAATTGAAAAGTGTGTAAGAATGCAATCATTTTGTCTATTTTGTTATTTCAGCTTTAACCTATGACTTGTAAAACATTCATTTCAATACAATTTTTGGAAAATCAGTTTTGTATTGCAGCACAGAACTATTATTACCTTTCTCTCTTTTCATCTTACAACGATATAGTACTTCAAATATACAAATTTAATATACGTTTTGTTACTAGTAATTGAGGCTTTTGTCTAGCTTTTAAAATCTTTTATCTAGCTTATAAAATCCCCTTAGTATCTTCAACCGCGATTGTTCTTTTACAGTGCGATTTTTGGAACCTGGACTGCAAAAAACCTGGACTCCTCTGACTTCATCCCTATTTCAATTTTAAAATTTCTTTTTTTATTGTGGTTGTATAGAACAAGAAAAAGATGATAGTTACTTGTAGAAATCTCTGTGGCATAGTGTGGAAAGGTAACTTTCACTGTATGTCTGTAACAAGTTGAGCGGTATACTATATATTATTGTGGGGTAGGTACTTAATTAATGTCGCACTGGAGCAACGCCAACGGCTATTGCCAACGGCACGGGATCAATCGTGATGAGGAAGACTCGATTACAGTGTTTCGTAATTATGAACCATGGTCAACTGACGAGGTCAACATCTGAGCTGAAACACCAATCTCCAAACTTTCACAGCACGCCAACGGTAACACCTTTCAGGCCACGACATCAACAGATTAAACGTGCATCAGCCCCCGTGTACACGATGGTCTTTGGCTGGACCGAGTTTCAAAATCGCCACCTTCTGGTTGCTAATCCGTTGCTTTTCCAACTGAACTACCGCGGCCCAATTATTATGTGGAACACAGGAACACAATCTGGCCAGAAATAATTTATTATCCAGGGTGATTAAAAGGTCCTAGACAAACTTTAAAGGTGGGCTAGGAATACAAAACACACACAAACCATATTTAATAATAAATCAATAAAACCAACTAAAATTTAACCTTTCGCATCGAATAAGGATAAACAAGACTTACAATCTTCTATATAAATAAGAATGGAGTGTTTGTTTGTACATTCAATATTTTCGACCCATTTCATGTTTTCTATCCGTTTTGGACCCTTCTGATGCCGAATCCGTCTTTTTCTCGTTTGGTGTCTGTCTGTCTGTCTGTCTGTATGTTGTGCCCTATACACGTCCACGCGGTTTAAGATATTTTCATGAAAATTTGCATACAGTGAGTACTTATCTTCATTTAGTGAGTGGCATTGGTTGCGAAAGTCTGTCTGTCCGTCTTTCTGTTCTATGCTCGATTTTGTGTTTGTGTGTTTGTGTACACATCACATGAATTGTATTTCAGATATTTGATTGCATTGTATTTTATTTTATACATTAGCTATTAGTTTAGTGAATGCAATATTAAACATTTCTTTATTGTTATATTTAGTTGAGTTTCATGCTAAATCACCTGAGTAAGTATACTTAAATCAATCATAATTTGGTAGTTTTGGAAAAATTGGAATGTCTATTGAATATTACGATTACTTCTATTGCTTTACCAGTACTGCTGAAAAAGTAATTATTCTTCAAAAAATTATTATTTTTTTTTATGGAATTTCATTTTTGATACTTCATTTATTTCGAGTCTTATTTTTATTCTTTGCGCAATGAAAACGATTTTCCGAATATTTGGGACAGACGATATTTTTCAACGAAACGAGAATGAATAAGATCGCGCAAGCAGTGATATTTTTTCTGGTTCTTTCGCTCTGAATTAATTTCTCATTTCTAAATTTTGTACACTTTTAGTTCTAAGTTGTGGCAACTGTGCGAGATCAAGAGATAAAATTGAATCACAAATTAATATCTTTAGAACAATTTTTTGCGACATCTTTTATTTTGTTTTACTTCGCTGTTTCCTGTTTTAAATATTTATTATTTTAATAAATGTGTTTTCCTTCTCATCACACGCAACAGCACCACAAAGTATTAGACTTAAAAATGTTAGGTAAGTCAGTATAAATTTTCAGTGAATTTTAAGTGTAGTTATGCCATTATTGAAAGAATAATGCCGTTATTTAAAGAATAATGCCGTTATTGAAAGAATAATAATGTTTAAAATTCCAAACTAGAACTTTTTCCAACATTAAAAAATTCGTTGTAGTAATGACAGGAGAAGATTGCAAAATTTCACAATGTCTCATACCGGAGGCAAGAGTGTCACAAGTAAAAAAATATTGTTTTGTTGACTATGAGTGCGAGAGCACTCGCCGTAAATCGTAATTTTAATTAATTGAGTTGAACATGAAAAGAACTTAAGAAAGGGAATTCCAAATCTTTCTATAAATCGTTTTTTATAGTAGTAACCTTAGTATCACCTTTCGTCATTTTGTAGCTTTGTCATACAGCAATTGTGCGATGTATGTGAAATGTATTACATGAATGGATGAATTGTGTAGGATTTGTGTCCAAAGTAAGTTGTAGAAAATATAAAGATGGCGAAAGGTGTTAAAATAAATTTTTATTCTACAAAAAACGTAAGTCATTATATATTTTGATTATCTCTTCAATCTAGAGTAAACCAATTCAAACCGAGTAAGGTCGGGTATTTTGCTAGTGTTTATTAAAATTCTGGGTGTTCTTCCTTAAAACAGTATTACTTCAGAAACTCTTTTTATTTTATAAACAACATTAGGTATTAATTTCTGAAATGTTTTGAAAAACAATATTTGACCCCATTTGATAAAATCAAAAATCTTCAAAATCCTATACGGTGACACATCAAAATATCTTTAATAATGTAATTCCGAAAATTTTCTCTTTATGGCGACTTCATAAATATGTATTAGAAATGAAAAGTTTGTTTTCCAGTAGAGATATCCCCATATTGAGCAATGCGACACACAATCACCCCATGAATGAGTAATAACAAATAGGATAAAGCAAAAAGTTATAGATTCGCTCTCGATTTTCTTGTGGAATCAATTCGTTGTAATTTGAAATAAAGACTGACCTTGTATCTAATGTATACAATTGAGGCAGAATCCTTAAAGAACATATGGCAGAAAATTGCGACATTAAACTGGACAGGAAATAACTGCCTCTATAACCCTCCAAATGGCTTCGACGAGATATCTCGTCCATCAACATCTGACCTATTTTGCTAATGGCGAGATACCCATAGATGAAATATAAGATTAGAGTGACCAATGGTAACCTTTTTATGTGTTCCGGATCATGTAACTAAACCTAGTAGTAAAGGGATCATTGGACTACTTTCGTCTAGTGAATGGAATCGAACATTCAGCATCTGATTGGTCCAAGGAGCGGGAGAAGACGGTCATCCATTGATTGATCATCTTAGTGGTAGTAGACTTTGACAATGTCATCAGCATTGTCTCAACTCTACGTAGACGAGGCTATAAGACGTCAAATCAACGAACCAAGTCAATTTTTCCCAGATCAGTCACGTGACTACTAGTTAACATGTTGGTCACACAACTCCTCTCAATAGCAATGCTATTACTACGTATATTACACATCCATGTAGTTATCTCGTCATCAAGACACTGCCGATTTTTTGATGATGGTAAGTTCAAGATCTGGTCATTTCTTTTTTCTTATGACACTATATCTCGTACATCAAGATCTGGTTAGTTTTACTAATGACACGATACATCATCGTAACAACCACCAGAAGGATTAAACTCATATATAAGTTTTAAAAACAATTTATTATAAATATATAGTTTGTCAAAATAAAAGATTGGTTGGTAGGGTTTTTATGGGCCATATTTGGCCATGCTGCGCCAGACACAGGACATAAGATGTCAAGTAATGGACATGCACACACAAGGAAAATTTTTCTGATAATGAAGAGAGGAATACACTTATGGAGGATTCGAACATGCCTCGCTTACAACACGCAAGTTGCTAACGCAGTGGGCCTACCCACTGAGCCACAACGGCCCCGTCAAAATGGAAGGAAAACAACAAATAAATTTAAACACATTCAAATGTTACCTGCGGTACCAATTTTTTAATATCGTAATCAATGTGATAATTTACTGTTTATACCAAAAGGTTTCGATTAGATATATCGTCGAAATTTTGTTGATGACACTATATCCCGTCATCAAGATCAATATCTGCTCATTTTTTTTCTAATGACGAGATATCTCGTTCATGAAGATCCGCTCAATTTTGCGAAGGCCAAGATACCTCGTCGAGACAACCAGCAGCAGGGTGATTTATACAACATCGTTAGCCATTTACTAAGCACTATAAAAAGTTTAGGAAGTTGTAAAAGTAATTATACTTAATTATTTAACACACAATGTAGAGGTTTAATACTTGAGAGACTAAATTCAATCAACTATGGGGTCATCCTTGGTCAAGAAATTTTGTTTCCTTATATTTCCTGAGTTTGAATCATTTTTGGGTGATTATTAATTGTTGGAACCTTTTCCCAAGTACGTTGAACGTCAAAGTTCCTTGACTGAGAACTGGCCACATACTTCAAATATTTTCCTCTGAATATAGATTGAAGGGTAACACAAATATGATAGAGGGTATATTTCCACTTAGTATTTCAATAGCTTGCAAGCTTCACATGTATCGCGATGGCACTTCAAATAGCATTAAAATTGGAAGCAGTTAATATTCGTTTACTATTCATTTATAATAATAATTTAACCCTCTCAGCGTAGCGGGGATTTGCGAATTAGTGCTGCTCTTACCCCCCAATACCCCCCCCCAATGACTAAATAGCTACATCCTTCTCAATAATCAATGGATTATTTCAACCTTAAGAGAGATAGAGAATAATTATGTTGGACCCTTCCTTAGAACATAAAGATTTGGTACGTTTCTATTGATCCTTTCCTCGGATTACAATTAGTTTAAACGATCCTCTTTGCCCATTCTGTAGAATAGAATCCTTTGGAAATATTCCAATGCCCGTTTCCTTATAATAGAATCCTTAGAAGGATTTCGTCAATTATTTCCTTTGAATAGAATTCATGTGAATGCGAGAATACATTAATGTAATTTATGTGCGCTCCATAACGTAAAAATAGATATTTTAAGAGATTTTTAGATTTTAGAGAAGATATTTTTAATACACTCACTGCCGAAAGTTAAGCACGGTGGGAAAATGTTAATTTCCAGAAGCCAATATGAATTTGAGAGGCTGCAATTTGCTGCAGAGGTAGATGGAAGTATGCAAATGTGTTATATGACATAACAGCCAATCACGGGTTCGCGTCGAGAAATATGCAAAAAAGGTAGTTGTATAAGAAGTCGGCATTGTGAAGGGTTAGAGGAGTTGCATTTAAGTGGAAGATGGCTTCTAATGCTTCTATGGCTACCAGAAGACAAATGCCAGATAGTGAGCGCTGGCGTTCTGTGGGACGCTTTGAAGCTCTTTTCTTCGGCGTTCATCATTCCGTCATTTCACGATTATGGAAACTCTACCAAACAAGCCAAACAGTTGTCCGAAGACCTGTGGTCATCCGCCCAAGGGTTACGACCCCCGAGCATGATCGATATATAGCGGTCGTAGCGAAGCGGAATCGAAGAGCAACCTCCACACGTGTGACACCTATGTTTTCAGCGTCCATTGGTAAGACGATATCTGACATTTCTGTGCGCCGAAGGCTACACATGAATGAACTGTACGCCCTGGTACCACGAGTTTGCGTTCCTCTATCCGTCCAATCCAGAGGGTCACGATTAAAGTGGTGTCAGCAACATGTGAAATAGACTGTGACTGATTGGGCTAACGTTATGTTTACGGATGAGTCGAGATTTTACCTGGAACAAGATGACAAACGTGTAAGGGTCTGGAGAGAACAAGGCATATCCAATCGACCCCAAAATATCAACGAACATCACGTATTCTGAGGTGGAAGCATCATGGTATTGGCCGGGATTTCGTTGGGATATCGCACTGACCTGCACATCTATAGATGGGGTTCTGTGATTGATGTCCGGTATCGGGAAGAAGTCCTAGAACCCACTGTGAGATTGTACGCTGCAGTAGTTGGTTCTTGTTTCGTTTTAATGGATGATAATGCGCGTCCCCATATAGATGGCATCGTCAGCAACTATCTGGAGAGTAAGGTGATTGCGCGTATGGTTTGGCCGGCGTACTCGCCCGACCTTAATCCCATTGAAAATCTTTGGTATGCTCTCGGCCGTGCTGTGCCTGCACGTTTCTCACACCCAGCTACTCTCACAGAGTTGCAAACTGCTCTATAGGAGGAATGGCGATTACTTGACTCTAGGGTTGTTGATCACCTCATAGAAAGCATGGTCACGCGATGTAAACTTTGTATGAGGATGAGGGGTGGTCACATACCCTATTAATGTCGTCGGTTTTGTTTATTTGTTTTGGATTCAAACATCATTTTGTTAATGACTCCAATATGCTTCATCCTATAATTTATGAAAATTCAATAGTGTTTTCATCTTTGTATTTAATTCTTTGTTTTGTTTCATGCATAAACCTATTTGCTACTTTCCTGCTGCATTTCATGTCGATCAAAGCTGTACTTGTTGTTTTTTACACATTTTACCTTTCGTGATTAACTTTTGGCAGTGAGTGTAGATATGCAATATCGTATCGTTGTTCACAATTGACAGTACCCGCATTTTCATAACCATCCCCGAATAGTAGTCCCATATTGCCTTCACAGCAAATTACGAGGGAAGCGGTAGACCAGTTGGAAGAGTAACAGATTATCAATCGTAGGGTTGCGAGTTCGAAACTTGGTTCAATCAAAGACAGTCGTATACATGGGGTGTTAAATATGTATTGGCCTCAAATGTCCAAAGGTTTACAGGGTCTGGAAGTCGATTACTTGAGTGGGGTGCCAGCCCAGGTGTTGCTTCATCCTCTGATGGTGGCTCAAAATGATGTGGTGTTTCCTCGGATTTTTCACTTTGGAATTGATCCCAGACCTTCGCCAATAGCCTGTTGTTATGTTCCAGTGCGATGTTGATTAACTAACTATCTACCTGGAAATTGCACACCAAACAGTTAGTTGCTCTGGAAGGGGAAAGATCTTTCATGAATTAATCTTAGAATTTCTATTTGGTTGTGTACTACATATATCGAAAATGAAGCCTGAAGAAACTGAACGAACTACGTGGTCTAAAGGGATCGTATTTGTATTGTTGGTAATTTTACCTGTCTGATTCCATAGTGTCATTGAATTAGTAAAAATACGTTTACAAATTAGTTATAATAATTTATTTAAAGTTATACCAAAATAAAAAATAGTGCCCTTACACAAAAAATTGCCCTTACAGTTTTAAGGGATACTTGTCTAAATTCGTTTGGAACAAATGGTTGTGGTATCTACAACATGTTTTATATTTTAATTTGTGTGATAATCAAATTAATTTTTCATCTGTTGTGTATATTCCAGAAAACTCACTCGTGTCTCTCAAACTATATGTTTCAATATAACATGCGCTTTCTTGATAGCGTAGCCGTGTTCTTTGTAGATAATTGAAGTAATGTCCCTCTAGAGCAACGCCACAACGGACTATTGGCGATGGTCTAGGATCAATCCCGAAAGTATTGTATAATATCTCGTAATGGGGGGTCAGATGAAGAAGTCCCCACCTGAGCTGGAACCTCACTCTCCAAACATCGTGAGGAGACATTAAAGGTCATGACAGATTTAACATGAACCAGCCACCACGTACTCGTGCTTGTATGGATTGAGTTCCGAACTCTCAATATTAGATCTAGGATCGAAGAAAATAACAACTCCTAATACACGGGGAATAATAACAATATGTAAAATAATTAATAAAAATTATCTTACATATAAAAGTTGTACCAAAAGTAAAATGGGACACTTACATAAAAAACTCTTCGTTGTTTTAAGGAATACTAGGCTAAAATCAATTGGAACAGATGGTTGTATTATCTACAAAATGTGTTGTATTTTATTTGTTAATCAGATTATTTGTTAATAATATTTTTTGTTAATAATTGTTTTTCTAATCTGATTTTCAACTATTGTATATTTCAGGGAAATAAATTATGCGTTTATTATATATGTAGATATTGCTATCTAACACTTACTCTTTCATTATAGCAGCGAATCTTTGATCTTTGATCTGAGGACTCCCACTATACGTTGAATAATAACAATTAATTAAAATAGTTTTATTTAAAAGTTGTACCAAAGCAAAATTGTACACTTACTTAAAAACACTGCGTTTACAAGTGATACTAGCCTAAAATCAATTGGAACAGACGGTTGTATTATCTGCATGTAGTAATTTAATTTGTTAATTATATTATTTGTTAATATGACTTTCAACTATCGTATACTTCAGAAAACTCAAAAGCGTGTATTGAGACATGTTTCGATATTACTGCAGATCATATGCTTTCTGAACAGCCGAACAGCGATAGTTGATAGAGGGAAAATGTCAGCTCGCAATATACAGGGAATAATAACAATGCGTAGAAAAATCAATAAAAAGTTTTTTACTTAACAGTTGTACCAAAGCAAAAAGGTGCACTTACATAGAAAACTGTGTTTAAAAAAGATAATAGCCTAAAATCAACTGGAACAGAAGGTTGTACTATCTACGACACGTATTGTACTTTTATATGTCATCACATATTATTTGTTAATATAATTTTCAACTATTGTATATTTCAGAAAACTCAACTGTGCGTATTGAGATGTTTCGGTATATTGCTACATAACAAGCTTTCTTGACAGTAGAGCAGCCATCTTTGATCGGGAAAAAACAGGCTCACAATATACGGAGAATAATAATAAAAGCTGCACCAAAGTGGTTAGTTGGATCTCTCTTTTCTCGTGTGACAGTGCTTCCGTTTTGTGTTCCCTCCTTATTGGTCAACGGTCTCATATCTTTGGGCAGGAAAAAGCTATAAATGTGAAAACAGTTGGGTGCCAACTCTGATACGTGGGATCTTAATTTCTTGCAGAAGGCACTAAGGGAGAGAGACAGTTTCATTTATCAAGGCGGGTGACACAAATTGAGAATTATTTTCCCTCAGATACGATAATCATGAATGATTGATCTGTTCTCAATATACCAGAAATTGTGATCTGTGGTTAGATTGCTTAATACAAAAAGCGAGCGACGACCTTTGCTTTTCTGAGTTCGTATCAAAAGCATTTCTTAATTGATTCCATCTGCCTTACCCCTTTTGGCGGTTGTCTCAAGGAGGTATCTCGCCATTAGTAAAACTGAGCAGACCTTAATCGTCTAGATGTCTCGTCATTAGTAAAAAACTGGTCAGATCTTGATCTTGACTGTCAGCATCAAAAACAGGTAATACCTTGATGACGATATATCTCGTCATTAACAAATTTGATCAGATCATGATGGTCAGGATATTCCGTCACTAGAAAAATACTAACCAGATCACCATCATCATGAACAAATTGGAAATATCTTGATGGACGAACTATCTCGTCAGTAACGAAATTGGTCAGTTCTTGATGGACGAGATATGTCATCGAAATTACTTGGAGGATTAAGACAGGGACTGCTCATCGCAATTTTAAATTCTGTGGCCCTAACGCAAATGAGCACGGCCCCTAATGACTAATGACTAAATAATTTATATATTGGTTCAAAGAATCCATGGATTCTCCCAACCTTTAAAAATATGCTATGGCCTTTTCCTTGGAGTACAATTATTCGAAACGATTCTATCGACTCTTTCCTCTGATTACAGGCCGCGATGGCCAGGTTGGATGAGAAACGGAATGTAAATCGGAGGGTCGTGAGTGAATCCAACCAAAGAAAGAGGCCTGGTGCACGTTAAATCTGTCGGGACTTAAAATCCCCTCAAGTTGGCGCGGCGTGGAAATTAGGGGAACGGTGCCTTCTCAGGTGAGACCTCGTCATATGTCCGTAGAGTTGGGTGCCACCCCAGGTGTTGCTTCATCCTCTGATGGTGGCTCAAAATTATGCGGTGTTATCCTCGGATTCTTCCCTCAGGGCGTCATCTGACCGTGGTTCAAAATTACGAGGTGTTGTCCTCGGATCTTTCCCTTAAGGGACTGATCCCGGACCGTCGTCAATAGCCCGTTGTGTTGCTCTAGTACGACGTTAACTAAAAAATTACCAATTATTCTTCCCTCAGGGATGGATTCTGGACAGTCGCCAATATCCCGTTGTATTGCTCCAGTGCGACGTTAAATAAAATATCTAACGTGGATTACAATACTTGGAAACTTCTATATTGTTCGTTTCCTTCAAATCGAATCCTTTGGAAAGATTATTGTGTGTGGTCCTTTCCTTATAATAGAATCTTTTTGAAAGACTATTAGTCAAAACTGTTAGAATGACCCAGAAGTTAAGCAAGAAGACTGCGAGTTGCAAGTTGGAATTATTCATGTAAACCTGTCAGAAGGTTAATACTAATGAAACCTTTCTTCAAGCCTTATTTCTGTAGCATGTTATTTCTGTGTACTTTCTTTATTCTTTTTTTACTTTATAACACAGGATTAATTATTGAAGCGCTGTAGCAGAGAGTATTGTAACAGTTCATCTTGTTTATCGATTAAAGCTTTATCGTAATTCTCCATTCTAACTCTGGCTACGATAAAATAATTCACTTCAAAATCGATTTCGAGGCTTTGCTGTTCTCTAGATAACATTTAAATCCAGCGCATAAAATGATGTTCTTTTAGAAGGTTGCTACTTTAATAGTTCTTATTCGATTAAAGCATTAAATCAATCTAGTATTTAGGGTTCTTAACTTTTGTTATTGCTTTTATCGGGGACTAATACAGAGTTTGGGAAAGATTAATTTAAATTACTTGCATTAATCTCTGTGATTTGCGATTTTTTTTACATACACGCATACTAATCTATTATAATCTGGTTACTATTCTTGTTGATTACAACTCAAATGAACTTGCTAAAATAGTAAACTGAAATATACAAAGACTACCTTCGTTGTTCTGGGGTCTCAGATGTTTGAACTTCTGTATTAGCGTTATTATTTAGAAGTACGAAAATAACAATAACTAGAAAAAGTGCGTGTATATAGGTTTTTGTTATACAAAGTCTATTACAAGACCATACAAGCAACCATGTGTATTCTTGATTACTTAGTATACAGGGTGTTTCAGTGAACCGTTTCAGAACTTCTAAGAAGGGTAGGGTACATCCTGACGAACCAAAATCATATATACCAATGGGCAGTCAGAAAAGCTTTCCTGACGCGGTAGATGGCGTTGTGCGAAAATCCCGAGCTTTCGTGTAGGGAATCTTCATTTCGCACAAGAACGCCAAGTTAGTAGGATGGATGATTACACGATCGCAGAGTTAACCGATATGCATTTGGCGTACGGGGCTGCAAATTGTAGTGGGCCAGCCGCACAGCGTTTGTACGCGGAACGATATCCGACGAGGCGTATCCCCAGTCATAATTTCTTTGCAAGACTGCACCAGAGGTTAGCTGAGACAGGTTCATTAGAAAGAGCTGACAGGGACTGGGTAAGAACAGCACGGACTGCAGACGTCGAACAGAATGTGCTGCAGCATGTACAGGGGAATCCAAGAACGAGTACACGAAGTGTAGCAAACGCAGTCGGGGTTTCCCATTGCAGCGTCTGGAGGATTCTCCGAGAAGAAGACATGCATCCGTTTCACGTGCAGCGTGTCCAGACACAGCAACCGGAGGATTATGCACCTCGTATTGCTTTCGCACAGTGGTACCTTGGAAAATGTGCTACAAATCCCCTTTTTCCTGCTGAAGTGTTGTTTTCCGATGAGGCATCCTTCACAAGGGAAGGAATTTTCAACACGCATAACGACCATATCTGGGCGGTCGAGAACCCGCATGCAATACGACGTCGTGCAGCACAGATTCGATTTTCTGTCAATGTATGGGCCGGTATTATGGGAGATCACCTCATCGGACCTTACCTGTTACCGTCTCGTCTAACCGGACCTAACTACTTGCTCTTTCTGCAGCAAGTATTGCCACAACTTTTGAGAGATGAACAGATTTCTGCATCGACGCAACAGACAATGTGGATCCAACACGATGGAGCCCCTGCCCATTATAGCGGAGATGTTCGTAACTACCTGGATGTCACATTTGGTCAGCAGTGGATCGGACGTGATGGTCCCGTGCGTTGGCCTGCTCGGTCACCCGATCTATCATGTCTTGATTTTTATTTTTGGGGTCATCTGAAATCGCTAGTTTCCGACACCCCTGTTGACAATGTTGAGGAGCTGGTTGCAAGAATTGCAGTAGCTGCCGGAGAAATTCGAGATATGCCTGGAGTATTCCAGAATGTTCGGATGCCCATGCGTCGGAGATATGAGGCGTGCATTGTAGCCCGTGGAAGAAACTTCGAACACTTACTTTAATCCATGTACCTTTTGCTTCTTTTCATGTATTATTAAAACGATTTCTCACTTACGGTTTCTTTTCTTTACGGTGCTTCTGTGTACAACACCGCTTCAGGAAAGCATTTCCGACCCCACATTGCTATATGATTTCGAGTTGTCAGGATGTACCCTACCCCTCTTAGAAGTTCTGAAACGGTTCACTGAAACACCCTGTATAATTGATTCATCTCCTATGGTAACGAAAGATAACAATGAAAAGTAAATACGAATGCGTAAAATAAAAAAGAGTGATTAATATTTTATTTTATGACCATCGCTTTTAAATTGTAAAGTAGACACTATGAAATCAGAGCTTATAAAACATGATATAGTATTCCTTGCTTCCAGGTTCTTTTACAGCTATACATAATGGTGTTGACTACACAGCATCTCATCTCTTAAACCATATGTTTTTATCATTTAATGTCCTTGATCTTTCAGCTTTATACCTACATTGCTTATATGCACTGAAGTGGCAAAAGTCATGAAATAGCAATATGCAAATATACAGCTGTAAATAGCATCGCGTAAGAAATGTATAAATGGGCAGTGCATTGTGGTAGGGCTTTCATTTGTACCCTAGTGATTCATGTGAAAAGTTTTCTGACGTGATTACAGCCGTACGACGGGAATTAACAGAATTTTAACGCAGAACGCTAGTTGAAGCTAGACGCATGGGGCATTTCATTTCGGAAATTGTTAGGGAATTCAACGTTTCTCGATCCCCAGGGTCAAGAGTGTGCCGAGAAAATATAATTTCAGACATTACCTCCCACCATGGACAACGCAATGGCCGACCGCGTCGGCTTAATTACCGACACTAGCAATGTGTGCGTAGAGTATTCAGTGTTAACAGACAAGCAACACTGCGTCAAATATCAGCAAAAATCAATGTAGGAAACGTACGACAGACGTGTCCGTAAGGACAGTGCAGCGAAATTTGGCGCTGATGGGATATGGCAGCAGAAGACCGACTCGAGTGCCCTTACTAATAACCCGCCATCGGCTGCAGTGCCTCTGCTGGGCACGTGAACATATCGGTTGGACCCTTTAGATGACTGGAAAAACGTTACTCGATCAGATGAGTCAAGATTTAAGTTGTTAAGAGCGGATGGGAGGGTTCGAGTGCGGCGCAGACCCCACGAGGTCATGGACCTAAACTGTCAACAAGCCACTATGCAAGCTGGTGGTGGCTCCAAAATGGCATGGGCTCTTTTTACATGGCAAGAACTGGCTCCTCTGGTCAAACTGAACGAGTCAGTTACTGGAAATGGTTATGTTCAGCTACTTGGAGACTATTTACAGTCAATCATGGACTTCATGGACTCAAACAACGATGTAATTTTCCAGGAAGACAATGCTTTCTCGATTGTTTTGAGGAACATTCTATACGTTTCCAGCGAATGATTTGGCCACCTAGATGGCCAGACACGAATCCCATCGAACATATATGGGACATGATCGAAAGGTCAGTTCGTGCACAAAATCCTGCACCGGCAACAATTTCGCAATCATGGACGGCTGTAGAGGCAAAATGGCTGAATATTTCTTCAGGGGACTTTTGACGATTTGTTGAGTCAATGCCACGTCGAGTTGCTACACTCTGTAGGGCAAAAGGAGGTCCTACACGATATTAGGAGGTATCCCATGACTTTTGGCACTCAAATGACTTGTTATATCCAACCCCCCCCCCCAATTCCTATACCTTTTCATATCATACATCATGTTGATGAATATGCTTTAAATCATCAATATATTAAATGCATGCTTTCAACATAATTATTTTTTTCATGTTGTTTATCAGGATGTTTTACTTCCTGTATTTTAACTTCATGTTATTTGACCAACATATGTTTAAAATACCATTTATTCTGCCATAAAATTCTTCCACTTGATTTTCACTATCCGGTATTTTTAATGTTTTAAAATTTATATTGTTTGTATTATTTTATCTTACACTTAGTACAGTTTGTTCGTTTACGAACCTTGCTATACAAAAACTTAATTCCGTACCATTCCTTGAAAATACGCTTGCGGGTAAATAAAACTGAAGTACGGCGTTTTCTCCATCAAAAGTACTGCATGTGTAGAAAAAACCAAATTGCAATATGCCAGTTATAAGCAACTAAGTAGCCTTTTCTCTCTCAAAGTTCGTGCAGTTAAATAAAACTGAGATATGCCCATATTTGAAAAGTGGTTTTTCCAAAGACTAGATTTTAAAAGAATTGCAGAATATAAAACAGTAAATTAATCAGCAATAATATTCAAAATGTTCCCACAGTTGGAACCAAAATCTCATGTAAATGTTTCACTATTGATTTCACCAATCGATAACAAATTGGGCTCAGCTGACGCGAGACACCCATTATCAGGCTCATTATTAGTCCGACTGCAGTTACGCTCAGCAATCGACTTCGAAATTATCCTTAGTTACCATCAGTTATTGAAGATTCCTCTCGGAACAGATAGTCACTTATGATGATGGAGTGAAGTGTACGATGAGTAGGGATAATGACAACCGGGTGCTTTTGAGTCATAAGTCATTAATTTTTTGAGAGACAATCATTGGATTCCAAGTCCGATGCTTAACCAAAATAGAATGCATAAATGCAGGTGCTGCAGATATGTTTATCAATAGTTTTTCTGTTACACCCTTGACATTACTTTTAATACTAGGGGGCTCCGCCGCTGCTCGCTTACTCTCGCCAATATTTTTACTGAACAATGTACTTTATCTGATCACATTTTTGTTCTTTTCACTAAAATGCTATAATCTAACTTGTAATTGAATAAATTTAATTTCAGCAATATTTGGAAAATGTAATTGTTCCACTTGTGATGAATGATGTTTCCGTTTCGACATTTGATCTAGTTTGTGACAAAACATAACTGTCCAACGAATTCAAGAAATGAAGTAATTACAATTGAAATGTTAACATAAGCATCAGTTTTATAAGCACAACATACGCACTTGTTTTTTCATAAAAATAATCGAACTTGACTGGTGAATAATAATATAATAATAATGAATAATATATATATATATTTATATTATTAATTATTAGTATAATATATATATATATATTATTAATTATTATTATATTATTATTCAACAGTCACGTTCGATTATTTTTATGAAAAAACAAAACAAAATCAATGGTTACATTGCAATTTTGAAGCTTTTAAAAAAAATAACATCATTTTTAAGTTCTGAAGACGGTATCCAATAAGGCTGGGTCGAACTAAAAGTTGTATTTGGATGTATTTGATATTGCTTCATTGTGTTTGAACCACTTTTACAGAAAACGCAGGGAAAGAATAGAAGCATTTCTTCCCTAAATCTGACAAAAAAGCAACTGCTACAAACACAAGTTTCACAGAAAAAAAAGAAGCTCTTACTACTATCGCTGGGACAGATATCAAACGTCAGGACCGAATATCGGCCTTCTCTGATCTTGGAGTCAAGAGAGCTGCGTCAAGAACACACAACAAACGCTTGTCATCGTGCAAAGTGAAAAGGTTGTGTGTTCTTGATCTGCACAAATATCCTTTGCTCAAGTTTCTTTCATGGAGTATTTGTCTCAGAAAAGATGATACAGTTTCTAAAGTTTAAGAGATGTAGTTAAGATAAGCAAGATAAAATAGTACAGAATGAAAACTATCTTTTATTTTGGATGTTTTTGTTACTGTAGGACACGAATAATACAATTCTTTTGTGATTTGATACATGAAATTTGTGAACACAACAACCAACCATGTTATGAAAAAAAATTATTGAAGACAGGGTATGGTAATGGTAATTTTAGTTAACGTCGTACTAGAGCAACACAACGGGCTATTGACGACGGTCCGGGATCCTTCCCTGAAGGGAAAGGGCCGAGGACAACACCTCGTAATTTTGAACCACGGTCACATGACGAGGCAACACCTGAGCTGGCACCCCACTCTCCAAACTTACATGCCAACCCAACGTGAGGACTTTCGGCCACGACAGATTTAAGGTGCACCAGCCGCCTCTACACCATACGCTTACAAACATCCATGCCCGGACCCGGATTCGAACCAGGAACCTTCCGATCTAGAGGCTAACACCTTAACCACTATACCGGTTGGTCGGCGACAGGGTATGAAGGGTACCTAAGACCCAATACAGTTTTCGGGCCCCTCATGATCAAAAAATGTATATCACAAGTAACGTTTAACTTGTAAAAATGTGAAAATTTCCTCTTTTTCTTTAAAAGTAATCGGACGCTATCATTATTATTTTGTAATGCACACACACACCGTCAATAGCATGGAATATTATTATTCTTAATCCAAAAAATTCAAACACAAATTACAATCAAAATTCAAGTCAACAATACAAACAGAACAAAACAGAGATTAAAAACAAAGGAGGTGGTTTCTAGTTTTACAAGACAAGGTAGTGCATAAAAGGAATAGTTATTGGTGACCATGATCACGGTTACACGTCAGAAAGAACACACTATTATTATAAAACAATGACTTTTTAACCTAGAAAACAGACTGCACATAAGAGTACATTAAGTTTTCACATTTCCAGGCCCCCTTACTGAGGCACAATGCTACCGGGCACCTTTACTATGTGGGGGCCCTGATGGAAAAAACTTGAAAAGAACCCATCCCGATCGGAAATGACATAAGACTCACGAACTCATAACCTAATGAATTATTGTATTCTTTGAATAACCCATAATTAGAGTTTTAACCCTCCTATGGTTTATCTTCGCGTCGAAAACAAACCACTCTGTAGTGTCCTGTCTCTGATGTAAAAATGTGTCCCCAAACTGTCTACACAAGGGATAGTTTGTTTTTTCAACTTGACTCTTCATTCCCCTTGAAGTGATAACGTTGTTTTGTCTCGATAAGGTATCTTGTCATTAACTGACCACATCTTGATGGATGAGATATCTCGTCATTAGCAAAATTTACCTTACCTTGGACGATATATCTCGTAGAAACCACTTGGAAGGTGGGTTAATGATTACTCTCTAGGAGTATTCTTTCTGTTATAAACATCGTTATAGTAGAATTTAAATCGATATAAATAAGAATGGAGTGTTTGTACATTGAATACTTTCGACCATTTCAAATTTTCGATTCGTTTTGGACCCTTCTGAAGCCAAATCTGTCTCTTGCGCGTTTGGCGTCTGTCTGTTTTTCTGTTCTATGTTCGATTTTGTGATTGTGTATTTGTGCAGGCATCACATGAATTTTATTCCAAATATTTTATTGCAATGTGCTTTATTTTATACATTATATATTAGTTTAGTGAATGCAATATTAAACATTTCTTTATTGCTATATTTAGATAAGAGTTTCATGCTAAAACACCTGAGTAAGTATTCTTAAATCAACCATAATTTGGTAGTTTTGGAAAAACTGGAATGTATATTGAGCTTTACGATTACTTGGATTTCTTTACCAGTACTGCTGGAAAAGCAATTATTTTTCAAAAAATTATTTGTTTAATGGAATTTCAGCTCTGATACTTTATTTAGTTCGAGTCTTATTTTTGTTCTTTGCGCAATGTAAGCGATTTCCGAGTATTTGAGACAGACGATATTTTTCAACGAACTGGAATGAAACTGAAGCTTGTGTTGGTTAATCGCGCGTGCAGTGATATTTTATGTTTCTTTCGCTCTGAATTAATTTCGCATTTCTAAATTTTGTGCACTTTTTTTAATTGTAAGTGGCAATTGTGCAAGATCAAGAGATAAAAAAGAATCACGAATTTTAATATCCTTAAAACATTTTTATTTCCCGACAACTTTTATTTTGTTTTATTTCTCTGTTTTCTTTAGTTTTCTGTTTTAAATATTTATTATTTTAATAAATTGTATTTCCTGTTCATCACACCAATACAACTCCAAAGTATTCAACTTAAAGTGGCAGTAAGTAAGAATAAAGCAAATATTAAGTTTAATTATGCCGTTATTTAAATATTAGTTAGGTTTAAAAAATCCCAATTAGAACTCTTCAAACATTAAAAAAAATCCTTTTTTGTAATGTTAGGAGAATATTTCTAAATTCCACAATGTCGCATTCCTGATGCAAGAGTGTGCCACAAGTAAAAAAATATTGTTTTGTTGACTATGAGTGCAAGAGCACTCTCCATAAACTGTAATTTTATTAATTGAGTTGAACATGAAAAGAACTTAAGAAAGGGAATTCCAAATTTCCATCAAAATCGTCTTTTGTAGTAGTAACCTTTGTGTCACCTTTCGTCATTTTGTAGCTTTGTCATACATCAAGGGTGCGATGTATGTGAAATGTATTACATTAATGGATATGCATGTGTAAGATTTGTGTCCAAAGTAAGTTGAATAAATTATAAAGATGGCGAAATGTGTTAAAATATTATTTTATTCCACGAAAAACGTAAGTCATTATATGTTTTGATCATCTCTTCAATTTAGAGTAAACCAATTCAAACGGAGTAGGTTCGGGTATTTTGCTAGTATATGAAATAAAAGAGGTATATTTCGATCTGAAAGCTTAGAGCTACCCATCGGAAAATACCAAAAGGCAAATTATATTTTAGTAAGAGCAACACTAATACTACGCACAAGATCTGACTTTAGAATCGAAATACAACATCATAAAGTAAGCATCTAATATCCCAGAAATTTTCACGATGCTTAGATCATTTAAGGAGTCGCAAATGATAAACACCGCAGCGTATATACAAAACATATTCTCCAGTAACGACTCCTGTAATCAGTATAAAAAGGAGAATATACAGAGCCGTTTTTTAGGTATTTCGAATTGTGTTTTCTTGCTATTCATGTATTTAAGAATATTAATTACATCTCATCAAAAAAATATGACGTCATAGGAGTATGTTCCTGCGTTTAACAGAGGAAGAATTGTGACTTACCAAAACTGCAGATTATTCTTCCGAGAAATCGATAATCTTGGGCAAAATCAAGCCACAGTGATGCGAGTATGAAATCGATGAGTGCAGGAGAGACAAACGGACCAATGTGAACAATTTCAGCACCCTCATCATAACACTAAGCGAAAGGACCTACATTTAGTGCGGATGACTATCACGGATCGAACTGCAACATCAAAATCCCTAGCTTAAGAACTAGTATGTGTTGCACAACAGCCTGTGTCAGCATGTACAATTTAATTCCGTCTGCTTCAGCGGGGAATTTTGTTCGAGGTGTCCGTTGCTTCGACTACCTTCGACTCCGTCACAAGTGTATGCGGCTGTAAATGGTACGTAAATGTACATGGACAAACGAATGACATGACATCGTCCTTTCAGACAAATCTTTATTCCTCATGCACCACCACTGTTGTCGTATCCTAGTCTGGCGGTACAGTGGCAACAGATTGCATGATTCTTGCATTATGCACCAGCGTTATGGATTTCATCTACTGGCGTTATGGATTCTACTCCCGCACAGGCCGAGTGCGCTATCTTATACACTCAACAGCCATCGCTAGACCTCTGCATTTGTGAAGCAAGTTGTCGTCCCTTACTTTCAGGGCTTGTATATAACCAGTTTTCAATGGGACAGTGCTCAACCATGGCATGCAACGTACAACATTTCTTCACTGTCCACCAAGTTTCACTTTTTCATTGGCTAGCTCATTCACCAGATCTGCCACACATCGTACATGTCTGTTCGATGATCACCCAACGACCTGAACACCACAGACCACCTGCGGTTACGACATATTAACTTTAGCTAAGTGTGTAAGAAACATGGATTGGCATACCCCAAACACACATCCAAAGTCTCTTTCTTTCAATTGCCGGGGCGTATAGCAGCAGATATTGTCGTCCATGGCGGCTATACAAAATACTCTCCGCAAGTTGAGCGGAGTGATAATTTCAATCACACCACTACTGTGTATACTGTGTACTGTAAATATGACTTTGAGATATCTATTGTCCTTCGTGGTCTTTTATTTTTAATTTAATAACAAAAATAAATTTTAAATAAAAAATTTGTACAAAAGTAGTTTAAAAAGATTGAGGATAAATGAAACGAAAATAGATTAAAAAATAATTAAACGAATATTCAATTTTATTTTTATTCACGCATAGTGAATTGTAATGAATTATGATGGATTGTTTTTCGACTTCAAAACTAAATTGAATGAATGAGCTAACTTCCTACTTGAATTGCTTATCTTATTACACCAAGAAAGAACAAATCCTATATAACGAGAAAGAAATTTCAATTTATTATTTTATTTTTTTTAGTTCTATTTTCTGAGATACTTTAATGACCGGGATTATTCATCCCTTTCATCGCTAAGACTTCTGGTTGCAAAACATCTCTCAGGCCCATTAAGGGAAATGTCATAGGTACTAGACAGTAAAGTATGTTGCTTTTAGAGAAATCTCGAATCTGCTCTGAAAATAAGCGACATGATCAAAGGAGTTGATTTCTCTCCTTCCTTGTACTCAATGCTTTTTCTCAGAGACAATCTTAAAACGCAAGTAGTTCAAAACCTTTACTTGTTTTGAAGGGGAAAACCACGATTGTATTCGGAAAAACAACTTGCCGCAAAATATATTCATGCTTAATCATCAAACAAAACAATTGTTCGTTTTGAACAAGTATCTCAATTAAAATCAAACTGTTCTCGACCTGTACGTAAAAATGGCTCTACGTGTTTCGTGTTCTTCTAACATTAACGTCGACGGCTTAAAACAGAAACTCATTAACAGACGAAAATAATTTTTGACTGTACAGTCGGCATAAAAACTATCTAACAAATTTTTAAGTCAAAATATAGAAATTATAACCATTTTGATAGCGTTATATATCTTCCAAAACAAATTGTAATATGATTATGTACTTATCATGAAAAAAGCAATTGGTGTCTTCAAAAATGTCAGTTAATGAGTTTCTGCTCTATACCGAAGATATAAGTTTTGAATAAAGTTTCCAAAATGGGTACTGAAATCGATACAATAAGAAACTACCTTCGATCGATACGATTAAAAGGTTTCTAACCTAAAAACATACAAAATGGTATAATATTGAAAACGTGTGGCAGGGCAACAAAATAAGTCAAGAAAAGAAGCAGTGACCTTTTCCAGATGTAGAACTCGAAATCCTTGTATTTCAGCATACCTGGAGAGAATCGGAATATACAAGGTGTTTCGAAAATATCTGACAGAATTGTAATTTGGTAGAGGGGCCCAAAATAAGCATTTTTTGTCGAAGAAATGCGCGTTTAGGTGGTAGAGGTAGATCAGTCAGTAACATAGTTTCTGTGGCGTAAGGCGTCATTTCCCGCTCGGATTTTCAACGGCATGCATTGCTACACGAATTCGGAGCTCGCAGATTTGCATCTGATGCATAGGGTGGCGAGCGGAAAGAAAAGATAGTTTATTTTCAAAATGCTTTTAAAATTCAAAAAATTATTGTTTTTAAATATATTAAAATGTTTATTTTGGGTCCCTCTACCATCCTTTACAATTTGGACAGATTTGTATGGAGACATCCAGGGTAGCGTGGGGACTCTGCTCTTACTATCGCATGCCACAAATGCCTACAACATGCGTTATAGTCTAGGGTGCCAGCTTCTTTGATAGCCAGATCCCTTTGGTAGCCATTTCTGGCAGACTTACAGCACAGCGGTACGTAGACGACCGGTTGTGTTACCGTTCCTTTTGCGACACCCCGTACTTACTTTTCAACAAGATAATGCCCGACCGCACAAGGCACGTGTTGCTATGAATTGTCTTCAAGCTTTCCCAACACTTCCTTGTCTCCTGATCTCTCTCCCATAGAGCACATTTAGGACGTTAATGGAAGGCGATTGTAACCATCCCGGAATGTTGACCATTTAGCCCGACAGTTGGAGACAATTTGGCAAGAAATGCCGCAGGACATCATCCGGGAACTTCTTCAGTCTATGCCACGGCGGGTGACAGTTTGCATCCAGGCCAGAGGTGGATCAATGCCTTATTGACTTCTTCCCTTTGTAACGGTCAAACTCTGAAATAAATCATTCAATTGTTCTGAAATTTTAATTGTTCTATGTATGTTCTTCACATCCACCAAATTTTATCACAATCGGACAACCTCTTCTTGATGCGTCGAATTTTTTTCGTCATAAGGTGTATATTTATTTTTCTAAAACACCCCATAGCTAACGAAAATAAAGTACAGTAGTAGGAGCTGCATTCTAGTTGTCATAATAGAGAGAGATGTGCACTTCTAAGTCTGCTTTGTGCTTAGACAGGTTTAGAGGATTTTAAGGCTGGGATTCAACTAATGGTCATAATAGTTAAATAGAGAACTGCGTTGCCTTTCACATTCTGCACAATGAATTTCAGAATATGTTGTTTTCCTGACTGTACACAAGAGTTGAGGATGTATTCAGAAAGTAATATAGCAGGCATAATTTAAGAATTTCGTTCTTTTGAAAGAAATATACAGCAGAAAGCGAGTTAATGGGATACACCTCAAAAGTGAAAGGTTTTTATTTCAGTTATGTTTAAGTGCAACTGTGGCAATAATTTAGAATTATGTTAAGATGGTTTTTAAAAAATGTTAGCATTTTTTTCCCGTATGAAATAAGTAATTTTAATCCGGAGTTACGACTAATAATTTTGCTTGTATATTTTAAAGTTTTTTCGCTAACTTTTTCTAAATATCAGGAGACAGCGAATTCTTTGTGAATTCCATTTCATTGTGATATTAATGAATTCAACGTACTTTTTAAGTCGAATGTTATCTTCTTTCAGAAAGCATTATTTCATCTTAAACTGTATACAATTTAAATTATATGTAACAGGAACTATTTAAATTTTAGTACTTGTATCACATGAAAACATCTGCTTTAATCTAGAGAAATATGTTTTCTCCCTTTTTAACGATGCGGTTCAAAATAGTTTCATACGTACTGAAAAGATTTTGCAATCAACTTTCAGACATTTAATTTCATAAAAATAACGAACATTTATGATCGTTCATTTAATTAGTCGACTACTTTTCTGCTGGTAGAAGAAATATAAAATGTTAACCAACTTTTCTAAACCATTCCAAAGATTCTAACTAACGGTATAAAAGACTAAATTTATAATTATGATTAGTAAATTGTTTTTTAAAATGTATAACGCATCGGATTTTTTAGAGAATATTTTATTAGACTGTATGCCAATCATATCAACACAAAGTTGTCATGAAATGCATTAAATAATGTCTAATGTTCCCTAACAGACTATTAATTTTTAATTAACGATGCTGTTTCTTGGTAAAAATGAATTGACAGCAGAAAAGTTTCAAAATATGTTGCTCTGCTATCCATTTTCTAGGATGATAATGTATCTTTAGCCATTAGACGAGCATAAAACACTCTCTTGTTCTTTGCACTCATAGTATGTAGGGTTTAAAAACCGTTAATTAAATACCACTAATATCCAGTTTGGGAGTTTGGTAGGAATTACCGTTACCGAAACATCATTACCGGTTTTCATAATCACTGTATTAAAAAAATTATTTTTATATTTTTAAGATCTAACTTCGGGGTTAAAATTAACGACAACGACACAGAGTAAAGTGCCGTCAGACATAATGCCGCCAGAAATTCAATATAAACAGTCATTTCTGCCGTGAGATCTTAAGTTCAATAAACAATAAAGAAATGCCACATCCACAGAAGCAGTTCTCTTATTATCTTTACTGCTTTCAAGATTTATGGAAGAAGGAATCACTATTCCAGAGTTGAAAAACCACTTCAAAATTCTTTTTGTGTTTTTTTTTTTTTTAATTTTTAATCATATCACCTTTATTTTTGAATTTTCTCGCAAAGTATTTCAGGGCCAAGACAGTCCGATTGAATGAGTAACGGATTAGCAACCTCAGAGTTGCGAGTTCGAATCCATCCAAAGACCATCATGTACAGGGGGCAAGTTAATTCTGCCGGGCCTCAAATGTCCTTCTATTGGCCTTAGTGTGGAATTTTGGAGAGTGGAACCAGCTCAGGTGTGACCTCGTCATCTGACCAATTACATTTGAAATTACGTGTTGTCTTCGGATCCTTATCTTAGGGTATGATGCCGGACCGTCGCCAATAGCCCTTTGAGTTGCTCCAATTACGTTAATTAAATTACCTACCAACCAAAACGTTTTCTAACGAGCCATGTGTGCTACTGAGATGTCTAAGGTGAAATTAACATGAGTTAGGAAATGCCACATCCATTACCATTAGCTATTTGAGAAAGAGTTGTCCTGCTAGGGACTCCCGCTAGAGTGACGTGGAAGTTTGGAGAGTGGGGTGCCAACTCAGGTGTGACCTCGTTATCTGAACATGTTTCAAAATTACGTGGTATTGTCCTCAAATCCTTTACTTCTGGATTGATCCAAGACCTAAATGTATAAATAAGGGGCAGTCGTGGCTCAGTGTATCTGCCCACTGCACTTGTAAACTGCGAGTTGTAGGCAGCGCAGGTTCGATTCCTCCCTTGTTGTATTTCTTTCTTCTGTATCAGTAAAAATTTCTTTGAGTATGTAAATTACTTGAACTGTGATTCAAAATTACCAAGCGTTGTCGTTGGATTTATCCCTTCGGAGTTGATCCCGGATCGTCCCCAATAGCCCGTTGTGTTGCTGCAGTGCGACGTTAAATAATTACCTACATATTACTTGATATTACATATCTCGTGTCTGATGCAGCAATATGGCCCTTACGCTATAAAGACCCAACCCACCAACTAAAATAAATATATAACTTGTTTTATCTTAAAACATAGTAAAGAGAGATGAAGCAGAAAGACTATGACGATCCACTATTGTCGCTTTCACTCTATTAAGTAATGACCGATGCCTCCTTTTTTATAGGCTAAATATGTCTTAGTTCCACGAGGATGCTTTGAGTTTCGGATCGCCGATGGTGATAGAACACACTAAAAAAAAACATCCCTTTCTTCTGTGCTAGTCAAGACGTCAACTCCAAGTTTGGTATCTATGATTAACAGTTGCTCTAACACTGCGTATAAAAGTATCTGATGCCTTTTTCTATTAGAAATCAGCACACTTAATCTGCAGTTGGTTGAAGGGTAATACTGTTGAGAATAAGACAATTACATACATATATACTCTGTTAAATAACAGATATGTTTGTTGTGGTAGGTATTTTAATTGACGTCGTACTGGGTCAACACAACGAGCTATTGACGACGGTCCGGGATATATCCCAATGGGAAAGATCGAGGACAACCCCACATAATTTTGAACCACGGTCAAATGACGAATTTTCGTTGTGAAGGTGTGACCGATTTTCATTGAAGATTATGCAGTTCATTATATTTCCCATTTATTTCTATCTGGTAGATGCATAGGGAAGTTTTAACAGAAGTTTGGTAGCCCTTCTAAGGATTTGTGTCAATCCCTATGTCGATGAAGTCCAGCTAAAAGGTAAATGAGATTCAACTGAGGGATTCGCTGAATTATGGCTAGAAGCCGAAGTTTCCGTCGGATGAGACGTTATTGGAACTCCTCCATGATGTTTCGCTCTAACAATACCTATTTAAGACAATAATTAATGCTGTATGGTCAGTAGATGGGTATCGTCATGAACACTGGTCAGTGTCCGGTGTTTGGAGCTGTCGTCGGAGCTGTTCGTTTAACTAACGACGCACCGGAGCAACGCAAGTGCCTATTGGTGACGATCTGAAATAAAACCTGGCCTCAAATGTCCCCACGTTGACGTGGTGTGGAAGTTTGGAGAATGGCGTTCCAGCTGAGGTGTGACCACGTCATTGACCGTGGTTCAAAATTACGTGGTGTTGTCTTCAGATCTTCCCTTTGTGTTTGATCAAAGACCGTCACAAACAGATTGTTGTGTTTCTACAGTGCGTAAATAAAATATCTACCACGCTAAGGTATATAGGTATACACATAGAAGCAAATATTCGTCATAATTAACCAAGCAAGGGACCACAGTCAAACAAAACATAACAATGTATTCAGTGCTCTGTTAACCCTCCTTGTGGTTGGTAATTTGACTGGATCATGTTGAACTAGATATCACGTCATTAGAAGAAAACTGAACAGATCCTGATCTCTTCATTAAAATATTACATTGGTAATGTCTTGATGATGAGATAGCTCGTCATTAGTAAAATTGGTCTGATTTTGATGAACGACATATCCCATCGAAACCACTTGAAGGCAATAAATATTATATTCTTAGGTAAACAGTGCTCTGTTTACTATATTAGATAGTTATATACTCACTGATGTGTTGATTATTAGATACTTATGCACTAGGTATGTAATAATCTTTATATTGAAACGACCACATTTTTAGATACTGCCTTTTTGACTAGTACGGCAATTTATTCCTGAATAGAAACACACCCATTCGTGTTAAAATGAGGAGCTCTGAGCTTGCGGAATATATTAAAGAACTTTCACAGCTCGTTTTCCGGGACAATTTACACACAAATACTTGACAGGTTAACCCCATTTTGAAAATCAGCCAGAATTCCAAAACATTTTGGTCGTGAAAGATGAACATACAAATCAAGTCAAAGTCTGCATTCGATGAAGGACTGAGACGACCGGGAATATTGACCTCAGCGAAAGCGATACCCAAAGCAGCGGTTGGACGCCTTATTAGCTCGAAAAAGTGGAGAGGTACATATCGAAAAAGACACAATAATCTCCATCATGGGGAGAAAGAAAATTCACGCGAACATTTGGAGAAAATGATTGTAAACGGAATAAAAACATGGTGAAAGAGGTATCCATTCCAGAAATACGAAGGGGACAGGTAAAATAACAAGGAAAGAAAACGGAGGTATTAATAAATCTCCAGTTGCCAAGGGTACACAAAGAATTTATGTTTGAAACCTTGTCCGATGTAAAAGGAAAAAAGCAAGCTTGTAAACAAGTGACTTATTTGAAAGAAAAGGAAACATGCTACCCCAACCGACTGAAAGAAATTCAGATTCCGGAAAGTATAGATGGGAGCAATGCATTCGTAGCTAGTAGACAATTCAGGGCAGAAGGAAACAAATTTTGCAGCATTTGTAGATGCACATTACATTTCAAGAAAGCGATGTTCCCAATTCAGAAATTCACCAGATACAGTACTTTTATACATATGTAACTGGTGTTCTCCCACGTGTTGACGAAATGCAAATGCATAGAAATATTAATTACAATTACACAGGTCTACAAAAATATTCTTTTTGAAAATTGTTTTAGTTTTGATAACTGATTTTTATATTATTTTCATTGCTAATTCCGAAAATGAAATCCAGTTTTTTCTATCTCGTAAGATTTTTTCACAAAACGATTTCATATTTTTTGGAAAAATAACCCAAATCAAAATATTTTCACATTTTTATTTTTATTTTATCGCTTTGTAAAAACGTACTTAACATTTATATCCAAGCTCCGTTATGATTTAAATTATTAATGAAGTTTATGAAAAGGTTATAAATCCTTATAGGAGAGTTTTTATTAGTTTGAAATATTTCCAGCATTTTCTCTAGTTTGTATAAATTTTGGCACAAGATTTTCATTCTTCAACAGTTTTCCGATGTCAGGTCCTTCAAATACCCCTTCCTTCAGCTTTGCTTCGGATAAACCCGGGAACTGTTCACAAAAATATATGAAACATTATCCTTCTTTTGGTAAGCCTTAACAAACTGTTTTATAAGGCCTAATTTTATACAAAGCGATTGGAAGTAAAACATTTATTTTTCAAACTTTCCCTTTTTTTTTTTTTGACTCCAGGTTCCAATCTCTTTCTTTTTGACCATTCTTACTTTATATAATGTTCTTTTCTATCACGTCTAGCCCATTCACAAAGAAAACACGAGAATTTCGTGTAATCACTGTTGACCAAGCAACATAGGTATCACCTTCAAATAGACGCAAACTGCCCACTTGCGGTCTGATTACGAAACTTTATTTAGTATCTATTCCAAAATTTTCATAGTACTCTTTTAAATGAGCTGAATGCCCAACAGTTACAGAAGCATACTCATTTCCAAGGCATCTTTTTGACGAATCAGTAAAAATCATCTATTCATCAGGTTTGTATTGCATATTGAAAGTTGCCATGAGACCTGGAGCATCGCTGCAATAAACAAATCCACCCTCTTGAGAGAAAAACGGAATAAACTCTTTATCTCTGCTCTGAAACCAGAAAAGGACTCACAAAGATCAGACTATTTTTTTTCTTGGGACCTAAAACTTGTGCCGATTCTTTAGGAAGATTTCTGACTAAATCATTTAACTCATACTATGTAAAAAGTCTAGGTTCATCGCTACCGGGGTCATATGTATCATCATCATCATCACTTCCACATGGACGTACTGTTTCTAAATCACCAAAAATTTTCAATGTATCTGGATGGGACGAAACCGGTATACTAGGTCCATGAGGGATAAGGCGTATTGGAGATGGAATGTTAGGATAGAACTTCTCCTTGCTCTTTAGATTAAAACCTTTCACATTGCATATACAAAAATAGCACTCATCAGTATGATTTTTAGAGTCTCTCCAAATGATTAGTATACCAAACCCAAAAGATTGTCTTTTAACTTGAAACCACTGTCTTAATTCTTCTAAACAAACGGAATAAGCTTGTCTTGATACACCAATTTCATACCAATATAAATAAAGTACACTTTTTTCACATAATCTGTAATGTTTCTTTGTTGTTTTTTTACTGTATAGTTACTACAAATGTAACAGAAACAATCTGGTGAATTATCACATCTTCTGGAGAAGCCATTTCTCTCAACCGCAGACCTGTGTTATTAAATACATTCCTATATAAACTGCTATTGTTATCAATAATCTATACTGATACTCAACCATACATTTCGAAACACTACCTATAATAATTTAAGGAAGTTCAGCATATACTAATAGATAGCAGATTATCCTTTTCCAGATCATTAACAGCATATTTTAAACAAAGTTGGTTCAATAGATTCAGCGTATTTGTTTCTTAAATTACTTGAGAAAAAAATAGATGTGCCAAATTTTATTGAGATCTAAGGCTTTGTTTTAAGCATGCACACATCCCAGTCTCAAACGTCCACACAGAAAAAGTTTTTTCGTTCATGAGCAATTAGTGAACTGATCAGAGTTATCAAAGCAGCTTAGAACTAATGGTTGTAATTTATTTACTATTGGGGGTAAAGAGCTTTTGAAATTTGAGCTATGTAGATTTCAAAACTTAATTCTGCAGCATGAATGGACAAATACATATAGTTTATGACTGAGAAGTTTGCAGATTTGTAAATTTTTATTCTATATTATAACCTGTATGTTACATAAAATGAAAATTGTTTGTTTTATTTAAATTGATCCATCCCAGGAACATTTATTTGAGACCTTGAAGGGCGCAAAATTTGTCGCGATTAAATCTCTCTTTAATTCATAATAGAAAAGTTTACCACCCTACTTAACATGCTTTCCCTGCGTTGTAAAATGTGCTCCGAATATATTTAGTCTAATGATCAAATAAATGTATTCTCTTTGATTTTTGTTGTGGTTTTAGAGTGTCATTTAAATGTCGTTCTATTGTAATGTTAATCCTTTTCCTAAGAAGTTTATTTTAATTACAAGGCGGAATTACATTTTAATTAAGCACGGGAATATTGAGATAAATACATTGTTAGGTAAAACTGGTTTTAAAAATATGCGTAGCCCTGGGATTCTATTTAAATTTAAATCAGATGAAATCTTTACTCACTTGAGCTTCTTGTAAAACTATTTTCGTATAAGAAAAACAACTGACATATGCTAAGATAACAACTCTGAAAAGAGTTTTCAATGTATTTATAAGAATCCTTATTTTGTAAGTTATAATGATTAGAAATTAACAGAGTTTCAAACCCGTTCGGGGACTTCAAATATATATATATATGTATATATATATATATTCATTCTGTTGTATACAGTTCTAGATGTGCAGAAGGGGTCAAAAGAAATTCGAAATTGCCATAGAAGTAGTAATGAGTATAAGCGATTGCCGTACGCAGTTCAGATTGTTTTACCAGTATATTGCATGAAAAACAATTTTTTCTAAAGCAAATCTCTCTATATATATATATGTAATTCTCTTACGTGGCACGCAAAAAAGAAGTTGTTTTTTATCGCGTTTTGGCAACACTGTACGATTGTTTGTTTACCACGAAGCCTCGCGCCCCACTCGAATTTATAGCGCTATCGGATGAAATTTTACTGAAAAAAAGTGATTAGTCGAACTGTTGCAGCTTACAAACATTATGCTGGGTATTCGATTTCCAAAGCAGCGCTCAGATTTTGAGTAAAAATTTGCTCAAAGTTTTCATTTGAGTTCTGAATTGTTCGAGTTCTCATTCCAGAGGTACTGCATAACTTTTCTGTAGTACAACAAATTTATGTTTGAAAAACATTTTTTTGGAATATCATATTTCGTAAACAATCCCTTCTGCTAGGACACATGTCCTTATTGATGCGAGCGAAGCTAGTTAGGTTCGCGCAGCGAA
This sequence comes from Metellina segmentata, assembly GCA_947359465.1. Lineage (NCBI taxonomy): Eukaryota > Metazoa > Arthropoda > Arachnida > Araneae > Tetragnathidae > Metellina > Metellina segmentata. The sequence goes on along the minus strand of OX375872.1, from coordinate 81,962,654 downwards.
CTAATGAGGATTGCAAAGCAATCCTCTAGGGGTTGGCGAGCCCCCTAGTTAAATTATAATATTCATGTTGGAACTGACTTTTTATTTCTTCCTACGATGTTTTTTTTTTAATTTTTATTTCTAATGGCAAGAGAGAGAAAATGACAATATCTTACAAAAAGATCACAAGAATACAAAACAGTAAGAGAAAAAAGTCAGCATCTCATCAGCAAGGCTCTAGCACTCCAGTAGCGTTTCACCTCGGAGACCCCACATAGAGCTGGACATCCCTGGATATGGGACCTGTCCATAATTTCATCCTTTTTGCAGAGTGGGCATTTAGGACTGTCATAAACGCCAATGCGGTGTAGGTGGTTTGCAAGGCAGTCATGCCCCACTGCAAGTCTAAATTCTGCGACCGCTCTTTCACAAGGTTTAATCGAAATTTTTTGGTCCAATAAATTTTCCCAGCTCTTCGAGGAAATACAAGAAGTGAGATTCGACTTCCATCTAAGTCTCATTTGATTTTTGATGTAGAGTTTTATGGAGTGGAATGATTAGCTTGTGGTTGGCTGTTCAACTATCCGTGTGCCCTTCTTGGCCAACATATCGGCCTGCTCGTTACCGAAAATGTCACAGTGCCCAGGGATCCACTGGATAACGATGTGTCGTCCTTCTGCCTTTAATCCCTCAAGGAGCACAGCTGGCATGCTAAGATATTATTTGAGGAAGGCACCTCGTTTGACCCAATAGCCTGAATGGCAGCTTTTGGAATCCGACAACAAGACCACCTTGTTGTATAGACGTCTGGGGACAAGTTGCCGCAGTGCCACACAGATGGCCATAACTTCTCCATCAAAGGCGGTTTTTTGTTTCCCTTCAGGGACATAGAAAGAGAAAATGGAGGAATAAATTCCTGCTCCAACATTTGGTGAACATTCAGTAAAGAAGCCGTCGGTATGGACGTGTAACCATTCAGGCTCTGTAGAGAGGGTGTGGATGGTCTCAAGGGCTAAAATCTTCAAGCTCTCTGGAGGGAGCTGGCTCTTAAGGATAGGCTGGGCAAGATTCAGGTTAATAATTGTATCAACGCGATTCAAGGGATTACGAGGATTTAAAAATCCCTGAACAATTCCTTCATCAAGTTCCAGATCTTCTCTTAAATCGAGAGCTTTCTGAGGAAAGCCTCGTCGTGTCTTCAGTTGTCTCTGTCCATTCTCATACTGGTCCCAAAAGGGCACTTCAATTCTGATGAACTCTTCATTCAACACAAGAGCTCTCTCCTCAATAATCTCCTGAATGGGTCTGTTATTTGTCAAAAGTAGCATAGAGTCAATTGGGGTGGCCTTTACCGCACCAACATTCAACCTGAGGGCCTAGTTTTGAAGTAACTCCAGCCTCTCAATCAGGCTCTTTGGGGCATTTACCAAAACTTCACAACAATAAGTAATGACAGGCAAAATGAATGCTTTATATGTGTTTTCCAAGGTAGTTCGTGCGCATCCCCAAAGACAGCCAGCCAAACGTTTAAGAATATGTAGCCGCTTTTCTACCTTCTCAACTATGTTGTTGTTGTTGTTTCTTATGCCTACACTGGCAGACCAGAGGAGTGCCAGGCCCGTCGAAGACGGCAAGAGGCGAGGGGGGTGCGCCTTCCATGTTATTGAGCCCCATTGGGAGGAAGTCCGACTTTGCTCTCGACATACATGACACATCCGTTTTACAGGAAGGTCCCTTTCATACATCCAATCACTCACACATATCGTAATTTAGATCCCAATCAGAGGCCGATAACCCCTTGATACCCATACCAAATCAATACCCCCAGAGGTATTGATTTGGTATGGGAACATGGGGGACATTGTGACCACGACCTATTTAACGTGCCCCAGTCACCATTAGTGAACACGGCGGTCTTTAGCCAGGTCGAAGCGCCGATCTCGCAATCATCAGAATTGTAGTCTTCGCCGAGGACAGAACCCACAACCCTTCTGATGCGAGCCCGATGCTCTACTGACTGAGCTACCGCGGCTCTTCTCAACTATACTTTCGATTTGTAATTTCCAGCTTAACTTACTGTCAAAGGTAACTCCTAAGTAAGTAAATTTGTCCGTATTAGACAGTTCATCATTTCTGTAAACCAACTTTGGCCGGATATTCTGGTGCATCAATGAAAAAATCTGCACCGCAGACTTCTCAATATTCACGGCCATTCACTCAATATCACGGCATATAAATTTTGCATGATGGAAAAAAAATATTTAAAATATATAATTTTACCTAATTTATAATTTGTAATGAAACACGAAAAGCTCAGTTAAAGTTTAAAAAAATCACTTTTAAATAAGATTGGTAACGATAAATTAAAACGAGTAGTTGTACGTTGTGGTTCAAATACACTGCTGGCCACCTTAAATGCAACACCCTGAAGGAAGCATGCAAATAATATGAAATTTACAACATGCATTATCGGAGGTGAGTTATGCAAATTATTAGAATTTCAGCGCAGACGCACATCACGCGCGCTTGTGGCGCCATTTCAAAGGCGCTATTAAGGCTTGGAGATTTCGACGATTTCAAGTACGTCAATTGTGTTTTTCTAGTGGTTTTTTCCAAAAAAACGATCAATTATGCCTCGTAGAAAACAGCGATCATCTTTTGATCAAGTATCCGAGTTCGACAGAGGAAGGATAGTGGCCTACCGAGATTGTGGATTATCTTTCAGGGAAATCGGTAGTCGTGTTGGACGAAACCAAACAACTGTAATGCGGATATGTGATCGTTGGATGCAGGAGGGTACGACGGACCGACGTGTTCGATCGCATCCACCTCAGTGCACCACTTCACGTGATGACAGTCATAGTATGCGTATGGCAGTGACGGATCGCTCAGCCACATCACGAACCATAGCACAGCACATTCAGTCTGTAACGCATCATCCAGTGTATGCGCGTACCATTCGACACCGTTTACAGCAGAGTGGTCTGTCCGCAAGACATCCATTGCTTCGTCTACCCTTAACGCAGAACCACAGACATCTCCGCCGCCAATGGTGCGATGAAAGAAGGATGTGGACGGCAGAATGGAATGAAATTGTCTTTACTGACGAGTCACGCTTCTGTCTGCAACACCAAGATGGTCGGACGAATCTGGAGATACCGTGGAGAGAGGATGCTGAACATCTGCGTTATGCACCGCCACACTGGTCCTGCACCGGGTATTATGGTATGGGGCGGTATTGGATATCACTCTCGCACTCCTCTAGTACGCATTGCCGGTACTTTAAACAGCCAGCGCTACATATCCGATTTGTTGGAGCCAGTGTGTCCTTCCTTACCTTCAGGGCTTGCCCACAGCCATATTTCAACAGGATAATGCGCGACCACACGTGGCACGCACTGTCCAAGGGTTCTTCGTCAATCGACAGATTGAATTGCTTCTCTGGCCAGCTCGCTCTCCGGATCTTTCGCCGATAGAAAACATGTGGTCCATGGTTGCTCAACAATTGACCCAGATTACATCCCCAGCTGCCACACCAGATCAACTTTGGCAACGTGTGGAAGCTGCTTGGTCTGCTGCACCCCAAGAACACATCTAAAGTCTCTTTGAATCAATGCCGAGGCGTGTGGCAGCGGTGATCTCCAACAATGGCGGCTACTCTAGCTAGTAATTTTGGCAGGAACCACACTTCACAGAAGTCTATAAATTTAATCATTTGATACTTGGTCAACATGTTATCTACAAAATAAATTTTGTTGTGATACCTCTTGTCTTTCTTGGTATTGCAATTTGGGAGGCCAGCAGTGTATGTTTCAAAATTTTGATATAGCTTTTCGTTGCAAGATGGTTAAAATCAATTAATTTTACATTTGTTTTTCATGTTTCATGGGTGTTATTGAAAGCTGTACTCCATAGTCAAGTAACTACATCTATCATTCTAAATAGGTACAAGGTTTCAATTTAGAAACCGAATCTCTGTATTTAAAAAACTACCATGAGGATTCGATAGCTTAAAGCCAGTTAGAGTAAAGCGGATTTTATATAAGACTGCAGATAATATTGTTCATAGCTAGGAATTTTGAAAAATTGAAATTTTCTGTCTTAGTTGACAGAAAGTCGAGGTTGCTTACCTTATAAATTGAAGCTCTTCTTACGCAACTTAGATACATGTGAATCATTCGTTAAAAGCAGTGATTTTATTTCTTGGAAACGCTGTAACATGGACCTTTTGTTTAAAAAAATTATAATCTATTGAATCTAGTTTGTCTGCACTGATGACATTTATTTTTAACACAAGCTCCGTAATTCCACGTGACGCTGAATGGAATTTTCAAGAAAAATAGGTTTGCATCAAACTAAATTAGTCACGAATGCCGGAACAATTTAATTTACCATCCTCACATATTAATGGTGAAATTATAAAACATCACATACCAAGTGCAAGAATGCCACAAGTAAAACATTCATAAGATAACTAAGTGCAAATTGCGCCGGAAAATTGCCATTTTTACTGAAAATGAACGTACGGATATATTTGTAACCATTCCAAAACTCAAAATTGACTTCTGTAGTAGTCAATCTAGAAAGAAACTTTTGTAGTTTGTTTTACAACAGAAGTGCCCCGATGAATATGAAATGCAGTACATGGATGGATATTACATGTATGCATACTTGCGTCTGAAATAAATTGTAGAAGCTAAGAAAATGTTAAAACTGTGTTATAGAAATATTTTCGGTTCACTTAAATGATGTTTGCGTTTTTTTATGTAAGAATCAAAATTTAATTAATTTAACCCGAGCAACGTCGGATAATTCTGTTCTTATATATATATATATATATATATATATACTGGTGGACAAAATTTAAGGACGAAGAAGAAAATGGTATGTAAATAAAAATCTACGTGTGGTTGTAGATCACGAGACAAACAATAGTGTGGACAGCATGGTCAACATGATTTAATATAAAAATTATGTTGAAGGGATGTGCACAGGGTGATACAAGAGGTTGTTTTTGTACAAAGGGCATATTACCCGAAGACATGGCTGTACATAGAATGCACAATACTTGCAACAAATAGTCATCAACACCATATCAGTAAGGAATGTGGCCACCGTGAAGTGCGAGACAACTTTGAACACGACGTGGCATACTCAGAACAACACGATCCTGGAGCTATTGAGGCAAGTTGTCGCACTCATCTCTAACTGAACGGATGAGGGTTTCCTTGTTTGAGGAAGGAGATTCCTGAGCAGCAATATGTCTCCCTTAGGAATCCTATACATTTTCAATGGGATTAAGGTCAGGGGAACGCTCTGGCCAGGCTATGCGATGGATATCCTCGGCAGCAATACAGTCTTGTACAGCCTGTTCGTAATATCAAGTGGTGTTATAATCCAAAACTTTTTTTTTACCAACAGCACCTCAGAAAAATCGAACATGTGGTAGCAGAATGTCATCAATGTATCGTTGGCCGGTCATGGACTATTAGGCAAGAACATAGAGATCCGTGTGGCCATTGACAATAATGCCTGCCCACACCATGATACCGCAAGTCGTATGTAGATCTCTTTCCAGAATATTTTCGCCACAATAAGCATTGCCACCCTTGCACCATATCAGTTTACGTCTACAATTAGACGATAGACAATCTACTCTCATCTGAGAAGAGCATGGTAGACCATTCGTCATCAGTCCAATAGTAATGCAGACGGCACCATTGCAAACGGGCGATATGGTGACGTCTCGAGAGTGGGGCACACACAACAGGTCTTCGGGCTTATAGTCCACTCTTTCGCAAACGTCTTGCAACAGTTTTCAGGGATATTTGAGTTCCTGTGGCTGCGTGTAACTGACTTGTCATTTGACCAGCTGTGTTTCACCTATTCCTTTTTGTTGAAATAACAATATACCGATATTTTTTGGGCGTCATACTGCTAGGACGACCTTTTCCCGTGCGCCTGCTGTATATTCCTCTCGTATGAAATGCTGCCCATAGCCTAGAAACGATACTGTTCGTGATGTTAAATTCACAGACAACATCTGTAATTTAGCGTCCTTCTTCCAGCTTTTCAATTATTCTTCCACGAGTGAAATCATCTACATGATGCCTGGAAGACATATCCATAATTTCAATGTTCTAATTTCACTCCTCCTTCGATTTTCACATCCAACGAGAACTCACAGCACACACCGATTGCCTGAAATATCTTATCTATACTGTCATGTGACTGACACGTGCGGAAATACAAAATTTGCATAAGTTTCACCAAACAGAGTACATCCAGCATTAGAGTGGTCCAAAATTTTGAAGTTTTGAATTTTCACGTTCTCACTCTCCAAATTTGTTCCACTATATCTAAAAGTAATTACGACAAAATTTTACCACTAACAAACAATATTTAGAGGTAGCTCAAGGAAGCTCAAGTTTCATAATTTGTGGTCATTTTGTCGTTTTTTGCTATTTTTCTTAGAAAAATATCTCTTATCTCTGTATAAAAATTATTTAACTGTATTTAAAAGTCGTTTATATATATTATATAAAAAATGAGACCATTTGTAAATGCATAGTTTGTTTAAAAGTAATTTCAGCAGTGTAAAGTTGGTATGAGTTGAAAGCTACAGTGCAAGAAACATCTAAGGACACAATAGCAGAGAGATAGCAAAATTTTGGGTGAAAGCCGGAATTCCCATGCGGGATTCCTAGCACTGTCAGAAAAAATTAGAGAAATTATTTGAAGAATGGAGATTTTTAAAAAATAACGAAGGACATAAAACATCTAATCAAAAGATCAAAGAGAGTGCATTGTCTTCAAAATTAGATAATGTATTTGATATTGCCGATGCCAATGCATTTGACATAATAAAAATAGCTCAGGATAGAGATTTCTTGCTAGCTCAGCGAGAAGATGGAAGACAAGGATCAATGATTAGAGTTGACAGAAATTTTTTTTCAGAAAAATATGCTTGCTGATTAAAAAAAAAGAATCTCCTGAAGAAAAAAATTACAGAACATGAAAGATTCGCAAGAAGCAGCATTGGATTTGATAACTAACTTGGATGAAGTTGAAGATGAAAATGATACTGAAAAGGCAATAGAATTGTTTGAAGATGAAAGAGCAACACTAGGTCCTGGCACATCAAAACCTAATAAAGGACTTACAACAACATAACGCCAGAATTAACAGCAGCTCTAGATAGGACAAAAGTATCTGACAGAAAAACTATGTTTGTGGTTGTAGAAACTGCCAAGAGTTTGGACATCGACATAAGAGACATCAGCCTGAGCAGAAGTTCACTTCGTCGACAGATAATCAGAAATAGAATTGAACAATCCGACAAAATAAAAGCACAGCTAAATACAAATGCTCCCCTGATTGTTCACTGGGATGGTAAACTGTTACCAGAATTAACTTTAACCACCAAAGAGAAAATAGGTAGACTACCAGTTCTAGTGTCTGGAAACTGGGTTCCTCAGTTAATCTCGGTTGCAAAACTTCCTTCTGCAACAAGCGAAGAACAAGTCCATGCAGTTTACGAAGCTCTGAAAGAATGGGATATTCTGATAAAAAAATTTTGGAATGAGCTTTGATACAACATCCGCAAATAGTGGAAAGAATAAAGGTACTTGTGCTCTTTTAGAAAAAAAAATTGTGGGGGAAACTTTTTTTTGCCTTCTAATCATCATAAAATGGAGCTTGTCATTGGTAAATTATTTCATATGTGTTTAGGAACTTCTTCATGTCCAGAAGTACCTTTATTTAAACGTTTCCAAGAATATTGTGAATTCCTAGATAGAGACAAATTTGAAGCAGGTGTGAAAGATAATAATATTTTATACCTTGTGCAAGATGTAAAACATGATATTTTAAAGTTTGCTGTTAGACAAGAATTTTTTATCAACTATAACAAGATATGAGTATCGAGAATTTCTCGAACTTGTTATTTTCTTTGAGGGGCACCTGCAGAGGAACTCGTTTTAAGCATCAAGAAGCAATGCACCATGTTCGTTGGATGTCTAAGGTGATGTATTTTTTGAAGATATATATCTTTAAATTCCAATTCAAGCTAACAAAAAGGAAGAAAATGGTCTTTGCAATGTCTGTGTTGCCATAGTCAGTTTATTGTAAAGCTTGGATGACTGCTTCAGTTTCAGAAACTACACCCTATAATGATTTTCAATTGATGAATAATTTGTTATGATAGACTATTCAAAGATACATCAAGCTATTTCAAAAGCTGCATTGGAGAAATTCGCAAAACATCTGGTATTTGTCAGAAGATCTTTCTGCACAGTTCCTTATCGATAGTCACATAACTTTTTTAACAAAAAAAAAAAAAAAATGGTGGTTGAAGTCTTAAAAAATCAAAAAGGCATGAAAAGTCCCGAGAACCTTTTCTTTGACTCCCTTGAACTTTTCATGAAAAGAAGTTTGAAGAATTTGTTACCAATCTTACGAGCTGTTCAAAGAAAGCAATATACCACATGGATTCCTCTATATGTAGACCCTGGACACCAGAAAACTAATTCTGATTACTGTAATGCCTTGAAAAGTGTGCAGGCTATAAATGTAGTAAATGTTCATGCCGAGAGAAATATTGTTTTGGTAAAAGAATACACTGAACGGCTTACTTAAAATGAACCTCAGTTTCAGGTTTTGATGAATGTTGTGGAGGACAATCGAAAAGCCTATCCTGATATATAGTAGGAAGGACTTAACAAATTGAATTAAAAACTATATTCAAATTAAAATTAGTATTTAACTTTATATATGTATAGATGCCTTTGTATTAAATAAAATTTAATTGATCAATTTAATATTAAAATTCTATCATTTTGGTATCACTGAGTCACGAGTCAGTATTAACACAATTTAGCGTGCAATCGTAAAATTTCAATAGCCTTGAGCTACCTTTAAATATTTTTTTTCCACATTCAAACTTCTACAACTTAGTTTTGTACTGTAAAGGAACAAATCTAGAGGGTGAGACTGAAGAAAATAAAAAAAAAGTTAAAATCGGCATTTTTTGGACCACCCTAATCCAGCATTCATGCAAATTTCCACATGCTGCTGTCCGTTCTATTTCTAACTGTAATCCTTGTAAATAACACCCGTCTTTAATTTTTGTCCATCAGTGTATAACGCAAGACGTATGTAAGTTTTAATAAAAAAATATTTTTTGCAATGGAAAATAAGCTGGTGAGTTTTGAACCTGAAACTCTTTTTTCTTTAAATTATAGTTTCAGCTAGTTCGGTTATTTTTACCATGTGCATATGAAATTCTATTATTTCATTAAATTAGCTATTTTATTGATAAATTGAAGATTAATACATCTCTTACGTGTGTGTGAGCAAGTGAACTTTGTGGAATTTAATGATCAAACTTTAGCTGTGTTCCTTTGTTATATAAAAGTTTTATTTGTTGAGAGGTCTGTATGTGATTTATAATTTGTAACGTGAATCAAACTTTTGAAAATCAAGAAAGAACTCTTTTGGAATGCGTGAGTCTACTGTGGTATCATTGAAGGTAACAAGAAGTTGATGTGAAAGAAGATAGTCTTCTACAAAATGAATTTAACCGTCTGAGAGTTTCGTACTTCCACTTTGCAACCTGCAGTCTGACCTGCATGACTTCTAACTCATTTTGACTTACTTGACCATAGAATTTTTTAACAACGAATTGTATCTCAAGGAAAGGAACAATACAATATTTCCAAGTGATTCTTTTCTAAGGAAATGAGCAATACAATATTTCCATGTGATTCTTTTCAAATGAAGGGAGCAATGGAATCTCTTTACAAAGAATTCTATTCTAAGGAAAAGTCCAATAGATTATTTCTAAAGGTTAAAATATACACGGATTCTTTCAACCAGTAGATGCGGTTATTTAGTCCTTAAGAGTGTTACGGGGCAAAATCAATACTACAGCACTCAGAAATTTATATTCAAAATTGAAAGAGCTGTTCTCATTTTCTAAATTACTCTTTGTTTAGAAGCAATATTTCAACAAACAATATTAATAAGAAAGTAGGATTTTATTGTAAATGTGTTCACAACATGACGGGCTCCTGTCTGCATCACTAATGGTGTTAGACAATATATTATTTTGAATTTTTAAGAGTATATGTATTAAACGCGCGGGAGCTCACATACAACACAATTTCATATTGTTTGCAGTTCGCAAAAATAGATGGCAGCACGACCTGAGTTTTAAAATTCGTTCACATTTTTGTGGGAGCAGGATTTCTTGCTTCCTTGGAGAATCATAAAAACTTCAACCAATTCTTTTGTCCACAATTTGCATTCTTCGACTTATAAAAATTATGGTATCCAAAAATGAAAAAAAAAAAAGTTGTTTAATGTTAACGCGTTTTTAATCACTACATGTTATCAAATTTTTAAAAGGTATTTTATGTTGTTGTTGGATACAGACTAAGGACTTAAAAGCATTCTAAAAGCTTCTTTCAAAACTAAGATGGGTCAATTACCCATCTTAGTTGATCTTAGTACAGTTGTTCAGTATATATACTACTAGCCACTGCGTGGCCAACACGGCGTTTCCCGTGACAGTTCTTTTCGTGGGGTCAGGTGTGACCACTGCTCGCTAACCCCAGGTGATTGCTACGAATTCCCATTTGGTGTGCTTCGCAAGCCAACAACATGGGCAACGCCGTGATGGCCTCCGTCATTGTCAAATGTGGCCAAATTCGAATTCCGAAGAGATCCAATTGGTGTGACGTCACAATTTCTTGCGAAGATATGAAAAATATTCAATTGAAAAGTTAATTTTTAAAAGTAGATAAAATGTATTAGGTATCGATCTAATGTAAAATTTTCCACTGATTTCAAATCCGTTGAAATTTTCCGTCGTTCTTTAACGATCGTTGAGAAAAAAGTACTGAAGAAAGCCAGTCATAAATTTTATTTGTCTTGTTTCACTCGAATCCGTTGCTTAGGAAATCAAATTGAATGAATCTCGAATCAAACGAAGGTCAAATTCTTAGTGGCGGCGAAATTCGTATTGGATAAAGTATATAAGGCATTGATCTAATGCAAAATTGTCCTTGCCCGTGACAGTTCTTTTCGTGGGGCCAGGTGTGACCACTGCTCGTTAACGCTCGCCAACCCCGGTGATTGCTACGCATTCCAAAAAGCCTTTATTTTCAAGTATTTAGATCTTTACAGGAGAATCTTTCGACATAGTGAGATGTCAATACCATCCAATAATGGTGGATATTAAAATTTTCAGAACTTTAAGCAGTTTACATGAACCGATACACAGAAGAGGCCTTTTTTAATGGGTAGTCCTCGTTACCCTTTGTTTTTATAGGTGATTCTGACTTTATGCCAGATTCGCCCTTTTGTTTTTGCTTTGAAATTTCAAACTACAGGACAATAGTTAAAAATATAGGATATATAAAAACAACATTATTTTAACTGGTAGTCACGTCTGATTTCAATAATACATGTTAAAATAGAGTTCAACAAGATCATGATTTTTCATTGGCAGATTCGTCAGATAGGCATTAAAGGAGTCTAAAAAGTTGTTTCAAGAGCACTTGACAAGAACTCAGATTATGAACACGTTGTGCAAATCATATGTATTAGCAATCCTCCTCTGGCCGAGGCTCATCGAGGCCAACCCCAGCAGGTGGAGTGACTTCCAGTAGTTCATCCGGCTTTATCTGAGTTGGGATGAGGTTAGTGGAGGGTCTCAGACCAAACATATAGGTGAAGTAGATCTCCGAGCTGATCCGCAGCACTTCACTTACGCATAATTTGCGCAACGTAGAGGCGTAAGTCTTGGAACATGAAGCCCTCACAAAAGCGTCATTATCCGAGTCCTAAGTCCCCAAGCTACCGACAATGAACCGAACCACTGTACAGATCATAAAAACGGAAGCGTATGCGGCTCTGTCGACTTCATATTTTTCTAGTTTTCTCGCTCTAGCGTCCGCGAAGGCATTAGCTCCGTTCCCAAAAGGAATGACCGCGTCCACAATGAAGACCTCATTCGCCTTTTCAACAATCAGGTCCGGTCTCAGTCGCCTCGCCTGTGCTGGAATAAGATATTTGATATGAGTAATGTTGAGCAGAGCTTTGTCGAACGATACAATATCATATTTGAACGAGCACATGTCGATCTAATGTAGAATTGTCCTTGCCCGTGACAGTTCTTTTTGTGGGGTCACTGTGACCACTGTTCGTTAACGCTCGCCAACACCGGAGTGATTGCTACGCATTCTCATTTAATTGCGAAGAAATGCAATAGGCGTGACGTCACAATCTCTTGCGAAAATATAAAATATATTCAATTGTGAAAAGTTATTTTTTAAAGAAAATCAGATGTATAAGGTATCGATCTAACAAAAAATTTCCGCAGAGTTCAAATCCGTTGAATTTTTCATTCTATGTTTAAAGATCCCTTAGATAGAAAAAAAAGTACTGAAGAACGCCAATCATAACTTTTTATTTGGTTTGCTTCACTCGAATTCGTTGCTCTGGAAATCAAAATGAATGAATCTCCAATCAAACAAAGGTGAAATTCTTCGCGGCAACGAAATTCGTATTGGAAAAAATATAAAATTTTCAATTTAAAACTTATTTATTTAGAGAAAATTATATTTTTAGGTATGGATCTAATGTAAAATTATCCGCAGATTTCAAAACCGTTGAAATTTTTACTCTATCTTTAACGATCTGGGAGATAGAAAAAAAAACTACATAGCTCCAGTTAAAACTGTTTATTCGTCCGCTGAAATCGTTGCTCGGAAAATGAAACGGAAAAATTAAATTTAGAATATGTGATGTCTTTATACTGTTGCCATTCTAAAGAAGACAATAATAATTAAATGCTAATAAATGAATTTTGAAATGTTCTAAATTAAATTTTAAAATTTGGGCTTCGCTCAAAAATCGCAAAAAATTCGAACTACCTGTGTGCCAAATTTCATTGTTGTAAGTGCCATAGATTCATCAGAACACTGAGTGCAGGACAAACACAGACACTTCCTTTTATATAAGTAGGGATATGGACAAATGTATTGGACACTGCAGAAAATCAGTAAATATGCAAATGCTGAGTTTGCCGAACTGTATGCTGGGAAGGGCATGGATAAAATTAAAAGCAGCTAATTTCGTATTAACTATTAGTTTACTCTTGTGGAGCTATGCCGCGTGAACCTGATCATACCCTATTCCAATGCGCTCTCGTCATGGCATGTCATTTGTGTAATATTTCTGTACGAGCTATTGCAATCCAAACTGGGTATTCCAAAATTGAGTGTAGCGTATGGTATCAAGCGATGGGAGCAAGACAGAGCAACAACAGCAACAAAAAAAAACGTCCGCATAAACTGACAGAACTTGATAAAAGATGCTTGGTACGCCAGTCAAGAAATCGCACACTTCTCCTGCCACTGCGATTGCTTTAGAGGTTAGAAATGCATCTGGGAGCTCCGTTAGTGTCAAAACTACCCGCAGTGAGCTGCACATGATCAGTTATCATGGTCGAGCAAGCTGCACACGATCGATCGGTTATCATGGTCGTGATGTCATACAAGCCATTGATTACACATATTTATGAGAGGCGTCGTTTGTCCTGGTGTGTCGCTTGTCGTTCTTGGACCGTTGTAGAAAGAAAAACTGTTCTTTGGAGTGACGAGTCTAGGTATTCACTCTTCCAGTCTGATGGACGTGTTTGTGTGCGGCGACAACCCGGAGAATGGTTCCTTTAAGACTGTTGTTCCAACAGTGAAGTTTGGAGGAGGATTCATCTTAGTGTGGGGTTGTTTTTCCTGGTTAGGGGACTCGGTCCATTGCTTTATGTATCTAGTACCATGAACGCTGAAGAGTACCTCGACGTTCTGGATAATTCGGCTTTGTACGATACTATAGCAATACCACGACGATGATGGCTGTTTCTTCGAACAGGATCGAGCTCCATGTCATACTGCAAAATGTGTGCTGGACTGGTTTCCTGAAAATGAGGTGAATTTGCTTGACTGGCCTGTTCAGATCCCCGATCTCAATCCGATAGAACACTTGTGGGACAAACTGGAGCGACGAGAACGACACCGCCAAGAACGCCCATTTTCACAACAATCTCTTCTCACAGCATTGCAAGAGACATGGCGAGCTATTCCTGCCTGGACAAACAAAGAACTTATGGAAAGTATGAATCGACATGTTGCAGCTGTACTACAAGCAAAAGGAGGGCCAACCCGTTACTAAATAGAATAATAAAGCACTTTTTATGAAAAACATGCAGTGTCGAAATACTTTTTTTTGTACATATAATGTACATTTACATAACGAGAATAAATTACATTAAACATCATTAAGTGTAACCTAACTTTGTTTCTGAAAACTCACTTTTTATTTTTGTATCAATGTCGAGGAGATTCATTTGAATCGTAGATGGTTGAGAAGATGGTTGAGTCACAGTGTATAAAAAGCAATATCCATTTAAACAATATAAGGAATTTTTTGCCGACCAACTGGTCTAGTGGTTAAGGTGTTAAACTCTGGATCAGAATGTTCCTGGTTCGAATCCGGGGTCAGGGCATGGACGTAAAATGTGATGTCCTTAGTTGGGGTAGTGATGACCATCGATTATGGCCTTGTAGTTGGCCAATGATTGAATTCATAACTTCATAATCCTGGACGGTCGCCAGTAGCCCGCTGTGTTGCGCCAGTATGACGTTAATGAGAATACGTACCTTCTGAAATGACAGCACTTGGTGAAGTGGTGATTGCGATAAAATGCATTTTTTACTAAAAACTTTTCCAAACTTACTGTGTAATTTATTTCATCCTTCAATTAGTATAGAAAATAAAAGCAATCGGTTTTTGGATAAGGAGCATCAGCACAACAATATTTTAAAGGTAACTTGTAGTTTCAACCGTTCTTGATACAAATATGTGTATAAAGCGCAGAAAGGAAAATGAAATTATTTTTAATTTTGGTTAGTAATCCTTCAAATCATGAAAACAGTAAAACGATAAGATAAGCGTGTTTTGTGAGTGTGGCATTTTATTACTCCTATTTATTTAACCTTTCACCTCATGGCCGAAACGGCAGTATAGATTAAATTTCTGTCGGCATTTGTCAGTACTGCAGTCAAATGAATTGATCCCTGAAGCCACTATCTCAAAAATAAAATTATAATACAGCACCAAAACTAAGAAAAACAGTAATGATGTTTCAGTGACAGAAATTCTTTCCAATGTCCCAAACCGGTGATTCATACACCTTTGCAAACCCTGCAGATAACCTTGAAAAAGTTAAAATAGTAATAATATACCATAACCAAAAAAAAAACAGTAATTATGTTTCGGTAACGGTAATTCTCATCAATCTTCCAAACCGGTGATTCATAGACGTTTTTAAACTTTACAATACACACAGACAACCTTTAATAAAGTTAAAATATTTATAATAATGTACCATGATTAAGAAACCGGAAAGATGTTTCGGTAACGGTAATTCTTAGAAATATTCAAAACCGGTAATTCATACACGTTTTTAAACTCTACAGAAACATATAAATAATAATAAACAAAAATAAAGAAAACCGTAAAGATGTTTTGATAACACAACAATTCTTATAAATCTGCCAGACTGGTAATATATACATGTTTCTAAGCCCTACAGCTAACCTTTGTGGCATAACCAAATAAACAGAAGAGCCCGTTAGTGTTAAAATTACGGTTTCAACGTCTCTCCAATCCATCTAATGGCCTTTCAACTGTAAACAGCAGCGATATCATTCATCTAAGTGCTAGAGGCACCGCCTACATGCATCTTGTCTTCCCATTCCGAGCCATATTTTTTTGGTAATTCTATTCATAACCCTCTAATACCCTCTTTTCCAGTCACTCTGAGAAGTCGCCTTGTCATAGAGATGAACGGTGAAAAAAGGGTCGGTGACATGGAAACATAACGGCATTCTGTTCCGGAAACTGTGCTACTATAAATCATTACTCGCATAAATGCTGTTTGCCAGGCACTCACGAAACATGATACTGAATGAGGTAGCGCTCAATCCGTGGTTATAAACAGCGGACAGACGTTCTGGGATTTAAAAATCGGTGATTGAATGGAAACTGGTTTTGGAGTTGGATGAGAATTGCTGTTAGAGATGCATCCGTTTATCGTTTTTTGGAGTTCGATATTTTGCTAGTATGCTAGCTTTATATTGTTAAGATTGTACTTCGGAGACCGATCCGCACAACCACTTCAACGACAATGGAATGGAAAATGGCACACGAAATCTGATCTGAACTATTTTTGTCTTGAAGTCTAAGGTTAAACAAACAGTTAGGACATGCCACCTCCACAAAAAGTGATTATCATAATTTGAATTGTTTTTATGATTCGTGTAAGAAAAAGATTCGAATTTTAGAGTTAAGGGGACTATGGACTTTCATAACAAACTTTTGAAATTATAATCCGACTGTCATAAAATTTGTTTGTTTTCTAGTAAAAGGTCTATCAATAAAGTTTGGTCCAAACATAGTTAGTTGTTCGCAAGTTATTGTTACTATGATATAAAACATACCTCCTCCCTTTCCCTGCAGTTTCACTGCATACCGAAAAAGTTATTCCCATTTACCATATTGTAGGATTCTATCCTCTCGACACCAGCGCCCTCTGTTATGCGTAGCGACTGGCTTGTCAGTGGTGGGACGCACTTACTGGTGTAAAGACGTGATCTCCTGACGTAATGCACAGTTGTCATGTTCAGTTGTAATTATTTACTCTTAATAAACGTATTTAGTCCTTCAATCTCTTTCAGAATAGATATATAGAACCCCTAGGCTCCCACAATATTATATACCATTTTATGAATACCAGGTGTACCATTTTATGAGACATAACCTTCTTGCTTTCCCTACAGTTTCACTACCTATATGGTAAAAAGTTATTCCCATTTACAGTTGTACAATATTTTACAATAAGTACTTCCTTCCTCTTCATTCAGTTTCACTACATTTCGAAAACATTATTCCCATTTACTGAAATACAAAACTAAACTTACGACCCCCGTTTATTTAAATATTCCTACACTTAAATTGGATACTTTTTAGTCTGAGTTCCTGATTACCAAACAGTTTGAGATTGCGTTGTTACCAGAGACAGAATAGAAAGAGCGCTTGACATTGGTATAGTCTGTTTTAATTTTAAAGAGAATTCGGAGAACAGGCAATTGAGAGATAGAGTAGGTAGATTGAAAGTGTAATGGATCGTATAACATACACTACTTTCTCACTTTTTAAACGAATTGAAGGCTTAAGAGGTTAACCACGGAATCCTTTGTAATAAAATAAATTGATTAAAAAAAATTGTAACTCTTGGCTTGCTTTCCTAACGCTGCTAAAAATGCTACAATATTTTGTCTCAAACTTGACAAACTAGTGTATTATTGTTGTTCACTCTCTAATATCCATCTTTTACTTGATGTAAAAATACCAGAATATTTTTATGAAAAGGCCACGATTCCAAAGAAAGCATACGAATGTCGATAACTTATGTATTCTTTCACTATGTACTTCTTAGAATGAGAAAATCCCTGTTAAATTTTAAAGTCTTCAAGAACTTGGCTACTAGTAAATTTATTGTTCCTCGAAACATACTCCAGGAATCCTTTCTATATTTTTACTCTTTATTACATTAAAGTTAAAAAAAGCTTCAATATTTTGTCTCGTACTCGACAAAATACTATAGTAATGTAGTCCAGTCTCTAATACCCATCTTTTGCATGATGGTGACAAATACCACAATATTTTGATAAGAGGGCCGTGAATCCAAAGAAAGCATGCAAATGTGTGTACTTTATGTATATCCTTAGAATAAAAATCTTTTTTACAAGTTATCAAAGTCTTCAAGAACTTGGCTACTTATTGCTAATTTATTTCTTAAGGACCCCCGTCTCATTTTAGTTTTCTTCAATATATGCTCCATGATTGTTTCCCTTATTTTTACTCCCTTCTCCGTTTTTTCTTGCTTAACAAAATGTGGAAAACAGCTGGTGTTTCATTTATAGCCACGGATGTTAATCAGAAGCAGCCTCCTAATAGGTCCAAAATATGCTCGAGAGAACTTGTTTTCATTGTCAGACTGATAATTTTTAATCTTTACCGCGTCGCTAAGTACCACGCTTTTAAACCCTTATTCGAGAGCTAAAAGTGGTTTTTAAAAAGACTGAATCGAAGTTATCGATAAAATAGCTCGTTCGTCTTTCGAAGCGATATCATTTACCCTACAATTTTTCTTACCAAAATGCGAAAGAAAAGTGTATGCTTAGTAGGGTGGGCAAAACTGTTTTTTTTTTCTTTATAAATCGCTTTTTCAATAGAGTAGAAAAGTTGCTTTTTACCTTTAAATTAATGACTGTATTTAAAAATTTTTATTTATCGTATTTAGCCCTCTACCCTCTAAAATAAGGACGAAATAGGCTAAAAAGGGAGAAAAGGCACTTAATATCACGATTTTTATAAAGATGCATTATTTTTATAAAGAAGCAAGCAAGCGCGTATAACACTTTATCTCAATTAATCATGTATTTCGTACCCACAAAGATCGAATTAATTATATCAGACGTCAGGAACTATACTGCTGAAGATTTGACTGTTGAGATTTTTGCATATGCTCAGCGTTCAACTTACCCACTTGGAATCGATGTTGCAGCTGCAAACACTCGAGTAACTAACACTAGCCTCCATTCGTTTACTATAGTCCTAATAGTTTTTACAAGTTAATTCTGAGATTAATACAATTGAACATGAGTCGCCAACAGGGACTTCTGTTTTCCGCACTATTGAGATAAAAAGGGGATTATTCCGCAACTGTGACTACGAGGTATCACGCAGAATGTCCTATTTTTGGTACTCAATGCAAGCTTATACCTTCAGTTTTACAACCAATCCACGGCGTTCTGAAGTATTACTTGAAAACACGAACTAATATAGCAACATTCTGGTAAAGAATTCAGTATTCGTGAGGCATTATTAAAACTGAGTTAGTTGCAAATGAAATTGTAACTGATCGAAATAAAATAAACCTTAAAACGCTTATAAAGGTGTGTGTCGATATTGTGTTCAGGACAAGACTTTCAAAAGAATACATCCCAACGAATTGATTCTGAAGCACTTATTTCAACACTTACATGGCGGCTCTGAAAGTTCTGAAGAATATTCCGGACCAAATCGGGAAAGCATGGACCAAATGCGAAGAACTTAATGCACAATTTTTGTGTGCCAATTTCATGCAATTTATTCTAGGTTTACCAACATGATTGAAATTTAGATTAAAGATATTTATACAATATTTGAAAAGCTATATAGTCTGAGCAAAGTTCTACGAATTCAGCTAATTTATTATCTTAATGAGCTAGTTTGTCAACCAAGCTCGATGGTTGACAACACCAAATTGTATCCGAAGATGTTACGTGTCTTGTTAGAATCCGTCATTGAACTTAACAATTTCTTCTGAATTTATTTTAAAAGTTTATGGAGCAATGCGGAATGAGATCAAGTGCCATCCTTTTTTAAAAGAACTTTATATATTTTCAAAACGATACATTCAACCTCATTATTTAAATGACGAACTAAAAGTTTTTATTCATCCAGTCATTCACAACAAAATGCATACTTCTTTCACCTGGCGTTGTGCTGCTTCTCTCTCTCTCTCTCTCTCTCTCTCAGTACGATTTTAATTAAAATATCTACCTACCGTCATCTGGAGAATATGTTCCTTATAATAAACAATGAACGCCACTGAGAACTGGAACTGAGAATTCTGAATGCTAGAGAGGTTGACTATTGCAGAAATAACTTACAATTACAAAAATAAATTAGATGTGATTGTTTCAACAAAGTGATTTATTGATTATACTGTGATTTAGTAACTCATCCATATTTAAAAACGTTGCAATAGAAAAACTCGAGTCTTGCACTATGAATTCCCCAACTACTGAAACGTTTAAGATTCGTCGACGGCCAATGTCGGTCTTGGGTAAAATTAGTGACCGAGGCATAAATATTGCCATTGGACAGAAGACAAACAAACTTGAAATTTATCTAAACATCTTACTTTCGATTGCTAGAAGACCTACCTAACTTTATTTGATAAGGGGATTCGAAACTTTACAAAATTCACAAAGACATACATAGGGAGCACACAAAATTGAACGGTTTTCACACCGGATGTGTTAGAAGGATATACATACTAAGGTACAGAAAATAAATACATAAAATATGTGAACAATTTTTCAAGACCTGTCTTTTATAATTTGAAAGTAATTGTTCTTTTACAAGTTTCACAATAGGTGTTAAATATTGCTACCACCAACACTGATAGACACTTGAGTGTCGACGAATGGATTGCTTTACATGTTCACAAATTCCTTCGTTTCCGTTAGCTAATTCTATATGCTAGGTTCACGTAAGCCATTTCAATATTCATGGAATAATACCATGTTATGTGTACTCAGTGCTTAAAATTAAGATGACCAAATCTGTGGTTAACTGCTGAGTTATCGAACAATGAGTGCCTTCTAGAAAATCCAGGCTTTACTTGCAGGCAGGCATTCCTATGTGAATACGGCTAAATGGTATGTTTATTGATACCCCTATTAAGTTTGCCCTGGAAATATTTAAATACTTATATTTTTAAATTTCCTCAGCATAAACAATTATTTAATGTATTGATTTAGATATTTCCATGGTTTACACAGAAGCTATGAAATTTGACAAATTTTCTCTTTCTGGCATAACACTTAATGTTAATCGAGATATTTTCTAAATTTGAAGATGTTCGATGGACTATGAATAATTTGAGAAAATTTGTAAAGTAAAAACTTTTGATAGAGGTAAATACTTAATATTAATTAGTTGTTAAACAGATAAACGGAAAGTAATTAGGTCTCATACAAGCAATAATGATTGTAAAGTAGTGAGTAAAATTTTTATTTTATTTTAGACATTTGCAGTACTTTATGTTATATTTAAATTTTAAATTTAGTAATCTAAGCAAAAAATAAATCTAACCAACAAATAAAGAATAAATATTTTTCATTTATAAAAGTAAAGAACTTATTTCACCATGTGAGTATAAAGATGTATGTACCAGTTTATTTTTTTAAGATATTAATTTTACTTTCTAAATTATTTTTATATCGAGATTGCACCTTATATATCTATACAGGGTGGTCCCGAATTCATGGTACAAACTTTAATGGTAGGTACAGGACATTGTAACAATGATTTATTGTATAGGAATGTATAGTCGCAAGTGACGCGGTGAGGCGTAAACAGGGGAAATAAAAGGAAAGAGAAATGGAGTGATCGGTTGGTATCATTGCCGGTAGAGGGCAGTAGATGTCTAGCCGCTGTTGAACATGATGCATCGCAGTAGGGAAAAGCGCCATTCACAATTGTGCTGCCGTAGACGATGGGTGACTTTACGTATGCAGAAAAAGCAGACATGCATTACATGTACGGCCGTGCAAATGGTAACGGCAGAGCTGCGTTACGAATGTATCGCGCGGAGTATCCTGATCGACGAATGCCGGATCATAGAATTTTTCAACGGTTACATCGTCAACTTTGTGAAACAGGTGCGTTCGACGTCAACAGACATGGCGCTGGTCGAGTAAGAGCTGTACGCACTCCAAGGCTGGAAGAAAGCATCTTGAACATTGTGGCTGATAGACCCGAGTCAAGCACAAGAACTGTTGCGCGGGACGTAGGTGTGAGTCATCAGACTGTATGCAGAGTGTTAAACGAAAATCGCTTACACGCCTTCCATTTTCAGAAAGTACAAGCATTGAATCCGGCAGATTATCCTCGCCGCGTGAACTTCTGCCTGTGGGTGATGCAGCAATGTGCGTTGCAGCCGGATTTCGTAGATTATGTGCTATTTACAGATGAAGCGACATTTTCACGCGAGGGTGTCTTTAATGCGCACAATTCCCATGTGTGGGCAACCGATAATCCACATGCAACGCGTCGACATGCGTTTCAACAACGTTTCAGTATTAATGTGTGGGCTGTTATTGTGAACGACTTTTTGATTGGCCCATACTTACTACCCACGCGGCTCACTGGCGGAAGCTATCTTATTTTTCTGAAAGAAGTGTTACCACAACTGCTGCATGATGTTCCGATCGCCATTCGTAACCGCATGTGGTTTCAGCACGATGGGGCGCCAGCACACTTCAGCATTGATGTACGGAATTACCTGAATGCCACGTTTGGTACTCGATGGATTGGGCGTGGTGGACCAGTCCCTTGGCCACCCCGATCTCCCGATTTATCGAGCCTCGATTACTTTTTATGGGGACATCTAAAGCATCTTGTTTATGAGACTCCAGTTGACTCAGATGAGGATCTCGTCGCTCGCTTATCTGTAGCTGCTGCAGGTGTGCGTGAAATACCAGGCATCTTTGAACGTGTACGCCAATCGCTCCACCGACGCTGTCAAGCATGTATCGATACTGGTGGACGCAATTTTGAACAATTACTGTAAACATGACACTTGTCAACAACGCTTTCAATAAAATCTTTGTTTTTCCTTTCGGCCGTTATTTCCCCTGTTTTCGCCTCACCGCGTCACTTGCGACTATACATTCCTATACAATAAATCATTGTTACAATGTCCTGTACCTACCATTAAAGTTTGTACCATGAATTCGGGACCACCCTGTATTTTACTGTAAAATAAACGAATATAACTGAAATAACGTAAAATAATTGAAAGAAAATACATTTTTCTTGCTTTTATTTTCGTTAACGCTACAAATAAAGAATTTCTATGATTCAGAGAAAGAAAATTGAAAAGATGGATTAAAACCCAATATTTTTGTGTTTGATCCTGATGATCACGAACATATTATATTTGAATTCTATTTACTATAATATAAAATTAAATTTACCAGTGTTTGGTAAGTTGGCAATTTTTTTTATTAACTTTGTACTAGAGCAACACAACGGGCTATTGACAACTTTCAAACCCTTAAGAGAAAGATTCGAGGACAACACCACATAATTTTTTAACGAGATGACGAGGAGACACCTGAGCTGGCACCGCACTCTCCAAACTTCCACACTAGCTCAAAGTAAGGACTTTCGGCAACGACAGATTTAAGGTACACCAGCCGCCTCTACACCATACGCTCACAAACGTCCATGCACTGACCCTGATTCTAACCAGGAACCTTCCGATCTAAAACAACTTACATACCTTAACCACCAGATCGGTTGGTCGGCATTTACCAGTGTTAATCAATTTGATTTGTATCAGAATCTAATGACTATATTCTGATAGAATTATGTTTACATGAATTATGTTTATATGAATTATGTTTTCTGACAGTTAGTTAGAAATTTATTTACAATTTAACGACTATACTTATATAATTATGTTTGTTAGTGTCGATTGATTTACATCGTATTTAGAATCTAATGATCTATAGAGTTGTTAATTAGTGTCAATTAGTTTGAATTGTATTAGAATCTAATGAGATCTAAACATTATGTTTTTGGTTCCAATACTGTGAAATTATATTAGGAAAGATAATATGCTATGCAGCAAATTCAATTTTCCTTTCGCATTATCTTCTTTTCATATCATATTAGGAAATGTATAATTAATAAGTAAAATCAGCTTAGTGCTGTTACCAAATATAAACGGCCTACATTTTATGACTTGTCTGGATTTAAGGAGTATACGAGACGCTTCCACGCTGTGAATCGTGTTTTCCGCCCGAATCTTTTTACTACCCTGTCAATAAGTGATAGATTTTCATTGTTGCAGATGAAGAGCTATTTTAAGATAATGACAGAACCCACATATGTACTGAAAATAACTGAATAAAGTAGTGTGACCCGAGCAAGGCATATATAACACGAACTATTTGAAGAACTACTCCCAGTGCATTTGACAAATAAGATAATTTTAACATATCTAATTCAATAACCGTACCGAGGATTTCGACTTCAAAAAAGCTGGAGACGAATCGTTTATCACTTTGTTTGTGAGGCTAAAAAAAGTTGCTTTGTAAGAGATAATTGTGTGTTTATTTTTTATTTAGCATTACTCTTAATTATCATTGGTACAGCAATTTAAGCTATTAATCATAATCATTTAGTG
Organism: Metellina segmentata; assembly: GCA_947359465.1. NCBI lineage: Eukaryota > Metazoa > Arthropoda > Arachnida > Araneae > Tetragnathidae > Metellina > Metellina segmentata. The sequence continues at coordinate 81,938,518 of OX375872.1, read as the reverse complement.
CTTACTTTGAGTGTTGGATCGTAAATAAAATGTAGCCTATGCTACAATCTAAAATACATTAATCGAAGTAGAAAATAAAACTTAATATCGAACAAACTGGAATGCGTTATTCGTCTCTCTTTATTTACTTGGATCTTTCTATTTGAAATGTTTATTACATAATTAACAAGGGCATGCCAAACCTTTTTAATAATTATGCCCATAAAATAAAAATAACTTTGAAATGTGCAGACAACAACATGATAAGTCGTATATACAGGGCACTCCATTAGTCATACTAGATCGAATTACTGCTGTTAGGTCAAGTTCACACGAGGCGCGTACAGCGCGCGTTGGCGAGGCTGTCAGGGCCCCGCTTTCCTACCTAACCTTACCAACTATTTTATTTGATCTCACCATCTTTTTTCCTAACCGTGCCTACTGTTTTAACTGACCAATACTCCCCAAGGTGCTCGTTCAACTCTCGTTACACCGAAAGTATCTGATCTCCCGTTTTTTCCCCTGTCTCTCGCTTTCTTTGAATGCGCGAGCGGCTGTCACCACATTCAGAAGAAAGATAAAATTAGCGGAAATCGCGCACTTCCTTTTCTTGGTCTTGTTGGTGAATGCGGCGAGCATTATGACTCTTCCTGTCACCAAGCGAGACTTTTTGGAATCGTCTTGGGAGGGCGGTACCCACAGGAGATGGTAAATGGGCTTGTTAGTCCTCTCGGGGAGAATGTTATGCTAGTGCCTCATTAGTTGCGAAGGTCGGATTCTATACGCCGATCGTGTTTACACAATGTCTTCATTTCAGACACCCCCGCACAGCTATATTTCGTTACTGGAAGTAATTCATCCCCATTCTGAAATTGAATAAAGGATGGAGAGGCCTTTTGTATGACAGGTCTTTTGATGACACGCCTTTTGTATGACAGGCTTAAGTGGGGATGAGTCGGAGGTTCCCTTTGGTGGAAAGCAAGGGGAAACGTACCCGGGAAAAAATTCGAGATCAGTTCAGTTTTCTTTAACCTGAATTCAGCGTCCCTACATCTACACTCCGGTCACCATTGGCAAGTTAGATGACGGGTTCCCAGTTCCAAGTTACATGACAGACCCCAGTACCAAACTAAATTATGACCCCCGTTACCAAGTTAGATGACGGCCCCCAATACCAAATTAGATGACGGGTCCCAGCACCAAGTTAGACACAGTTCGCAGTGTCAACTTAGATAACGGTCCTCAATATTAAAATAGATGATGGACTCCAGAACAAAGGAAGATGACAGCTCCCAGTACCAACTTAGATAACGGATTTCAGTACTAAAATAGATGACGGGTTCACAGTACCAAGTTAGTTGACGGTCCCCAGTACTAAGTTAGTTGACGGTCCCCGGAATCAAGTTAGATGGAGTGCTCCAGACCAAATTAGATAATAGGCCCATGTATTAGCTCACATCACAGCTTCCAGTACCAACTCAGATAACGGACCACAGTACTAAAATAGATGACGGGTTCCCAGTGCCAAGTTAGTTGACGTTCCCTAGTATAAAGTTATATGGCGTGCTACATTCCATATTAGATAATAGGCCCATGTATTACCTTACATGACAGCTCCCAGTACCAAGTTAGACTACGGTTTCCAGTGCCAACTTAGAAAACTGGCATCAGTTCTAAAATAGATGGCAGGATCCAGTACCAAGTTAGATGATGGGTCCCAGTACCAAGTTAGATGACGATTTCCAGTACCAAATCAGATGACGGGCCCCAGTACCAAATTAGATGACAGTATCAAGTACCACATAAGATAACGGATCCTTCGTGAATTAAAAATATGTATCTTAAATACTCAATGTATAATTTGCCATAAATATGTACATTGTTTGCACTTCCTTAACAAAATAGTATATCTTAATTATCATAAAAACAATTTTAAAAAATTATAAATTTTTGTACCTAGATAAGAGTGACATTCATGTACAAATATTTTTGACATTTGCAGGCCCCTTGCCTCAGATCTTCATCCTTGATGCCATAGTACCGGTGCTTCCATATGAATTATTTATAAGCTCAGACCGTTAACCGTTATATACGATGCCAGCCAGATAACCGATTGGTGAGCACTCTGGCCTTCATTTCAACAGACTCTGGGTTTAAATCGTAGTCAGGACTTGGATGTTCGTAGTCTTTCGGAATCTATTTTAAGCGGCGGTAGGTCTTGTCTAGTTCTTGTGTAGCACAAAATGACAGTAGAGCTATAAACCAAATCAAATCTTGTATACACTAAATCCCGATCCCGATCGAACCGTCCTGATATCTGGACAAACTGATTTTTAGCTATTTGAGAAATAGCTGTTCTCGTTAGTATGAAGTTCAGCCAGCTCGTCACAAAAAACCGTAAGATAAATCAGCTTTAACAAATAGATTGATCTCGAACCCAGAGACCTGATAAGGCCCACCAAATAGGTTAAATAGGCCATCTGTTCAGATACAGCTAGCCTGACAAGTTTAGTCGGTGCGCAGGTCAAGTCCAACCCACCAAATATATAATCAGGCCCACGGAGCACACCATATACATAAATGTTTTATTATTCTATGATTATGCCATTTCTTTCTTCAGTTATTAAGTATATAAACTTAACAAGATTTAAGAGATAAATTGACAAGTAAATTTGTTATAACCAGGTCTCAACTTATAAACAAGAAGGACCGCGGTCTCACATAGGTTGAGAACTACTGCTATAGATCAATGTTCAAAGGGGAGTTGTTAGAATCGTCACACCACATTAGTAGCATACTTGTTGTAGGAAGTTGAGAGTTAGTCTCGCCTGTTTGCCTAGTTCTTTCTGTTTTCGCTGCCTAAAAAGGTTTTCCTTATCTCTGTCCCTTGCGTCAGACGACATGTCGACTTAACAAGCGTCCGAATATGCAAATGTATTCAAATCAATTTAAATGTTTTAAGTATTAAAAAATGCGATAAAGGTAATTCTTAGATATTGGAGAGAAATTTCAATGTGTATAGTGTACAATTTTTCTGAGATTCACGTATTTGCTCAAAACTGAGCATAACTATCAGGGTTAATAATGAAATTTAACCTAAGGACATTATATTTAAATGTCCTCGGAGCCTCACTACGGGGAATCATATTTCCCCCTCTAAGCGGTTTTGACGAGATATCTCGCCCATCAAGATCTGACCAATTTTGCTATTCATGTTTGGACGAGATGTCATCACAAGAATGCCGATAGAATTCCAAATGAAGACATCGCCGTTTTTTGATGATGACGAGGTCAAGATCAGATCAATTGCTTCTAATAACGAGACATCTCGTCCACAAAGATCTGGCCAGTTTTACTAAAGGCTAGATAGTACCTCGTCGAGACAACCACCAGGAGGGTTAAATACAGTCGCAATGTATTTTTTCACTCTCTCTCTAGTAATACGTAAAAAAATCAGATAAAACCAACCAATAAAGATTTTTTTTAATATTTGCATGAATAATATTGAAAGCATGAACTCGCCAATACTGTTGCCTTATTAAGGTTGTTGAGTGTGGTAAATCTCAAATATTATTCTAAATGAAGAGCAACACCTCACTTTTTGCACTACCAAGAGCTTTGATCAACTTTGATGGTTACTGAGTACAGTGAAATGTTATAAAGAAATAAATAATTTTTTCTTGATAAAGCATACGGTGGGGCCCTACTAATGCAATTACAAATGTCGCACATATATATTTCATTTCAAAGTGCATATAAGTGACATCGAGGTGCTAGGCGTTGATCTATGTGCATTTATATCGAACAATGCAGCTTTACAAGCTGGGCTCGTCGTATGAAGAGACTGGGTTAATATTTTAAACCGCAAATGGGGTATGAAGTTTGGTTTTGCTTGTAAAGAATGTTTCCAAATTGATATGCAGCTACAAAAAAGTCCAACAATCCTTTTTATTCGCATATCGCTTAAGAAATGATTTTTGAGAAAGGAATTTTAGAGATTTTGTTTGAATTCCTTCACCCTTCAAGTGGTTTGGACGATATATCTCGTATATCACGACCTGACCAAACTTGCTGATGACAAGATAACTCATCTTCAAGATATTGCCGAGTTTTTTATGATGGCAAGACCAGGATCAGGTCAGATTTTTCACAAATTTATAGAAGTTATTACATATTGAATGTCTCCTTTAAATCATTCTATTATGAACGACGTGCCAATAAAAAATGGGTTAGTTTATATGTAACCGTACATCACACAGCAACTAACAGTGTATTAAAATAAAAATTTAAAGTAACAAAGTAATAATAACGCTAACAAATTAAGATCAGCATAAAAAGATAGCAACACAAATATATTTCGATAGTTAGTTTGCCTTAGATTTGTTGACTTTCACTGTATTCACATCTCGTTCGTTATTTATCTTTTATAAACGTTAGAGGGATGTTTTCAGAAAGAGGTCAAGAATAGTTTTAAAAGGAAGTGCTGAAGTTAAATTAATTTATATAAATCGAAGTGTTTTATTAGGCCTTATGTCGCCTTATGTCCGTGAGAAGGATTTCACCTCTATGGCATCTGACGAGTACGCGTCCATCGTTATAGTCCAGTTTGTAGCGGGACTCATCTGAAAAGACGACTTGTTGCCAAATGGCACGTCCTGGGCTATGTTGGTGAGCCCATTGTAGGCGTCGGCGTCGGTGGTTCAGCGTCAAGGGAATCCTTGCACGTAGCCCATGGCGCAACAGAGGTCGATGAACCGTGGGGACAGACAAGGACACACCTGTATACGTGATCCAATGTCGTGCCAACGCACGAGAGGACGCTGTACAGTCCGTCCCCGCCATGCGGTTGAGGTGTCTGTCGTCCCGTGGTGACGTCATATTGCGTGGCCCACTGCCGGAGTTTCGACTTGTACGGTTCTCCATGGTCCATGGTCCATACACGCATCACTGTTGTGGCATTATACCCCGTGCGAGTGCCGATTTCACGATACGAAAGTCCACCCTTACGGAGGCCGATCATACGGCCTTGTTCGAACTCCGCTGGTTGCTCGTATGCCACTCTGCGTTTTTGGTGAGGTATATTGACTTCTAATAAATCATTTACAGCAGTCAAACGACGATACAAACATTTCAACGCACCTTTACGGAGCTTTTTATACACGGCTCATTTGGAAGTTTAGAGGTTGTTTCTTGGCCCATACATGTGTGATCGCTTTGTAATTCTAAACATTTGCATATCCTAACCTGTTTTGCATTTCTTGCAAGTTTCGTTTAATTTGCATGATTCTTTCACGGTGTTGCATTTTCCACATATAGTAGTGTGTGTAATAGTAACTGTTATCGCACTGAGAACTTAAATGATCAATGCGTTGAGCATAATTTATTGTACAAGAGATTTTCCTCTGTTGTAAAGATAATTTTCAGAGTATATATAGTTTACAATCACTAAGAAAAATCTTTCTTTTATCCTCCTGATGGTTTCCTCGACGAAGTATCTCGTCCTTAGCAAAACTTAGCAGTCCTTGACCGACAGGATATCTTGTCATTAGAAGAAAACTGCTAAAGACGAGATATCTCGTCATTAGCAAAATTGATCAGATCTTGATGGATAAGATATCTCGTTGTAAACACTTGAAGGGTTAGCATTTAACAAAAACGCCTGTACGCCACTCTGTAATACTCATAAATAAAAATACATTAACACGTTTGGAAAAACTTTGAGTATTTCTAAATTAAATGACTGTTTCGGATTCATTTGCTAAACAAGTAAATAACCTATTTGTATTAGGTGACTGAATTGGAAAGAATTGGACAGGGTGAGAATAATTTATTTTTTATCCAACTAGAATGGGGAGAGGTTAAGGTTTTCAGAGGAAGATCCCTTCGAGCTCACCCAGGAATGTTTTAAATGTTAAGACAGTCAAAAATACACCGAAGCTAATTCAGTCAACGTAAATCTAAGCTTCGTTTATTATATTACGCAGGTAAAATTTATGAAGATATGCTTGAAAGACAAAAATCAACCCTTCAAATGGTTTTGACGAGATACCTCGTTGATCAAGATCTGACCAATATTGCAAAAATTTTTTACTACAAGATCTGGTCAGTTTTCTTCAAAAGACCAAGATATCTAGTCCATCAAGATCCGAGAAGTACCGGGCGTAGTCTAAATTCTTTCTTGGTGCGATTCTTTTAACTTTCAAGGTACAACTGCAGTACCGAGCGTAGTTTAAATTCTTTTTGATGTGATTCTTATAATTTTCAAATACAACTTCTGTACCGGCCGTAGTCCAAAGTTAACAACGTCATTAATACTCATGGTGGTTGTCTCGACACGGTATCTCGTCACTAGCAAAACTGGCCAGAACTTGAATAACGAGATATCTCGTCATTAGACAAAAACTGCAAGATCTTGATCTTATAAAAAAAATCGGCATTATCTTTCTGACGAGATATCTCGTCATTAGCAAAATTGATCATATCTTAGTGAACAAGATATCTTGTCGTAACCTTTTTGAGGGTTATGGCATTTAGACTGGAATGTAATAACAGGGAGAGATAACTGAGCTCCTCCGAAATTATTTTTTGAATAAAACTTCCTGACTTGAAAATTTCATAAATCATTTTTCTACTCATAAAACAAAGTCAAAGGTTGATGGAAAGTACTTCAGGATCCACGTTTAAATATTTCCTGCATGGATCTCTTTCTAGAAGATAAATAATTTTTATGCATTTTTACTTTTCGAAACTATTTTTCATAAAATAAAGTTAGCAAAATCCACGCTTCTCGAAAAAAGTCCATTATTTAACATCAAGCTACGAAAATCTAGTTTACTCGCTTCAGTTTACTTTGTTCGCTTTCAACGTAAAACAAGATTCTCCAATCTGTTACACGTCCAAATCTTCACTTCGCTGCCAAGATGAATGACTGCCTTTGGCCACTTAAAATACGCGTTGCGAAATCTTGTATTGGTTCTCTGTGGGTGTTCCGTCGTTCTTCTTTTATAGCTGACGAAGCGCGGATTTGGAAGAAACACCATTTTGTTCCAATGAGTAGCGCGTCTGATTCAATCGACAGCGATGAAATTTTTTCACTGTCACGTTTCTGAGTTTCCCAAAAGTTAGGAGCTGTTGGAACAGTCTGATTCCCTCTTCTTTGTTTGCTTAGTTTGTAATGACCGTGGAAGGGTTTGAAAAAGTGACACATGAGCGGTTCTGAACTAGCCTACATCAGTCTGCAGCGCAGAAAAATGCATTTGCGTGCTCAAAATATCTAATTTTTATATCTGTGCCTTACTAGAAGAAGTGCCTGTTAAAATTTGCTGATTTTGGATATATGTCCTCAAATTACTTGAAGATAATGAGAGTTTCAAGAAAAAAGTGCCACTGTCCTGTCAATATATTTGGAAAGTATCAATATTTTTGAAAGCTCTATTTATAGATAAGGATTACAAATTTTAAATATTACTAAATCAGCTGTAAAAGCTAAAAGTTAAATCAGCTCCCCTTCTCTCTCTCTCTCTACCAAGGTATAGATATACTTTAAATACTTTTCAGAGTCAAGATTTATGTTTGGTTGCGTTGCGTCTTATAGCGCAAGGGTCATATTTGGCAAAGTTGCTCCAAGCAACGTCAAGTAAATTAACATACACACCCAAACAACTAGAGGGAAAAAACAGCAAAAATAGAAGGGCAGGTGAGGGTAAAACGAAAGGAATGAAAGATCGTTAGTAAAAGCCGGAGTAGTGATTCCCGTGTTTACATAAAGGAAGTTATCTCCTCAGGGGATAAATTTATGAACATGTAAATGATTGAGGTTGATTTTTTGGGGTTTTATGGCGCAAGGGCCATATTTGGTTATGATGTGCCAGACACAAGCCATACAATATCAAGTAATCGACAAACACAGAACGTTTTAGACACAGAAGAGAGAAATACACCTAGGGAGGAATGCACCTGACAGGAATCGAACCTGCGAAGCCTACAACTCGAAGGTTGCTTGCCCAATGGGCATACCCACTTAGCCACGTCGGCCCCAAAGATGTAAATGAAGCAGACCAAATCTTTTTTAATGAATTTTCCTAGTGAGGTGTGGCCTAAATGAATGACAGAACTCTTCCCTTTGGTTGATAATTTTAAAATAAAAGTTGTTAAAATGTTTATTTTCCTTTTTTTCAATCTTACGTAATCCACGGTAGCCCAGTTGATAAGAGTTGCGGATTAGCAACCGGAGGGCTGTGAGCTCAAAACTATCCAATCAAAGACCGTCGTGTACGAGGAGGTTATGTACGTTAAACTCTTTAATTCTGTGCCGCTTACAACGGCCAGGTTGCTTGTACAGAGGGAAATCAACTGACCACGGCAACTTTCTAAGCTTAGGGATATTTAAGTATGCCAATATTCATGGGAAGTAATGAACTCAACTCTTAAAATTTCTCATTCATTTGAACAAAACTTAATTACTTTTCTTTCTGTTAATATGCTAGATCATGACCAGAAATTCTATTTTGTCAACATTTTTGCAATACTACCTTACTAAGTTTATTTTATTAACATTTTTGGTGTTCGTGCGGCTTATAATCAAAACCAAATTTGACAGCATTTAATGATAAAAAGATCAATCTACTAAATATTAAATTATCTTGAGAGTAACCTGTTGAAAGCTTATGTTTGAAAAGGAATGAGTTGCGTAGAAATATTCAGTTCCTAAATTGATTTCTTTCTCTGCATCCTTAAAACTAAAAGCTAGAAGAAATATGAACAAAAATCTCTAGGGGTGTGGAGATTTAATGGCCCTGTGATTTCTAGTGGATGTCATGACAACACGCAATAACAATGTTTTTTTTTCACAGCCATATACTCTTAATGTTTACCTATATGTTTATATCGGCATTTATGTATTTAGGTAAAAATAGCTACATCGCTAGGTATCCCATCATTCAACTTCGTATCTAGTGTATAATCAGGAGCAGGCCTAGTCCCTGTTGGAATACTTAATCTCAACAAAATGGTTCGAACTATTCTAAATTGATATAATGTTCGGAAGTAATAGTTTCTTAACCTTCTGAGGAGTTCACATGAATAATTCCACCTTGCAGCCCGCAGTCTTCCATGTGGGATTTTTAACCAATTTTGACTTTTCTTAACCCATGGAATCTTTCCAAAGTGTATTACAGTCTATGGAAATGACCAATAAAGTCTTTCCAAAGGATTCTATTATAAGGATAGGAGAAATAGAATATTTCCGAAGGATTCTTTCTTGAGGAAACGAGCAATATAATTTACAAATGATTCTATTTTAAGGAGAGCACTAATAGCGGCTTTCCAAATGATTCTATTTAAGGATAGGACAAATAGAATAGTTTTAAAAGATTTTATTTTAAGGAAAACCCCCCCCAATAGGTCAATTTAAAGATTAAAAAAATCCATGGATTTTTCAACAAATAGGATGTAGATTAAAATTGGCAGTGTATTTCGGGCTATATCTTATGGTATATTACTACCACCTTTGGAGATAACTTTCCGTAAAAAAGCAAAATGCAGGTAGTTTTTCTTTATTTTTAGAACAATTTGGAATTTAAACGAGGAAATAGCATAAAAAGTAATCAGTTGGAGGTTCTTTTTTCAAATTATTGATTAAAAATAAGTAAAAGTACCAAAAAATTGGCAGTTGCGTAAGGCATGATTTTACAGAAACTGCTCTAAGCCACTCAGATCTTATAAAAAATTTCAATTATAAAATACTTATGTTGGAAATATCTAGATGAATGTAATAATTATTTATATTTCTGTGTACACAAATAATATTTTATCATTCCCTCAGTTACTTTTTTGAGAACGTCCAAATAAAATTTCACGGTGATTTGAGTAGTATTTGTTGAGATATCGTGTTTTGCAACAGCAAAAAACGTGGAAATTTTGAGGAAAATAAAAACCTGAAGTGACCTGATAGAAAACTTAAACGTTTGTTTCTTCAAATGTCTCCAATTTCCGTTCTATTTAAGATAAAAGAAAATTATCTTCATGTTTCGAAAGTCACAAATTAGACTGACTAATAAGATATTACCTACATATAAAAACTAGAAAAGGATATTTGTACCGAAAATACCGTTTGAACCCTTCAAGTAGTTTCGACAAGCTATTTCGTCCATCAAGATCCGATCAAGGTTGATAAGGACGAGGTATCTCCTCCGTCAAGATCTGCTCAATTTTACTAAGGAAGAGATACCTTATCGAGACAACCGCCAGGAAGGTTAAAGGTGGTCTCGTATCTTAATTTCAGTGATTGTTATAATTCGTCATATAATGCTATTTATAGACACCCAACATATAGTCTTCACCGTACGCAATTCGAAGTGAAAATAAGTTGTATTTAGATTTCATACCAAACAATTGTTTGACTTGTTATCAAGAGAGCAAAGGAATGGTTTGGGTTCCAGGTGATGTGTTCCCATTCCATTCATCTTCAGATGGGCTAGTTTATAACTGTCCAAAATTATTTTCCCCTATCTGATAGTGGTTAAAAGTTGAGAGGTGTTGTCCAAGGATCTTTCCTTTCGGAATTGATCCCGGACGGTCGCCAATAGCCCATTGTGTTCTTCAGTGCGACGTTAATTGCCAACCTAACTACCCTTTTTATGTGATTATTTTTCTAAATTTAAATAAATGTAATTGTTATTTTGAACATTTATTTGACGAGACACAAACTCCCGCCCTGTTTAGTTCTTATCGCATTTTGTAGGGGGAGGGGCATGAACTACAAAGCAATTGAGTTTCGATTTGGACGACGTGTGACTAATTCCCAATCCATTACCGCGATATCGAATCCGTTATCGCTTTTGGATCCGAAAAAAACTAATCTATCATTGCCTAGTTACCACAAAACTTATTCCAGTGCACTTATACATCCAAGGAAGTAACTGCTCCTGCCTGCGGTGTAACTGACATAAACGAGGACTGGGAACAAACAAAAACAGAGTGACCAACAATTACTGTCTAACTAGCTCTCCCGTTAAAAGTCTGACCATAGAGTGATATACACAACTAAACTTTATCATAATAAAAGCGCAATATATTTACTTGAAAAAGAGAAAATTTTTGCGCATTATTTGCAACTCAAACATTGAGTTTCAAGATGGGCCCATCATCATCTAAACTTGGCACTTGGGCCCAGAAAGCAGATGATAGAGGGGCATTGTACCTCAAGGCAATCAAGTTTCGATTTGGATAAGTCGTTGCTAAATCTTAATCCATTATCGCGATATCGAATCCGCGTTGTCAATTTTAGATCCGAAAAACTAATCTCCCATTGCCTAGTTACCACAACTCTTACACATCCAGGAAGTAACTGCTCCTGCCTGTGGTCTCGCTGACAAACAAAAACGAGGACTGGGAACAAAACAAAAACAATGACTTTTGCACATGAGGGGGGGGGCTAAGGAATTCCTTCATTGGATGGCAGGAGTTTATTTCCAGTGCGCGCGCGGTTAAAAGATTGCCAAGATGGCAGTGACGAAGCAGGCGTGACGTCACACCAGGAGAATGGCTGCCTCAGGTACGTCGCGCAGTGTTGTCAGAAACCGTGTCGCGACCGGACTGCCAAAAAGCGATCTGGCATTCAAAAGATGACGACCGCGTTTGCCACCAGGGGAAAGCGGCGCTTGGAAACGTAAGTTATCTCTATCTTCCACATTGGCCTTCCGTAACCATGGCAACGCTTTTAAGTTTCTGCGGGATTTTCAATAAGGGTTTCATTCCGGTCCGAGGATCGGATTTGTCAGGTGTTTTTCTGGTTATCTCCGGAGATGCGATTTTTCGGGGCAATTTTTTTGACATCGGTCTTAGGTTTGTGGAATCCATAAGATGAAGAAATTGTCTTTCGCAAATATGTAAGTCTTGTTTTGAACTCGATCTATTCGGGGACGCGTCAGTTTTGAATGAAATTTTTAAGTTTACGACCATTTTTTGACAAAATTAATTTATACATATTTGGCTTGGGAAGATTTTGGTTATAAAACACCTGAATAAATCTAACCAAAGAAAATTTGTCTTGCAGAGGAAAAGAATACAAGTTTTAAGGTGGTAATGTAAGTTTATATAATTGGGTGAGGTAAAACTTAATAGTTGGTAACGCTTACGATATTTTGACACATTTTTGCACAACAATATGTATGCAAATATGTTTGGCAGTTGAAAGTTTTGCTTTCTAAAACTTGGATAAATCTTTCGATAGAAAATTATACGTGTTGAGGCAGAGTATAATTTTTACAATGATAATACGAGCTAATGTAATTGCGGTGTGGTTAAACTCAATATTTGATTTGTCTTTCCTACATTTAAAGTATACTCACATTATCGGTTAAGAGCAGAAACAAACTAAACTGACAAAAATACAATTGTTTAAGGACTTACTTTTTAGGTAAAAAAATAAAATATGACTATTTTGACAATACCTCTTATTATTCAAATAGATTACCAATATGACAGTATATTTTGATCACAAATTAAAAATTTAGTGTCCTCGAAAAAGTAACAGTTAAGGAGTTTCTGCTCTTAGTCGACAATATTTTCAATGTTGATATTCTTAATCCTATTCTCTGTTTATATTTTTGCCTGCAAATATATATGTCAACTTACTAAGTATTAAGTGGAAAGCTTGTTCTATATTCAAAAGAATATATTTTTTTCCATACGTTCAATCAATACCTATCTTAAAATTTAACAAAACACAGGAAAAATATCTTACATTGTATTTAGAGATCGCTTAAGAGACAGTCCACTTTATAGGTTGTCATCCGACCGTAGTTCAAAATTAGGAGGTTCTTGAATCCTTCCCTTTGGAATTGATTCCTGATGCAAATAGCCCGTTGTGTTGCACTACCTACCATTTTGAAGGATTAAAATCACCGAGCAATGCTCAGATGTTCATTAATAAAATAGAAAAGCAACGATTGAATATAGAAAGTTTGTAAGAATTTGTGAAGATACTCTTTTGATCGAGATTAAAAACTGGCATTTTAGCAAGTTCTTCCAAATACTAGAATTTCGAAAATAGATAATCCCGAAACGCTAATTTCAAAATTTTATATTCATTCCGCCACAGTTCATCTTAAAATAATAACTGCTATGATCCACAGAATATGAAAACAAAATGAATGCATACAGTGGAGAACCTTAAAAGGGAAACGGATTCACTACATAATAGATTACATTCTTTCTCTTCTTTCCGTTTGATGTGCTATTTTTTAACGTAATTTCCGTTTTGCTATTTATTCCCTATCTGTTTGGCAGCCTTCTGTGAAGTTAATATAAGAACTTAAGTTAAATAAAATGCAAAATTAACTCTTTTTTTTCTATTTTGGATACAAATTTTTCTATACTTCGTATAGTGTAATTTCTGGTTATATGTAATTCTTTGTCCCGACACCAGATAGTGATCTCGTCGTCATAAACAATTCGGCAATTTCTTGATGACGATATATCTCGTCATTAGCAAAATTGGCTGGAGCTATATCAAAGAGTTATCTCGTCGAAACAACTTGGAGACTTAAAATACCTAAATAAAATAAATTTATAAGATATGTTTATCCTTTGAGGTGTCTTGCATCAGGGGGCAGGAGCAAGTTAAATACGCAGTGGTCTCAAATGTTCTCAAGTTGGCGTGGTGTGAAATTTTAGATGTCATTCAGGTGGTATCTTGTCATCTGACCATGGTTCACAAAATTACCGGGCTTTGTCCTCGTATCTTTTCCTTTGGGTTTGATACCGGATCACCTCCAAAAACCCGTTGAGCTGCTTCTGTGTGATGTTAGTTAAATACCTACCTACCTAATGAATTGTGTGTCGTGTATGCATTATTGCACCACGGATCCATGCAAGAATAACATTTCTTGCATGGCTTCTGATAAATCATTTTGACCAATTGAATCTTTCCAAGGAATCTCTCAACCAACAGATCCTTCTATTTAGTCATGTGTGTTGTTGAGCAAAAGCAAAAGTGCGGAGCTCAAGAATCAAGTGACGCTCAGAGGGTTAGAAATGTAGTATTAGCCTTCAGAGTGATTTCGACAAGATATCTCGTCCATCAAAATCCTACTAATTTTAGTCATCTGACCGTGGCTCAAAATTACATGGTGTTGTCCTTAGTGTTCTCTTAGGGGTTTGATCCCGGATCGTCGTCAATAGCCCGTTGTGTCGCTCTAGTATGACCGTTAATTAAAATTGCCTTACCTTACATACCTTTATCTTAGGGGGTTAATCCCGGAACGTCGTCAATAGCCCGTTGTGTTGCTCTAGTACGACGTTAACTAAAAAATACCGATTACCTTACCGACTAATTTTACTAATGGCGAAATATTTCATCAAATTAATGCCGATTTTTTTTCACGATGACATCAAGATCTTATTCAAGACGAAATATCTAGTTCATCAAAATATAGTAAGGTTTTCCTAATATCTCGTTGAAACAACCACCAGCAGTTTTAGGAATCTTTTGAATTTTAAACCTATGCATTTTCTGTGTGGAATTGTTTCTTTAGACGAATTGGATAGCACACTAACTGAAGCTATCAGTGATTAAGAATTTCAAGAATAATTTTCGGAAATTCACTGAGCCCTTTTTTTATTTATTAACGTTTGGTCCGAAATTTGTTAAACCTTTAGACGTATAATTCTAAAATTGTGTAAAAGGCAGTTAATATATTTTAAGCATAGTTGTGTTTAAGTAGAAAAATACATTTTAAAAATTTATTCTATGCAAAATCCATCAACTACCCTCCTGATTGTTGTCTTGACGAGGCATTTTCCAGTCTCTAGTAAAACTTACCCGGTCCGGATGGACGAGATATCTCGTTGTCAGAAAAGATCGACCAGATATTGATGGACGAGATATCCCGTCTTTAGAAAAACTGACCACATCCTGATCTCGTCATCAGAAAAAACTGATTGGATCTTCCGGTGTGGACGAGATATCTCACATTCAGGAAAACTGACCAGATCTTGATCTTGTCATAAAATAATCGGCAATATCTTGATGACGAGTACCTTGTAATAATCAAAATTGATCAAATCTTGATGTTCGAGATATCTATTCGAAACCACTTGGAGGGTAAGTGTTATTACCTCAAGGTAAATATCTGATACATGGATAAAATGTACCGGAAACATGCGTTTCTTTTAAGGAATATACTACCAAAAAGGGAAAATAGGAAATTTGATAGCTCAAAAAAATTACAATTCAATTCAGTGTGTCATCGATTAAAGTCTTTTTACTATACTTAGTGTATAACTCAGCCAGTTGAGTAGGTAAATATTGGGATGATTTTGGTTTGCTTGGATTTTTTTTTGTAGATTTGTGGTTGGATTTTGGCTTCAAAATGCATAGCTTTTGGTTCCTGGAATAATTATGACTACTGGTATTTTTCTTCCAGAACGCCGTACAGATATTTTCAACGAGATCTTAAGAGCCATTAAAAAGTTTACAGAGATACACATTATCAGTATGGAAATGAACGTTAAAAGCGATAGGCATTCATGTTCCTTTCGTTTGCCGCAACTGCATATGAAAAGTGTTTAGTTATACTTTTCAAGAATTTACAATAAAGATAAATAAAAATAAATGCGTATTTATAATCATAAACTTTGACGATCGATTCCGAGTGAATATTCGTTTTGCTTCAGTTTTTGGGAATAGCTTAAGCCTCTTCTTAATGTCTATTGAACTTAATAAATGCATAGAATTTATTTACTTAAATATTATGAGACGTATTTTGATGGGAAATAATGAGTATATATCTTTGTTCGAAATATTTATGAAATTAGGTTCAGTGACGTTACAAATTTACAATAGAACTATAATTTTTAATTTCAACGCCAGTATCGTAGCATGAATTTGAAAGTAATGACTTCAAGTTTTATCAATTTTCTTATCAGACCTTTGTGGATAGAAAGTATAAAGGTTGAGCTCTGACATCATCGAAGAGAAAAGATTAAACAAAGATTGATGTGAGGTAAAGGAAATACAAAATGGATTAATGTATAATCGTTTTTCAGTTCATTAATATACCGTTTTCATTCTTTAAACTACTAAAGATTTTTCAAAAAATTCAAAGTAGAAAAATGCTATTCTGTCTACCGAATTTTAGCATTTATCCACACAAAATATGATAATTTTCCCCTGGTTTGTGAACTTATAATATTTCCGAAAAGCAAGTTCTAAATTCCATAGTATGTAAGGGATTATCGCGGCTCAGTGGGTACGTCCACTACGTTATCAACTAGCGAGTTGTAGGCGGCGCAAGTTCTAGGGAGATCTATTCCTACATCTAGGTAATTCTATTCCTCCCTAGATGTATTTCTTTCTTCTGTGTCAGTAAAACTTTCCCTGCATGCGTATGTCTATTACTTGATACTGTCTGTCGTGTGTCTGGTGTAACAAGGCCAAATGTAGCCCTTGTGTAATAAAGCCTACCCCAAGTATATGTATATAATGTTCAACAAATATACTAGGGGGTCGTTTGATTAACGTCGCATTGGAGCAACATGACGGGATATTGGCACGGTCCGGAATCAATTTCTAAAGGATCCGGGGACAACATCTCGTAATTTAATAAAACATCTCATATTTTATAGGACAACATCTCGTAAATAAAATAATACCACTCGAAGTAACCCCAGTCAGTTGAAGAGGTCACACCTGAGTTGGCACCCCACATTCCTCCACGCACGACAATCTGAGGTTATCGAGTTTCGAACTCGCAACCCTCCGGTTGCTAATCCGCTACTCTTCCAACCGGGCTACAGCTGCAACAATATACTAGGGTGCTATATAGTAATATATCGTCGGTTTACTGCAGACCGCATTCACTGACATTTCTTTGTAGTACTAAATACTTATTATTTAATGATAGTGAGAACCGCATAGCCATTTTTAATAATTTCATAGGTATAGTTAATGCTATTAAAATGCTTGTACTTTTTATTTGACCTAAAAACGAATAATTGAAGCGTTGACGTTGAAAAAGAGGTAAGCGCAACTATTTAAATTTTACAGGACAAGCAAGTTGAAGGTTTCACTTACCAAAAAACTTCTTAGAGCCAAGAGTGATCAAGTTTCCGTTTGTGACATCTTGTGGGTTTTTTCCGAACCGGACTTCGTAAGTTACGAACTTACCTCCTTTTTAGTTTTACTGTCATTGGAAATCAATGCAATGTTTTGAAAATTTGGTGCTTACCTACTTTTAAATGTCAACGCCTCAATCGGTGTTTAAACTGCTGTACTGTTTGTAGATTTGTATTTATCCACACACACACACATTAATGAATTTCTGCTCTAAGCCGACGATTTATAAGTTATTTACCATTCATTTTCAATTATGAGTCATTTTTGACCCATTGGCAGAGAATGGACTCATCAAAGTGATTCAATTATATAATGGAAGTAATTCCAAACTTTAATTCCATTTTTTTTTCTTAAAATATAAATCAACTTCTAAGACTGTTATGGGGACAAACATTTTCTTTCACACCCAGTACTGTCTTAAAGCATGTTAATAATTGGCCCAAGGTACAATTATATAAGGGTCCCGGGGTGAATTTATACTTCTCAATAAATTTCTCAAATATTTGAGTTGAGTATCAATAAAAATTAATCCACATTGTTTTCTTTAATTCCTATTTATTTATAGAAATTTTTTAGGATTAAGCATCGTACTTAAGAGTTTGTGTCAATTAATCCTTGATTCAAATGTTATTTCTTATGCTAAAGCACCATTTTTATCAAAAGTACAATTTATTCTTAAGATTTTATTTATCGTCCATTTACATTCAAACTTCTATCAATGGAATGGTACCCTTGCACTGCTTTGACAAGGAGGTACAATGCTACTAAGATGACCCTTTTAAGAGACCCCCTTTGATGAACAGAGGTTGTGAATAGAGCTATTTGTAGGATGGTTGTGATTATAGCTACATGAATGATGGTTGTGAGTAGAGATACGTGTATGATGGTTGTCAATACAGCTATACGGATGATGACTGCGAATAGAGCTACGTGAATTGTGATTGTGAATACAAATAGTATTTCATTTAGCGTGCAGGGTGTTTCAAACTTCCTTTGTGTGAACTTGAAGGGGAGGAGAATACAAAATTAAACGGGGTTCCTAAAGGGATGAATGTCTGCAAGAGTCACTTGGATTTACCATGGGGCAATTCGTCAGTTGGCCAGTTTGAGCCATTGTTAAATTATACGCAGACTTCTCAAGTGTAATCTCTATCCTTTCATGAATTCTAAGATGACCTACTTGCACCATCCAAAGGTATAGCTAATGGAAACCAAGAAACTGCTGTGAGATACTATCACATTAACGATACCCCAATAGACATGTGCAGAATCCCCAAGCGTTGATTGTCAAATTTGGATCAGATTTTGTTAGAAACCAGAACATTCCACGATAATAGTCGGCGTAAAATCGACGCGTCCTACTTCTTTGCGTTGATGATTTCAGACATGCATAACTATTGGTGATCAGAACTTTAAGCGCGTACTGCGAAACTGTAGAAACTGTCTGTGTACAACTCCGGTCAAAGTGTAAAATTAGAGCTAATAAAATGTTCACGCACTTGCTGTCTTTCGTTGCTTTACCTTAGTGTACGCTAACATATTCGGTGACGTTTGCTAACATACAGGGGTTGGACAAAAATGCGGAAACACCTAAAAAAACACCCCTTACCCCCGTCTAATAGGACAGGTAAAAGTGGTTTGTGGTGGACACGCTGCGGAAAAATTGGTTTGAACCCACCGTAACGGAACGTGACAGCTTTAGGCGAACTCTTGGCTATGTGCTTCTGCTCTAGGAGCAACTGCGTCGCTGGTTTTGGTCTTATTGGTTTTGCTGCAGTTTGACTGTCAAATTGAGCTTTGGTCAATTGTCATGAGGAGTGATGCCACCTATTGCCGAACGTGGGGCAGGTGTACGGTGGCAAGTTCAGGTATTGTTCATGAGAAAATCTCTCACATCACGATGATTGCGGTGGATAGCGAACATGCACTTTCCTCAAAGATTCAACAATATAGAGGTCTGGTGATTGGTGGCCAGGAGAGATGTGACAAATCATCCTCGTGCTCAGAAAACCAGTCCTGGACGATGTGATCTGTGTGAACAGGGGCTTTGTCGTCTTGGAAGACACCATCACCATTGGGAAACAAAGTTTGTACCATGGGATGGACTTGATCGGCCAAAATGTTCATATAATCCTTGGTCTTAATGTGCCCTTGCAGAGTATTCATGGGCCCCACAGAAAACCACGATATGGCTGCCAAAACCATCAAAGAACCCCCGCCATGTTTCAATCTTGGCAACAAGCAGTCTGTAATATAGGCTTAGGATGGCGTTTGCCAGGCGTAAAACTCGGCCAGAAGTGGGAAACAATACTCATCTGACCAAATTTCTGCCTTCCATTGCTCCTTAGTCCAAGCTTTATGACTTAAACACCACTTTTTCCTGTTACAGGCATTAGCATCAAAGATGAATGGTTTTTGAATTGTAGCTTGACCAGAAATACCCTGCTTATGGAGCTCCTTTCTTATTGTTTTGGTACTCACAGGGTTTATGAGCACGACATTCATTTCAGCAGTAACTTTTGCAGCTGTGGTCTTCTTATTTTTAGTCACAATCCTTCTTAATGATCATTTGTCACGATCACTCATCACACACTTTCGTCCGCTCTGTGATTTAGCGGATGATGTTTTCCCGCTTTTCAAATATCTGGAATAACTCTTAGAAACAGTACCTCTTGAAACACTAAACACTTCGGCTACCTTGCTTACGGAAGCACCCACCATACGAGCTCCAATAACTTGCCCACGTTCGAAGTCTGTTAGCTCTGACATGATGCAAGTACAACTTCACACAGAAGTGCCCCGACAACGATCGACCTGAGCAGCGTATTTATAGGTGGCATCAGTAGGCATAAACACCAGCGCCACCTTCACATTTCACTAGAATTAACATTTCTTTTCAAGCATGCATTTCACGAGGTGTTTCTATATTTTTGTCCAACCTCTGTACATTCCCATGTGAACACAGTTTAGTTTTGTGTTCTTTATTTTCTCTTTAAATTTGTGTAGAAAATTTGAAGACACTGTATAAAACCTACCCTGTGTGTCCAAGGAAAATCGATATTTCACGAGTTATCTAGGAATTTTCTTCGTTCTTTTCTAACTACATTGAATCAGGCCTGAATGTTTCAGTGTACATTATTTTTTATGATTACAAGCTTATATTTTCACCATTCATATTGCGTTGTTTCATAAATAAGTAATAAACATTCGTTGTGCGCAGCAGGTAGCAGATTTGTTGCTTTTCATATTATTCGCGCTTCTAACTTCAGAAAATTTCAGTGCTCTGATAATTTTATACCTTCAACAATAAACAGCAGTTATTAAATTAACTATATACCTATAAGTTTTCTCAGATACGATGTTTTTTATTTTCCTGTGTATTTGAGTTTTGAGAGGAATATTAAATTCTTTTGAGTTATTTTCATTAAAATTCACGATCAAAAATTATAAACTTCAAAATTTGGTTATCAAAAACGGTCAAAAACATTGTGAATATATAAAATTTCCAGCAATTGTGTATACATGAAATGGATTTGGACAAATATTTCCAAATGTTATACAGAAAATAATAATGCATGGATCATCAAATATAAGGTACACCTTCCTTCTTTACGTATTATTTACATATTAACCATTCATGCTAATCACGTTTGATTTTTTGAAAAAAAAAAAAACCCCTACATCAGCATAATTATGCCAGACCAGCAGAGTACAACAGGAATAGTTTCATGCAATTCTTTTGAATAGCGTGTTTTACATTTACATAGTCTGAAAGTAGAGAAGGTTTTTCTTCTATTTCTCAATCGCAAAGATACAAGACGATTAAATTCCAATATAAAATAAAATTGTATAGTTGTGCATCTGAATAAAATTGTAAGTATAATAAGATTAAATATTCTATAGCATCAAAACAAAAAATGTTTTGAGATTGTCCGTTTCTAAAATTATTAAAAAAAATATCATATACTAATGCAACGATTAGCTTAACACTAAATTAATAGACTTATATTGTGTCGTACGGTCAATTCCCCCCCCCCAATTATCTTTTGTTTCTGAATGTGAAAATATATACATAAATTTTGTTATAAATCCAAACTATACACATTACATTAATGGCAAACTAAACATATTACATGTGCTCAGAGTGATTCATTTCGTTATAACTAAGACGTAATTTAGTAACAATATATAAAAAGATATACTAGCCTTATAAAACTTTAATTTGAAAGTGCCTCACAGGTATATAAACTTTTTTCTCGTGTATGAACAAAAGAAACAATAATGAATTCATGGCTATAATTCATTGTAATATTTGTTTCACAATAAATATTGCATGTATTGGAAACAGTGGCTTGCAAAGGCGTCTGGCGGACACTAAATTTAGAAACTTTTCTTCTGTGTACAACAAATAAAACCTTAATTCGATTTAAAAAACGGAATCCATGGCTACTATTCGTTGTACTACATACTATGCCTGGCTTGGAAATAGTGAACATACAAAAGTATCTGACAGACGAAAACTTTAGAAATTTTTCTACCGTGTACCACCACCAACAAATGAAACATTAATTTGATTTAATAAACAAAATAAATGGCTAGAGTTCGATATACTATTTCTAGTATTGCAAACTATGCATGGGAATGGGGGGAAACAATGACCGTATAAAAGTATCTGGCTAGCGTTAACTTTTTCTCGGATCCTAAATATAACATCCGAATGCTCATTACCAGTGTTTGTCTTCTTTCGTTAATTTAAGAAAACTATCTTCTGAAAATCATCAAAGAATGTTGCCGAATGTCATCCTTTCATGAGTTTAAAATGGCCGGTTAAGAACCCCATCCTGGCATTAAGCCACCAAGCTTTCGATGTAGCCAAGCTCACACGAGACTAAAATAAATAAATTTCGTTCTCAGAACATCTTTGTCACCTGAGAGACAGGAAAAAATTCTTTCTGAATGTATTCAACCGGTTTCGTCATCTGACACGAAAGAAAACAACGATCACATCCCAAATACGATATTATACGGCAGACACTAGGGTCTGCAAATTACCGACATTCGCGTAACCGGCACATCACCAACAGAAATTTTAGATACCGGTTTTAAGCTTCAGGTTTTGGCTTGCGAGTTGCTTCTACATACTTTTCCGAAACGGCAGCAATTTCTGTTGAGGTAAAGGCACTGAGACCTAACTTTTATGAGTATGTAAATATTTTCAAAATATATTGTAGGGCCTCAGTAGCCTGGTTGGAAAAGTAAAGGTTTAGCAACCGGAGGGTTGCGAGTTTGAACACAACCAATACAGTTTCTTGCAAAAGGGGCTGGTGCATGTTAAATCTTCCGTGGCCTCAAATGTCCTCACGTTGCCATGGTGTGGAGGTTTAGAAAGTAATGTGCCAACTCAGGTCTTGTCTCATCTTCTGACCGTGGTGTTATCCTCGATTATTTCCCTTTGGGATTGAACCCGGATTGTCACCAAGAGCCCGCTGTGCTGCTCCAGTGCGACGTTAATTAAAATACCGACGCAAAACATACTGTTTACTTCTGAATACTCGTTTGAAATAGGGAAGCAATCAGTTTTTACAACCAACACAAAGTATACCAAAATAATGAATTAAACCCAAGATTTTTAACCTTATTGAGCTGAGTTTCACTTTTGGATGTTATCCCCTTTGAGTTAACACGCATGTTTCCACCTTGCAGCCTGCAGTCTTCTCTGCAGAACTCGAACGAAATTTCTATTTTAACCAATACAATCCTCCATAGTATTCCTTTCTAAGAAAAAGAGCAATAAAAATTGTTTCCAAAGGATTCTATTCGATAGAAAAGTACAATAAAGTTTTCCAAAGGATTCTATTCTAAAAAAAGAGAGCAATAAAATCGTTCCTAAGAATTTTAGTCCAATTAGGGTGCAATAGAATCTTTTCAAATGATTTTAATCTAAAAAACAAAAATATTTCTAAAGCGTTCTATACTAAGAAAGAGAGAGTAATAGAGTATTTACAAAGTCTTCTATTCCAAGAAAAGGGGCAATAAAATCTTTGAAAACGATACCATTCTAAATATATTTGTTAGAAATATTTCCAAATGATTTTATTCTACAGAATGTATTAATAGAATTGTTCCAAAGAATATATTTGTAAGAAATGGAGTAGTAGTACATTTATAAAGGATTCTAGCCTAAGTAAGGAGCGATAGGATTTTTCAGTGATACTATTCTAAAAAATAAACAATATAAACGTTTCCAAGAATTCTATTTGAAGGAAAGGACGAATTAAATTGTTCCCAAGGATTATCTAAGAAAAGGAGCAATAGAATCTCACCCAACGATTTTCTAAAGAAATGAACAATTGGGATCTCTTCAAGGATTTTCTAAGGAAAGACTCGAAAATATTTCCAAAAGATTCGAATTTAAGAAAAGGGGGAGGGGAGAGACAGATCAAAAGTATCATTCCAAATGATATGATAGTAAGGAAAATATCAATATAATCATTCAAAACATTATTCTAAGGAAAGGACAAATAGAATCTTTCTAAAGGTTATGCTTTCAACCAATCGGTGTCTAATTTAGTTATTATGTTTGTTGTGAAGTATACAAACAATTCAATACTACTCGAAAATCTCCTATAGCTCAAAGGGTTAAAAAGCATACCTCTACGACTGTACTTGCAACTACTGTCACCGCATAAATTAATTTCTGAAGTAGGTTTTTATAAAATCTAAGAGAGATAATAATAAAAAAGTATAACTAAGAAAACCGGTAACGAAGTTTCGGTAATGTAAATTCCCCTCACCATTCTTCGAAATTGGTAAAACCAATTCGGAGTTTACCGCTTTTTAAACCCTGTAAGAATGTTACATATCCTTATCATGGGATGGAATTAGTTTATGCCCCCATTTGATTTCTTCAAAATCTTTCGTGTATTTATTCTACGAGTATATTAATTGTAAGTTAATACATGCATAAAAATTTTAAAACAATAGATTTAAGTGAGAATCACATGAGTTGTACGATCCGCGGTTGCCCGGTTGGAAGAATAACGGGTTAGCAACCGGAGGGTAGCGAGTTCGATTCTAACCAAAGATCATCGTGTACAAAGGGGACTGGTGAACGTCAACTCTGCCGTGTCCTCAGATATCCTCACGTAAGCGTGATGTGGAAGTTTGGAGGGTGGGTGGCAGCTCAGATGTGGCATCGTCATCTGACCGTGGATCTAAAATTCCGTGGTTATGTTCTCGGATTTTTCCCTTCTGGTTGGATCCCAGACCCAATATCCCGCTGTGTTGCTCCAGTGTGACGTTAATTAAATTACCTACCATATAAATTGTGCAGCATGCTTCCAAAGCTGAACGTAATAGAACTATTCGCGTATAACAAAACCAATTTGAATTTTTTGTCGAAAGTGCCATTTCGTGCTTTTAATGTAAAATATATATATATATATATATATATATATATATATATATATATATATATATATATTTGAATGAATCCAATTGAACACGCAAAAGCTGGTGAAATGACACGAACCTTTGAAAAACTTTAATGTCTTGAAAATTCCCACCTAAGATGATTTTAACCCTCCAGGTGGTTCGCGACGTAAACTGCCCTGAAGTGACCAAGCTCTGATGCAAAAACCCGTTCCAGTCCGTCATCAGTTCTGGGCAAGGAAAAATTTGGTTTCCTACTTGAATCTTCCCCTTGGAATAATAGGGCAGTTATGTCTTGACGAGGTATCTTGTAATTAGCAAAGCTAAATGGACGAGAAATACTGCGTGGAAACAATTGCAGGGTTAAACAATACACTGTTTTCAGAATACTTGATGGAAACAAGAAAATTTGAAATTATTCACGGCACGATATCAAGGCTTTATATTTACTCCATGTGGTTAAGTTGGACTCTAAAAAGAGAATAGAGCTTTAATCATCCTCTCCCCCTCAGCTAAAATGAAATTGCTTTTTTTATCGCTGCGCAGTTGATTCATCAATTCGTAACAGCATTGAAACAACCCGCTTCATCAACAGAAAAGCATGCTTTGTTTTCTTCGCGAATGCAATCACAAAGAAACAGCGGAAAGGCATTTTTTTTCCCTCTTCGTCTTCCTCTCCTCAGAAGAGTTGGCGAACTTCTGATTTTGTCTCCGCCGTAGCTGTGATTTACGCCTGCTTAGGAAAGGTCATTTCAACTCTCCATCACAACGCTGCAGATCAAAGGACGTATATTTGAAATTCTAACCTTTCATATAACGAGGCGTCATTATTTACCACGGATGATTCATCAATCGCAGTGGGACAATTTTGAAACTGACTGTTTATGGTGATTCTGAGAGAGCAGAGGGATTTTGAAAGACAGACTCACGTGAAATATTATCTCGCAGACCAATATTTCACGTGAAAGTTTTCTGTAAATTGATTCTCTTCGTACTCGAAATATGAGACACTTGTTAAAGGATGCATCCTCCTGGTGGTTGTCGTTAAGGTGTTAGCCTCTAGATCGGAAGGTTCCTGGTTCGAATCCGGGTCCGGGCATGGGTGTTTGTAAACGTATGGTGTAGAGGCGGCTGGTGCACCTTAAATCTGTCGTGGCCGAAAGTCCTCACGTTGGGTTGGCGTGGAAGTTTGGAGAGTGTGGTGCCAGCTCAGGTGTTGCTTCGTCATCTGACCGTGGTTCAAAATTACGAGGTGTTGTCCTCGAATCTTTCCCTTAAGGGACTGATTCCGGACCGTCGTCAATAGCCCGTTGTGTTGCTCTAGTACGACGTTAACTAAAATTACCATTACCTGGTGGTTGTCTCGACGAGGTATCTCCCGTCATCGACAAAACTGACGAGATATTGTAAGTATTGATGGACATTATATCTCGTTTTGAGAAACAAATTATCCTACCTCGATCTCGTCATCATAAAAGAAGTATGGAATATCTTGACGGATATCTCGTCTCATTGGCAAAATTGAAAAATTGGTCAGAACGTGATGGACGAGATATTTCGTCGAAACCACTTGAGGGTTACAGTAAATATTTTTTCCTTTGGCTTAAATAACCCCTTTTCCTCTTTTTGAACGAATCAAGTCTGTAAGACTATTTTTCAGATTGAGCCAGTGATTGAGATGTTATGGAGATGTGGAGTATTTCAAGCAATCTCTTTGAAGAGTACACTAAATTGTTGCGTTTCGATAACCTGACAGCATTACCCTTCTTTTGCAATGTAGTATATACACGGACATACAATGATTTTAGTAATCCGTTCCTCTATTTGATTTTGTCATTTGGAAGATGATATGTTAACAGTTTAAGCCGCAGTAAGTCTCAAGGGTGTGAGGTATTTATTCCATGGAATCTCATTGAAGAGTACTTTAAATAGTTGAAACAAAAGTAGGTGATAAGAAATTAATAGCATGAATGTCCTTCTAAAACGAACTTCAGCTATAATGCATCTAAAAATTTAAGAACACTTTGTGATGGCTTAAACTGAGGGCTTTAAAGAGCTTATTGGTGCGAGTTCGCGAATTAAGCTTTATCAAGTCGTTCTTATTTCGAGAGCGAACCATAGTGAAGTGAATCAGTTTCAGTTCACATATACCCTGTCTGTTTGCTTTGGGCTATACTACATAGTCTGCCTGCCTTGTGATTTGTGTTTTTCTGTCGTTGTAATGTATTTGTTGTGAAGTTCATAAAATAAAATAACCTTTCTATTATGAAGGCTACACTTTCTATTGAGACATTCTTTCCTATGTGTGATAAGGACATAATTCCACATAAAATTTATCTTCTAGATAAGAGAGGACATCAAATATTTCCACCAAAATGATGGAACAGATCCGCGTGTCTGTACGCGGATTAAAAAAATATTTTACTTTTAGTTTAAAAGTTAAAAATTGACTGTGGAACAGTAAATTTCTTTAAAATATGTATGCTTTACCTTGGTCAAGATATATCCTAAGCAAAGTCCCAAAAACTATGTTTTCCAAGTCGGAATGCGACAAATCCTGCTCATTCAGGAGCTCAACCCCAGATACAATCCAAAATATGGGAAGGAGCACTATTCAGAATTGATACTCAATTACATTAACTCAATTACAACAATTAAAAACTAAGAATTAAATATGCAATGCATTTTAGAAACAAAATTAAGTGGTTTTGCGAATTCAAATGCGTTGTTCCTGATTTTAAAAAGTCTAACTGTTATGTGAAAGTTAAAAGAAATTAGCTTAGTTAAAAAAAAATCTTAGCATTAATTTTTAAACTCTTACATCCATGAACATTATTGATTCTTGTTCACATGATCACATAATGAGAGGGGCGGACATGAATAGGCACTTGATCCGAGTATATTCAAGATGGGAAACTCTTTGAAAATATATACTCTCAACGAGAAAAAACAACATCTAAGAAATGAAAAAAGCTCTGAAACCTTAACTTGTCAGACTACATTCTTGCAAAAATTGTTAATACTACTTCGGGTATTTCGTTTTCAACATACACAAATTGGAATAAAATTTCACTGTATGAAGATTATTAGAGGTGGGTAATTGGTAATTTTTAATTAACGTCGTACTAGAGTAACACAACAAGCTATTGACGACGGTCTGGGATCAATCCCTTAAGGGAAAGAACCGAGGACAACACCTCGTAATTTTGAACCACCGTCAGATGATATTAGAGGTTGGATCCACCTGAGCTCGAAAGATTTGCCCACTACGCTAGGAACGTATAAGTAGTAGGTAGAATAAATATACAAAAATACTACTACTGGGTGAATTCTGGGCAGCGTAACCCCAGTAGGAAGAGCAGCGAATTATTCACGTGCACGGGGACTGGTGCACGTTAAATCTGTGATGGCTTTAAATGTTCTCACTTTACGTGGTGTATACGTTTGGAGATTGGAGCGTCTGTTTACGTGTTGACATCGTTATCTGATCGTGGTTCAAAATTACGAGGCATTATAATTGTATCATTCTCATTGGGATTTATCTCGAATAGTCGCCAATAACCCATTGTGTGGCTCCAGTGCGACATTAATTAACTATCTACCTCACTATAATGTATAGTATACCACTCGACCTCTTACACACCAACAGCGAAAGTTCCGCGTGATTTTACCGAGACCACGTCATCTGATCGTGGTTCAAAATTACGCGGTGTTGGCCTCGGAGATTGATCAGGTACTGTCGCCAATAACCAGTTGTGTAGCCTCCAGTTCGACGTAAACTAACTACCTACCGGGGTGAATTCATTTTTTTTTGTGCCAGTAAGACTTTCATTGTGTGTATGACCTATTCTTGATGTTATCTATACTGTGTTTGGCGAAAGCTTGGCCAGAATTGGCCCTTGTGCGCTATAAGACCCAGAGCAATCAAAATACCATCATACAGAAGTCTGTTTTTATGCTCAAGAAAGTCGACTAACTCTTCATACTTCTGAGACCTAAACGGAAATTTTTTTTACCCTCTGAGCGTAGCTAGATTTGCAAGTGGTTTAGTTTTGCTTATACCAAAGAATGCTTATACCCTATGCATACTTTTCCCCCACCACAGAACACTTAATGAATAAATAACCACATCTTTCTTAGGAACCCATACATTCTTCTGCTCGTTATAAAGATTCTATTGGTCTTTTTCAAAGATTAGAATCCTTTGGAACTACAGTAGAACTTCAATTACCCGGATAAATTGGGACCAGACCCCATCCGGATAATCGAATATCCGAATAATTGGATGGTTCAAGAAAAAGTTTACTTTTTTAGTAAAAAACTAATTTTGCTTTCATGTATGTAATGTAATTTAATGACTATGAAAACGATTTTGTTTACATTTTTAACTGTATTAAAATGTATCTTTGCTTCAACATATCGGTCAAAGCCAGTTGTTTCGCTGTCTTAACTCGTTTCCGTACAGCCAAGTCTCGCATGTGGTTGACGGTGAGTTGCTGTAAATGGTGTCGCACTCTCAGGCTGACGCTCTATTCATTTTAGAGCTGTGTCAAGGTACTCAAACGCCTTACCAGCTGACGGTCGAGCGTCTGATTGAGTAAAATGTCGTCGTCATCTTCCGGGTAATCAATGAATTCTTCTTTCACACTTTGAATGAGTTCATCGTCACTGAGAAATTGGAGAATCCAGGGTCTGAAGAATCACACACCATCCAATCGCCCTCGTCCTTTACATTGCACTCGGAACATCTAGGAATTTTCCCTATGATGTTCATTATGTCTTCAACTGACACTTCGTCCTCTTCGTTTTTATCATTCACCGATTAGAAACTTTTAAAATGCGGATTTTGCTGATTTAATTTTTTCTCAAAGCGATCCATATAACTGACGATTCGGACAATTGGAGTTATACTGTATTTGATTAGTCCTTTCTTTGGAATATAACTATTTGGAATTATTTAATTGTCCCATTGTGTGAAATATAATCCTTTGGAAAGATTCTACTGATCTTTCTTCAGATTAGAATCCGTTCTATTGCTCCTTTTCTTAGAATATAATCCCTTTTAAAGACTATATTGCCCTTTTAAAAAAATAGAAACATTTGGAAATATTCTATTGCTGATTTTCTTAGAATACAATCCTTGGTAACTCTCTCTCTCTCTCTCTATTCTATTAATCTTTTCCTTGGAATAGAATTCTATGGTATGATTCAATTTGCTCATTCTGAAAGGAAAAATATTCAAAGGAATAGAGTCATTTGGATATATTTTATTGGTCTATTCCTTATATTAGAATTCCTTTGGCATGTTCTATCTCAACAAAAATCGCGACCATGGTGAATTAAAGAGGATGAAGAATGACCTGTTGATTGATTTTTATGATGTAAGGGTCATATTTCGTCAAACTGCCAAACAACGTCAAGTAAACAGACATACACGAGACGCGTTTTACTGGCAGATTAAAAAATATGTATACACCCGGGGAAGAATTGAACGTAGAATTGTATGAGAGTTCAATTTGAGTTCGCGCACTTAGTGATGTGGACCTTTCAACAAAAATTGCAGTTCTTTCTGTGGTATGCAAAATTGAAATCAATTGTAGCAGAGCTACGCATGTGGCGAACGTTACATCCAGGAGAAACGGCTCCAGATTACAAGGTTTGAATCGGTGGATAAAAACATTCAAAGATATTGGAAGTGTCACGAAGGGTACAAGCCCTAATAGTTAATTGCTTCAAAAACGGTTAAGGCTTCATGCGTACAAGCTTCAGCTGAAGCATGACAGACCCCGGAGAGTTCAATTTTTCATTTCAATGCTGGGAAACATTGATGGTGATGACATTTTCTTGAACCGTATTCTTTTCACAGACGAGTCCACATTTCATACAAATGGGTGCCGAATTTGGGGATCAGAGCAATATACTGAAATCCATCATCAAATCCATTCCTTTGGATGTCTGTTGAGCGACTAATGGCGCACATATCGAAATATACGTTTGAAACTAGATATTTCTTAATATATTTGCCCAAGAAACAGCATGTGTGTATCTGTTGTTTATTTCTCGTGATACGGTTTTGAAATCTAGGCATTCTTTTCTGATAACCCTATATAGGTTCCTAGCAGGATTGTTAGACCAATGAGTGGTTTGTATTTACAGTGAAGAGCTAATGCACATTGAAGAGTAAAACGCGATTTTTCTCCAACAGGCCCGTTGGTAAGAAGTGGTGTTATTCAAGTAGTCGCCACAAAGTTGCATGTTTCCCCTCTTGAAAAATTTCACCATTTTCGCATTCACACATATTCTAGTTATTTCACATAGTTATTTCAATAATTAACTTGAAAACGCAGGACATTTATATTTTTAACGCTCCTTCAATCCACTAGGTTAAAAATCTTATCTCACGCATTCTCTTTGAAAACGTTGGATTCTATAAATATATCCAGGAAATATTCTTAAAAGGACGGCTCTTCCTTTTTCCATTGTCATTTTCTCTCTAAAATTTAAGAACACTTTGAGTGAAAGTGTTGAAACGGACGGGTCGGGTAAGTAATTTTTCCGAAACCAAAATGGAATTCCGGAGCCGCTTTAGTAAAGAATAATTTACGATTCTGATCGTAATCGATAGTAGTCTCCGGTATGATGTCGAAATCTTGATCACAAAATTACTTTTCATTTGTATAAATCGTTCTGATTGACTCCTCTGTCAAATGCTATCTAGAAGCTTCTAAATCCAATTGTATTGTGCATTTATTTATACGACAATTTACGTTCCAAGCGATAATTCTAGAATTTTTTTCCCGGTCAAGTTTACCTGTTTTAGTATTTAACTATCTGACAAATTCACACGCATATATTCGTTCTGCAACTTGTATGTCTTGATAAGTTTTGACCTTCTTGGCCCCAATAAAATCTTTCTTTGGATTCTTTCACCCAATCTTAGTCAGTATGTGTGCTATGTGGTAAAAGCAACCACATCACCTCTGATGTCTAGTGACCTTCAGAGGTTTTACTTAAGTGGTTAATTATCGAGTTTTGTAATGATAAAGTCATTTGTTCTAGGAAAATGGGTATTTTTAAAGGTTAATCAAAACACTTTCCTGATTTTGTCATGATTAATTAAAAGGCAAACTCGCACGTTTTTTTTTATTTCAATAAATATATTTTGAGTATTTTCAGCATATTTTTAGTGCCCTTTAAAAGAAAAATGAATTTTTTCGAAAATAACTGCAACTAAACTAAACTTTGTTGCACGTTTGAAAAATGTTTTAAACTTAGTGTCCCATATAGGAATCCTATTAGGTCTGTCATTTTTACTGAAAGAGGATTTCTGTATAGTTCATTACCATGAACGTAAATAAATTCAAAATCCTTTCCGTCATAAAATTTTTAACACAAATTCCTCGATTGTTCCAGTGTATAAATTTAACAAATTTCTCTGAGTCAAGGGGTATTTTTGTACAGATTGTAAAATCTCAGCAAAATACATTTGTGCATTATTTACTCCAAATTAGGAAAACGTATTCCTTTATAGATCAGATGCAAAAAGCATATAAGAAAAGTCACGAAATAGAATAGCGTAGTGTAGGATGTGTTTATACGAAGGTATTTTCATCATGATGCCGAACAAATAGACTGCATCTTCAGTAAAATCTAGAACACAATCAAGTTTGCATAAAAGGAAAAATATTGTCTCAAAACAAAATAAATAAAATTATTATTCCCAACTGACTAAAATGGAGAAATAATTTATATATTTTAAGTTCCAACGCTATCATATACCAACAGGAATATAATTTTTTCCTGTATAATCTTCACATCTTTCATTCAATAAAAAATTATCGTTCTTCAAAAAAAATTCAGAAACACCAGCAGAGAATCTTAAACTGCTTCTTTTCTTTTTCAATCTTTCAAAGGGGATAAAAAAATACAAAATAAAACGACACGTGATCATGTTTTAGCATCGGAGATGAAAATTGCCTTATTTTGGTCGCTTCCAGGGACACCAATTTAATTTCCCTGATTTTCAGCAAGCTCGTGTACCCGAAAATTTAAGGTATTTGATTCTATCCCTGTAATACGATTTTCTTTTTATATATAATTTTATTTTCCTTTTAAAAATAATAATGCAAAGTAATAACGCAATTTATAATTGCATTACTGGCCCTTTACTCCTTCTATTTAAATGTAATACTTGGAGAAATCGGGGTTGTTTTGGTACTCAACGGTCATTTGTTTTGCTTCATCGAAGCTGATTAGACATGGATAGACAAGGATCTTTTCTCTTTGTTGTTATTCTCCATGTGTTCTTTCCCCATATTTATGTCACTTGGCATAGATAAATTACACCACGTCTATTAGCTAGTGAGATTTGAGTACACACACGAACCAACTCAGGATGGTGTACAATCTGAACAGAAGGACAGTCGAGACAGTGGATGATATATTCGAGCGAGGCCTGAGCACGGGAAAATAGTTGCAACCCAATTCGATCTTTATTATCTTAAGTGTTCAGTGTGAAGTCTGGAGAACGAAGTCTGGTCTTTCCTGCTACGAGTTTTGTCCAAGGAGGTAAGGAGCTGACACGCTGACAGCAGGCGTACCAGTCACGACTTGGAAGAATCCCCAAAATTTGCCCATACTCACTTCAATTTTGGAAATTTTTGCATAGGTATGCCTGTTTTTTGAGGTATACTTCCGTCCTCAGCCAAAAGGACGGCGTTATTATTCCATTAGAGACTCTTATTCTTTTAACGATGCTTATAATGTTTTACACCAGTAGCCTTCCTTTTAAATAGTTTAATTTCCAGCACCAGTTAAATCCGCCTGAAATGAAAAATTGCTTTCTGTTTCGCTTCTTTCAGTTTATATTTTTCCAAACTCCAATTTATTTGAAAATTTGATAGGAGATTGGAAATGGGAGATTATCAGTAAATTTGACTTCGATCCTTCAAAAGCCAAACTTATTAATGGCCTTCCAACTCTGCCAAACTTCTAATTAAATTGGATCTGGGGAAAATATAAATTCGGGATTCACTTAATTGTACTCGATGCTATTCTAGATGACCAATGAATAGCTAACATTCAGACCATCGATCTATGGTTGATGGCTCAAATAGTTTTAAAGGTCTTGCATTTATGCATTCTGAAATAATTAACGGTATTAATTTTGATAATCTTAAGTTAATTCCACAAAAAAGGAAGTAAGGAATATAAAATCTCATTTAAGATAAATGTAAAAGATTCATATTGTACGAGATTAAAAATAGTGTTTGTCCATAATAGAACATACGAGAACACCTGGCATAGTTATTTCTTGCTCCCTACACTTAAGCTTTTGCAAATAGTATTCTGTCACAAATTTTATATTATAACCCTACAGGTGGTTTCGACGAGATATCTCGTCCATCGAGATGTGGCCAATTTTGCTAAGGACGTGATATATCTTCCATCAAAATCTGACCAATTTTATCGTCAATGTCTTTCTGACGCGTTATCTCGTCAGTAAGATGGTGCCGATATTTTTCATGATGACGAGATCAAAATCTGGTCTGTTTGTTTCTAGTGACGAGGTATCTCGTCCATAAATATCTGGTCAATTTTACTAATTATCGTCGTTGAGAACAACCAGGGGGGTTAAAATGACTATGCCTTGACATTAGTGCTTGACAGGTTATTATATTACGGCTCGCACAGATCAAAATTGTGAGTAGGCTAACAAATGCTGACACTATGTCAAAAAGAGTGCGAATATACAGTTAACAGATGTATAAGGTAACCCACGCTTTTTTTAGTACACTGTGCGACATTGAGTTAAGCATACAAACGATGATTGATCACGTCAACGTAGAGCTAAAAACAAAGTGTGGTTTGTTTATTTAAAACACTTTCTCGCACCTCATTTCCATCATCGTCTTCCCCTTCACCTTAGTTTACTTTTCATGGATTTTATCACACCTGTCAGATAGAAGCAAAAATTAACAAAATATCAAAACATTTCGAGAAATTGCTGTTTCTCTTCCGTAAAGTATCCAGTTCTGCGAACCCAGATAGCTTAGTGTAGCAGAAGTTACTTGGAGATACAATATGTATATATAGAAAGAAACACTAGAGTTGAGATCGTTAATTAACGCATTTTAGGGGGCAGTGGACATCCACACTCTCAAAAACTTATCAAAAATTCGATTGTTTTATTTTTAGTTTAAAAATTAATTTATATCAAACTCTGTGTGTAAAGCAGCATTAATTATCGATTGCAATCATTTTCGATTGAGTTACATATAAAACGTATTATAGATGGGTATAAGTTCTGCTACAAAAACGCGTTATTCTTGATAGAAATTTTTTAACGTTCTGATTTCGCAAACGGTTCCCTGCGCATTAGTTTTTTTTTATTTCCTTGAAATGATTTTTAGAAAATTCTTGGCAATCTGTTATATACATCTAAGTGTAAATAAAAAGTAAGTTTAAGTTAAAATAAAAGTAAATCCAGTAAGTTTTCCAGTATCTGCGAAAAACTGTTTCAAATAAAATATAAGTTGTAATAGCTGTAAAACGTATGAATTATTCCTACCAACTCATAATGTAACCCTCTTTGTCGTACCAACAATTTACCAGTATATCCGTCAAGATGTACAGCTGTTAAAACACCGTTCACCTCATTTTCAACCGCGAAAATGGATATAGACCCTTTTGTAGTGACACGCACACTTAATCTATGCTATATATTGTGTATATAAATTTTGGGTGTTTTAGTGCAATGTTTCTTTTCCTTACAATTGAGCAATACACTTACCGAATGGAGAGTTAATTTGATTTAGGTGTATAAAAAATATTATGGAGGTGAATTAAAATATTGATGATGCATGGTAAATCAATTACAAACTGGGGACAAATCAAATTTTTTTTTTAATTTATCAAACATTTGGACCACGAACTATGTAATACCTTCAGCGCACTTTAATATTTTTTGACAAACTTTGTTTGACTTTTTAGTACGAAAAAAGTCTACAAATTTTATAACAATAGGATATAACTTCAAAGTGTGTTTCGTAAGTCCCCTAATAGGTTGGTATTGAATATAGCCTTCTTATGGGAAATGATAAGCATTGCATATTCAAGACCCAACGCTGAATTTACACCATTACGATACATTAATCTTCCTGGTGGTTGTCATCTGAGAATCAGAACACATCTTGATGGACGAGATATATCGTCATTGGAAGAAAACTGACCCAATCGGAGATCTTGTCATCATAAAAAAATCAGCAATACCTTTGCGACGAGATATTTCGTCATCAATAATACCGATTAATTCCGAATGATGAAGATATCGTCGTTTTTTGATGATGGCGGGATCAAGATCAGGTTAGTTTTTCTTGTGACGAGATATTTCGCTTATCACGATCTGGTCAGTTTTGATAATGATGTGGGATACCTCGTAGAGACAACCACCAGAGGCAATATACTCACGACTAGGCCCCAACAAGTGCCGGGACCCAAAACCTATCGGGGCTCATGAAATGTGAAAAAGGAGAAGAACAATAGAACCTTTATAATTGATTCTATTCGACAGAAAGGAGCAATAGGATCTTTACAAGGAGTTCTATTCGTCAGAAAATAACAATGGAATCTTTCTGATGGATTATGTTCAGAAGAAAGGAGCAGCCATAGGATCTTAAGGATACAGGGGTTTCTATTCGAAAAAAATAGCAATAGAATCTTTCTAAACGCTGAAATAATCCTTGGATTCTTTTAGAAAGATATGGTTTCTTTGTCATATTAAATGTGTTGTGGCATAGAAGCAACTCTACGTTACACTACGACGGTCAAAGGGATAATGTGTGCAATCTGTGGAAATTTTCATTTTAGTTTCAGATAGAGATATTTATTTGTATATAGCTATCATACTTGGTATGTTAACTATTGTATTTCAGTCTGAAAAAACTTACACTAGCAAGTTGAAACTAACAGCGGAGCATTTTCTTTCATTTTGTATTTGTTTTTTCAATATTATCTGTTAAGTTAGTATTTGAATTCGTTCCGAAGGTAATCACATGCTCACAGCTTATTTACACTTGGTTCTACAAAACTCTGGTAATGTTCATCGTAACCTTATACCTAGATATTATTTGACAGAGAATGGTTTCCTCACATGGAGAAATTAGGAATGCAAACTATTGTGGTCTCATTGTTGCACCGTTGTGAAATTCTATACAGATAAGGTTGCGAATTCATTAGGATTCTCTCGTAAACAGATTATACATTGAAAAATTCAATTCAAAGAAAATTTGTAATTCATATGATTATACATTACGTTTATACACATATCAGAGTGAGATATTTTTGGAAGTCTGTATTTACATAAATTTAAAGTAACCAGATAGCTGGAAATATTACCAGTTTCGTACTTTTTATGAACCTCTTAATAGTTAGTTCATTGTGCCTACCAATCTTTATATTAAAAAAAAAATAAACAGATTCTTTTATCACACGAACTTGAAAGGTTGGTTGGTTCATTTAGAAATCTTGAAACTTGCTTGAAAATCTTGATGAACGAGATATCTCGTCATTAGAAGAAAGCTGACAAATCTCGTTATTAGCAAAATGTATCGGAGCTTGATGGACGAGATATCTCGTCAAAACCACTTGGAGGGTTAACCCAGCTGGAAGCGTGCCTTTGACATATACATAAACGGACGCGTGGGCTATTTTTACCCCACACTCCCCTTGCACTAAAAACGCCGAATTAGATATCCAACTGTGGGAAGTAAAATAAAAAATTTTAACTTAATTATTTTAATCTAAAAATTATTAAAAACCTGAAGTAACTTTATTGCCAATGCAGTATAATATAGCATAACGAAACTATTACTTCTTATGATTCCCATCAACGTAGGCAATATATATGCAGCAGTTAGAAGTTAAAACAGACAAATTCAACACGTTTGAAGCACTATATTCGATTTTTTTTATTTGTGTATTTTTCTCTTCACCGATGAGTTCAACTGAATACGAAGGCAGTATATTATTTCGTCATCTCCAATATTATTGTTTCGTCAATAGTCCGTTGTGTTGCTCTAGTACGACGTTAATTAAAATTACCTTACCTTACCAATATTATTATTACTAAAAACCTCAACGTCGCAGCTTTCCATTAACCTTTATACGTCAGTATCTGCTGTAACTAATAAAACGCAGTCTTGCTCTTAAAAGCCCTCAGGGCACATCGTCTTCAGGTGTATACGATATTTTGAGGGTATTTAAAAAAAATTAACGTCGTACTAGAGCAACACAACGGGCTATTGGCGACAGTCTGGGATCAACCCCTGAAAGGAAAGATCCGAGGACACCACGTAATTTTGAACCGTGGTCAGATGATGAGGTCACACCTGAGCTGGCACCGCACTCTCCAGACTTCCACACCACGCCAGCGTAAAGACATTTGAGGCCACGGCAGATTTAACGTAATACCAGTCTATTT
Organism: Metellina segmentata; assembly: GCA_947359465.1. Taxonomy (NCBI): domain Eukaryota; kingdom Metazoa; phylum Arthropoda; class Arachnida; order Araneae; family Tetragnathidae; genus Metellina; species Metellina segmentata. The sequence continues at coordinate 81,900,509 of OX375872.1, read as the reverse complement.
ATACACGACAGTCTTTGATTGTTTTCAAACTAGCAACCCTCCGATTGCTAGTCAGCCGATCAACCGGTATTGTGGTTAAGGTGTTAGCCTCTAGATCGGAAGGTTCCTGGTTCGAATCCGGGTTCGGGCATGGATGTTTGTAAACGTATGGTGTAGAGGCGGCTGGTGCACCTTAAATCTGTCGTGGCCGAAAGTCCTCACGTTGGGTTGGCGTGGAAGTTTGGAGAGTGGGGTGCCAGCTCAGGTGTTGCTTCGTCATCTGACCGTGGTTCAAAATTACGAAGTGTTGTCCTCGGATCTTTCCCTTAAGGGACTGATCCCGGACCGTCGTCAATAGCCCGTTGTGTTGCTCTAGTACGACGTTAACTAAAATTACCAATTACCGATTGCTAGTCCGTTGCTCTTCCGACAGGACTACCTCGGCCTCTAGGTGTGTACGGCCTTCACGGACCAGAGGTACTCTAGTGATCTTTTTCCCCCGTGGAGTTTACTATCTTTACTAAACACTGTAATTGAGCTTTCGACATACCCAAGCAATTCTTCCCTGCTTTCATCCTAGTACACTGTTCCCCAATCCATCTTTTTTTCCTCTACAACATTTTTTCACTTGACATTGTCTTGTGTTTGACGCAGATTGGCCAAATATAACTCTTGCGCCATAAAACCCCCACCCCCAAGCAACCAACTTACACATAAGCATTCAGTTTTGGAGCCATTTGTAAACAGTAAGTTAATCAGTTACTATACAAGCGTAGGAACTAAAATAATTTGAAATTAAATTTCACTACAGTACATGAGAACAGATACCTCAGCTAAATTCCATGTTGGAAGCGACGTTCGAATGCACATAAAGAGACGCAAGAATACATCCTACTTCTATTGTTACAGATTAGAGACAAAATCTGAACAATCAAGGAAGTCGGAAGGTAGGTAGTGGAATTCTGGTCGAACTGGAGCAACACAACGGGCTAATCGAGGAAGTATGGAAATGGTGTTTGAGGTTAAAATATAGATGTATGTCAGTGTGACACCAAAGCACACCTGCTGTGAAGTCTCGTAGAATTTCATTCTATCTGAGTTCTATATGTGACAAAAAGATGCGTGGGGTACTTACTACCCCTTTGTTAGAAATCCATGATAACTCCCATTTCAACTCTGAGTGTCACAAGATCTCAGAGCATAAAGACATTCCCTTTGCTCCACAACACACGTAATGGCTAAATAACACATCTGTTAGATGAAAGAATCCATGTATTCCTTTAACCTTGATAAGTATTCCATTGGTGCAGTCCTTAGAAGAGAATCATTTGAAAAGATTATATTGATCCCTTCCTCAGAATAAAATCCTGGAAAGATTCTGGTGGTCCCTTTTCTTAAAATAGAATACTTTTGGAATATTATCTCAATCTTTACCTTAGAATTAAATCCTTTGGAAAAAATCTATCGGTCACTTCCTAAAAAATAGAATCTTTTGAAAAGATTCTATGCGTCCCTTCTTTAGAATACAATTCAGAAGTCATGCAGGGAAAACTGTATATTGCAAAGAGAAATTATGCATGGGATCCCCTTAGAGGTTTAAAAAACCAAAGAGCTGAGACTTGTTTTTAACATTTTTGTGTAAAGTTCTTATGTTAAATATTTTTAAAATTTCGTTCGATTAGAGGATTGGGGTAGGACATACCTAATGTGACCATATGTCCCGTTTTTAGGTAGGCATTCCCGTTGTCCCCAAGCACAGCTTCGGAACGCCGAAATGTCCCGTTTTCAGAAAATGATCAAACCCCGGTAACAATTTCAAAAAGAGGCGCGAAAATTTAAAAAAATCCGACGGACCTCATTTATTTGTAAGTGGTACTGCAATGCCAAAAAATTATTGTCATCGTTTTTGCGGTCAACGATTTTTTATAGAGGAAGTTCGGAAAGACTTTTTCTCTTGTTTTGTCAGAAGAAAACGATATGATATTGAACTGAACGTTTCAATTTAATACTTGTAAATCATTTTAGGCGTCTAGAATTTTGGAATTCACGTTGTAAAAGAACAGTTTGTTATTTTCCCCCATCCCTAGTCAGAAGCATGCTAGCTCTGGCTCATCGATTGAGATTACGCGTTGACAACTCGTGCATCTTTCTTGACAATTGATTATTGTTTTCTTATAGACGTGTTTTACTACAGTCACTATAAATTTCTTGTACTTGAAACCTTCATTTCAACAAACGTTTAAACGTTAGTGCACTTTTAATCTTAACTTATAATCCAAGTACCCGATTATAAAATACAAAAGTAAATTTTAAGAAATCTTGCCAAGAATTTCATTCTTATTTAAAATCAACACCAGATATACTTAAGCATATTTGTTCTTCAGAAAATATAAGACTACATAAATTACTTATTTTCATGTGTTAATTTCCTGTTCTTTTCATTAATAAATATAAAAACTGTAAAGAAATATGTGTTTTCTTGAATACTCATATTGTTACCTAAAAATTAGTAGATGTCCCGTTTCTCTCTATATTAAAAAAAAACTTACCGCCGACGCCGCCGCAGGATTGAAAACTGTGTTCTTTAGCTCGATTCTTAGACGGTTTACGGCGAAAGTACTGATCAGAAAAAAAAACGAAATTAACATGGTTTGTTCTTCATCGTATTCCCTGGACAATTATTAAGATTTTTGGCAAGTGTAAGCGAGCAGGGGGCGGAGCCCCCTAGTTTAGGAAAAAAATAAATGGTCACGTTAGACATACCCCACTCCCGTGTTAAGGAATGTTAACTGGCGAAGCATATTATTCTTCACAATTAATGACGTTTTAAGAAACATACATTCAGATTATAAAGCAGACACGTGATTTTGGGACTCCAGTGAAAATCTGCGGAAATCCTAATGTAGAAAGCATATGAGCAATTTGACTACTTTTATAAATCTTTTGTGCAACAAATGTAAAAAAGAACCAGTTTCTCCACATCACAGACTACACTGTAAGAATGTCTACAGTCAAAAATCCAGCCCACTACAGATTCTGAAATAGTAGTAGAATTTATCTCTACCATGAAATTAGCACCAACCAACCCTCTCACTAAATCGATTCTTCTGGATAAGATCGTTTATTCTTAACTCGATAAGACTGATTGATACCCCACAAAGGTGAATTAGATTTTTCTAAACAAGAGAAAATAATCAAATATAAGAATACGATACAGGTCTTAAAGAGCGTAAGATCTTTACTAAAGACGTTTCACGTAAAAATGTGATGAGCTTCACTGAAAACTGAAGTATTGTATAGTTGCTCGTTGCAATGTGGTTTTGGAATACTCAGTCAACACAGATGACATCATCAATGATTTTCCGTCTCTTGACTTATAAACTCTTTCAAGTGTTGTAGTAAAGATGTGACTCCCAAAATAAAAACTTACAATAAAAATGTAAATCGTCTTACAAATTTTCTGAATGAACCAACTTGAATTAACATAAAAGGAAATTTGATTACTGCTACGTTAGCTACCTCGGAATATCTAAACGTGTAAGAAAAACGCCACTTTGTCAACAATTAATCAAAAACCTTTGAACATCATACTTGTGTTTATGTCAAATATTATAATCATAGCATTGCGCATTTAGCATGACAACCTCACGCCTTCTTACGTCCGCGCATCTGAATCAGTGACCTTCTAATGAAATAGATGGCGCATGTGGGAGGAGTTGTTGTCGTAAAATCTCAGAAAGGTAGGTCACGTGGAGTTGGGAATTGACTTGGGACGATTGGTTATGAAACCTCAAATTATTATCGTGTGTGTGTGTGTGCATCACGCTATTCATCAATTAGTCCCTCATCAGGATGCATGCTTTTCCTCCAATTCCACGTGACCTTCACCAGAAGATCTAGAAACAGAGTGATCGGATAAAATAACATTGAAGTTGCGCTTATATGCTCTGTCTATTTTATTACATGGTCGATGACTGAAATCTTGATTTTTGAACCGTATTCTTGGTTACATATTATAATGTAGAATTAAACCTCTGAGAAGTTCGCACACGTAATTCCACCTTGCAACCTACGGTCATCCCCGTGTGACTGCCAGTTTTCAAGGCTGTAAACTGTTTTGACCTTCGTTACTTATACAATCTTTCCAAAGGATTCAATTTGAAGGAAATTAGCATTGGAACTTTTTCCCAAAAGATCTTATTCTAAGGAAAGGATCAATAGTATTTCTAAAGTTTGAAAGAATTCATGGATTCTTTGCAAAGACGTGGTTATTTAGTCCTTAAGTATGTTGTGGAATAAGGATGCATCTTATTTGTAATCATGGTACACATGTTAACTTCAGTAAAAAGGTTGAAAAAACACACAGTTCTATTAGTTTTTCAGAGTGCTAAAGCTGGATATTTGCTCTGAGAATAGTCTTTTAGTTCAATCTTCTGATTGAAAAATAAACAAGCCTGTATTCTCGAGTACAAATGACTGCCAGAAATATCGGCATCCTCTATGCACGAAACGGCTAAATATGCAAACCCATCACACATTTTTCACTCAAACCTCTAAACACTCTCTTTTACCATGCCACGTTCCGAGAAGTTTAGCATTGCTTTTGCCCCATAAAATGCATAATGACTATATAATTGGTTAAAAGCATACTGTTAACTATTCTTTAGGTCAAAAAAGGTTATAAGTTATGCATGGGGACTACGGGTTGCAGAACGGATATATTTGTGTGAACTTCTCAAGAATTAAAACATCCCCCCCCCTCTATTCTTTTTAAAGATGGTGGTTGTCTCCACTACAGATCTCATTAGCAAAATTGACCAGATCTTGACGGACAATATATTGGTACAAAACTAACCAGATCTTGACGGACAAGATATTGGTACAAAACTAAACAGATCTTGATCTCGTCATCATTGAAAAATTGGCAATATCTAAAAGACGAGATATATCAAGTCATTAGCAAAATTGGTCTGATCTTGATGAATGAGATATCTCGACGAAATCAGTTGGAGGGTTAAGACTCACAAATATCATCTTAAGAAACATTAGTCTAGATAAAATCCAATATCACAATTGAATCGTGACCACAGAACTCAATTTAAATTTGTGATTTTCCTCAATTCTAAATATTTTGCATTGTTGAGTTTGACAATTTTCAAGTATCGATATGTTGTTTTTATTATTCATTACAGGTCAGCAATCAACGTCCCTGAATTCTCAAAGAATATGGCACCCGTCCTCCAGAAAAGGTAATCTTACCGAAACATGTTGAATGCCAGTCATGCTTCCAATATTCTTTTCTACAGCCCCAGTGTCACGTTAGATGATGAGCCCCTATGGAATAATGGATCAATATATCCCAAGTACTCAATGCTTAACTTGTGCAAATTTATTCATTTTTCTCTTTATGGGCAGGTAGAGAGAGATATTTTCTTTTTTACAGAGGAAAAAATCGATTTAAAATTTGTTCTTAGGCTCTTAAGAGGAATAAGTGGTTTGGATGAGATATCTCGTCCAAGATAGTGTCACTTTTGTAAATTACGATATATTTTGTCAAGACAACTGTATTCTCCAAGGTGAATGAAGATCCAAGTAGGAACAAACTGTCCTTTAACAAGAACTAGTGACAGTTAGGAATTGGATTTTGCATCAGAGGCTGTTCAATACAAGGCAGTTTTTGACGCGAAGATAAACCACCAGGAAGTTTAAGAACATGTTAAATCGAAATTCACACAATTGACCCAGTTATAAGCCATTAAAAAACTGATCCTTCAGATGTAGAATTTGAAACGTGAGTCCTAGTTCATAAAGATGAGAATTCTATACATCCGATTTATAAAGATTTCTTATCAAAACATAACGATCGAAATATCATCACACCAATCTGTAGCTATCTACACTTATATCTAAAATAACTATTTGGCAATGGTATAGTGTATAGTACAAGACAATTTCAGCTCTTCGTTCAGTTATGTGCGGCTTCCATAGAAAATTTAAATCCAGTTTCTTTTAGTATTCATAACTTTTTTTCGCGAATCTTGTTAAACTGACAACGTGTTCAAGTTTTACGTAGTCGTTTCGATAGTAGGGCTTACAATTTCTGGAATAATACTTATTGAAAAACGACTGGGGAATCGGTGTTATTAGAGATGAAAGAAGCATCAGGCATAGCAAATGCAGCACAAATCTACGTCTATAATTGAATTTTGGAAACTCGTGCCAGAATCACTTAAAGAAAGCTGCCTGCTGTCTAGTTTAAATTTTCGTACAACATATTGCTCGGAATTTGTACTCCATAATGAAATTTGTGACTTCGAAATATCGTTCACAGTTGGCCAATCATCGTGTCCCAGAATTTCTGTGGACGGTTTTAACAAATTTTACGCCATATTGCAAATATTTGACCAAAGATCTTTGTTAAAAGTTATACCTTTTATTAATAAACTTTTATATTACATTTTATTTTTTTTTACAAAATTTTAAAATAATTATTTTTTATTTTCTTTCTCTTAACCCGTTTTATCCCAGTGTCTCCTATTTAAAGGATAGCTGAAAAATAGCATGTGGAAATCAGTATTTGTTTTTTTGGAATATTTTATCAGCTGGAACATATAGAGGTATGTATAAACTTCTACTATAATGAGTTATGCATCTCAAAGTCTAGAGCCTCCAACTGGAAACTTTGTTTATTCCCAGAGTTAGTTGGCGTGACTTGTATCTTCTTTTCGCGGTTGCAGAATTCCTTTTCGGTTTACTTTGGACATTTGGATGGGCATTTCTTATGTGAGAGTACTCTTTTTTTTATCATCCTGTTGATTAATTAAAGTTTTATTGTTATTAGGTAAATTATAGCGCATTATTTTTTAACTGTCCTCTAAATAGAACAGTGGGACGATAAGCATGCAATCGATGCGTTTTTTCTAACCTTATAACTGAAAGTAAAATAACTTTTTCTCTTCCTACGTTTTAGCCCTGCTAAGTCATGTCAATGCAAATATTTCTGAAGTTGGAGAAAGCATTGGAATTATTAAATAGTTTGAATATAGTTTAGATAATAGTCTAGAAATAGTCTGAAACAGTTTATCCGAGGCAAGCTAATACGTTTTGGATATAAACTTTGGGCACTCTGTGGAGGCGAAGGATATTGTTACAAGTTTTCTCTCTACTGCGGTAAAGAAACTTATGCACGAAATTATATTTTTCTTGGTACCCGGGTTGTGATGAAACTGACTGAGAATATTGTGAATACTTCAAGCTACACTTTATATTTTGATAACTTTTTTACCAGCAGGGATCTTTTGAAAAGTCTTGGTGAATAGGGTTATCGAGCCACAGGAACCATACGAGAATATCGGATAAACCATGATTGTCCTTTAGAAGAATCTAAGTCTATGTGGAAGAAAGAAAGAGGCACATCTGATTTTGCATTTCACAAGAATTCCAAAATTTTCCTAGTGCGATGGAATTACAATAGTACTGTCACTGTTGCTACAAATTTGAGTAATTTAGAACCATTTTTTGATGTGAAGAGGTGAGTAAAAAGACACAAAGATAAAGTTAACGTGAAAATGCCTAGTTTGATAAATTATTACTACACACATATTGGTGGTGTATCACCACGACTGGTTGTCTGGACTATATGCAATTATAATTCGGGGGAAAAAAGTGGTACTGGCCACTTTTCATTCGTACACTGGGCATGGCAGAGGTAAATGCATGGATAATCCACAAAGCTGTCAACAAAAGTGATGCCCTAAACTTGAAGGAGTTTCGAAGAGCTATAACAACAGTTTATCTAAAAAAGACTGTGATCGGAACAAAAGGTAAACCCAGGATCTCTTATGTGCCTTCTAGTTCAAAAGAAGACATATGTAAAGATGGTGTTGGCCATTTTTTACTAAAGAGGGAAAACAGCGTCGTTGTCGAAGAGAGGGCTGCAAAGGAAAACCCAACACGTACTGTGGGAAATGCGATAAAACACTTTGTCAGGCTTGCTTTGGGCCTTTCCACGAAGATTAGAGTCAAATTCAACTGAAAATTGAACTCTCATGTAAATAAGAAAGTATTATTCGGATAAAGTAAAACTGTGTATAAAGTAAAAATCCGTCATTTTTAGTTAATAGTATTTGGATTTGAGAAATCGTGGCATATTGCGACCACAAAACTTCGACGAGGGTCAGCAGGTGTGATTAGTCGTGAAAATGGTTTTAAATATTTCAGAATACCTGAAATAATAATATTTAATAGCGTCAGGCACTGGAACAACCAGCAAGCGATTGGAGACGGTCATTCCCAAAGGGAAAAAAACCAAGGACAACACCACATAATTTTTAACCACGGTATGATGTCGAGGTCACATCTAAGCTGGCATCCTACTCTCCAAACTTCCCCACCACACCAACGGGAGGACTTTGGATCGCAACAGATTTAACGTGCACCATCCCCGTATACACGACAGTCTAACTGGATTCGAACTCGCAGCCATCGGATTGCTAATCCGTTAATCTTCCAACAGGGCTACTGAGGCCCTGGAACAGTAATAATAGGATATAAAGAATAAAATACGAAGTTTTGAATTTTTTGAATACATAGTTCCGTCAATCGAAAATCCCTCGTGGACAATTTAACGGGAAAAAAAGGTAATGTGTAGCTGTGTACACACTTGGTTATTATAAACATATTCCAAAGATTTATGACTGTTTGAACTTAGAAAACAGACTAAAATTAGAGTAGGGAACTTCACACACTTCACAGGGCCTCTCTAAGGCCTCAGATCCATGGTATGACCCCCCCCCTCAATCGAGGGTATTGCCGCGAAAAATGTCTTCTGGCTGTAAAGCTTCTTCGACTTTTTAAGGTCGAGTGTACGGTGTAGTTTCACCTCACAGCTGTGTGTTTACTGCATTGTAAATGGTAGTCGGTCATTTAGTTACACAGATATATAAGCAAGTTACCATTTCCAACTAAAACGGGGCAAAGTAATCCAGGTTATTTCTACTTCTAAGGATAGTACAATTAATATCATCTTCAATAATCCATTGAGGATTTTCTTAGCTAGTACAGGGATGTGTTGATAGTTCTAGTGTGATTATAAACTCATTGCAAAAAGCTCTGGCTTTTTGAACTTAGAAAACAGACTTATGCAACTCTAAAATGTTTTCAGATTCTCTATGGTACCGGTGACCCACCCTGTGTGGGGACCTGACAACTTGAATGTCTCCTGCATACAAGCTGATTATGAACTCATGGGATAAATTTCAAGGGGCGTTAGAGCACACCAAAAGAATAATTTTTTGTGTGGCAATGTATGAACGCATGTGACGCGTTTAGGGGTAAACGCAAGAGTTGCGCATGATATGAAACAAAAAGGTTTATTTACATCATTATTTTACAATTAATTATTTCCATAGTTTTTTTACAATAACTGCTCAAAGTTACTATCACCAACATTAATGCAAGATTGGCAGCATCGATGCATTGATCGGAGGACTCTTTCACCGCTAGAGTGCACAGTATGGTTTGGTACGCTTGAACATTGTTCTTTTACTGGTACCCGGCAGTTGAAAGGCAGGTTTCGAAAGATTGCCACGCTACCAAGCTTTCATTAATGTTGACGGTCGTACCTTTGAGCAGTCATTGTAAATAAGTAATTGTAAAATATTGATGTAAACAAACATTTCATTTTATATCAAGAGCAATTCTTGTGTTTGCGCCCATACATTGCTATAATCCATACATTGCCCATGCATTGCGCGCCCATACATTGCCGAATCACTATAGGTATAAATCTCCTTCTTCTAAAGGCCAAGTTTACACCATACTTTCACCTCAGCTGGTGTTTACTACAGTGTAAGTGCTAGTCGATCATCCAGTTTCACAGAAGCAAGCAAGATACCATTTCCAAATGAAATCGAAGCTATACCATTTCCAACTGAAATCGAAGCTATGCCATTTCCAACTGAAATCGGAACAACGCATTCCAGGCTATTTCTACTTTGGATAGTATAATTGATATGCAGCCACAATCGTCCATTGAGGATATTCTCAGCTCGTCGCAGGGAGGTATTAGCAGTTTTGGAGTTTCTGGAGCAGATCTTGTAAATGACGTGTTCGGAATCAACGGTGTGGATGACTCTTTTTTTTTTCCTGGCATCACTTTCACCTGATGTCAAATTTCTTGTCGTTACTACGATTGAGCAATGGAACAATATTTGACAACTTTCCAGATCACATATCCACATTACGATAAGGGAACAGTCAGCCTCTGTAGTGGAAATCCACCTCAGGATCAATCCTATATTTAGAACTAGTAGACTGAGAGAGATTGGTCTGAGGGCCTTTACACAGAGCATTTAATACGTCACGAACGTTACGTCATTCAGTCTCTTCTCAAGGTTGAATGAGGAAGCGGAAAACTACTGAGAGATAACGAGCACGCTTTATGAGTTCATTGTAACTCCGGAAATTCTGCTAGTGTTTAGCGCTGTATTTTTTATGTTCCAGATATTGTTGGAAAAAAAAGTAGACATCTGTTAATAATTCGCTTTGTTGGAAACACGCCGAACTCAAAAAATCACATTTCCTATCCACGAAATGGAGGCAGCAAAATGAGAATTTTTAGTTATGGGAGTTATAACTTTGGGGAGGGGGAAAAAAGATGGCATTTTATATATAAATACAGTCTATTCGAAGCATATTCAGTATATTTAACCAAATTTTCGAATATCAATGCAAATTAAATGTTTGTATTTTGACCTCTTCTATACGTAGGTCTGCATATGTGAGCCACCCAACCGGTATAGTGGTTAAGGTGCCTCTAGATCGGAAGGTTCCTTGTTCGAATCCGGGTCCGGGCATGGATGTTAGTAAGCGTATGATGTAGAGGCGGCTGGTGCACTAAAAATCTGTCGTGGCCGAATGTCCTCACGTTGGGTTGGTGTGGAAATTTGAGGGTGCCAACTCAGGTGTTGCTTCGTCACCTGACCGTGATTCAAAATTACAAGGTGTTGTCCTCGGATCTTTCCCTAAAGGGACTGATCCCGGACCGTCGTCAATAGCTCGTTGTGTTGCTCTAGTGCGACGGTAACTAATAATTGCCAATTACCATATGTGAACTTTTGTCTTCGTTTCTTGAAACCCAACTATACATAAAATTCTTAATTGAAACTACGTATTCACTTTTGTGTATCTTCAATGAACATGCGAATATGTGAACTTGGTTATAGTACAAAAATTTGTCCTCGGTTGGGTTTCAAGAGGTCAAAATAGAGGTTCACATATTAGACCTACGGATAGAAGATGTTAAGATAACAAAATACATTTCATATCGCCGGCTTAGAGCAGAACCTCATAAACTGAAAATATTTTTTTTTATTGTACTTCTCTTTAATGACTAACAAATTAATTACTAGGCCTAAAATTTAATTTTTGTATGTTTGGTAACATCATATTTTTTTCAAAAAAATTACAGTATTACTATGCATTACTTACTTATCATGAAAATATCCATTGAGGGTCTCCGAAAAAACGTCATTTAATGATTTTCTGCTCAAACCATATATAGACAATATGGCTGTAAAGAAAAACAGGAACCCAGAAAACGTAGTTGATTTAAAATGTATCGAATAGACAACTTTTAATGTCAACCGTTTTCGTTATCCTCAGTGTATTAGAATACTTGGAAACTTACTATACAGTAAGGGACCAGGCTTCTATTGCGATAGTAGAACTATCGATGCTTTTCTCGGTACATTTTATGTGGATTCCTTTTCATGTGGGGATACCGTGTAACGAAATGGCGGACGGACTTGTTGAAGCCGTCTGTAACTTAAATTTTCCAAAGGGACCTTTGAGGAAATAGACTCGTTGAATTAAAAAGAAAATAAAAACTAGGTTGGCTGTTTTGGGGGTTTATGGCACAAGGGCCTGTGACATATGGCCAAGTAAGAAAAACTGAGATAGGGCACCACAACACTATTTATATAGATGACATAGATCCAGAGAAATAGCGAACTTCAAGTTGTGTAAAAAATGAACGAATTATGAAGATTTAGAAGGCGGTCGCACCAAACCTATGAAATATGCTACAGCTGACTGTTACAACTGCCCTGACCACGTATTACAGGATTTCGGAGTGCTATAGAAGGACATTCATCATGATCTGAGACTTCTTTTGGACATTATGAAGGAAATGTATCATAGAGACATAAATTGGATACCACGATTAGAAAAAACTATTGAGTGTAGTGACCAGAAATCGGTTGTTTCGGTTTGTCACTCTACGATCACTTTTTGATACCCATGGGTCAATTATACCAGGATCTACGACTTAGAACCAAAGAAAATAGCTTATAATTCTATGCTTGCATTGATGCACATAATTTTATGTTCTATTTTATTCTATGTTTAGTTTAATTGGTTTCCCGTCTTTCATCTACTGTAATTTTTTGCTATTAAGATTTGTAAATTTAATTTACTCCATCGACTCATTCTGTTAATTCTATTCATTCTAAAACTGTTTAAAAAAAATTTATGTAATTTATTACTTTGTTCTATTAATGTACTCAAAATATATTGTCTTCATAAAAATTCACTTCTAAGAGAGACAACTTTAGTCACGTGCATTCCAAATGCATCGTATAAAAAAGAAGGAAAATAACATCAATTTGAAACCCTCTCTTTTAATCGAAAATAAAATTCCTAAGCTATACGGTTCTTATATTAACTATTTCGCTTTATTTGTGTGTTCCGAAGAATTTCATTAGAATGATGCGAGGATTAGGATGTAGAAAGTAAATCCAGTTTAAACAAATCCAGTCATTGCTTCTTTCGCGAGATCATATTTTAACATTATTTCCCTAAATGTATGACGAAGAATTAAATAAATATATTGGTATAAACCACAAATATTCTTTACTTCAAATAATCACCAGTTAAAAGTATCATATAATGAACGTTTAGAAATTAAACCATGACGCTCTCTACAAATATAGAATCAACCAGTATTTTAAGTGGCTGTGAAAATGTCGAAAATGTTTTTCGCATCTCGCTAAAGCTGTAAGAGCCAAAGAAACATAAAGTATAAGCGTCCAGGTGATGTAAATCATTCAGTGGCAGAGAGAAGATAAAGAAACTACTGGGTAGGGATATTTGTTTTTACAAAGGGATACCATAATTCTTGCAAAACGAGCCGTTTTCGACTTTAACCAAACACACCTGCCATCTGTTTTCCATCAGTAGCGCCATCTCTGACACTCATCGCTATCCTACATCATGTGAAGGAAACATTGAGATTATTGTTGTGGACCGGATGGGAAGTTTTAAGGCTTCAAAAATTAGGAACTATGCAACTAAACACGGTTTTAAAGAGAGAAACTTTGTGTCTCTAAATCGAGAGCTGTAAAGAAAGCTTCCAGCACATTGCTTAACTTCCGATGAACAAGCTCTTAGAGTTCAATCAAACATTTTCCCGTTATGTTAATCTAGCTCTTAGCATCTTTGATATAGAATGATCTCTGATCAAGCTTCCTAATTGACCTGAAATTTTTCCGATGAAAAATTTATTGAGTCCAAAACGTTTCTACTGAAATTTTCATTAATTCTACAGAAGTCGAAGTTTCATAATTATCATGTTTTATCTGTCACAATTACAGCTCAAGCGTATCTGGAAGTGAGAATAATCATCACTCCAAAGGAATCAATTTACATCGTTAAACCTCCCTCCAATCAAACGACTTCACTTCATAACATAACATTCTTTCAAATATATCAGTTTCACTTTCCGTTAACTCTTTAGTCAAAGTCTTATGATTATTGTGTTTTATCTGCCGCAATTTCAGTTCAAAAGTATCTGGAAATGAGAATAATCATCACTCTAACGAATAATATTACATTTTCACGTTTCATGTGACTTCATTACATAACTTTTTCCAAATATGTTTGCTTCAATTTTCCGAAATTCTAAGTCAGTCATAGTTTTATCATAATTGTGTTAAATGTCACAATTCCAGCTCAAACTTATTAGAAAGTGAGAACAATCATCACTACAAAGGAATCATTTCTTATAAGACTCCACTTTTTTTCTTTTCTGGTATTTCTTTTCTTATGCGTTGTAATAAGTATAAAAATAACAAGATCTTGTAAAGTTGAATTTAAAAAATATGCTACTAAATTTTAACGGAAGCATAAATGTCTGCCACTATGTATCAATTTGACAAAAATTTGCAAACTATACGTGGAAATAATTTGATGCACATCCATCAGATCCACCCCTACTCAAAATGAATGAGCCCTGTTCTTATAGTTACCACCACCACCCAGACTTAGCATCGAGAGCAGTTCTCGTGGTAGACAGACAGTAATTCCATCCACAAGATTGTTTATAATGAGATAGAAGCACATGCAATCGTTGAAACACGAACAAGAAATATTTAATTTCGTGAGAGAAATTGAATTTTATAATTAAAAGAACTCAATTCTTTTTGCACTGTTTTAATGTAATATGTAATATTTCCAACCTTCAAAGACAGAACAATGACAGACTTAACAGCTACTTGCCGCAACATCAGTTCATATCATAACAAATTGTAGTGCAGTATAATTTTATCTTTTTGAAGGGCTTTTGTTTACAAAATGACCAGACACACAAATTTTGAAATTGCATATTTTAACCCTCCGAGTGGTTTCGACGAGATATCTCGTTCATCAAGATCTCACCAATTTTGCTAATGACGAGTGAGTTCATCCGTCAAGATATTGCCGACTTTTTTTGATCACGACGAGATCATCTGGTCCGATTTTTTTTTCTAACAAGATATCTCGTTTATTAAGGTCTGGTTAGTTTTGCTAATAACAAGATACCTCTACAAGACAATCACCTGGCGGGTTAAAAATGACGAATAAGTGCGATCGATCAATGGAAAATTTTTTAAGCAATTAAATTTTTTAATAGCCACGATTGAAGTATTTTAACACTAAATAAATTACATTTCAAAATAAAATGCATGCAATTTTAATTACAAATTCAACGAAACCTGCCCTTCTGAAAGTTCTCCCACATAGGGTGCACCCGTTCCATGGTACCTAATCGCTAGGAGGTTCTCGGAAAATTCTGTATTGTAAAGTACAATGTGTTTTTTAAGTTAATTCGTAAATCTTTCATATATTTATTATAAAGGTGAAAAAGTAAGGCAAAAGAAAATATTTGGATTTGTTCAGGTTAAACATTGAGTACTTGGAATGCACCCATTTTTAATTCAGTGAGGGACCCATCATCTATTACATAATACTAGAACCAGAATACAGATATAGGGGACCTACCTGCGGTCTCTGGTAGATGTAAGAATAGCTTTGAACTACCACCCAAAACAGGCATAATAAACTTCAGTAAGTATGTATTGCAGATATTGCATCGTGTAAACGAAATCATGGAAAATTAAATGAATGAATGTGTTTAATGCATCTATTACAATTCATCACTTCAACAAATCGACATCAAGGCAACAACTGTGAAAACATCATTCGGGCAAGGTCAAAAATTCTTTGCTTTTTCGACTGGGACGTAAACAAAGAAAGGTCTCAATTCTGGCCATCAAGCGGCTCGGGTTACTTGCATTCTGACATTCGCTGAGAGCCCATTCAAACATTCAAGGATATCAAGGTCTTTTGGGGGTACTGATGGTTACGATGCTAGCGAGAGAGGCAACCAATATTGACAGTAGATTCCGTAAAAGTGTTTTATGGTTTTTCTGATCGTTAAACACGATTCGGGTGTTAAATGTGGTCAAAACATTAAATTTCTTCCTGGTAGTGGGATACCATGTCCCAAAGAAGGGGAAACATCAGAGTCAATATGCTCTCCGGACCATCTATGCTCTGTATCCGTGTAAAATATTACATATTGACATTGACAAGAGAAAGCATTAATAAACACTTTTTATGAGTTCTTACTGAAACAAATCAAACATACGTTATATAGGTGTGTTAATATTTTGTTTCATTTTATACATTATAAAAGACATTCACTATATAAAACGACTTAGCTCTTGGTTTTGTTTCTTCATTGAAATTCAATTTTTTTCATTTATTGTTATCTTTGTAAAAAATTGCTTGTGAGTGAATAGCTTTCGATTAGAGAAATTGCTCATATTATCTCAAATAGTTCCAGCGAAATATATAATAATTTTGCTCCAAATGAAATTCCTCAACAGTCTGATGATAGAAGACAATGCGAAATTCAGAGCGTAGAAGTCGGCAGAACACAGTAACGAAAATTGACTTATACGAAATTTGGCTTATACGTCATAAGTTACTGAATGCCTTTTAAACAAGTGAATGCGATGTAATTAAGTGGATTATCATAAGCTAATTGTAGTAACATGACTGAAGTGTTCTTTTTTGCCATGCATTCTAATGAAACAAGGATGGACACCGATACGAAGTACACGAAATACTGTTTTACATTTTTGATCAACTTTATATTTAGAAATGAAATGTGTGTTCACAGTCTAATACTTGGTAAAACTTCCTCTGAAGTGTAAAACTACAAAAATTCAATAGAGCATGGGCAACGAGCTTGTGGAAGCATACTGTAGGCATTGAACACCACACATCCTACAGATTGGTCTACAGTTTTGTTGTATTCCAATGTGTAGGATTTCTGTGTTCCACAACGCGCGTTGCATGCCATCACAGATGTGATCTATAAAGAAGATCTGGTGACTTCGGTTATTATGAGGTATTATTCCTTATTTATGTGTGTATGCTTTGTTCACTACATTCATTCGATAAAAAAAACTTTTAAATTGAAAGAATCGACAATAGTCATCACCTTAAGGGGATTTTCTTTTTTCAGTAAAAAAAGTTTATTTTGTGTTTCTTTACATAATTTCATTCATTAAGGTCTTAAGAAGTCCCAGTTGTAAGCCATTAACAGACTCACGCAGATGTAGAATCTGAAAAGTGTAGACACTTTGTAAAGATTTAAATTTTTTAAATATTTTTACATAGATTTCTAAAAAAATATGGTTATTAAGATATTATTACACTTATCTAAAAGCTATCTACACTTATCTACAGTACTGTATGGCACTAGCATAACCGATTAGCAAAACAATACTAAGTAATGAATATGCTTCCGCTAATTGTACCGAAATGTTAAACATATTTTTCTACGATTAGCTGTCCTAATACCTGTAAAACATAGCAAAGTCTAGCAAACAACATTTTACCAGAAAAGCAAAATATTGCGGTTTTATATTTTTATAGCAAAAAACTCCATGTGTTTAGCTAAATTCAGTTTTGGAATTTGGCAAGCCACTATTTCCTCAAATATTTACTGGTCCATGAAACGATAGCTACATGTGTACAAAGTAAAACACCGTTCAATTTATTTTGTTTAAGATCACTTCCGGGTTAATATTCCGGCCAACCAGCGACCTCAGAGCTTCCTCATGGTCAAGGAGGGTTAGTAGACTTGATTCTTCAAAAATATTATTCAAAATATTTTTTTGTGAATACCTGAAGCGATAATAAATAGACATGCAAAGTTTGGAATTATTTAATTGCATTGTATACTCTAAAAATTCCAAAACCATAGCGCGATACTTTTAGCGAAAAAAGAAAGAAAAATCTTCCTTAAATTTTATCTCCGGAGTTAAAGTTTAATTTCTTCGAACTGTCGTGGTGCCATCTGGTGAAATAAATTCCACATGGTTTATGACAGTGTATCGCGCATGAAACTTTTTTTTATCAGTAGCAATGGTGTGTAAATGGGGTTTTTATCACATGGAGTATATCTCCTATGCCCCCTCTTTTCTAAGTAGTTAAACTAAGTAATGTTCGCAGTGATAAATTAATACTAATAAGAAAAAGATTACTTGACAAATATTAAAATTAACTTATTAAAAAATAATAAAAACTGACAGTTATTTTTAATTTAAAAAAATTGAAAATTGATCACTCGCTATTGATAGCAGGCTGTTTACACACATTGTTTTATAAAAAAAAACACGACAATTTTCAATTCTATGATGGTAAAAAGAATGTCTTAATATTTTTTATTAGAAAGAAATGGTAAATTCTGATGTGTATGATCAAAAGTGGCGAAAATTCTTTCCGCATTAAATACGAGGAATCAAATTAAAATTAAAACCTTAATAAGGACGAGACAAAAGAAATTGAACACATTGTGTTTGATAAAAGGTGATAAATTCTGAGTGTTCATGTTGAAATTGTCAGCCAAATTTAAACAAAAACATGGTTATTCTCATGAACTTCATTTTGCTTTCTTATATGTAGTCGAAAAAATAATGATTCACGATCCGAATTGGAAAATCCTTCACTCAAAATGCAAAATTTTTAATCTATTTAATGTAGTATATCACTGGTAGAATGCACATTTTTTAATAATATAGCGAAATCCAACTACAAATGTTCACTAATGATAATCTGGATTCTTTCATTTTGAGGTCGATACCAACGCTACAGTTGAGATGACTTTAAATGTAATGTCGCTTTATTAAATAGATTCCTTTCTGTAGATGATATGAGACTTTCGAATCATGCATTTTTGAAATTCGGATATGTAAGGTATATAGGTGGGTCAGTTACTGTCGCAACACAACGACCAGTGGCGATGGTCCACGATCCATCCCGAAGGAAAAGATCCGAGTACAACAGTATATATAATTCTGAACCACGGTCAGATGACGATGGACATGTTAGGAAAGCCACATGTTGGAACGACATCAGCATGCATATTCCGTTTTAGCACAGAAACCATAACGGTACGTATGAATATGGGCTTTGTCAGATACCGACCAAATGCATAGCCAAATGCATCATTAACTCAAATTTTAAAATATGTTTTACCCATCAGTATATGGTTAGTTGTTTGGGGATGTTTTTGGTGGAAGGACCATATTTGGTCAAGCTGCGCCAAACACGACAACTTCAAGTGAAAAATATCGTGAAAGGAGAAAGGAGCGATTGGGAAACAGTAAAGGGTATCTCGGGTGTACCCCATGGGAAAAGAAAGGATCACTAGAGTACCTAGTGTCCGTGAAGCCCGTACACAGCTAAGTTAGATGTGCCCTTGAGGGTGTCCACTACAAGGATTTGAAAATATTTGAAAAAAATTTCGGGCTATTTGTTCAATTTTTATGCGGGATAGCAGGTTATCAATGTTCTCAAATAATTTGCTTATTTTATTTTTTAAGCAAAATAGAGACTGGAAGATAATTGTTTTCATTTTTTGGAAGAAAAATGTTTTATTTTTTTCTCTAATTCGGTAAACCCAGTATGGACCGTTATACCTTTCCCTATCTTTTCATACACAGAAAACGTTTCTAGTAAACATTAAAAAATTGTAAAAAGCAGTTTCAAAAAGTTTCCATTCAATACATTTCTGTATGCATCGCAGCCCGCAAACTTTCGAGAACTTTAATTTGCAGATTCGTTGCAATCATTTTACAATTTCTCCTGAAACTAATACATCAACCCAACAGAGAATACTTTATTTGATGTATTATTTTGGAGCATTAAAGTGTCATCCGACGTGGTTACAGCCTGAAAAATGAACCTGAGGACCAATTTTCAAATATAATTTAACTTGTTTGCATGCCGCCTCATTCTCAAGCAATTACTCACACAAGCATCTATCTTTCTAATATTCAGCTCAAAGAGTTATGACTGAATTTAACCCATCCCTGGTCGCAGCATGAGTATTTTTCACATAATATGCAGAGTGCAATTTGATTGGAATTAACTAGACACACTACCTCTGCTCTACCTACTTTTGTATTCATCTCAACAAACTGCTATTGGTTTCGAAAAGAGCCAAAGGGCCTTTTACTTTCAAACAGTGTATTGTTGACATCTATATGCTTCCTGTGAAGCATTTCTTTCATCAAGCTACCATTGGTGATGCTCTGTGTATTTTTAGGGTAACGTAATGACCCGAGTCTATTTTCAGCCTAATTTTACTTGTAACTTTTTATTTGTGCTCGGCTGATCTGTATATTTGTTACTTTCGGAAAAAATATTTTGTTCACGAAAAACGCACTCTGTATTATTACGTTATGGGCGATGAAAGCAGTTAGCTCTAGAAAAGGTGCGAAGGTTTCAAATTTGTTTTCATTTGAGGTTGGTTGGGTTTTAAGGCTCAAGGGAAATATTTGCCTAAGCTGTGCCAAGCATATATACATCCGCACACAAGAAAAGTGCTACAAACACAGGAGTGGGGTCCAGGCTCAAGTGTTGACCTCGTTATCTGACCGAGGTTCCAAATTACAAATATTTCCCTTTGGGATTGATCGCAGACCGTCAACAATAGCAATGTGTTGTCTCAGTGTGACGTTAATTAACTACCTACCTGGCACAGAAGAGAGTAACCTATCCAGGGAATAATTGAACCTGCACTCCATACAACTCTTAGGTTGCTAAAGACGTGAAATATAAGTAGACTCTGCATTGCTATTAAGAGGAGCTTCAAAAAGTGTGACCAACATGTTGAGTAGTCACGAGACTGCTCCATGAAAATTGACTGGCAATTGAAAATTTGTTATCTTAAAGTCTCGTTTGGCGATATAACATCTTATGAAAAGTAGATGTGTGAATGCGTTTTTCTATAGTGTTGACAAAAATGGAGAAATCACCTAAGTCTACTACTATGTCGCGCGAACCAATCAGATGAATCAATGGATGGGCGCCTGTTCACGTCACATGAACCAATCAGATAGTGAATATTCGTTTCCGTCCAGCCGACGAAAAGCGTCTTAAGGTTCATGTTACTACTGGTTTCAGTCATATGATCCCGAGCCCATAAAAAGTTTATCGTTGCTCACTACTTTTATATTTCCTCTATAGTTGCTAGCGTAATCAGAAAAATGTCCCCCGGCAGCCCTGTTTACTTTTAAGATAAAAGTGAAGGTGATTTTGTGTGGAAGTTTGGAGAGTGGGAGTGCTAGCTCAGGTGTTGACCTCGTCTTCTGACCGGGGTTCTAAATGACGAGGCCTTGTCCTCCGCTGTTTTATTCCGTGCCATCGTCAATAACCCGTTATGTTTATCCAGTGTGACGTTAATTCAACTACCTCTCTTTAAATGTTCTGAAATATAGGAGAGGCGCTTTTTGTCAAGCTAAATATAGATGGCGGTGGTGATTCTGCTGCGATACGTGTTTCTTGTATGTATTCTGAACGTGATGTCAGATCACTTGTTTTTCGAATATGATTTCAGCATGTTGCCAATAAAATTTCCAAAAAATAAATTCTTAATCGATGTATGAATTGTTGATTGTTCAACAGCAGCTAGATTAAAGGCCAAATGTTGTCAAAACTGATTAACTACATTTTAAGGTAACCCCAAAGTATGGCATGCGAGAGCATTTGGACCGCAGAAGTAAAATCTTTGCAGGCCGTCTGGTTTGTTTGTTTCCTTCTATGTTTACACTGAAAATCTCTCATAAATACCTGCTGAGTCACGCTATCAGAGTTTTAGACAGGTTTGTTTTAATGATTTCCTTTCTTGTTTCGTCATCTGACCGTGGTTCAAAATTACGAGGTGTTGTCCTCGGATCTTTCCCTTAAGGGACTGATCCCGGACCGTCGTCAATAGCCCGTTGTGTTGCTCTAGTACGACGTTAACTAAAAAATTACCAATTATTACCTTTCTTGTTTAAAGTATCCCGAGTTAAGGTTAAGTATTCCTTTGTAGTATGTTACGTCGAGATAACAAGCTTATTCTTATAAATGATTCTGCCTTCATTCTGAAGAATTTAACACGACTAACTCAACATATTCCAATAACAAAAACTAAATTAAAACTAAGATAGATGTAGTTGAATTATTAGCGCATTGGAGCCACACAACGGGTTATTGGCGACCATCAGGGATCAGTCTTGAACTGAAAGATCCTAGGACATCACCAGGTAAGTTTAAATCACGGTCAGACGACGAGGTCAACATCTGATCTGGCACCGCACTCTCCCATCTTCCACACCCCACCAATGTGAGGGTATTTGAGGTCGCGACAGATTTAAGGCGCACCAGCCTCTACGTACAAGCAGTCTTTGTTTTGATCGAGTTTTGAACTCGCAACCCTTTGTTTGCTAATGCGCGACTCTTACAACCGGGCTACCTCGGCCCTTAAAACTAATAAAAATATTTAGTGGGAAAAATATATTTACTATTCAATTTTTTTGTTCTTTCTGTTTTTATCTCGAACCTTCTTGCAACAAACCAAATTTTTAAATCAAAAACTCAATTCTCCAAATCACATTCTCAAAACATTCAAAATCTATCATTCCCAGTTTTCTCCAGCATGTGCCCCTTTATAACTGAAACTTCAGGCACGGAGTCAGAATCCCTATTCGCGTTTTATCGAGAAAAAGCGCACTTTTCTTTCTCCAAAAGCTTCCAGTAATATAGCGAGACTGATTTGTTTTAGCAAATGCCAAGGTCTTCCGCCAAGGTAAATGTGTCACGACGGTAAGCAAAGCCCAAGGAATGCGCCTCAGACATGTCAAAGCTAATGTGGTGGTACAGTGGATCCTGACCCGGATCGCGTGACAATTCTGATTTGAGCTGCTTTCAGGACAATGTTACCTAGCAGGGAATGATGAGAGATGACAACCCCTCTAAATAGATCTTTTTCAACGAAAGTATCTTTGGACAGTGATTGACAAATCTGGTACTCAGATGCCAGTGTATCATAGTAGTTTAGCGTATAGATGGGTTCTAATTAGTCGTGATATTTTTTTTAACGATAGGAAATGTTGTACTTAACTTTTTATTTTCCTGTTTTATGAAAACTGAAAAACAATTTGAATCCTATACCCGTGCCAAAATTTTATCTCTCCTCAATGCAAAATTAATTGTTAACTTGATGAAAGAAAAATACTCTTCTCAAATAGGTTTATGAATATAAGTAATCAAGCTTATTATAGACAGTAAAATGAAAACTGTTGTAGCATGAATATTCTTAAAAATGAGTTGGGATCGCGTGAGAAATTTTGTGTAGTTAATTAATTTATTTCGAGAAAACTATGTTAGGAAATTAAAATGTATAGTATGAAAAAGTGTATAATTTGAAATTATATCTCAATATAAATATTATAGTTCCAAAGAATTTCCAGCTACAGGTTGCATTCCATTATTAATCATATATTCCGAGTGTGCTACTTAGAAAATTACCATTAATCCATGTTAACGTATTTAACCCTCCTGGTGGATGTTTCTACGAGGAATTTCGCCATTAGTAAACCTGACCAGATCATGATGGACAAAAACTTTCGTCATCAGAAGATAATTGAACAAGTTTTCGTCTCGTCATCATAATAAAATCGGTAATATCTTGATGATGAGATACCTCAACAACAAAATTAGTCAGCTATCGTCAAAATCACTTGAGAGTAAATACTCATAGAAATTAGAATTTAAGCGATAGAGATTGGTGAATCTTTAGAGAGGATTTTACTTTGGCCCACTGGGGAGACATTTATCCCAAGTAAAGGATTATCTTTCTCTTCCAGAAGTCACAAATGGAAGGTTTAGATGCTGCTAGTGATTTCATGGTAAGGTTAAATTATTGTAAAACTGGTTCAACACTAATTGGTGCTGCCCAAATCGGTCACCAAAAGTTAAGCCCCTTCGATTGCGGTCAGTGCTTGGAAGGATGACCATTTGAGTAACTGCTCTAATCGAGACTCAAAATGTAAACGTAAACATACAGCTCTTTTAATCATATATGTTACTAGGGGGCTCCGCCCCCTGCTCGCTTACGCTCGCCAACCCCCGGGGATTGCTACGCAATCCCATTGGTTTTTGCCGTAGACATAACGGTTTTAACAAAGAGTAGCGAAAATATCCGAAGATTCCAAATTTTGTATCACGAACTTTTGATCGCATCCAATTTAATTATTAACCGATTTCAAAAATAATAGTACCGTAAGAAAGAGTATATTCTGAGGTATACTGCGATATTTTAAAAATTAAAAACTAATAGTAATTAGATATAGATACGGCAGTTTAAAAAAAAGTAACAAAAATGTCCCGATTTTTCCCGAATTTAAAAAAAATATTATCAAGAACCAAATTGAAATTTCCAAAAAAAATCGACGAGCTGCTAAAATTTACGTTGAGAGGTACTCTTTAAAAAAAAACTCACGGCTGAAGACTGAAAATTTGTATGTGTTTTGCTCACTCGCGGAAGAAATTTCGCTTCTTTAATTTTGACACTTAATAAACCCTAAACTAATAGCCGCATCAGAAAAAAATCTTAATAATTGTCCAGGGAATACGATGAAGAACAAACCATATAAATTTTGTTTTTTTTCGATCAGTACTTTCTCGGGAAACCGTCTAAGAATCGAGCTAAACAACACAGTTTTCAATTTTGCGGCGTCGGCGGTAACATTTTTTTAATATAGAGAGATTTAATATTTTTAATTTTTGTAATATGTTTTTTATAGCACTCTTTTTCTGATGAGTACATAAGATGCTTGCAGCGGGTACTCGGTAAGTCCAGGCCAGTCCACTAAACGGTGCTTGATACGGGCTAACGTTGTCCATTTGTGAAACATTGCACATTTTTTATTTAAAATAGATTACCTTTTTGCCAGAAGTGACAAATAATTCGTTCAGATCGTGATATTGATCTCAAAGTAAGTTTGTGTTATTTTAAGACTGGTTCAACTCCAATTGGTTCTTTTTATGGGGTAACGTTTCCCACTGAGAAGACATTGTCCATTTTTCCGAAGATTATCCTCTTTGCTAAAGTTATAATGGTTTGTTGTGGCCCAGTGGGTTTGTCCACTGAGCTGGCAACTTGCGAGTTGTAGGTGGCGCAGATTTAATTCCTATTTTTGGTATGTCCTGGATGTATTTCTCTCTTCTGAATCTGAGAAACTTTCTTTGTCTGCATGTATGTTCATTACTTGAAGTTGTCCGTTTAGTGTTTGTCACATCTTGGTCAAATATGGCCATCTAACCATAAACCCATCACAAATGTTGTTGCCTGTGATCATCTCGAAGAAAAGTTAAGTTCTTGTGAAATTGGTTCAACACGAATTGGTGCTTGGTTATAGATAAGCAGTGCTCAAATGTTGCTAGTGATCATCTCAGAGTAAAGTTAAATTGTAGTAAAACTGCTTCAACATTAATTTGTATCTTTTTATACAGAGGTTGAACAAAAATATGGAAACACCTCTTGAAATGCATGCTTGAAAAGAAATGTTTATTCTAGTGAAATGTGAAGTTAGCGCTGGTGTTTTCCCCAACTGACGCCGCTATACAACGTCATAAATACGTTGCGCATGTCAGTCGTTGTCGGGCACTGTTCTGTGAAGTTGTAATTGAATCATGTCAGAGCTAACAGACTTCGAACGCGGGCAAATTGTTGGAGCTCGTCTGGTGGGTGCTTCCGTAAGCAAGATAGCCAAAGTGTTAAGTGTTTCAAGAGGCACTGTATCTAAGATTTCTTCCGCATATTTGAAAAGCAGAAAAACATCATCCGCTAAATCACAGCGCGGACGAAAGTTATTGTGTTGAGTAATCGTGACAGACGATCATTAAGGAGGATTGTGACTAAACATAAGAATACCACAGCAGCAAAAGCTACTGCTGAAATGAATGTCTTGCTCACAAACCCTTTGAGTACCAAAACAATAAGATGGGAGCTTCATAAGTAGTTCATTTCTGGCCGAGCTGTAATTCAAAAACCATTCATTAGGGATGCTAATGCCTGTAACAGGAAAAAGTGGTGTTTAAGTCATAAAGCCTGGACTATAGAGCAATGGAAGACAGTAATTTGGTCGGATGAGTCTTGTTTTCCACTGTTTTCCAATTCTGACCGAGTTCACGTCTGGCGAACGCCATCACAAGCCTATAATACAGACTGTTTGTTGCCAAGAGTGAAATATGACGGGGGTTCTGTGATGGTTTCGGCAGCCATATCGTTTTTCTTCTGTGTGCCCCATGATTTCGACCGATCAAGTCCATCCCATGGTACAAACTTTGTTCCCCATTGGTGTTGGTGTCTTCCAAGACGACAAAGCCCCTGTTCACACAGCTCACATCGTCCAGGACTGGTTTTCTGAGCACAAGGATGATTTGTCACATCTCTTCTGGCCACCACAGTCAACAGACCTCAATATTATTGAATCTTTGTGGTCTACATTAGAGAGGAAAATGCGTGATCGCTATGCACCGCCATCATCGTTATCTGAACTTGCCACCGTTTTGTAGGAAGAATATTACAGGATTCATTTGGCAAGCATACAGGAACTGTATTTATTCATTCCGAAAAGACTGCAAACTGTTTTGAATACCAACGGTTTTCCTACACCATATTAGGCAAGGTTACATGTGATTTTTTAGGTGTTTCGATATTTTTGTCCAATCCCTGTAGGTAAGCTGGTGTTAGTTATTGTAAAATACCTCTGTGGTTTTTTTTCTTAATGCACCAGGTTTGGGGTTTATTGCTAACAATCCGTTGATTTTCGTAATTTAGTTAATTTGTCGGCCATTTTGTCCACGGTAAGCAATTCTAATTAACTTAAAGTTTCTCATTCATAATCTCGTTTTGCAATGTGTAACATTTCATATTGCGATGTAAAAACCAATAAACCCAAAAAAGTACAGACTTTGACCAGCTTTACACAATCAAGCAACTACTGAATATGAATTTGGCCTATCATTTTACAGACATCTGAGTATGCCATGTAAATAAAAATATATTTGTGAGATTTTCGGGCAAGATACTGCAGAATGTTGGTTGGAAGGAGGATTTGATGGTGGGGAGGTCCTTGGACAGTCATACGGGGACTGTGAGGAGGCGAAGAGAGAATGGCGTGGGTAAGAAGGGCACTCGACGGTTGGACACCAAAATGAAGGATATAAATTTTTTAACAAGTGTACACTTTTTGGAAGTAGAGATGCGACATCGATGTCAATGTTTTCAAAACATCGATGTATTACCATCGATTTATTGGAGCCGATGTTGGTTTAACATCGATGTTTTAACACTGTCTATGTTTTTATGTTGTCGATGTTTTACTTTTGAATAAAAAAAGTACCATAGCAAAAATTAAGAAAAATAACCGCGCAACTAAGTATTTGTCAGTGATGGGGACATACGTTCCATCAGAAAGAGCTTTTCACTAACAGGTGGGATAGTTAGTGAAAAAAGAAGTCGGCTTCACAGTTGGAGAATGTTAACAATCTTCTTTTTTCACAAACTGTAAAAATTAAATATTGGTGCATATAATAATTATAGGCCCCAATATTTTTTACAGTAAATAAAAAATAAGTTTGCTATGTCCCCCCCCCCATAAGTTGATAAATAATTAATAATAACTTGTAATAATTATTGTTATGTACCTACCTAATTATACTTATAGTTGGTTGTACCTATGTCAAATTGTTGTAAATATTATTTTCTTTTTTTATTCATTTTGAAAATAAAAAATGTGTTAATTGTTCTTATTAATTTTTTTGAACATGTTTTGACAGTTAAAAAAAATCTCAATTTTAAAGTTAAAAAAAAAACATCTCAAATGACAATTTAAATCCATCCGCGAACATTAATGTTTGTGTTTACTAAACCAGATTTAAGAAATTGGGTGGGTGGGGGGGGAATTTAAATTTACTGATGTTTCAAAACATCAATGGTTTTTGATCGTTGTACTATCAACATCGATGTTTTGCTGTCGATGTCGCATCCCTAGTTGGAAGCGTCATTCTTAAAAGGATATAGAAAGGTTAGGTAATTAATTAACGTCACACTGGAGCAACACTATCGACGACGGTCCGAGATCCATCCCGAAGTGAAAGACCCAAGACAACATAATTTTAACCACGGTCAGATGACGAAACAACATTTGATATGGCACCCCACTCTCTAAACTTCCACACCACGCCAACGTGAGGACATTTGAGGCCAGGATAGATTTAAATTGCACCAACCCACGTGTACACGATGGTCTTTGGTAGATGGGAGTTTCGAACTCGCAACCCTCCGATTGATAATCTGTTACTCTTCCGACCGGGCTATCACGGTGCGTAGTATAAAGAAAGAAAATAACCACGTCACAAGTTTCTTGGAGCTTATAGTCATCAAAATTGCAACGAGGCCGTGTCTTTCGTCTTACCTGCCATGTCCCTATGCCCATGAATTATGCCTCGTAAAACCTTAGGGCACAAGGTAAAAGCCTGCATACTCGTAAAGGGAAATGATGGACGGTCAGCGAGATAGAGGAGGAAACTTCGAATAAATTCTTGTTTGTGATGACGGTGAATGCCCCTGGGGGCCCTCAATATTAGGCTCATGGTGGAAAACCGAAGTTGCTGCTGGTAAAACAGTAAAAATACTCAAACAAAAACCCAGGGTTCGAAAGTGTCAGAATGTTTTATAGGTAATCTGAGATGCATTTACTGTCAAACTAAAGTAGGTGGCGGCAGTGTTTCTGCTGTGAAACTGTGTATCTCGTACTTATCTCAAACGTGATGTCACGGCTTGTTTTTCCGAGCACCATTTCAGCACTTCACCAATCAAAATTCCAAAGAATAAATAGACCGCGGTAGCTCGGTTGGCATGGTGTGGAAATTTGCAGAGTGGGGAGCCAGTTCAGGTGTTGTTCTCGTCATCTGACCGTTTTTGTTCTTGGATCTTTCCATTTGGGATTGATACCAGACCATCGCTGATAGCCCGTTATGTTGTCCCATTGTGAGTTTAATTCTACTACCTACGTACCAAAGAATAAATTCCTATTTATATATTATAGTTTATTCGTCAACAGCAGTTTTATTAAACTCCAAACATTGTCAAAAAGGCGATCAAAAGGCTACATTTTAAGGTAACCCCGATATGTATCATGCAAGAGCATTTGGACAGTAGAAGTATAATCTTCCGAAATCGTCTGTTTGTTTGCACTGGTAATCCCTAATAACTAAAATAAGTTCACTAAAAAATACTCCAACAAATATGAGACAGTATAACAATTCATGATAAAATTGTTTATT
Organism: Metellina segmentata; assembly: GCA_947359465.1. Classification (NCBI taxonomy): domain Eukaryota; kingdom Metazoa; phylum Arthropoda; class Arachnida; order Araneae; family Tetragnathidae; genus Metellina; species Metellina segmentata. Next base: position 81,871,514 of record OX375872.1, on the reverse strand, counting down.
ATGTTCTCTTCTGTTTTCTAAGGGGGCGCCTTGGTTCAGTGGGTAGAGCACGTGTCGTTTGCTCTAGCAAACAGAGAGTTGTGGTCGATTCCGCTGTAAGGTTCTATTCCTACCTCGGTGCATTCTTGTGTTCTATGTCATTTTATCTTTCCTTGTGTGTTTTCGTCATCTGACCGAGGTTCAAAATTACGACGTACTGTTCTCAGATCTTTCTCTTCAGAATAGATACTGGACCATCGCCAATAGCCCGTGTGTAGCTCCAGTGCATCGTAAATTCAAGTACCTACCTTGTGTAATGTATTTACTCGGCGTTATTTTACATAGGTTGACCAATATGGCCTTTGTGTCATAAAACCCAGCCAACGTACCTAGTTTTTAGATACTGTTAACGCTAATTCAGATTAAAATTGCAGTAATTTTCGGGTCAACAAAATCAAGGTAGAATGAACATTAGGGTGGTACAAAAAAAAGCCTTTTTTTTTTAAACAATTATTTTTATTGGTCCTACCCTCCTATTTTGTTCAATCTATGTAAAAAATAATTATTGTGAAGTTTTAGCTCATAAATTTAATATTTAAAGTTAGCTCTACACCCTCACAGTTCTGTGTTTTTCTATTTTATACTATAGATGTAGAAAGAAATAAAACTCCTGCTAGGAAAAACATACAATTTTAGCTTCTTGAAATTTCTAGTATTTTGTGAGTTAAAAATAATACAAGTGGCATTTAAACAGCTATGGGTGTGCTATGTGCTTGTGCCAGCGCCTGCTAAACTCTGCTTTTTACAATTGGGATAAACTCGTCGGTGTTCTTCGATAACCTGCAACAAGAATTGTAGTTGGTCTTCACTGTGTGTTATTTTCATATTAATCTCTTTTATAAGGGCTATACTCCTTTCAGCATGATCATTAACAACTGGAATTCCTTCAATAATTTTTAGTGCTTTATAATAATCCTCCTTTTACTCCCAGATTTGTGGATCTGCGTGAAGGAACGTAAACTCATTCTTTTAAATAACAAAGCTGACCGCTTTGTTACAAAGTCCTCAAATTTCATGTCCATAAAAGTTTTGAGCTTAATGTCAGGACGTTTTTCAAGATTATTTAGATAGATCAAGATTATCAAGATAGATTTTCCATTTACTTTCATAGTCTTTATCATTTGCCTTTTAATTCCTTGAGGCACTTGATTGTCAAAAAGAGCTAAGGCCACAAGATCCTCTGATAAATACCAAAGGTGATTGGCTAGTTTTTCTGATGCAACTTAGCTTATTTCTTCATCAATCTTTTGGTACTGCAATAAAGATTTCCTTAAATTAAAATCATTGTATGGTGCATTTTGAGGTAAAGAAGCGGTCATCCAAGCTTTTAAATACACATGTATAACATATATACATATCTTTTGCAATCCTTTTTCTTCTGTTGGGTGATGGTAAACTGGCAACTAAACATCCATATTTTAAGACAGTACAATATTTTTGACATCCATCGAGTGTGGTGCATAGCCACAGGTGCCATAAATCTGATTCTACGAGAAGTGGTTTTACCAAGAAATATTAAAATCAGTTAAAGAAATTCTCGATAATCATCTCTTGAGTGGGAATCGTGCAGTAATTTTTCAGCAAATTTAATTCTATCGTCCTTTTATATCAGCTACTTGGGCCAAAGTGTCCTTATTATTTTATTATTAATTCATGTCTTATACTTATTGTTATCAATAAACTCACAGTAGGCCTGGAATCTTTTAAAGAGAAGTACATCTGGTGCGTAAGAGAATCCCATGCATTTATTAAAAATTGCACCAATAATCAATTCCATAATGTGGTGTCAACATGCCAAATAGAGTAACGTCTTGTTCATTTTCTGTTCCAGTAAGACACATGTGCCACTGCTTTGGCTAGTATTCACATTCGTTGCTTCAAAGCACATAGCTGACACTGTCAGCTAAGCCCTAGTCCTACAAAGCTGCATAAACTGCAACAGCTTTATTTTATCCGGTTCCTCATGCAAGTTTGGCCAGAATAAGTAATTGATGTACACTTTTAGCAGATACTATGACAGGAAGTCTATCGACTTTTTCTTTCCCAGTTAAGTTCTGCAACAGTTTACCACCCCAGTGAACTGTTAATTTAGCATTCTGTTCCTGGAAATCAGTAGTGTTTTGACAACACTCACTATTGAACAATGAACTTGAACTGCATTGAGCTACATCATAATATTATTGAAATGTTTTCAAATTTTGTCTGATTTATTTTTTAATACATTGAATCAAAATAGGAGGGTAGGACCTAAAAAAAAAACCCTTCGAATACCCTAATGAACATTTCCAATAAAAAAATTCTAACACCTAAATCAACTCATTATTTGTATTTAAAATACTATCATAAATTATTACTGCAAAAAGGATCCATTCTTTAATACCATTAAAAACAATAAAATATACAGACACAATTAAACATGGTTATCTTGGAATAATGAAAATTTTTTAATTACTTCTGGCATATTCATAATTAATATGTAGTTGAGGTAATAGAAAAATCGTTTGATAAAAAAATGTTATGTTCTCTTTATAACAATTTTCTGTTTGTTTAGGTAGGTACTTGACTTTGTTTCAGTAGTCAGGTAACAGATTTTACGTTGCACTGGGAGCAAAATAACGCGCTATCGGCGACGATCTGGGACCGAGTTTCGGACATTAAACAAAAATGTTGATTTAATGAAATTAACTCTTGCAGCTGCATTCACGAAATACATTCAGCATATTAATTTCTAAATGTGCTGCTTTGTACTTAACTCTTACACAATCTTTTTTTTTTAAGTGCTCCGATATTAATATTTCAAATCTTTTCCACTAAACCTTGAAACTTTTTGCAAAGGAAGTTACAGTGAAATCGCTAAATTAGTTTTCGAGCAATTGAAAGACAAATAAACAGTTTTTTCTACTTCGTTCTGCCTTCAGACTAAGTATAGGAATACTTGGTTTCTATAAACTTTTTTCCAAGAAATAATCCGATAAAATGCATTAGAATCGTTAAGGAACCTATTGGATATTATCGAAGAACACATCTCACTTCGATGATTTGTTGTCTTCCGTTCAAATATCAGCCCGGTTGGAAGAGTAACTGATAAGCAATCGGAGGGTTGCATTTTCGAGACTCAATCCAACCAAAGTTCGTCGTGTAGGTGAGGACTGGTGCACGTAAAATCCATCGTGGCTTCAAATGTCCTCACGTTGGCGTGATGTGGAAGTTTGGAGAGTGGGTGTGCCAGTTCAGGTGTTGACCTGAAAGAATACACGCAACAAAAGATTTACTGACACAAAACTGAGAAATACATTCAGAGTATGTTACAGGAATTGAACCAGCGCCGCCTACAACTTGCTGGCGCAGTGGATTATTTTTTTTTTAATTGGCATTGATACAATTGTAAAACACATTGTCCAATGCTGCTTTGAGTGCTTTTTTAGGAATCGTCCTTGCCCCACATAATGAGGCAAGTTCATATCCATTCTTTAGTTCCCTTCTTGGAGCCGCAGTAGTGCGGTTGATAGAGGCACGGATAAGCAAATTTAATTAATGTTGAGTTTGAAACTTGATCCAATCATAGACCGTCGTTTACATAGGTTGCTGGTGCACTTTACACCCGTCGTGGTCTCAAATATCCTCGCGTTGGACTGGTGTAGACGTTTGGAGTGTGGAGTGCCGGCTCAGGCGGTAACCTCATCATCTCACCATGCCTAAAAATTACGAGGTGTTATCTTAGAATCTTTCTCCTTGAGATTGATACCGGCCAACAACGCGTTGTTATGCACCAATGCGATGTTAGTTAAACTACCTTCCACACACTGATGAGGTGTGGAAGTTTAGAGAGTGGGGTGCCGCATCAGGTGTTGACCTCGTCCTCTGACAAACTTCGTCAAAAATTACAAAGTGTAGTCTTGATCTTTTCCTTCGGGAATGATCCCGGACCGTCGCCAATAGTCTGCTCCAGTGCGACGCAAATCTAACTACCTACCTACTCGGTTTTGTCTTTTTTAGTCAGAACAATTTCTCTAACGAAATTCGAAACGCTCTAGAGGTCAAACTAATTTGATTAGCATATTCCTGCATTTATCTGGATCTTTCCCTTAAGGATTGATCTCAGTCACCAATATCCCTTTGTGTTACTCCAGATAACGTTAATTCAACTACCTACCTTCCATCCAACATCTCCAGTAAGTGGCAGCCTCTTCTTTAAAGGGGTCCGGGACACAAAAATCGTCAAATTTTCGAAATTTTTTTTATTATTTTAAGAAATTCTCTGTTTTTCTGCTTAAAATGACGTCTAAATCATGTTTCTATCTTAATTAGAACTAGATATATAATAATTTTTGTGGTGCGTTGTTTTGAAAATCTAACACTCTTGACAGTTGTTGTCATGGCAACAACATCTGTCTTTAAATTTTAAATGCGTTTTTCTCCATGATACATTTTTTCAAGATTTCCTGTATTCAAATTGCTATAAGTCGAAAACCGATAAAGTTTAAGGGTTTAAATTTGGAATATATTTTTTTCAAACATTATACTTCTCAATTTCGATTCACCAAATTTGAAAGAAACATTTACTTTTTAAAATATGACTTTAAAAAAAAAGTACTTTAAAATTTTCAAAATTTTTCATTCAAATATTTTTTATTTTTTATTAAATTAATAATTTTTAAATTGCTGAATCAAAATTCAAGTTTATAAATTTGTGAATAATTTACTGCAAGAATTTTGAAAATTGATCAAGAATATTTTAAGTTTTAGCAATTTAAAATGACCTCTCTTTTTTTTCAAAAAATTTTAATTTAAAATTTTTAAAAAACTTTTGGAAACATTTTGTGTTGTGATTTTGTTTATTAGTTAGATAGGTAATCAGTACAAAAAAATTCGAAATTCTAAATTAATTAATAAACATTTTTTTTCAATGTGTCCCAGACCCCCTTAATTAGACACTCATTATATTTTTATAATCAGTGAATGCACTTACTCTACGAACGCGTTTGTCCGATCCAACCCTAAAATAAATGAGTTTCAATCCTTGTCCATGCAGTTTTAAATGTGAGCTAAAAGTAACACCTTCTTCCTTCCATTTTATTACAGTGTTTCCATTGAGTCTGTTTCACTTTTAAGTTTATGTATGTCGAAGTCATATTTAATGTATGTATTGTTTCAGAAAGTCTTGTAAAAATTGCAAAAGCCCGAGCCAAAATCATTCAATTCTTGAAGAAAATCTTATACACATACAAAACAGATTGGGAATACCTATAGATGCCCAATGTTCTTGCAAGGAAAGTCAAAAGGAGCCACACAAGGTGTATGCTTGGACACCTCCAGGATTAGCAGCAGATAAAGTGAGTGAAATTATTTTAAGATACACACGAAAACGAGAGAGAGAGAGAGAGAGATTTTGCTTTAAAACTCTTAAAAACTTGCAATCATTTCATAAAGAGGCCATCTGCACTTCCATAGGAAAAATCTAATGCATTTAGAAAACTTAAAAATACCATAACTTGAGTTTGTTACCACAGATTACTTCTTGGTTATGTTACGAAAGAAATATTTCTATACTTCAACATACTCCTGCAACCCCATCACTTAGAAGTGATTTAACAAAATATTAGATTGCACTTGATGCATAATCCTTTTGTTTTCCGTTTCAAATGATATCCTACTTAATTTGAAGTTATTTATTATTTTAGATATTACTGTGTATGAAATTTCGATCATAAATGTCGAGTTTACCAAATTTTTGTGTTTTTTGTGTAGTTATTGAAATTGTCAACTTATCTTATTTTGAGTACATTGTTGAAATAATAATTTTTTGTCTTAAATGTTTAACCTCTAAAAGGAGTTCACACGCACAGTTCCGCCTTGTAACCTGCAGCCATGTAACCATGTAACCCCGTAACCCCTCTCATGGCTTCTAACTCATTTTAATCTTCTTGACCCATAGTCTTTCCAGAGAATCCTATTGAAAGAAAATGAACGATGGAATCTTTCCAAAGAATTCTATTCAAAGGAAAAGATAGACCAGATCTTTCTAATGGATTCCTTCTAAATAATGGATCAAAAAAATATTTCCAAAGGATACTATTCTAAGTAAATAAACAAGATAATCTTTCCAGCGGATTCTATTCCACAGAATGGGTCAATAAAATAATTTCTATTCTTCAAAAATGGGTCAATATAGAATAGTTTCAAAGAAAGATTTTTTTAAGGTTTTAATATAATCTTCATAAAGGTTGAAGGAGTCCATGGGTTATTTATAAAGATGTGGTTATATAGTCATTAAGTGTGATGTAGAGAGTAAAAACAAAACTACACTACTCGGAAATCCTATGATGCTCAGAAGGTTATATCTACTATTATAAAAGGAAGTGTTTGTTTGTCTGTTTCGCGGCCGCAAAATTCTGACCATCTATGGCACTTACAGCAATGAGATTTGGCACACAGGTAGTCCAAATTTTTTGCAATTTTCGGTCGCGGCGAAATTTTAAAATTCAATGTAGAAGATTTTTAAATGAATTTAATAGTATTATTCTCTACCTGCTTCTTCAAACGCGTTTCGTCCGGACGAAAGAAGAAACCCTCTAAAATGAACCTTTTTTCCCCACATTACCTTCTTTTATATTTTCGCAAGAGATTGTGACGTCACGTGAACTTTCTCTTTTCGAAAAAAAAAAAACAGATTGCATATTCTGCCCTTTGCGTTAAAAAAAAGAAACAGATTACTTTTCCTGTCCCCTTTCGGTGAATGAGAGCAAGAAATAAAAAACATATTGACTGGGATTGTTAAGTTTTTTTTCGTAAAATTGGAATTGCTAAAGCTAGGTTGAAAATTTCGGGCACGGGCTAGCCACGCAGTGGCTAGTAAAATAAATTTTGCTGGGTACTTCTGTATGAGTCCTAATCGTTCTTTACTGTGACATAATATGACTGGGATGGAGAATTTCACAATTAGTTTGTGATGTGAAATCTAAGGGGATTCACCTTTTTGAACATCAATGCGTATCGAAGAACGTAAATAAATGAAAAACTATTCTTTGTTTGTGACGATTGACACATGGTTTCCCCTTGTAAACAGTTCATTCGGGATATCCTAAAAGTACACTCTTAAAAAAAGCGAAACTTACCCGAGGTTTTATGAGAAACTTCACGTTTATGAGTCATTTCAAAGCATAAACATGGAGTAAATGCACCTTTGGGTATTTCCTTTTCCACTTAACGATCAATATTATCTTACAGCAAACAGCTGTATCGTTCTTTTACTGTACATTTGTATCTGTATTACACGTAGTAACGCTGTAAATACCTGAAGATAATTGAGCGTACAAACTCATTTTCATTTTTAAACTATTATTAGAACTTAGTTTCTAAACAGGATGAGTACTTCGTAAAAATTCTATATATAATTGAAATTACATTAATTCTACAGAGGAAAATAGAACTGTGTGTCAATATTACTTTCTAGTGCTGTATCGTTTTATTTATCTAATTCATTTCAATCTAAAAAGTTTCGTCATATGTTCGTTTTAGAAAACATTAATATTTTGTACTGAAAGTCTTTATGGCATTTTTTGCATTAGACAATGCATTTTATGCTATATATTTCCAATAAATATATTTATACCTTCGTAGGAAAGACGCCTATTCACAAATTTGCTGATTTCGATTTAAGTTCGCAAATCATTGCAGGGAAAAGAAAGTTTCATTAGAAAAAGTACCAATGTGCTCCTGTCAATTCATAATGAAAGTATCAAAACATTAGAAAATATTGTTTTACTTTGGATACAAATTTGAAAACGCATGCGTGAGTCAGTCAATCGCAGGTCTAATGTTGAACAAATATGTGACCTGCCTTAATGTTCACCAGATGATCGTTGGAAATAAACTAACTGCACTTAATTCAAAATTCTAATTAATACCACACCTATGGGTATTTTGTCACAAATCAAGAAATCTTTGTTTAACCCTCCAAGTGGTTTCGATGAGATATCTCGTCGATCAAGATCTGACCAATTTCGCTAATGACGAGATATCTCGTCATTGACGATTTTTTATGATTAGGAGATCAAGGTCTGGTCAGTATTTTTCTAACGACGAGAAAACTCGTCCATCGAGATTTTTAATATAATAATAGAATGACGGGTTATCGTATCTCATGTGTAACGAAGAGTAATAAAGAATATGGTACTTAAGAGACCCCTATTCAGTAAGAAACCATATTTTCATCCCTAGTCTACAAGAGATATCTTCATTGCTTCTAACAGAATAAAATAGTTGCAACGAACTGCAAGACTAGTTGATGAAGACCTGCACCAGTCTTTGATTTCTAAAAGAAGCATCACAAAACTTATGTAACGATTTTGAACAGCTTTTGATACTCGATCCAACCAACGACCTTCGTGTATGTGATTACTTAAAATCTGTCATGGCCTCAAAAGTCCTCACGTTGGTGTGAAATTTTGGAGAGTGGGGTTCCAACTCAGATGCTGACCTTGTCACCTAACCGTGGTTCAAAATTAAAAGGTTTTGTCCTTGATCTTTCCCTTCAAGATCGGTCTCGGACCGTTGCTAATAGCCCACTATTGCTTCAATACGACGTCATTTCAATTACCTACCTACCTGAATAGCTATTGGAGGATTCAAAAAATCTAAAGCTTTATGGAACCATCATTTTCCAATTCATGTTTAAAGTACCACCGACGCACGAGTCTTACAAATGATTCTAAGTTGCTCATTGAACTGTTTCAGATCGACGAATATTTCGCTCAGCTGCCAAACAACAAAGTTCCCAGATGGAAGTCCCCGGGTGAACAGTACCGAGAGAAACAGCTTTCCCTACAACTCCCCAAGCAAGATCTCGCCCTGGCGTACTGCAGGTACATCGACAGAATGCACCATAAGCCATTCGAGGACTTCGTAAACATGAGGAATGAATTGGCTCTCGACATCGCTTACGTCAGAGAGTACCTCGATCGACAGAATGTAAGTTGGGCTTCAATTTATCTGTTCCAGGAACAGCGTGAAAGAATTTTGAAATTACTAATTACCAACAAAACAGTTGAGGTAGGTAGGCAATTTAATTTACGTCGCACTGGAGCAACACAAGGAGCTATTGGCGACGGTCAGGAATCAATCCTAAAGGGAAAGAGAGAGAATCTAACAAAAACCAGTCAAATCCAACTAAACATGTAATAATCAGAGTATAACGATCAATTTGCTTTCTGAAATCTGTTATTAAATGCGTTAAAATTAAATATTATAGAAGCCATGTCGATTTTTAAGTGTCTGACACTGGCAGTGTCGGATCATCCATTTGACGCAATAGTCACGCTCATAGCAGACCCTCAGAACGGAAAATATCGATGTTAAACAGCATTTTCCCAAAACTTTCATATAAATCGGCGCATTGATGAATTTAACCTATTATTTATTTATAATTAATGCGTTATTGATTATAATTCATATAATTATAAAAATTTATGTATACTATTTTTTAATAACATTGTCCAAACACATTTTTGTCAATAAACCTGAGAATAGTTAGTCATGAAGATATATTTAGGCCTATGGCCTCAAAATCATTATATCCGCCACTGAACGCGTTGGGTTAACGATACTAGCGCTCCTCCGCCTCTAAGGGGCCACGGTAGTCCGGTTGGAAGAGTGACAGATTAGCAAGGAGTTACGAGTTCGAGACCAACCAAAATACAGTCGTGTGCAAAGTGGATTGGCGCATTTTAAATCTGTCATGGTCTCAAATGTCCTCACATAGACGTGATGTAGACGTTTGAAGAGTGAGGCACCAGCTCTGGTTTGATCTCGTCTTCTGAACGTGGTTTAAAATTACGTGGTGTTGTCCTGGATTCTATCCCTTCGTGTTTGATCCCGGACAGTCACCAATAAACGTTCCTCCAGTGCGACTTTTATTAAAATTCCTACCTACCTACCATCACCTATAAGGAGACAAATTTCTAGTGGATAACTGAAATTGTTAAGGCTAAATGTGTTAATATTATTAGTATATTGAGACTGCTAATATTTATAAATATATTCTTACTTGATATCATCATGCTCTAGATAGAAAATGAGACATAAAGGGGCCTACCAACCCTTAAAAAAGACCCCCCCCCAAAAAAAAAAAAAAAATTAATCTTAAGCCAAACTGCATGTAAGCCTGTCTGGCAGACCAATATAGTCTAAAAACAGGAATGAAGAGCAGACCGTTACACTAATTTAACCTATTTAACTACCTACCTGCAGAAATAAAGTGTCTATCAGTAGCATTATTTACTTCGACGTAAGTCGTGTCCAGTAAAAGCAAGATAACACGCAACTTCCAAGGCATTAAACCTTAAAAGAGAGTTCCAGTCTTCATATTTAACTAATGCCTTGTGCTTATAAGCCGAGAGTGCTTTATTCACACGGTGGATCCTGCGGTATCTGTGAACTTAACAGAGAGTTCCAGTCTTTATCTTTATCTAATGTCTTTGTAAGTAATAAGTAGAGTGCTTAATTTTTGCAGTTATAATACTTTTTACTGTACGATATTCAATGAGAGGACATGGTTAGGGCAATTCAAAACCATCCTTAGCTAAGGCATCAGTCAAATCATCGCCATGCATGACCGTGACAGGATCCACTCCAGTGTGATATGCCTAGCACTGACTATAATGCAATCTGTTACAATTTGTCAATCGATGTAGTAAGATCAACGTTTGGAATGCATTCTGCTGTGTCTTATGAAATGCGTTAGCGTTTTAAATTCCAATTGAATTTGTTATTTTGAATGCATCTTGTTTAAATACTTACAGTATTTTGTGTTGCTTAAGGAATGTGCGAAGTGCAGAGGAACTATGCTGAAGGGAGATGTGGCGGTGATAGCCCCCAAATTCGGCGAGTCTGTCTCTTGGCACCCGGCATGCTTTGTGTGTAGCACCTGTGATGAATTGCTGGTCGATCTCACCCACTGCGTTAAAGACAGAAGGCTCTACTGCGAGAGGCACTTTGCTGAGCAAATTAAACCCAGATGTTCTGCCTGCGATGAAGTAAGTGAAAAAAGGACAAGATTACACTGTAGTTTCAAAAATAGAATAGACTAGAATTTTAATGTGTACATCAGTGGATCTGCGTTAATGGGGCTCGGTGCAACTTTTTATCGCATTATCACTTAACAATAGGTCCCAAAAGTTTCCAGCCACCTCATTCTTGTTATTTTCTGTTTCTTGTTACTGTTTGTATTTTATAAAGGTGTATCTAAAGTTGCAATTTAAAATATTGTCATATTAAAGCTTTCTCTTTTTATTTTAATTTCAAATCAGAATAATCAAATTTTTGCAATGAGTATGAAAGACACTGCAACTTTATCTACTGAAAAGTACTTCCTGGCGAAGTTGGTTTACACTGCTATATGTTCTATTGTATTGTAAGCTAATTTTTCTAATGATGATCGCCACAATAAGCCCTCCATAGATATATGCTACCACTAGTTGATAGGTTGCCAATTATGTGAGACTATGAGTGCTATATAAAGATCACGGGTGTATTCAGAGAGGAAATATAAAAGGAGAGTGAGCAAGGGTAACCTTTTTATTTATGTGATCAAGATCATGTGACCAAAACTAGTAGTAACGTGACCCTTGGACTGCTATTGGGTGGAACCGAGCATTCACGATCGGATTGATCCCTGGAACGGGACAAGACAACCATCCATTGATTCCTCATCTGATTTGTGCATTTATTACGAAAGAAGACTTCTTAAAATATTTTAAATATAACATGATCTATAAAATCAGGCACACAAAAGTATCTGACCTTCCACAGTAAAAAGTACACAGATTAAACAAAAACGTGAAAATCAGGTTTTGTAAAGTGTTGCATTTATTTTACCTACTAGATTGCTTTAAACCTTCAAGAGGTTTCGACGAGATATCGCGTCCATTAAGATCTGACCAATTTTACAAATGACGAGATATCTCGTCGTCAAGATATTGCCTATTTTGTTTTGGACGAGATAAAGATCTGGTCAGTTATCGTCTAATGACAAGATACGACGAGATTTTGATTGACAATATCTTTCGTTCTTCAAGATCTCTTCAATTTTGCAAATGACGAGCTACCTCGTCGAGATAACAATCAAGAAGGTTAAGTTGTAGTATTATTATCTGGCTCCAAATATTTGGTGAAAGTTGAACCGATTTCATATTATTTCTCCTGAAGATAGATTTTCAATGGATTTTATAGTTTTGTAATACACTATATATATATAAATGTGAGTTATGTTTTCCTCATAAAGGTGATGATAAAATTTAAATATTTAAACTGAGGTGGGATGTTAAGGAGAGTTGTTAATTTATTTTTTAAATATCAATATGTACACCTCGAGAATCTTAGAACTAGCTGTGAATTCAATCTGCTCAAGTGTCATAAGATCGTGAAGGAGTATGCTCAGCATTTGACGGGATTGTGAACATTGTTCTCATTTTTAAAAATATTTTTTTTCAACACTGAATTCAAGTCTTGATGTTTTATAAAAACAAGAAAATTGTGTCTGCTACTGTGCGTCGAAAGTTATAATTATCTCTATATTAAAAAGTTACTGCCGCCGCAACAGGATTGAAAACTCGCTTTTTTTCGCTCGATTCTTAGACGGTTTCCCCAGAAAGTACGGATCAGAAAATTACGAAATTAACATGGTTTGTTTAAAATTGTACAGGGAAAAAGATGGAGAAGACTTTTTTCTGATGCGGGTATTATTTCATGGTGCATTAAGTGTCAAAGTCGAAAAAAAGCGAAATTTCTAACGGGAGTGATCAAAACACGTACAAATTTCCAGTTTTCAGCCGTAAAAGTTTTTTTAGAGCAAAAATTTTGCACCTCATCAAATTTTTTAAAATTTTAATTTGGTTCTAGGTAATATTTTTTTTGAAATTTGGGAAAAAGGTGGGTACATTTTCGTTACTTTTTTGTTAAAATTGTCATATTGATAGTTTATTACTATTAGTTTTTTAATTTGAAAACTTCATCGAAAACCTTAGAATATACTCTTTCTTATGATATAATTATTTTTTAAATTGGTTAATAAATAAATTCGATGCGATTAAAAGTTGCAAAAAAACTTCGGAATTTTTACATCGTAATTTCCGATACAAATCTAAAACTGTCATATCTATAGCTTAATACCATTAGTTTTAAAATTTGAAAGTACTTCGTGAAAGCTTAGAATACACTTTTTCTAATGGTATAATTATTTTTTAAATTGGTTCATAAATAAATTCAATGCGATGAAAAGTATGATTTTGCGACAGTGTACAAATTTTTCATCGCGCAGATGAAACGTTAGATCCTTCTCGCTGACCTTGAGGTGAAACTCGCTGTGACGTCATGGCCCTTAAAAAGGCTTGCAAAAGGAGTGTTGGTTTGCGAAGCAAAGCAAATGGAATTGCTTAACAATCACCGGGGTTTGATGAGCGTAAGCGAGCAGGAGACGGAGCCCCCTAGTCCCTTATATAAATTGAATGCAGTCCGTTTCTATGACAACAGACAGCCACATACTTGTTGCGGGGGAAGTTCTTATGGTTGTGTATCTGGTAATGAAACGAATCTATGTCCGATAACTTTTGAGTTCTTTGGCTTATATTTGGTTCGTTTTATCAAGTCAAAGATGGAAACACGTAATATTGATTGATCAGTACTTTTTTTATGGCAAAGATAAAATTTAAGTACTCTTTTCATACAAATCAATGAAACAATTCGTGCAACGATGATAACGAACTTTAAAAAACTTAACAAAAATATGATTTCAATAAAATTGTGATTGATAATTAAGAATTGATAGATGAAGAGCATGATTTTAAAATTGAAATGGAACAATTTAAAAAAATAGCTTTTGAAGTAGGTATTAATTTTCATAGATACCATAAACGGAATATCGTTTGACTGCTTTTAAAGTACATGGATGTTTGCTAAAGATTTATCATTTTTACATGTGTCTAAAACAGGGGTCGCTAAACTTCTTTGACCTGTCGACCCCTTCACGTGTTTATTGGCTTTTTATCTACTCCCTCTATTTTACTATTACGTAATTATAATAGGACAAGCAAAAGAAGACGCTTATGTTAGTTTATAGATTGTTTATTTTGTAGTAACAGTGTTTACTGTATGTATAATATAGTATATATTATAAATTGGGCCAAACTTCAAAGGGATATATTTTTGTTTTTGACGCCCTTCGTAACATTACTTATTGTATAAGAAGAATAAATAATAAACAAATGTATTTTGATTTTTAAAAAATAGCAATAATACAGTCTTCCTTATGTAATGAAAATAAGATTTTATTATTTTAGTATACAATTTACTAACGTTGTCAATGTGAAAGGTGTGTGTGATACTCTCTTGATAAGATTAGCAATGTTGGGTAAAGTTTCAGCCTTAAATCGCCACTAAATTCTATATCTAGCTCATTTCTTTGTTTCGTTAAAAATGAAATTAACATGGCTGAAATCAGTTCTAACTATGTACGAGCTTGGAAATACAAGCAAAATGAGGAATATGACTTCAGAAAGTATTGGATATTTTTGTCTTAAACTTTTCTATTTTCACTTTGATGACCTCATATCTAAAGTTTACAAAACAAAACACAAGCATCCTCAACACTGTCATCAATTTAATGCTAATTTTGTGAGGTAATTAACCCTCAGTAGGGTTCACTGGCATGATTCCTTACACTCTGCAGTATTCCCTGTATGACTTTTAACTAATTTGACCAATGGAATCTTTTCAAAGGATTCTATTAGAATCCAATGAGGATCTTTCCAATGGATTCTATTCTGAGGAAAATAATAATAGAATATTTCCAAAGGATTCTGTTCTGAGGAAAATAGCAATAGACTGTTTCCAAAGAATTCTATTGTAAGAATATTAGCAATCGAATGCTTTCAAATGATATACGAAAACTAGCAATATATATAAAATCGGTTCAAAAAGGTTCCATTCTGTGGAAATGATCAATAGATTCTTTCGCAACGATTTTAGTCTACGTAATGGGCAAATAGAATCGTTCTAAAGAATTCAATTCCATTGAAAGGACCAATAGAATCGTGCCACACGAGGATTCTGTTCTATGGAAAGGACTTATAGAATCTTTCTAGCTGTTGACAGAATCCTTGGATTCCTTAGGAGGATGTGGTTATTTAGTCATTAAGTGTGTAGTGCTGTAAAAGCAACACTACTCGAAAATCTAGCAACGCTAATCAATCTAAATTATCATCTAATTTTTCTTCTACTTACTTCTTATGAAGAGAAAATTACTGACAGCTTTTCAAGCAAGCAACGTTCCCACAAATTTATTCAGCATCGAAAAGTTTCGTAACCTCCGCTTCCCTTTTTATCACGGTAAGACTGGGAGAAGTTTGAAGTAACAAAATTGCTCCTAACAAGCTCCCAAGAGGAATAAAGAAAGATGTACGCGACGTCAAGTACTGCCGTAGTTACTCTTAATGAGGTATGCTAACAGAATACGTCGTGATTTACTACTGATGCAGGAATACTACTCAAGGATCGATCCCAACGTCTTGTTAGAGACGAGACGGAGTTATAGGTTCAATTTTCCACCTGGAAAATGAGTTTATCAAGATATTAGAATAGTTTATCTCTCCTTAAAGGGGAAGATAGCCGTTTCAAAGTAATTGCACTCCAGCGATTCCAATATCCGGACAAATATTTGTAAAATGTCTTATCTTTCTTTCCTGACTCTGAACTTTAGCTGAACATCGCAACGAAATTCTGGAGTTTATTTTGAGTCAGAAGATGGATCTAATGTGATTTAGCTGAGATTAAAAAAATGTGATGCAATCTCTTTCTCTTCACATATGTAGTATATCATGACTTTAGTTTATGTGGCGGCCAGTGACTCCAATTCGAGGACATTATTAGTGGAACCATTGACCACAGTTGCTTCGCATGCATTTGAGGGTGCTTTGTAAATTGTTTATTTTGTTCGTACATTTCACTATATCTATGCATTTATTATTGAAGTAGGTTCGGGACCTTATAAAATGACCCTACTCATATATGTAGTATATCAGGGTCTTGTTTATGAAATGGCCAGTGGAGTCAACTTGGAGGAATTATTCTGGCCCCGTGTTAAACCCCATTTGCTTCGCATGTATATCAGTGTGCTTTGTAAATTATTTATTTTGTTTGTCATTTCACTATCCGACGATGTGTTCATTTCTAATATTTATCTCTCTACCTGGAGTGGATCAGATTCCAAACAAAAAAATATCGGAGTAGGGCCAAAAGGGGTTCGGAACATTAGGAATTAGAAATCCTCATCTCAGTAGTACATCAGGGCCTTGTTTATGTCATGGCCTGTGGCGCCAACTTGGGGAAATTATTGGGGCCCCATGGAAAACCCCATTTGCTTCGTATATATCTGAGTGTGTTTTGGAAGTGATTTATTTTGTTTGTGCATTTCACACAATATCAGACTATGTGTTCCATTTCTAATATTTATTCGTCAAGTTTGGTGTTCCTGGCCCCAATTATGAGAATATTAAGGGACCCAAGAGGTTCGGAACCCTAGCAATCGGCTCCCTCTATCTTGTGAAGGAGTTGCCATACGACCTATTGTGTCAGGTATCCCCTGTATACGCCTATGATGACTTAACATGTTATATGTATACTTGTAATATTTATTGCTCAAATGTGGGTGATCCGGGCCCGATCTTAAAAGTATTGGAGCTCAAGAGGTTCGGGCCCTATAAATTGGTGCCACTGACAACGGTAATTACAGCAAATAACTCCACTATAAAATTTTTGCCATTACTTCGGGATATGAACAATAGCTTTTGGCGTGACACTGAAAAAGACAGCTGAAAATAATTGTTGCTGCAAAATAACAAGTACCAAGTAGGATAATGTGATCAATATTTTCTAACATTAAACAAGTAAATCTTCTAGATACTAGATGGTATCAACCCTCCAAGTGGTTTCCACGAGATATCTTGTTCATCATGATCTGCCAATTTGATCTCATGATGATGTCGAGAAGAAAATCTGGTTAATATATATACGAGAGTCGTTTGGAAAGTAATACCCGTGTGGAGTATTGGAGTATGCGCACCCTGTGACAGTGTAAGGTGTACCGGTCAAGGTCAACCAATTTTAGGGACTCGTCTGCCAGATGTTTACTGAATTGCATCGCATTACAACGGTTATTATTGTTTTGGTAAGCAAATAAACTGTCCAAGAAAATCGAGCATGCCGCCAAATGTGAAGTGATATCTGTGATCCGATTTTTAAACGCAAAAAATGTGCGACCAAGCTCAATTTATCATAAAATCAAAGCACTGTATAGTGATGTGGTGGATGAATCATGTGTGCGTCTTTGGTGCCGAAATTTGAATGAGGGAAGAGAGAACGCCTATGATGAGCGATATGGCTGCACAAGTGTCAATGCAGATGAGCTTGTCACGTCTGTTGACAATTTCATCAAACAAGATCGTAGTGTGATTTGGATGAAATTCATGATAAAGTTATCATGTGTCTCGCACTATCATTCACAAAGTGGTAACAGATCACCTCAAATTCAGAAAAATTTGTGCAAGGTGGGTGCCACGCATGTTCTATGACGACCACAAAATCAAGCGAATGACTGCAGCGTTAGGCTTTTTGGAGCTCTACTCAAATGAAGGAGATGAGTTTCTTTCTTATATTGTTACAGGAGATGAAACTTGGGTTTCTTATGCACCTGAAATCAATCGTCAGTCATAGGGTGGCATCATGCTCGTTCACCAACCAGGCCAAACAAGTTTAATCGAAGAATCTCGACTCGCAAATTCATAACTGGTCTTTTGGGACGGTCATGGAATATTGCTTATTGAGTTTATGCCACGGGGAGCCTGCATAAACGCCGAAGCATACAGTGAGCATTAAACAAGCTACGGCGTGCAATTCAGAAACGAAGACGCGGCATGTTGTCTAGCGGCGTGATCCTCTTGCATGACAACGTATGACCTCACGCAGCTGCGAAACAGCAACAGTTGATCAATAAGTTTCATTAGGGAATTCTTGACACACACACACACACACACCCTATAGCCCGGATTTAGCCCCCAGTGACTTTCGTTTGTTCGCAAAACTTAAAGAGTTTCTGGGTGGGAAACATTTTGCGAACGATAAGGAGCTGGAAGATGTTGTTACTGTTTTTCTCAATGAATTGGCGGCAGAAGAGTATAACGCTGGTATTCAAAAGATCGTTTCAAGTTACGACAAATGTTTAAATTTGCACAAGTAAAGTAATACAAGGTATGATAATCGTAAAAAAATATAAAGTAAAAAGTGTGGTTGAAAATTTTAATTGGTCTGTATTTTATTTGAAAACGGGTAGTTTGAACCATATAATTTTCCTGAATCCACGTGTACATGGGCTGATACTTATTTTAGCAATAAGTTTAACTGTCTTATCGGACTTTCGTTGTCTATTTCTTTGATTTGAAACTAGAACTGCGCCAGTTAGTTGGGAGCAGATACGATCCCAATTAGAAAGCAAACAAGTGATGAAGAGAAAATAATAGGAAAACAACTTTTTAAGAAGTTACTTCATTGGAGTTCCAACAATTTGAAGAAACAAAACTTTGTTGTATCCTAGTTTTATACCTGTCGACCAAATTATCTGATGGTTAGTTTTCTGGTGATTAGAAAACTTGAAAACTGTCAAAGAAAGAATTGTCTGCGATATTCTTGTGCTGCACTTTTTGAAACAGGATCACCTTGTTTTTCGCTTTGTTGAGTGCTTTTCCGACAATTGTTTTTCTCTTATGGACAAGCAATTTCAGGTATAATTCGAAAATTCGTATTTAATATATATTTTTTCTTTGACGCCGATTCTTGTGCTCCTGTGATATTATTGGATTCCAGCAATTTCCTTCAATTATGTGTTGCTGAACCATAAAACGCTCATTAATCGAAAGACAAACTGACCCTTTTTTTCTTCGCCTTTAAATTTCGTTGTTTGCTTCATTCTTTGTTTCTTACCTCATGTTTTTTTTTGTTATTTTCTTAATATTAATTTAATTTCTTCTTGTGTCTCTGTTGCAATTTTATTCTGCCGTGAGCTTTAGAGAAGGGGGGGGGGGAATTTATGCAGCTTTTGAGCTTTGTTTCTTATAAATTTAGCAGACTCACACAAACTATTTCAGAGTGACTTCCAAATCACTTCCCTTGATAAAAGTAGACTCACACTTTTTCCACTTACCCTTCATTCTTTCTTATGGTTGTCCCCCCCCATACCCCATGGGGTAGCGGTAGTTCGGTTGGACGGGTAACGGACTACCAATCGGAGGGTTGCGAGTTTGAATTAAACCAAAGACCATCGTGTATAAAGAGGGCTGGTGCACATTAAATCTGTCGAGGTCTCAGATGTCCTCACGTTGGCGTGGAGTGAAATATTTGGAGACCGGGTTGCCAGCTCAGGTGGACCTCGTCATCTGACCATGGATCAAAAGTACGTAGTGTCTTCAGATCTATCACTTCGGGTTCGATCCCGGACCGTCGCCGATTGCTCGTTGTGTTGCTCCAGTGCGACGGTAATTAAAATATCTGCTTATTTTCTCCTATAACCCATAACATGTAAATTTTATATTTGTACTCTTTTAATGTTTTCAAGCTTATATTTACTCCACGACATAAGTTTTTCATTTGTTGATTCTATAGGTTTTCCAGGCTATGATTCTGGATTTTACATCTGTTTTAAGGAACAGAGGGAAAATATCTGTTGAATGCGGATTAAAATATTTTTAATTGAAATCTTTGAGTTTTGATAAGTATTAGAGAAATCTATGGCAAAGAAAACTTGCGAAGACTCATTAATTGTGAATAATGTTTCTTCAACCATCTGTGGTTCAGAAGCATAATTTCACTTTGAAACCTGCAGTTTTCATTGCATGACTTTTAACCCATTTGATCTAATGAAATTAGCAATATAATCATTTCAAAGGGATCTATTCTTTCAAAACGTTTGATACAGATATATAAATTTTAAATACGTACAAAAGCTTACTAAACAACAGTTAAGCATCCTCATTTCAATCATCAATTTAATGGTTGATGAGTTCATTAACCATCAGTAGAGTTCACTCTCATAACTCATCCGTGCTCTCTGTAGTCTTCCTTGCATGATTTTTAACTAATTCCCTTTTTAGCCTATAGAATATTTCCAAAGGTTTCTATTCTAAGGAAATGAGCATTAAATCTATCCAAAAGTTTACATATATATACATAAAAATTATATATACATATTACATAAAAATATCGACAAAGTTTTTCCACAAATTCTAATCTAAGGAAAGAAGTAGTCGGATCATTCTAAAAGCGTATATTCTAAGAAAATAAACAATAGACTCGTTCCAAAGGATTCTATTCTTAGAAAAGTAGCAATAGTATCGTTCTAAAAGCGTGTCTATTCTACGGAAAGAAACAATAAAATCTTTGAAAGGATTTTACTCTAAGGAACGGAGCAATATCTAAAGGCTTTTCAAAAGAAAAGAATAATAACATCTTTCCAAATTATTATCTAAGAAACCCAGCAACAGAATCATTCTAAAAGCGTCTTTTCTGAGGAACAATAGAATCGTTCCAAAGTATTTTATTCTAAGGAAAGGTATCGATAGAATTTTTTTTCCAAATGTTGAAAGAAACTAGTGATGGTTTCTAGTGATTATATGAAACCATGAAAACAAATTATGAAAAATAAACATCTCTTGGGCCTTATCTGGTCTGCTAGTAGGTAAACCTATTCGCTAAAATTTCTTTATCTTTCGAGTGCAGCTCTTTACCTTATGTGTATATGTGTTGATTGAAGCTACCTGTCCCCAACGAGGTAGGTAGGCAGATAGTTGAATTTACGTCGCACTGGAGTAATGTGCTGTTGTCAA
Source organism: Metellina segmentata (assembly GCA_947359465.1). Taxonomy (NCBI): domain Eukaryota; kingdom Metazoa; phylum Arthropoda; class Arachnida; order Araneae; family Tetragnathidae; genus Metellina; species Metellina segmentata. Next base: position 81,850,551 of record OX375872.1, on the reverse strand, counting down.
CGGTCTGGGATCAATCCCGAACAAAAAGAGAACACCCCGCAATGTTGAACCACGGTCAGAAAACGAGGTCAGCACTTGAGCTGGCACCCCACTCTTTAAACTTCCACACCACGCAGACGGGAAGCCCAAGCAGGACAACTATTTCAGAAATAGCTAATAAAATAGTCATTTGTGGTTGTGACATTTTCTAACTGATGCTTATTTAACCTTAGACACCTCAGTAACAAACACTTGCTCATTAGAAAACCCTAAAATACTTTGAGTGAAAAATTCAAGAATTTAGGTGACGATATGGAAGAATTGAAAATAAAGAGAATCATTACACGTATAAAGAACAAACACATCATTATTCTTGCATTTTAGATCGTGAAAGTGAAGTAGCTACATTTTGAAAAGAGGAACAAGTAAAAGTTGTTTACTAGCGTTTTGTGAGTCAGTCAAGCTGATTCACTCCTGGTTTTTAAGAGCAGCTTACTAGATTTTTGTTATGTTCAAAGCAGCTGGCAGTCATAATGTAGAATTTTTTTTTCATCACTTCAGTGTCACTTTATGTGTGCCGACATACTTTACTTTGACTGAATTTTTAAATAGCCTTTTAGATCATAAGAATCAAATCGCTTGTCTTTACATTATGATCTAAAATATACATACAGCATGAAAAGCCTTTTCTGTGCTTGTATGCAACCTGTAAAATCGAAAACTACAAAAATATAAAGGTAGCAATATAAAAGAAACGTTATTTTTTTTTTAATTTTTATTGTTTTGATTCATAAAAATATTTCTATTAACTCTTTAATTAAACCGTTGTGTTGCCCCAGCGCTATGTTAATCATCTACTAGTATTTATAAATTAAGCTACCTATTTTAAATTAAACATTATTAAGAAATAGTACTGAATTAACTCATTGCAGGGTCGGGTAGGCAAAAGCAACTAAAAACCACCTCGCATACCGCATTCATTTGGTTCTTTGTAGTTTAAATGCTGTTAAGATGTGAAGCATTTCCATCTTTATCTGCATCAAAATTTACATTTTGTCATGAAATTAAATTATGTCAAAAAATGGAAACGAAAGCCACAAGAAAAATTTTATCCTTCGCAATGAAGTCGTTCAAGTTTTTTCTAGCTTTGCTGCACCTCGTAGTATTACTTCACCTAAGTATCAAACAAATCTTTTAAGAATTAAAAGATTTAATTGACTGAAAATCTGGCAAAACGGAATGTTGAAAATGACACAAAAAACTGATCATACATCATCAGATTTTTAAAAAAAACACACTCACGCTTTTTAGTTGAGTAGGGCATGTACATTCGCTTTTTTTGCAAACTAAAAAAAATCAAAGTTTTTTAACAACAGATAGATGAACTGAAGTTAAACTTATATAAATACATTTGAATAAAGGCAAAAAAAAAGGATATCTACGAACACATTTTATTTCGTGAACTTTTGATGGATAGAATGAAAGTCTATATTTTGTAACATATTTGTTGTTAGGGGATCTTCTTTTCGGTAAAGAAATACCGCAACACACAACTTTGAGGTTGAACGAGTAAAAATAACTTGATCCCGAAACCCTATTCAGTTGAAAGAGCACATGTCTACTGAAGTGCGTGAAAGAGGGACATGTTATTTTCTTTTACCTAACTGATAAGGGAGCAGTGGTAGCTCAGTTGGATGAGTAGCAAATTAGCAATTACAGGGCTGCGAGTTCGAAACTGGGTTCAGAAGTTTGGAGAGTAGGGTGTGCCAGCTCCGATATTGACCTACCCGTCTGTCCGTGGTTCAAAACTACGGAGTGTTGACCTCGGATTGATCCCGGACCGTCACCAATAGCCTATCTTGTTGCTCCAGTGTGGCATTAATTAATTACCATTACCAAGATGAATAATAAATATCATTTCAGTAACAGGGGTCGACGTGCCTAAGTCAGTTCGCTCACTGCGCTATCAAACCTGCGAGTTGTAGATGGTGCGGGTTAGATTTTTCATGATTGTATTTCCCTCTTCTGTGTCAGTAATATTTCTTTTATATTTTGACATTATCTTTGGTTTGGTGCAGCTTCGCCAAATGTGGCCAAAAACGCAACCAGCCATTTAAGTTACAATTGTATACATTGTATAAGTGTGTACATGTATAGAAAGTTTCATCCGTTGCTCAATGGGGTTGTACACTATGCCATTTAAGTTACAATTGTATACATTGTATAATTGTGTACATGTATAGATAGTTTCATCCGTTGCTCAATGGGTTTGTACACTATGCCATTTAAGTTACAATTGTATACATTGTATAATTGTGTGCATGTATACATAGTTTCATACGTTGCTCAATGGGTTTGTACACTATGCCATTTAAGTTACAATTGTATACATTGTATAATTGTGTACATGTATAGATAGTTTCATCCGTTGCTCAATGGGTTTGTACACTATGCTAGCAACCTGTGAGTTATAGGCGACGCAGGTTCGATTCCTCCCTAGGTTTAATTCTTTGCTCCATGTAAGTGATACTTTCATTATGTATTTTCGTCCATTTTTTGACGTTGTCTCGTGTTTGGTGCACCGTTGGTCTTCTGGTTCCGCTACTCTTCCAACCGGGCTACCGCGGCCCTGGGGAATAAATGGAAGAACGATAGTATTGGAAGCCATACAGGTTAAGCTTGTGTTAAACAACTATTGAGTAACGGTTTGACGTCCTGTGAATGATGAGGGTTTTGAACATAGTTCTGTCAGATCTTTTTTATCATCTGTTTTGCATCATTTAAAGCTTTTAAATTTTTGACCATCATGTTCCCTAAGTTTTCATCTGTGCATTGATTAAAATTTTGTTTCTCGAAATCATTACTAGTTACTTTCGAAGCGACTATAGCATGAAGTGTTCTTGTCAGTCTACGAAACAAATTATTAAGTTTTCATCTGTGCATTGATTCAAATTTTGTTCTGGCGTTTTTATTTATCTCACATCGTGCTGCCCTCAGAAGAAAGATGGTTAAAAAGAATTGTCATTACGTGCGAATTTTTAAATTCGAATTTTAAAATGATGGATAATGGCTATACTTATTACACCTTACAACCCAAATATCACCTCAAAAGAATTTATCCTTTAATTTATCTTTTATATCGTGCTGCCCTCTAGGAGAAATATATGGATTTAAATACTTTTCGGGTTATGCGAAGTTTCAAATTTGAATTTTAACAGGATGGATAACGGCTACACTAAATACACCATACAACCTCAATCTCCTCAAAAGTATTCCTCGAAAGAGTTCCTTCAGTTCTCTTGAGTAATATTTCCAGATTCAATGTCGCCTTTCACCCAGATGTTTTTTCAGACTGTTGATACACCTGCCAGACTTAGTCCACATGCCGATTTCCAAAACGAAATGCGCAAGACTGAATCACGCTACCATTCCTCTCACATGCAAATTCGTAATACGCAGAAAAATGAATATCTCCCCACTTCTGCTGTACTTTTTATTTCTGTGTCGTCTTTCGGGGAATTTCAGATTCAAGCAAAATTGACGCGGACACGCCATACAGAACTGCAAAATTCGCAAATCGCGTACTCCAAAGAACTGTTTTTTTTTTGTGAATTTGTGTAACTTAGGGAAATTTGCTGAAATGCGTACTACACTTCCTTCTACCTTTAATAACGAACTGAAAATGAGGAAGAGAAATAATTTTAAGGACATGCGAAAAGTGAGTAGTGCGTTTTGTATTTTATAAAATTAAATATGAAATCTGTCGCGTTTATGTATTTTTATGGTATGTAAAAATATATCATGTTTATCCTATCGCACAGTAATACAGGTTATAATTTAACATTTATATGAAAACATTTATATGCTGCTTTAAAAACTTTGAACAATAAATTTTTTTAAAGTTAGTCTTAAATTTTTTTTTGTTAAATTAATGTATCCATAAATTTATAAAATTTATTTGTTAAACTTATTGAATAAATATTGAGAAATTTTTAAGCTATAGTCTGCATTATTTGTTATTAAATTACTTGTCATGTTTAAATTTTAATTGAACAAGTATTGCCTCATATGCTCTAAGTAATTATAAATATTTAAAATATTCTAGACAACAAAATTTTTCGTAAACAATAGCAGATTTTTTTATGTGTAAGAGTAGAAGACAAATAACTTTTTTTAAATATTAATTACAGGAGTATATTTTAGTAAGTCATAAAATTGGAATGAAAAAATTGTTGTAATTGAACATAAAATACGTATAAAGTTTTACATATTAAGCTATTCAAATTATTATTTTTTATATCATTGGATAAATATATTCTACCTCTAACATAGATATACCTAAACTATCATGGGGTACATTGATACTGTTGGACATAAATACATTGGGCAACTTAAAATAACTTTCAAAATAAAGAGAACGTATTTGTATTGATACACAAGAATGATCCTTGATACGTCAGTTTCTCATATCCAGTTTTTCTCTTTTTATACTTTTAATTCTTTTGAAATTCAATCAACTAGAATCTATTCCCTTTTCCTTTTGACCTCTTTTCCTCTGATACAAATAATACTTAATTTTATCTTCTCTAATTTATTTTGATTGGTTAGTTTTAATTGGCTACAGCTGAAATTTGAGATCTGTTAATTTGCCATAAAATATGCCAAATAATGTACCCAAAATTATCTGCATACATTTCACGTTTTCTTGTCCAACCCTATCTACCATTATATTTTGAATTCCATAAATATTTATTTTAGAGTAAACTGGTTTAGTTTTTGCTATAGTTCATTATGTTGATATATATATATATATATATATACGCAATTTCGAAAATAAACATTTTCTCAACTGCTGCTTATAAACTATAATTTCAGGTATGATTTATTTTTCTGTGGTCTATATTAACAGTTATGAACCGGTAGAAAGAGTATAAAATAACATGCAGAGTAAATTTATTGTCATACTGTGTGAACTACTGCAATTCTCTCAGCTCAATTTTGTAAAACTTCTTCCACATAGTAGATATTTAAATGATTGCAAATATGTTTTGCTTAAATGCAGTATCGTTGTCATGATTTCATTTCGGGTAGGTAGATAGTTGAATTAAAGTCGCAATGGAGCATCTCACGGGGCTATTGACGACGGTCCGGGATAAATCCCAAAATGAAAAATCGAAGTACAAAGCCTTTTACATTTGAATCATGGTAAATGACAAGATCAACACCTGAGCTAGAATCTCCTTCCAAAAACTTCCACACCATGCTAACGTGTTGACATTTGAGGCCACAGCAAATTTAACGCACACTAGCCCACACGTACATGGCCTGCTAGTAGGTAGGTAGTTGAATTTATGTCATACTAGCGCAACACAACGAGATATTGGCGACGGTCTGGTATCTATCCTAAATTTAATTTCAGAGAGGGCCAGATAAAAAATGTTTTTTATTGTAAAGGATCATCGGGCGTATCCAAAAAACAACTCTCCACCCGAAAGTGTAGTCACTTTTTTATAGCAATCTCTATATTGGCGCTTTAAAAATGTTAGAAACAATTTCGTAATGAATTTTTGAAATCTTAAGAGATTTTAATACTAACATAATTTTATTAAATCATCATATATACTCTACCCTACAATGCCTAATAATGGATAAATAGGAGCAACGTTTAAAATCTGATAGAAATTTATATATATGCACTACCCTACAATAATGGACCGGACAGCAAGATGTGATGGTATAAGGGAAATAATATATGCTTTAGTAGGGGGATGGTCCCCCACGTTCTGCAATTACATCAGCAACCCTTCTGGACATACTCTCAACAAGGTTTTGATGCACAGCTTTGATATCTGTGTCTATTCCTGCTGCAAGAATGTCGCCAGCTCAGCTGTAGATTTCGGACGTGGTTCCCTTGTCCGTAAGCGTCGCTCTAACTCGCCCCTCAAATGTTCTATGAGGTTTAGGTCGGGACTCTGTGCAGGCCAGGGAAGATTATTTACATCCATATCTTGATACCACTGGTTGACAGAGGCTGCAACATGACATGGAGCGTTGTCGTCCTGGGAGTGGCATTCGTCCATCCCATAAAATTGTCAGAGCGTAGGAAGAACCTGATTGTCCAAAATGTTCATGTAGGCGCGTTGGCGTTCAATTTGCCAGGAACAACATTCAAAGGTCCCAGGATGTACCACGAAAAACACCCCTAAACAAGTAGTTTGATATTATGAAAATTCGCAGGCGTCCGGTCCATTATTGTAGGGTAGTGTATATTTTTGAGGGGGAAACAACTATTTTAAAATTATTTGTATTCTCGGACCAACTGAGATACATCATTTTTATGCTTGTGTAATTTCTTAAATTAAAATGAGGCTAGTGATAAAGTATAGATATAGGTTTTAGCGAAACTCTAGTATTCTAATAACGTCTTGATTGCTAAAATTGCATCAAAGTGTATGTCAAAATTCAGGCGAAATCAAATCCTGCTAATCTATTGTAATGGATTAGTGGATTATTGTCATTATTTTGTAGATTTTGCATAGTTTTGTAGATTTGCATAGTGGTTTTTTTTTCGCTTGTCTGTTGTGTATTGCTGGACTCCAGATCAGTAAATAATTTATATTAAGAACTATTTTGTATTTAAAAAAATAGAACTATCTTAGAACGACTACAAATTAAACTGATATTTTTAAAGTTTAACTTCTGAGAGTTTCACCATAATTCCTCCTTGAAATCTGAAATATTCTTTTCATGACTTCTAACAAGTTGACCTTCTTGACCAATAGTCTTCCCAAAGATTTGGTTTATATTCTAAGGAAATGAGCAAGAGAATATTCCAAAGGATTCTATTCTAAGGACTGAATCCATCTACCATCTGAATCTTACAACAGGATTCTAAATTAAGGAAAAGAATAACGGAATCTATTTCCAAAAAACAATAATTTACAACGAAAGAAGGGCCGTGGTAGCCCAGTTGGACGAGTAAAGGATTATCAACCGGTGAGTTGCTAGTTGGAATCCAAACAAAGACCGTCGTGTACGAAAGAGGCTGGTGCGCGTTAAATCTCTCGTGGCCTCAAATGTCCTCACGTTGGCGTGGTGTGGCAGTTTGAAGAGCGGTGTGCCAGCTCAGGCGTGACCCCCTCCCCTCATCTGACCGTGGTTCAAAATTACGTTCTGTTGTCCTCGTATATTTCCCTTTTGACTGATCCCGGACCGTCGCCAATAGTCTATTGTGTTGCTTCAGTGAGACGTTTATTAAAATACCTACCCAGGAAAGGAGCAGTAAATTAATTGCAAAGGATTCTATTTCGAGGAAATAAATATATATATATATATATATATATATATATATATTATTTTTAAGGAATTCGCGCCTCCAAGGAAATTATCAATAGAATCTTAATAAAGATTGAAAAAGTCCATGGATTTACCCAATAGATGCGGATATTTAGCCATTAAGTTTCGTCAGCAAAATCAATACTGTATAGTTTGTAAATCTCGTTAAGCTAGTTAATGAGTTGAGTTTATATTCCACATTAGTGATGTTATTAAAGATTTTGGCACACAAATCTATTTTAGCATCTGCCCATTCCGTTTTAGGTTCGCAAAAAACTATAGATTTTAAGCCGTTAAAGGTTTTGCAGTACCAATCTTTCTACATTACTAAATTTAAATATTTGGTATTAAGTATCGAAACTCTTTGTGTTCAGAGCGAAAGCTAGTAGTAGATGAAGATTAATGCGTGTGAAGTTTAGATGTGTCCTCAATTCTCTCAATACTTCGAACATGAACTGCTTGAAGTAGAAAACAATTTCAGATCTTGAATGCTTGCACTTATTTCTACTTTATGTCATAAATAAATGTTTCTAGTAATATATAATAATTTCATTAAACAAATGTTTGTGCTTTTATCAAACATTACACGAGAAAAAAATGCCGATTCTTATTACAAAACCATTTTTACAACTATAGCAAATATTTCATCTAATGAGGCAATTCAAAATTTAATCGATGGCTTGAAAGTTAAAGGCATCGGAAAATTTTTCAATACCTGGAACTTTCTGCACGTCCGATTGTGTTGAAAACCTCAATAATCACCCGTAATTTGAATATGGCTTTTAATGTTCCAGCTGCTCTGTATAAAGAGCCTTCAATTACAAGGTTGAGCAGCGACAAATTGCATCACGTTTGCTGTTTAAACGTCTAAAGCATTTTTATACATAGCAGATATGAAAACGAAGCTGAATTTTCCTTAAAAACTGTCTTCTAAATGCCTTCTAACACTAAGGGGATAGTGGACTTAAAAAACAAAAATTTGAAATTCTGAGATGACTGACATGCATCTAACGAATGGTGCCGTCAATGGAAACAGAAGAGCTGCTCGAGAATTGGAACGATAGCCCTTACCCAATAGGCGAATACAGAAACGAGCATAACAAAAGACAGACATTCGTTAGCACAGCATGTTTATTTCAAAGCACCCTACCACCCTCTAAAGTTTGGGCGGGAATTTTGATTTACCTTGAAAAATAATTTATGTATATAGAATTAAAATTTAATATGTATTCAAATATATATATATATTAAATTTGAATTCTATATACATAAATTATTTTTCGAGGTAAATCAAAAAATCAAAAAATAAATAAATAAATAAAAAAAAAAAAAAATATATATATATATATATATATATATATATATATATATATATATATATATATATATATATATACATACATAACCGAACTAATTATAATACTTGTTAGTTAAGTATATATACTACCCTATTAATATTAAAGATTTGTCATTTTTTAAAATTTAATCGTCATTTGAGAAACAAAACATTTTCAACTTATCACAGTAAGGTATTCATATCAAATGGATTCCGTCTCATGTGGACATCAAATTTGATGAAATCGCAGATAAACTTGACAAGGAGGCTGCGACCGAGCATTTTCATACACCTTGTCTATAGTCACCTGACAGTGATTCAAAATTACTAGCTGTTGTCATCCCATCTTTCTCGATATCCCACCGTGTTATTCCAGTGCAACATCAGTTCAACTACCTACCACTCACCTTTTCCAATGACTTATCACAAGTTATTCGCCATACAGAAGAAGAGCCAAATAATAAAAGTTGGGTAACCCCTAACAGTTGATTTCGGACCACTCTGAAGCCTCGCTTGAATATACGAGTGACATAAAATGTCAGATTACCCTTTCTAGACTCGTGAATGGGCATTAGGGTGGAGCGAAAAACACGAATTTCGGAAATTGAAAACGCCTATGGTGGGAATAGTTGGGGACTACCATGCTCATTAATAATACAAAATATGAGCTAAATCAATTAATATCTTCAGGTGCCAAAATCACTTTGAAATTTCGAAATTTTGCCGATTTGTTCACAAAAATAATAATAACGCATTAAAAAAATGTAATACATCTTATTCAAAGCCATAGGTGGGTGAAATGAACTTCCCTGCGTGAAAAAAAAAAAAGTTTTACACCTAACATTACCCCGGAAGTTAAAAATTTCCCTCTTTTTTAAGAGCGCCATCACGCGCATCTCCACTCTTCTCAATAGACTCATCACTGCGACCACGCGTTTACACGTCCCCCGTTTAAACGCGTGGGTCGTAGCAGCGCTGTTTTCATTATGAAAACAACCCAGAACGTACCACGAGGAGGTGGCTGCATATCGAGTTCCACCCTTAAAGGTTTCAATTTAAGTTACTAGCTTACCTTAAAAAAATTAAATTGAAGCTACTGGGATAGAAAAGTTAGATCTATTATAATTTTTAAATGTCAAGGCAAAAATTTCGATTTATTTATAATATTGTAATGTAGTAAAGTTAGAAGAGAAAGGACAAAGACCCGCACCTGCCTGAAAAGGAAAAATTAGGAAACAACCTCTTTATCAGAACATGGAATATACTTTTATGGGGGAAAGTATTAAACTTTAGTTATAATTAAAGAAAGAGAAAGGATTGTGTTAAAAAGATGTAAGTGGTTGGTTGTAATGGTACAGTGATAAATACAGGTTTCAAAAATGGAGTCATTCGACAAATCGAGCTCTTTTTACGACATCCTGTGCATTGGTTTATTTGTTTATTACATACAAATGAGCAACCTTTACGTAATTTGTTGCAACATTTACACGGGAAAACCACTGGACCAAATTCTAATAGATCTAACTTTGCAAAGAAATGCTTATTATGCCCATCCAGAAAATATTATTTTGGCATTGTTAGCTGATGATCAAAAACACATTAGATAATTGGGCCATAGAAGAATTTTAAAATTAAGACAAAAAAAATAGAGTTTTAACGAATATTCGAGAGTTCAAAATTCCCAAGTTAAACTTCGAAGCAGACGATTAAATAAATCTATTTGTATGGCAATCAGATTCCATTACAGATCCACCACTTACAGTATCTCTTTCTGATGATCAACTCAAGTCTATGATTCTAGACGTTCCAACCAATAGTAACATGTTTAACTTTCCGTCCCATTCACAAGTAAAAGTTAAATTAGTAACTGAAGTAAATTAGTATGTGGTACAGAGGCACGAGATGGATTTATTCGGTCAAGAATTGCTTCTAGACTAGCTTTACCCAGATTTGAAAACAAAAGCCAATTTCAACCACTTTTAAGCTAAGCTCCTTCTATCCCAGTAGCTTCAATTTAATTTTTTTAGGGTAAGCTAGTAACTTAAATTGAAACCTTTAAGGATGGAACTCGATATGCAGCCACCTCCTCGTGGTACGTTCTGGGTTGTTTTCATAATGAAAACAGCGCTGCTACGACCCACGCGTTTAAACAGGGGACGTGTAAACGCGTGGTCGCAGTGATGAGTCTATTGAGAAGAGTGGAGATGCGCGTGATGGCGCTCTTAAAAAAGAGGGAAATTTTTAACTTCCGGGGTAATGTTAGGTGTAAAACTTTTTTTTTTTCACGCAGGGAAGTTCATTTTACCCACCCATGGCTTTGAATAAGATGTATTACATTTTTTAAATGCGTTATTATTATTTTTGTGAACAAATCGGCAAAATTTCGAAATTTCAAAGTGATTTTGGCACCTGAAGAAATAAATTGATTTAGCTCATATTTTGTATCTATATAAATAAGAATGGAGTGTTTGTTTGTACATTCAATATTTTCGACCCATTTCAAGTTTTCTATCCGTTTTGGACCCTTCTGATGCCGAATCCGCTTTTTTCTCGTTTGGTGTCTGTCTGTCTGTCTGTCTGTATGTTGTGCCCTATACAAGTCCACGCGGTTTGAGATATTTTCATGACAATTTGCATACAGTGAGTACTTATCTTCATTTAGTGAGTGGCATTGGTTGCGAAAGTCTGTCTGTCCGTCTTTCTGTTCTATGCTCGATTTTGTGTTTGTGTGTTTGTGTAGACATCACATGAATTATATTCCAGATATTTGATTGCATTGTATTTTATTTTATACATTATCTATTACTTTAGTGAATGCAATATTAAACATTTTTTTATTGTTATATTTAGTTGAGTTTCATGCTAAAACACCTGAGTAAGTATACTTAAATCAACCATAATTTGGTAGTTTTGGAAAAATTGGAATGTCTATTGAATATTACGATTACTTCGATTGCTTTACCAATACTGCTGAAAAAGTAATTATTCTTCAAAAAATTGTTATTTTTTTTATGGAATTTTATCTCTGATACTTCATTTATTTCGAGTCTTATTTTTATTCTTTGCGCAATGAAAACGATTTCCGAATATTTGGGACAGACGATATTTTTCAATGAAACTAGAATGAACAAGATCGCGCGAGCAGTGATATTTTTTTCTGATTCTTTCGCTCTGAATTAATTTCACATATCTAAATTTTATACACTTTTAGTTGTAAGTTGTGGCAACTGTGCGAGATCAAGAGATAAAATTGAATCACAAATTAATATCTTTAGAACAATTTTTTGTGACATCTTTTATTTTGTTTTACTTCGCTGTTTCCTGTTTTAAATATTTAATATTTTAATAAATGTGTTTTCCTTCTCATCACACGCAACAGCACCACAAAGTATTAGACTTAAAAATGTTAGGTAAGTCAGTATAAATTTTCAGTAAATTTTAAGTGTAGTTATGCCATTATTGAAAGAATAAAGCCGTTATTGAAAGAATAATGCCGTTATTTAAAGAATAATGCCGTTATTTAAAGAATAATGCCGTTATTTAAAGAATAATGTCGTTATTGAAAGAATAATAATGTTTAAAAATCCAAACTATAACTTTTTCCTACATTAAAAAATTCGTTGTAGTAATGACAGGAGAAGATTGCAAAATTTTACAATGTCGCATACCGGAGGCAAGAGTGCCACAAGTAAAAAAATATTATTTTGTTGACTATGAGTGCGAGAGCACTCGCCGTAAATCGTAATTTTAATTAATTGAGTTGCACATGAAAAGAACTTAAGAAAGGGAATTCCAAATCTTCCTATAAATCGTCTTTTATAGTAGTAACCTTAGTACAGGCCTCGAAATAGATTTTTTAATACAGGTGCACCCTGTGCACCTAAGTTTTTAAATTAGGTGCACAGGTTACATGCTAGGTGAATATTAAAAAAAAAAAACGTTACGTTACATAAGAGTATTATAATGTAATGTAAACTACTGTATTAGCTGGGTATGTTTATATAGGTTAGTAGTAGATAGTAAATAAAAAATATTTAAACATATTGAAATTCTACGGCACACGGCTGTCGCGACAGTCGCTTCAACAGAGCCATCTGGAAAATGTTTCGATCATCGGAAAGTTCTGGTGGCAGAGACACAAGTAAACCTACCTCCTGTATAAACCCGTTACGACCCAGCGATTTTGTTTTCGCTTATTATTGAATTATGTGTATTTATGAATTTTAATTACGTTCCTTTAGTTCTTTACGTTCTTATGTCGATACTAATATTTTGTTCAAACATCAAAATAACATAAAACACGATCCCCTCCACCCTCTTTTTTTTAACGTTAGGTACCCTGTGTGCACCTAGCTGAAAAATATTAGGTGCACAATTTTATTTTCATGTGCACAGTGCACCTGTGCACCCGGGTATTTCGAGCCCTGCCTTAGTATCACTTTTCGTCTTTTTGTAGCTTTGTCATACAGCAATTGTGCGATGTATGTGAAATGTATTACATGAATGGATATGCATGTGTAGGATTTGTGTCCAAAGTAAGTTGTAGAAAATATAAAGATGGCGAAAGGTGTTAAAATAAATTTTTATTCTACAAAAAACGTAAGTCATTATATATTTTGATTATCTCTTCAATCTAGAGTAAACGAATTCAAACCGAGTAAGGTCGGGTATTTTGCTAGTTATTAATAAGCATGGTAGTCCCCAACTATTCCCACCATAGGCGTTTTCAATTTCCGAAATTCGTGTTTTTCGCTCCACCCTAATGGGCATATCCGTATCCTTCGTTTAGGGCCGTAAGTCTTTTCCAACTTGCATAAAATTTAATACTCAACAAGCCTGCTTATCATTTTCTGGCCTGCGTCGATCTGGAAAGTAGGATGTCTATGGAAGTCCTGATCTAGTGCTGGACTTTTCGAGCGTGATCAGACTTAGGGACTTAGTTCACCTGTTTAACTGGACCTTAAGGCATAAGAATCAACAGGCAATCATGCAACTATTTGTCGGAACGATCAAGTTTTCATATTATTAAAATAAAATAGATCTTTTGGCGTATAGTTTAAAAGCTGAAGTTTTTTTACCGTTTCTTATGTTAATATCAGTTTTTCACGAGACTGAAAATAAAAGCTTTTGCCACTTTAGTGATCTGAGGAACGTCTCATTTCAAATGAGTTCTATGGGTTTAAAGAATTTGATTGAGTTAAGAATTTCTTTGAAAATATTCTTCATCTGACCCGTTGGTATAAAATTAAGATATGTTGTCCTCAGATCTTTTCCTTCGGGATTGTTATAGAACAACCGCCAATAGCCCGTTCAACTCCCTACATACCCTGTGAAAAGATCCTGAAATAGAAACTTTAAAGATCTGGGTATATTTGTTGTTTGGAAAGGGCTTGGCAGTGGCAATGCTTGAGAACATCTGAACTCTAGCCGTATTATTAACCGTAACCGTCCAAATTAAAAATTCTTACACAGTTTGAACAATGCAGAAAAAGACATTTTCATCCTTATTTTAAATTCTACAAATAATTACTTTTAATAGCGGATTCATTTTTCATGAATTTAACTTTCAAACTGAAATAAAATACTACATTTAATACATTGTATCTTATCTTACAATGTATTAATTTATGTTTTTATATTTGTATTTAATGTTTTAAACATTTGTTAGAAAAGGGATCTCTGTATCTGAAAATTATCCAAGTACACAGATTAACTAGTTTCGCCTGTTTCAGGGTCTTAGTTTAGTCTTTTACGAACAGATGGCACCACCAACAAAAGTTGATATCCCTAACGCTTTATTTACTTCTGTCTTCCTATTGAGCATCTCGCAATTTATATATTCAACATAAAAAAAAAATGAAAAATTCGGCTTTGAAGTATTGTTGGCGCAAATGATGTTTTGCTGAGAGAAGGTGTGGGGAGTAGGACTGCGTTTGGAAGGACAATGTGTGGGCAGATTAAATACCTTTATTTCTTCACAAGTGTTTTTCTTATTGTTTTAGAACAAATGTTCATAAAATTAGCAAGTTTAAAAATGACAAATGGGAATTTGTATCACCATCAAGAGTTCTTATCTGCTTATGAATGAAAAACGACCCATTTGTTGTCCCTTCCCGGTATTAAACGTAACAGGTGTTAGCGTGGTTGTTTCGGTTGCAAAGGATTGCGCTCTTTTCGCGGTTTGTTTACTATTTTATCTTTGAACGATAAACAGCGTGGACTTTTCGCGTGTTTGTCCGACCACAGAGGTGAGTTTCTGGACTATGTTCTCTCAAAAACATGATATGTAGAGGAACACTTCAAATCAATTACAACTGTTTTAATTAATAAAACAATGCAATTAAAATAATTTAATTATTTTCCAATACTAAGGTGAATAAATTTAGATTAATATCCATTATAAAATTATCAATTCGAATAGGATGTAAACTGGTTGACTAAAAGCTGAACTGTGCTGATTCTCATGGTATCTTTGGATAACACATTCTATACAAAAATTTTACAGCACTTTATATTCACTGAAGTATTTAGACTTCAGACTTAGATTCGAAGTTTCTGCTTTCTTGTGCATACAAAATGTTTTACAATGAAAGATTTCTAGTTTTAAATTCTGCAACCAACTTTTAATCGCTATAAATTTTGAATCAAATAAATTTATTTTTCAACTATCCTTCATTTTTAAACACTTTTTTCATTTTAAAAATTCAAACAGCAAAAAAAAAATCCACACGTCTACGAAAAAATCATTTTTGTAAGCAAAATTAATAAAAACCTTGGTTTGGGTACGTATAATAAGTGTAGACAACAGACAAATTTATATCTTTGTCAATTTTAAACTTTAAATTTCTTAAATAAACAAAATCTTTCCTATATCAGTTTTTCGTAGCTCCTAATTTCACTCTTTCTAGTACATGTTTTTTCTACCCTTTCATTTGTAACCCTACCTTCCTATAGGAGATATTAGAGAATTCATTTAGACTTCTGAAATGAAATTGTATAACCTCAATTTTACTATTATATACTTCGAAACCTAGCGCTAAACACATTTGGGCTATTTTCTTTCATCCACTTCACATTTCGGAGTTAATAGCATTAGCAGTTTTCAATCGAAGAACTTTTATGAGTATTTTCTAACAATATAATCAACGATTGATTTTAAAAGTTTGATGTTAAACTTATTTTAAATGAATATATATATGATGACAAAAATAAAGGCTGTGACTCTTTTTATTCCACATTCTCCAATGTATAAACCATTTTTTGGAATCATTTCGCGGAAAATAATGAATTCTTGAACATAAATTTTCAAGACAATGAATCTGAGTGATTTGATTCTTGACATGTATTCTCCTTTCCATTAACATTGAAATTAGTTGTTTATTCGACAGCATTTTACTATGATGTATAAAGAAATACAAATTGTTCTGAATGCAATCTCTTTCTAAGCCTTTCTGTTTCCTAAAACAGTTTAAATCTTAACTATCGGTGATGTTCTATTAAATTTTAAAAAACTTTATGGGTTTTCTACTACAAATAGAAAGCCGTTTCTCTTTCTTATTGCAAGTAGAAGACATCTAAAAAAATTCACACTGCTTTTCCACTGTGGAATTCCACAGGTAATGCATTGTTTTATGGTGAAATTGCATTACTATTTGGAATATAAATGATTCATCAAAGTATCACTTAGAAAATTTGTTATCACTTCTTTCCAATGAAAATTCTACATCCAAATTAAAAGGAATGGTAACGTAATATATATAAATCAGATATGTCTATTTTAAACAAAAATATATACATCAAATCATAGTCTTTCATATCACTGCAACTAAATTCAAGATACAATAGCAATTCTGACATAGTCAATGAAGAAGTTGTAAATGGGCTCACATGAACTCATAAGATAAATTTTAACAATTCTTATGAAATAAAGAATTACCACACATGGATGCTATGTTTCTGCAAGTTTTTTTATTCAGATTCATACGTGGAAAAAAACATTACTGTACAATTTGAATGAGCAACTATAGCATACTGTAAAATTATGTATTACTGTGTAAATTTTCCCCCTTCGGTTCCTTCAAATATTTTAATTATCCTACCATTAACACATAAAATAAATCTATTCGTACTTTATTGCAACTTAACATTTGTTTCAAGCATTCAAGTCATCAGAAAGTATCTTCGGTACACAAAATAACTTTCTCGCTAATTTCGAATTACTGTTGCGTGAACTCTTTAAGAAAATTCTTTAGTCTCCTTTCATTAAAAAACACCTTACTGATTTTCAGTGTCTACCAACAAACCAGAGAGAAATGTACTGAAATCGTATTCGGAAAACAAGCTAAACGACATCACATCCGGAATGAGTACAGGAAGTACGTTCCGTGGCAAAAACACTACCGCCACTTATATTTAGCTTGACCGAAAATGTCTCAAAAGCAAACTTTATTTTTTCTAGACATTATAAAAACATCCATCTTCTTGTTTAAAGAGATGGAACACAAATATTTAACCATTATACATCTGAAAATCAAGAGCTAATTATATGTAAATAAATAGCGGTAAATATAACGCCATTAGGTTGATGGAAACTATCTTACTCTTTATTTAATCAGCAGACATAGAGGGTAACAGTTTATCAGCAGCTGAATTCACAAAAAACTAGACTAAACATCAAAGATGTTGTCAAATTAAGTACATAGTTTCATTATCCTAGAAATGGAAAGGATAGAGATAAACCGAAATCATGGCATAAATTGTCTGAAAGAAATATCATAGTGTGGTGTCTATCGCAATTCAAGCTTAGGTTCTAACAGGACTCTTCTGGACTTTTAATTTGGTTGTTAGCAATTTTAAAAGTGTGTTTCCATTCTTTTATGCTTTCGAATGTTTAGTCTAGTTAACTTTAAATGTTTGGTTTACTTTAATTTATATTACACTTATTTAAATGTTTAACCTACGTTAGTTTAAAAGTTATATTTATATAGTTAAATGTTTAGTCTACTTTAGTTTAAATTATACTTAGTTAAATTTTTAGTCTACTTCATTTTCAGTTATACTTATTTAATTGTTTAGTCAACTTCGATTTAGATTATACTTATTTAAATGTTTAGTCTACTTCAATTTAAGTTATAATATTTATTTTAATGTTTAGTCTAAGAGTATTGTGAATATAAAAAATTACTATTGTTACTAATAATACAGAGGCTGTTCATACATTTTTTAGACAGTGTATATTGTATTCACAAAATTAGATTACATAAAATTCTTGTGTTTTAAATGTTCTATTTGGTAGCCCTTATTCTGAACAATCTTTCGACACCGTAATTTCCAGGATAATAATGACTTTTGAAGTGTCAGAAGAGATATTCTATCCCATTCCTCCTAAACAGCTTTCCAGAGTCCTGTAAGGGTTGTGGCACGACGTTTGGATAATGCAGATTTTAAAAGTCCGAAAGCACCAAAATCCATGGGTGTTTCATCGGGAGATTTAGTAGGAATATCAGTGAAGGGTATGGCCTTGATACCGGTATTTTGTTCCATTTCTTTTAGGAAATTTACAGTGGATTTTGATGTGTGACTGCTAGCTTTGTCGTGATGGAGTTCCACAGATTGATGGCACTGTGAGTAAAGTGATGGTATTTCATTCAGAAAAATTGGCGATAAAATATGTTCCTTATAGTATTTGGAGTTAATCTTGACATTTTTTCCACTCGCTTTATTTTTAACTTGCCATTATATGAAAAACCAGCAACAATCATGAATCCCTTAGAAAAACTTTCTTTCGATTCTGTGAACCATGTACTTAAATTTTTTTCTCCCCTTTTATGATAATAAATGGCTCTTTTGTTTGCTGCAATCATTTAAATACACCCATGATTCATCTGTTGTGACAATTTTTTTCCATTTTTCTTTGGATAAGTGTTTTTCATATAGAATTCGGCAGCGTGTCCTGCGTTCGGCGATATGCTTTGGAGAAAGACGATGCACATTGCGTTTTTTCGCTTTCTTAAGATTTAAATCAACGTTTATCATTTTGTTTACAGTGGACACCGAGCATTTTAATGATTTTGCAACTGTCCTTTGACTAGGGGGATTTTCTTCTAACATTAAACAACGTACCTTTGCAATAGTCGAAGAAGATATCCGTTTCTTCCTTGGATACTTGTTTGGAATTTTTGTCCCACTTGAGGCTCCAATATGGCATTTTTTTCCCTTTCTTGTTGACGATATTACCTATCGACGCTTTAGATATCACAAAACCATGACTCTTACAACGTTTTTGGATAACGGAATATGAATATTTCTCTTAGGAAAGAGCATAAATATAGCATTCTAACCACTGCTTCGTTAAAAACGCCATTTTGAATAAAAACAAACCTCTCAAGCCGCAGACGATAATTTTGACTTTTAAAAACATAGTACAACTGCAATTATTTCTTTTGCAGTAACGATTTTTTATTACCGCTAACCAAAATCGTCTAAAAAAATGTGCGAACAGCCTCTGAACATAACTTTTTCACACTATATGTAACGATTGAGACTGGAATCAATAAAATTAATTAATTTTAACAATTGACGATAACATGACGGCATCCTGTAACCAATCAAATAACGACCTAGAGCACCAAGTTAGAAGACAGGCTCAAGCAAGAAGCTTGATGACAAGCTCAAGCATCAAATTAGATAACGTGCTTAAGCACCAGGTTCGATGACAAACTTAAGCACCTAATTAGACGACGGGCTCAAGCACCAGGTTAGAGTTTTATGGGCTCAAGGGCCATATTTGGCCAAGCTAGCACCAGGTTAGATTATGAGTGAAAACACCAGGTTATATTATGGGTTTAAATACCAGGTTATATAGATTATGGGTTTAAACACCAAGTTGATCACGGTATCCAGTACCAGTTCTCGATAACGGTCCCGTTAAGATGCGTTTTCGAAGTACCAATGTTTAACATACACAAATACAGCTTTTTTTTAAAGATTCGTGAAGTTAAACCTTAAAGTAACCGATTGGTTGAACAGAAAACGTTTCGATTTTTTCAGGTCCTCCGTTGCTCTAGGACCCTGGGACACTATGGTATCACTCCCTCTAAGTGGGTACCTAGTCAACTCTATGATTCCTTTATCACTATAACAACCGATAAAAATTGCACCTCTGGTTTATCGAAAATTGTTCCGGACATCAATGTATCAAGCATCTCTAAAAGAACAATAAAAATACTTATTACTTTCTAGACTGTAGCCGGTTCCGGAGTAGAGGTGCCAGATGAGGAAGTGTACGTGACGGAAAACTAAATTCACGTCTTTTAAAGAGATTTTGCTTTTCTCGCTAAATTTATAGCGAGAGAAAAGGATAAATCTATTTTTTTTATCGACAAAACTATGCGATTAAATCAATATAAATTTTGACGTCTATTTATTATTTTTTCAGGTATTCACAAAAAAAACTTCAAAATCCTTTTTATTAAAAGTCACGCGTGCTTACTCTCCTCAAACATGACACCTCCAAGTTACGTGGTCGCTGGTTAGCATGATTTTTCAACTCCATCTCATATCAATATCTCTTGATTAATCAGAAAAAGTTTGCTTGATTAATCAGAAAAGTCACCATTTATTCAAAGTTTTTGAAAAAAGTTTGAATAAATGGCGACTTGTCAAATCCAGATAATCGATTCAACTCAAAAAGATTGACCTAGTTTTGTTATAAAAATATTAAAAGTAACCTATCGCTTTTCTGGTTTATTCAGCGATAAAGGATGTTGACCCGACAAAAAATTGAAATCGATCGATCCAATAGTTTTATTGATATCATGCCACCCACTCCGAGAAAAATGCGTATAAAGTATCGGAACGGTTAAATGAAGTAAATACAGTAATTAAGGTATTATACTGCTAATCTTCTATTCCAGTACCATACAGCGATGTAGATAATTGTTGAAAGTTGTAGATAAGTGTAAGGCAGCACACATAGACACAAGCTGGATCATATTTTGTTATCCGGTCTGTAATTCTGAACAGATTTACAGAAATAGAAATTACTAAAAATTATTTCATGAAATTAATATAGTTACAGGATATAAAATATGTTTTTATGAAGAGCACTATTATCCCAGAAACACTATTATATGCACAGGCACCAATTCCTGGGGGCCAGAACCCCCTCTTCCCAATAATTTTACAAATGAAGTCTGGTCCCGCAACAGGTTGGCTGAGTTGAGTTGACTGGTTGAAACGCGAATTAAAATATTTTATTTTGATCTCTCTATATTTTCAATTGTTCATCATTATTTATGATTTTAATAATGTAAATGTTAATGGAAAATAAGTTGCTTGTTTACCCACTGAATCTGAATAACCATCTTAATATTAAAATCATGGTACCTTCTCTTAAATTACACTACTTTGTCTCAAAGAACTTAGTATTTCAACCAATTTGAAATAACGGATAGTTTTTTTAAAATTTGGTAGTAAAACTTTCTCAAGAAATGCATTTTAAAAATAGGCAAATTAAAAATTTTTAATTTATTTAATCTTGATTGATAATATCTATCAATTGAAACAAAATGCGGCTCAAAATTTATGATACACTGATACGATGATACAATCTTAAATAGCATTCACGGTTTAAAATGAGATGTCAGATTTACAGAGTCTAAGAAATCTATTTTTAGAAACTTTGTAAATAAGCGCTTTTGAATTTTTATTCGCGAATACTATTTAACATTGTATCATATTGAGGTAATATAACTGTTATATCCAGATTTCTGCATTATGCGGTTATGAGGAACTAGTTCGTTTTCGGTTAAGTTTTTCATTGGAAATATGGCTTATTGTTTTATTGGAAATATGGCTTTTTCAAACAATGTGTTCTGCTATAACACAGTGTACAGTATTGTGATTGAATTGAATTAATATTTAATAGATAAATAATTAGAAAGACGATTTCTATCAAAAAATGTTATCGCTTTTATTCCAAAGAAAATTCTAAAACCGAATTAAAAGGAATGGTAAATATCAATTAGAAAATGTTACATATACAAAAACATACATATGTCTATCCGTAAGGTTAGAAATGAGCTTATAAATGTAATATATTTGGACAATTTTTATAGATTAAATAATTAACAGAAATTGATGCTATGTTTCTGGGTGATTTTGTACTGAAATTACTGAATAACAAAAGCTATTACTGTGGAATTTGTAGCTGTAATTTATTGTAAGACTTGTAGCTGTAATTTACAGTAAAATTTGTACCAATAAAATTTACTGTAAAATTTTCCCTTCGGTTTATCGTGACGAAAACCATTATTGTAAAATTTGTAACTGTAAATTACTGTAAAAAGTGTTCCTAACTGTAAACGTTTCTCTACCATTCTTCTAAATATTTTAGTTATTTAACCCTCAATCTCAAATAAATCTGCAAACATTATCGTGATAAAAATCATTATTGTAAAATTTGTAACTAAATCCCTGTAAAATTTTCCCCTTCGATTCTTCAAAATATTTTAATTATCTTACCATCAACCTGAAAGAAACATCTAAACATTATTGTTGCAAAAATCACTGCAGAAATTTTGGAAATAATTTACTGTAAAATTTTGTATTGCTGTAAAAATTTTGCTACGATTCTTCTAAATTTCTAAATTATCCTACCCATCAACCACAAAGAAAACTATATTCTTTATGGTATCAAAAATCATTAATGTAAAATCCATCAAACTCAAAGAAATCTATATTCTGTATCGTAACAAAAATCATTATGTAAAATGTGTAACTGTAAATTACGGTAAATTTTTCCTTTCACTTCAAAATTATTTAATTATTCTACCATCAACTTCAAAGAACGTTATATTCTCTATAATGACAAAGATCACTATGTAAAATTTGTAACTAAATTGGCGTAAAATTTTGTATATTACTATAAAATTTCCATGTTGATACTTCTAAATGCTTAATTATTCTATCATCAACCTCAAAGAAATCTATTAACATTATCGTGACAAAACTCATTATTGTAAAATTTGTAGCTGTAAATTACTGTAAAATTTAGTATTTCTGTTAAACCTTCCCTTTGATTCCAAAATTTTAAACTATCACTCAATCAACCTCAAAGAATTCTGTATACTTAAAAGTATAATTTAAGATGCGCTTTTTTCATTCAATTTAATAAAAATTTTGTCATTACTTTGAAAAATAACGAAATCGATTTTTTCATAATAAATCGGGCGCAGCTACAGATTGAAATACTTTAAACTCTCACTGCCTCACATGCTGTTTAAACATTTTCGACTGCGTCCCACTCGAAAAGAGCAGGCTCCAGCAGTTGTAGTGAGCAAGTGGGTTTGGATGAAGATTTGGTGAATCCTTTTATGGCTTCTGCTCCTTGCTTAGGAAATGAGCTACCGGGGAAGATCTAGGGCTCTCGTGTGATATTCCTGGAGATTCCAGCATCACGTGCATCCAAGATGAAGAAGAAAAAGACACAAATTCGCTAGGAGAAGCGGGGAAAAAAGAGAAACCGAAAGGAGAAACGATATTGAGGAGGCGTTTTCGTACAGAGCTAAGCACTTTTTCGCAGAGAAAGTCAAAATATTGTCGTGCCACATTTGGCGAGTAGTTATTATCCGTAGAAAGCACAGGTCTGGCACACAAAATATCATCCATCCTACACTGCTTCAAATTTTACAATCGTTGTTTGCAAATGTGTAGGTACTATTGATTCACATTGACGTTAATCCTCCAAGTGGTTTCAACGAGATATCTGGTCCATCGAGATCTGACCAATTTTGATAATGACGAGATATCTCGTCATCAGGGTATTTCCAGTATTTTCATGATCACAAAGTGAACATCTGGTCAGCTTTCTTCTATTAACGATATATCTCGTCATCGATGTCTGTTCAGTGTTGTTAATGACGAGATACCTCGTCGAAGCAACCACTAGGATGTTTGACATACCTTGCAGCAATTAGAATAAGGGAGTTATAAATCAAGAATTTTCAAAAATATCTGTTTTGAAATTTTTAAAGCTTTGGATAGTATATTTTATGACTTTTCAATTGATTCTTTATTCCTGTTTCGATTAGCAGAAATTTTAAAATATATAAATTAAATTAATTATAAACTCAAATTAATTTAATTTTGTTATTCTATTTTTCTTAGAAATTGCTTGAGCCTCGTAAATAAAACTTTCTTAATATGTTCAATAGGCATAATAGACGAGATCTTTGTGTAGTAACTAAAATAGTTATTTCGCTACCAAATGTAAAAAACAATAAAACAGAAAATTTTAGCTTTTTTTCAATTTTTTTTTATGTAAAAAGTTTTTTAATATATGCAAATTAATACTAAATGCTTACTTTAGTAAGAAACGAAATGTCCATTGTTTGTGTAAAAAAATTCAAACTAGTTACTTCAGACTATTCTGAGAAAACACACAAAAAAAATATTTTTATTAAACCTTACTACCCCGTTAAATAGTAAATAAACATATCCACCGATGTTGAGAAACATAATATTAAGTTCAATAAGACATTAAATGTGTGCTCTCTGGAAAGCAATAAATTTATTAAGTTTATTTCGAAATATCTTCAGTTTCCTGTGGTAAAAAAATGCTTGAGTAAAAGTGAGAATCTAATATATATGTTGCAAAATTTCAAAAATCTACCAAAAAGCAAATATATGATATGGTTTGAAGTTATAATTTAATTTAACGCGTATTTTTAGTTGACGAATTTTACGATGATACGGAAGCGTTTAGTATTCCCTTTAAAAAGTTTTGTAAAGAATATTTTTACAAAATAGAATCACAAAGTGTCAAAAATTAAAAAAAAAAAACAATCGTGGATAAAACAAACAATAATCTGTTTGAATGTTTACACACATGTGAAACTTTCCTCCCCATTTAAATGTACCTAGTTTCAAGAAAAATATGTAATTTTTTTTTAATTCTGTAGGAAAATAACTAGATTTTGTCGTTTATAAAACTGTGGGATCATTAGCTATTCTGAAATTTAAAAAAAAATGTATGTACTTAAACAACCAAGGAATATCAAAACTTTGTTCGAACCACAAATATTTTATTCATTAAGGAAAAGGTTAAAACTGGAATACTAAAACCTTTGCCAATTTTATCCTTTCATGTGCACCCATGTAACTTCTTTCCGCATATCCACAAATCAAGCAGCTTCAAGGTTAAGTCTAATGGATGCAATAAACTATTTCAACGATGCTCTTAGTTCTTGACAGTTTAGAGTTAGAAAAACATTTTTTTACGTGCGGTTTAATTTTTTTTTCTCACTTGTTTTTGAAGAGTGTCGTTTTTTATGTCTGACATGTTGATGGTGGAGAAGTTAAGAAACAAACAAAGGTACTTTTCAGCTTCGCCATCTTGTCTGAAAAAAGCCACAGAAAATATACCGTGAGCCGTTTTTAACTGCTTAAAGATTCGTCAAACAATTAGTTCGTGCTTCTATTTGGGAATTTCAAATCATCAAATCTTTTAATACAGTTTCTTAAAGACACATTTAATAGGAAGTAACCCTTCCTCGTTATCTTTGAGTGTTTTCTTTTTTAAGATGAACGATACCTCATTTTTACCAGATGAATTGAAACCAATTCGCTGCTTAAGATAACAGCACTTTAAAAAGATCCAATAGTGTTTTCATTTAGGGGACTTGAAAATACCCAAACGCCTTGACAAATCTCTGTCGAAGATCTCTATCTCAGGGACCGACGATTAAAAAACTTTATTTCTTATCAGTGATATCAGCCTAAGTGATTCGTGAGTAGGATGAAAGATCTCTCTTTTACTGGAGTATAATTTGTCATAGATCCATACAGAGTTGTGGTTCATTTGGCGACGTCATCCGTTTGGCGGTAGTTCTATTTTACCATCTATAAAGGCAACCATGTGAAGAGATAATTTTCCCCCATCCGTTCGCACAAAGGCGGGAAGTTCATCATACTTGTGTTTAAACTCCTCAAGTGATACACTTGTCTTGAGACTTCACTGAGGGAAAATATCTGAACTTCACAATCCACAATGTCGGACGATACCGAAGTCAAGAAAATCAAGAAAACCAAGAAGAAAACCGTGAAAGTGGAATATGACGAAAAAATGGAAGGACCCATTGAAATTACAGAGGAGAAAAATGAGGTAATTTCTTAAATTGGAATTATTACAATATTGAAAACGAAATACGTTCTCTACTTGAATTTCTAAAATGCCAAGTCTTACAAATTTAACTTTTTAAAACTTCCCTAAATACTTTTAGAAATTGATGGAAATGCATTTGAAAAATCATTATAAACTATCTCTAACATGAAGTTAGAGTATGAAATCTTGAAATATGTGAATGAGTTAAAAATGTCTTGGAAATAGTTATTATACTTGTATCTTTACTCAAATTTGTATGATTTACATATCCATATTTATCAATATGTATACTTTAACTAAACATAAACTCTGAGTAAAAATATTATTTAAAAAATCAACCTTACATTCACATTCCGAAATTCTTCATTGTTCTTTTGTTTCTTGCTCTTTATTATTTTTCTTTTTATCGTACATTTTTATATGAAAGTTACAGACATTTTTCGTTATCGTTTATTACTAACATTCAATTTTAATGTTTTCTGTGTATGTCATGGATAGATAGATATTTCTCTTAACATTTACTTATCAAAAGTATAAGACACGAAGAGAAGATTTGTGTCTAGTAAAAAGAACAATTTCGTATTGATTCCGCTTTTTGTAATCCTAAATATTGGATATCAATTTTTATTTCATTTGTCCCCGTCACAGTTTTAAACATTCCGTTTTTCCTGAGACAAGTGAAAGCTTTGTGTATAAGAATTTTAATTTCTTTTGGACTCATTAAATCTTGGTCCGTGAGTCAATCCGGCTTGTTGATATTACGATGTTTTCTATAACTATATATATATCTATACCTATACTTTGATGATTGACTTTATGGCGCAAGGACCATATTTGGCCCAAAGCCTTGGATATAACGTCAAGAAATGGATGTACCCACACTAGGAAGAATACACAGAAGAGAGAAATATACTCAGTGAGGAATTAAACCTGCACCGCCTACGACTCGCAGGTTTCTAGCGCAGCGAGTGAACACCCACTTTGCCACGGCAACGCGGCAGGACTCGAAAATGCAGCTTCTGCTGATGCGCTTAGTCCGTCGATAAAAATCAGCTATCCAGGGGCTCCACGTGGAGCAATCAGCATCGTTTCCTAGCTCGGGTGTTGACCTAGGCATCTGACCGTGATTCAAAATTACGAGGTGTTGTCTTCGGATCTTTCCCTTCGGATGGATCCCGGATCGCCTATAGCCCGTGTGTCGCTCTAGTGTGACGTTAACTACCTACCATCGCTTCTGAATTTCATATTGATTCTGAATGTTAAAAAATCTACTTTCTCTTACAAATGGATTTTCAATTTTTTCCTCACCTTCGTTCTAACTGTCCTGTGACTGTACCTTCATTCGCTGTGAATGTTAAGTTTTGTAAAATGATTTTACCGTAAGACTAAGCTAAAAAAATGTTTTATGACAGGACTAAGTAATAAGATATTATCCGTAAATGAAGTGTAATGATAAATTTTAACGCATACTGTGAGAAGCCCTTTCCAGGTATGGCTCTCTTTTACGAATGATAAACATCTTCACATCCTTTCCATGTAGCTCTAAACGTAAAAGTAAGCGAATCATAAAAGTCAATTTTTATGCCTGGCAAGCGTGTTTCCTTTGCGTAATGTCCGTAACACAAACAATAAATGCATCCAAGTACCTGCGGGTGCAAACGCCCATGTTTGCTCTCCTTGTTCGATGATGAAAAATGATACAGAAGCTGTCACTACCAAAAAGAAATTCTCTTTGCGAGTACAGAGATCTTTTCTTCCACCGTTCCGTCACCTGGCAATCTGCCCCTTTTCCCAGTTGACAACCTAATACGTCTGGGGAACGAATAGCGTGGAGATCCAGTAAAGAAGTTCGGAACGAAAACTGAAAAATCGAGCTTTCAGTAGCCTATTGTTTCATTGGTAAAGAACAGGAGATTTGTTGAGTCTTTCCAACTGATTTCTCCGACTCAACAAGGCGTGCACTACTTTTTCTTTCCCTTTCAATCGGAATGTGTGGTCCTCAATCCGTGGTGTTTCCTCTGCCCGTTAAGCTATCACTCAACTTGTCACCTCCTGTTCAGTTTTCTCAAATCAAATCTTTATTCCCTTTGAACTTCCTACGTCATCTGACCGTGGTTCAGAATTACGAGGTGCTGTCCTTAGGTTTTTCCCTTCGGGATGGATCACGCTAACAACAGAATTGAATAGCGAGTATATGTATCCAACCTTCATTTTGGAAAGTAACTTTGATGATGGATTGCCTCTTCGTTTGTTTTCTTATTTAATTATTAAATACAGCTTACCCCACGAGAAAAGAAGATATCTACCTTGGAACCGTGAAGAGTACCTTGGGTCCGTGAAGGCCATCTACACCTAAAGAAGATGTGCCCGAGGGGCCATACCCACTTGAAGCCGTAGACCACGATCCTAATCACATATATATTTCAAAACGGACAATACCAGTCATAAACTGTAAATATCTGTTACTGGGCTACAAATTTGTAATAATATAAATAAGGATAGTCTGATGTTTTTTAACGAAACGCTACAGTTATAACATACGAGATGCGACCCAAAGTATTTGAACTTACTGTGTAACATCGGAACGTAATCATTTTGGGCAGAGGGGGTCAGATGAATTGATGTCTCACTGAAGCAACACACCGGGCTATTGAGGGCGGTGCAGGATCAATCTCTAAGGAAAATATCTGAGAACAACACCTAGACATTTTCAACAACTGGGGGGGGGGTCAGTTGACGAGGTCGTCGCCTGATCTGCACCACACTCTCCGAACTTCTGCACCACGCCAATCAGTTCGGGAAGGGTGACCTTATGTCCTATCACACGTGGGCCATAAGTCACGTGACTCTAGCTCATTTGTTTCACAAAAAGTGCTTTGTTCTTGTGTTGGCGAAGCTGTTCGTTGGATTTTCCATGCACAAAAAATTTAAATCCTGGAATTTGTATCAGGCTTCATAAAAAACTAGCAGATACAAATTTTCGTTAGCTTTAGTGTCAATTTTCGATAAATCGTTCATTTGAAAAAATTAGCCTTGCTTTGCTCTCCGTAATTTGTAAAGTACGGTTGTCAACTTTAGGAACAAGGAAGAATTCACAACCCCTAACGTTCTTAGTAAATACCTCAACATTTCTGGCACAGTATGATCTTGTGATATTTAAATGAAATGTTGAATTTGATACATGAATATACTCTCTCAACAGTGCCTCGTGCGCTCAAGTAGTAAACGTGTGTAAATCTTAAAGAAATACCTTTAACTCTTAAATGTCGATGGGTTGGTTGGTTTTTTTCGGGTTTTATGGCGCAAGGGCCGCATTTAGCCAAGTTGCGCCAAACACATGACAGACAACACAAAGATGGAGGAAGAAAAATCAAAAAGTATAAGGGTAGATGCTGGTAAATATGAAAGGGAGAAAAGATCACTCTCGGGTATCTCGGTGTTGTGATGCCCTCACACACTTTAAAGAAGATGTGGCCCTGAGGGCATGTGTCGATGGGAATTACGAGGTTTATAAAATCACCCTAATGACATGGTCGTTTTTTACTAACTAGAAAGAACAAATTTTCACTAATCCTACCCATATTTTATAAGTTTCAATATTCATTATACTGCTGTATTAGAACGTTTGGCAATTTTTATGTGTTAGTGAATATACACCACAGATTCATTTACGTTTAAGATATAGTTTCTTTAACCTTCCAAGTGATTTCAACGAGATATCTCGTTCATCAAGATCTGACTAATTTTGCAAATTTCCAGATACACGTCATCAAGATATTGCTAATTTTTTATGATGACGAGATCAAGATCGGATCAGTTTTTTCTAATGACAAGATATCTCGTCCATCAAAGTCTGGTTAGTTTGTATAATGATGAGATACTTTGTCAAGACAGCCACCAGGAGGGTTAAGGCGTCGTTAAGAGGAGGTAAAATGCCAAAAGCCTCATCGCTTATTAAAGAGTCTAGCTATTAAAGGGAGTATATAAATATTCTAATATATTAAGGTTAATGTATTTTCATTTGGTATTCTAATATAAGAGGTGATCTAGATGAACGATGTAACATACGATGACCAACCTCTCTTAAAAGAACTGAAAGTAGTAATTTTTTGTTTTGTACAAAACACATTCATATAAGGTGTCTTTGCGCACAAACGCTTTTCTTTCCAAAAAATTTTCTCAGTGCCTTTCACACGTACAAAGGGTTAAATTACCGAAAATTTTGTATTACCGCCCTTTCACAAAATAATATCTTATCCGTTATGTGTTATATGTTACTCATCCTGATAGTTTGTTAGTTATTTAATTAATTTAGACATATCTGTGTTTTAAAACAGTTATATTGTATTTTCTATAAATTTTTATTTTCTCAAAATATCAAACCTACAATCGCTGATATATGCTTAATCAAGAGCTTGCCTTACTTCCCTATTAAGAGCCTTACATTAAAACATTAATCACCGATTTTTTCCCCACCAATATCGGAACTTTATTTTACCACAATATAAAGTAACTTAGCTTAAAATATCACCCACAAGAGCACGGTATTGGTGAAACGTGTTAATCCACGTTTCTTCGCGAATCCAATGCCCTTTCGTTGTTAAAAGCGAGTAGCTCACTAGCTGATGAATTATGTTTTTTCTTGTTGGATAGCTCTGCCAACAAAAGAAAATACAAGTCATTAGCGTATAGATGCTTAGCGTCATTTGGAAGAGATGTAACAGCTGATATAGGAGCAAAAAGATTGAGATATTATTTTTAGTCCTAACTGTTACCGTCCTTGATTAACACTTTTCAGGATGAGTCGGCCTTGCCATAAATTTACTCAACCTCTAATCTTTGCCTCCAAAATAACCTCTGCCCACGTTCCTCCATCACAACTCAGCTCGATACTCTTTCTCGCTTGGTTAACTCCCCGATCGGACGTTTGTGTTTGCGCTTCTCAAGAGTAAAGGAGTGATCGGTTTGTATGCTCTTTGTTCTGATGTCATCTCATTAGTGCATAGACACATTGTTTGTAGTCGTTGTTCAAAGTAGACACGATTGCATGCTTACTTTGCTCTGATTCTGTTCTGGACTCTTGTCTTAGATTTTTGTACAAGTATTCATTAGCGTAATATATTGGTGCATAACTTCATGAGTACTGAAGGTAGGGTGACAAGCTTTCGGCCTTGAATTTAAGGGATATTTAATCGTGATACATATTAGCGGCGCGGCGTTACTTTGTTCTCTGATCCTGTTTAGAAATCATCTCTTATATTTCCTTACGAGTAGTCATTAGTGTAATGCAGAATGCACAGATTCGTAAGTACTGAGGTTATGGTGACCAGCTTTTACGACCACGAATTTACGTGATATTTGATCGCGAGAAATTTTTAACGGCGGGGTATCACTTTGTTTACTTTGCTCTAGTCCTGTTTAGGACTCCTGTCTTATATTTCTGTACAAGTATTTATTATTATATTGTAGGAGTGCACAGGTTAATGCTAATCTAGGGTGACCAGCTTTCGGTAGCGAATTTAAGGAAGATTTAGTCGCAACAAATTTCAAGTGCCGCGAGGTGACTTTGCTCCCGTTCTGTTTAGGATTCTTGCCTTACGTTTCTGTATAAGTATCATTAACGTAATGTAGAACGCACAGCTCTATAAGTATTGAAGTTAAGGTGAGGTGACTAGTTTTCTACCATGAATTTATGGAAGATTTAGTCACGACAAATTTTTAGCGGCGTGGTGTCACACCGACGAATTTTCATGTATTGGATAATATGAAACAAAATATTGTATTTAGTGTCCAGGACAGAATGTAGTATCAAAACTTACATTTTTACCTGTTTCTCATTCCATGTATTTGTCTCATTCCATTGATGCTGAAGAACTAAGGTTTTTTTCTTGTGCTAAAAAACAATTTCAAACTCTTTGCCCCTATAGTCAATAAACTGCTACCATTAGCTCCGACTCTAAAGGTTCTAAGCATCTTTTGCTTTCTCTGGTCAGTTCATTTATCGCGCATCTGTGAAAAAAGTTTTGGAATACGTTAATTTGAGCCTCAGATACTTAAAACAAAGCATTGCCTAAGATCTTATTAAGGTTTGACATCAATTTGCTTCTTAAATCACCGAATATATTGAACAAACCTGGTTCTATAGTTCCTGTTTTCAATCCGGAAACGTATTTTCCTCAACCGATTATTATGTGCTGAAATTTCTATCGATTGGTTTAGGTAATGTTTCGGTATTTATGGATGAGTAACTCTAAATCTAAATTGTTGATAATAATGGTAGTTTATATCAAAATATATAATTTAAAATTCGCGATCCTGATTGTTAAGGAAACATACGTGTGAAATAGTAAGTCAACATGGTCCAACCCGAAGGGAAAGATTTTAGGACAGCACTAATCATTTTGAACTACGGTCAGATGATGAGGTCAACACTAGAGATGGCAACACATTCTCCAAACTTCAGAACCACGCCTAATTGAGGACATTTTATACCACGAGATATTTAAGGTGCATCAGATTCCATGTACACGATGGTCTTTGGTTCGTTTCAAACTTGGAACCTTCCGCAGATAGTGATGATAGCGGGAGGCATGCAATAGTTTGAAGAAAGAGGTAAGATACGTTGAGTGAAAAGAACCGACTACAATAATCCAGGTTTACTTATTAAACATTAATGCGACACGTTACATTTTTTTTTAACCAACAAGAGGTATAGTCGAGAGTTTGTCCTATTGTAAAAGCTCTCAAGATGCCTCGAATTAAATCTTTTTTTTAATTATCCTGTAATTTACCCTTATTTTGGCTTATAACTGAAAAAAATTACTTACACAAGTGTGTTTCCAAAGAAGTTTAACATTTTCTGGACAGTTAAATTTTAAGCAGATACTTTTTATAGGCTTTTGTAAAAATCAATTAAGCAAAATTCTTTGAATTTTGACCTACATGTCTTGGTACTTTGAAGATAAATCGTTTCCATTTGGTGGTTGGTGCTACCTGGTCGAAGAGACGCTGATTTCTAGTCCTAGGGAAAATCTTGGGGCTTTCTCAGACATAAAATCTAATACACTATTTGCCTCTCAGAATTTAACTTTTCTTACTTCCTCGAGATTCTTGCACCTGCCTTTTAGAAAATTAAGCCCACTAATTGTTTTTATAATTAAAATAAAAATTATTTCCTCTAGTCTAAATATATGTAAGACCTATTTTCACCTCGGGTGTAATGGCTTCATTAAATCTAAGAACCAGGAAAATATAGAGGGTAGGCTACATAAGCTCAAATTCGTCCCCTTTTTCTATTTCAGTCAAAACTTCCTTTTCATAAGTATGTATTTATCATGAAATTTAAAGAAAATTTTTATAATTTACAAAATATCCATATTTTTGTTTGATCCTCCTGGTGGTTGTCTCGACGAGTTACATCGTCCTTAGCAAAACTGATCAGTTCTGGACGGACGAGATATCTCGTCATGAGGAGAAATCCGACCAGATCTTAATCTCGTCATCTTAAAGAAAATCGTCAAAATCTTGGTGCCGAGGTATCTCGTCAGTAACAAAATTGTTCAGATCTTGATGGACAAGATTTGTCGTCCAAAACACTTGGCCGGTTAAAAGCTTTAAATAAACACAATATGGTATTCTATTATCCAAGTTGAAACAGAAAGTTCTGACAGTAAGCACTGTCCCTCCTTATTCCCTAATACGCTCTGCATTTCGTTAGCATTTTACCTTCAAATAAAATTTCACACACTTGAATAAAGCTTCACAATTTCAGGTTTTATGCCTCCGTAACATTAGAAATTTGGACCGTGAGACCTAAAGTCGTACAACACTTAGCCGTATAGAATTATTTTTTAGGGTGCACTATGTGGAGAAAGGTTTTAAAGGTTTAATTTAACTACTCTGCATCCCAAACTATACATAAAAAAATAGGGACCATAAAATATCAAGTAGTTGCAGGACAGGGTGAGAACAAAAAATTTCAATACTGAAGATCTTATTGATATACCAGTTATACAGGCCACGCCGTTAGGCAGTGAGTCTCTTCCGGCTTTTGAGGACATGATTGTCAAGGTATATGTGACCATCCGAACTGTCGACTATTTGAACTAAACGGACCTATGAAAAGAGTCCACCTGCATCGTTATGGTGCATTCCATGGGATTGACATCCCGGTACTGGTTAACAATAGACTGATTGGGGCTATGACTTCGCTTATTAACTTTCCTTGTTTTGTTGTTTGTGTTCAAAGATAGTAGTTTCTTTTGGGGGTGACATTTTTTTTCTTCGATTTTTAATATAATTTTATTTTTTAGGGTTTTGAGAACATGCGTGACAAATTTCAAGCCGAAATTTGCTTGACTAACTCAGTCGTAAGCCATGACAGACGTGCTTAAATGTAGACTGGCGCGTAGATGTAAGATTTAAACCCGATTTTTGCTGCTTTTTTGCGAGTGGCTAACATGATATCTATAAGATTGATCGACTTTCAATTTTTACAGCATGGCGAACAATCATCCGTTTATCGTTTGATGAGCATGAAAAGTAATGTGTTACATTTTTATGTTTTATAGCAAAAAAAAAAAAACTCGTCCGATGTAATGAGATAAATCAATGATTTTGGATTTGACAAGTCACCATTTTCGCAAAAAATGTTAATTTTCTGGTTCATAAAACTATAGCTACATGTTTGCTTGCATGAAGTAAAAAGCCTTTCACTTTCTTAAGATCATTGGAGTTAAGAAATTATGCCAACAAATGCCTTGCCATGGTCTAGGAAGGCTAACAGGCATGATTCTTCACAAGAAATTATTTAAATATTTTTATCAATACCTAAATTATAATTAATTAATGTGCAAAGTTTTGAATTACTTGATTATATAATTTTGTAAGTACAAAAGCAGTAATTTTAGCAAAAAAATATTTCACTCTTAAGTTGAAATTTTCATTGTTTTTGTGTCTCTTTTTATTACTGTTTTGCCTTGCCATAGGAAAAATACAAAAACAAATTATCATACTGTGATTGATTGTATATGTATAGCGTACTGGCAAAATCATTCAAGAGTCACTCCCTTCGAACAAGTAACTAGAGGACTCTTGTTTTTCATTTCAGATCCTACACCTAAGCATATCTTGACACGATACTTCTAAGAGCATTAAAAAATTATTTTTAACCATAGTAATGTGTTTCAATGAAAGTTGTAGCTAAAACGTTTTAAAGGAGTTTTGTAAATCTTACAATGCTTTATTTCTCTTCAGCTCATTTTCTCCGGAGAATACACAAAAGCTATGTCCAAAGATTGGCACTCGAGTCACTTTTGCTGCTGGCAGTGCGATGAGACGCTCACTGGTCAACGATATGTCTTAAGGGATGAACATCCTTACTGTACTAAGTGTTACGAACAAGTGTTTTCTAACACCTGTGACGAATGCGGAAAAGTTATCGGAATAGATTCTAAGGTAAGTTTTTCACTGGGACGTCTTCTTTGCTTGCCTTTTTTCCACTGTGTGGATATTTTAACAAGTTTTGTGATAGTAAACTAAAATATATAAACGCAAACAATGCTGTTTAGTAAACCCTCCTGGTGGTTGTCTCTACGAGGTATCTCGTCATTAGTAAAAAATCATGAGATCTTGACTTCGTCATCATCAAAAATTTAGTAACATATTGATGAAGTGTCTGTGATGCGTCTGATATCAGAAAGGTTTCTAAAAACGGAAAATTTTAACCAAGAAAAACGAACTCATGAAGATTATGCACTTTCATCTAGTTATCGCATACGTGTAAGTAACATGTACTTCTTAAAGTGTATACTTTTTTATTAGGCGTGAGTTTAGTTCTAAACTGTTTGACTCAGATATTTTACCTTGTTGGACTGAATATTAATATATATATTAGCAAATATATTTTAAATTATCCGAAAATTAGTGCTCACATCGACTTTATATTGCATATTTTGTATATGTATTAAGTTTTTATTATAAGAGAAACAATGCGTGATTGATTATTATTTAAACTTTCATACAATATTTGCTTGTTCCAAAAGCAGTTATAAGTGGTTCAAAATTAAGTTGTGCTCTTCTCGGATCTTTCCCTTGGGGATTGATCCCGGACCGTCGCATAAAGTCCGCTGTGTTCTTCCAGTGCGACGTTAATTAATTGCAATTACCATTACCAAAAGCAGTTATGTATAAAACCTATCTCATTTTTGTACATAGTTTTACATTCAGTCATTCTTCTCAGCTGATTCATTTTCTATGTGATCTGGAAACTTTACTAAGACATATTTTCGAATTGTATGAGGTGCGAATTGTTTGAGGTGACTAAAAGACAATTTTGTTTTTCACATTCATTTACAAAGAAAACAGTTTAAATATATAGATGCCCACACACACATAACAGACGAAAATAGGCAAATGGAGTCGTTTAAAAGATTAAATTCCAAGATTTGGTTATGTAGGTAACTAACCTCTTTGACTACGACCTTTTCTTTCTTGGCGCGATTCTGATAACTTTCAAAGCACAACTGCTGTGCTGGCCGTAGTCTAAATTCCTTCTTGGCGCGATCAAGGTACAATTATTGTACCGACCGTAGTTTAAAGGTTAAGTGTATTGTGGGGTAAAAGCAATACTAATGCATATGAATGTTATTGATTGCATCTTTTGCATGATAAATTTTTAATGTTTTATTGCCAACAATGAGAAAAGGAACCCAACTACATTACTCTTTATATAAAACTTAAACCTCCTGCTTATGCACCCGACTTTGCCCCGTGGGATTTCTGGCTATTCTCAAAATAAAAGGCTGGTTTAAAAGAACGAAGATTTTTTCTGACGTTACTGATATACAGCATACTGGAATGAAGGTATTTAAGAGTACTCCGTGGTAAATGGTTCCAGAGAAGGAAACACCGTCTAAGTTAGTGCATAGATACACAAGGGGACCACTTCAGAGGTTGCAATAACCCTATTTTTCAGTTCTGACTGTATGTTTTTCACAGATACATTCCGGGGATTATATTGTCATTCTATAAACATTCTATCATGAAAAATAACGAATTATAAATCAACTTGTCTTTTGGAAATCTGGATCTTATATTTGAAACACATTATCTTTATTCTCCTTATAAAGTTTCTTCATGCATCTTTCACTCTCCTTCAGCAGATTTATAGCATTTCAAAAGAGATATGATCTGCTATAGATCATGTCGTAGTAAGGTTCCAACTTGTTGCAGAAAGCAATGAGTCTCATTCGAAACATATCTTGTGAAAAAATAATTTAATCTGAATCATTTAATTTGCTTAATCGTTCGATTTCATACTTAATTATCCTGTGGTAAAATCAAACATCATTTTTCCTTCAGAAATAATCCCATTCTGAATTCACGAAACAATTTCAAATTTCAAGTTTCGAAAGTAATGGAAAGTCAAAATAATACTATCGTATTTGAAATTTCGTTTGAAATATCGTGCATTGAAACCATCCAAGTGTTCCAATGGCCTCCAAGTGGTTTCGACGAGATATCTCGTCAGTCAAGATCTGACCAATTTTGCTAATGACAAGATTCCCTGTCGAAATAACCACCAGAATGGTTATGAAAACAAAATTGATAATAAGAGAATCTGCCAAAATAAAGAAAACAATTTTCACACATTTCTTATCGTATCTAAAAGTATTATTGTTCTTAAGGAATGGCTGCTTGTATAAGGCGTGTTTAATGCAGAACGCAAAGTTGGTGTATGCCCATCATGTAACTCTTATTTAATACTACACTGAGAGTAGGAACTGAGTCCAATGACACTCCGAGGTCATGACAGTTGACAGTTAATTGCTACAAGTGTTTCACGTCGCAGTAAATTAATATAATCTGATACTTTTAACGGTTAAATAACTTCTACAGTGAAGGCTTGGATTTAACAGCTTTTGATGTTAAATAGTTACTTGTAAAGCATACTTGCTTTTCCTTAGACTTCCAAACAAAATACTTTTTCAGTGTGTATCTTTAGTATAAGAATAAATACAAATAATCAATAATGATAAATGTACTCATACATTCAATAGAAATACACATCTGCGGGGAAAAAATCAAACCACCCTGCGTCGTTCAGAGAAGAGCAAATTCAAAGGCATCACATATTCGATTGGAATTAAGTCTTTTATAGATTTATATGAATAAAATTTGCTTAACCCTCTAAGCGGTGACAAGATTTTCATGTAGATTTCTTATCCTCAGCATATTTAATAACTAAATGGATGCCTCCATTGTTTGAAAGAAGTTTCTTTTCCTTTAAATGGAATCATTTGGTAAGGTTGAATTGTTGATTTCCTTAGAATAAAATGCCTTAGTTGGTTGGTATTTTGGTTTTATGGCTCAAGGTTTATGTTTGGGCATGTTGCACCAGACACAAGACATACAATATCAAATAACAAATTTAAACACACAAATAAAGTTTTACTGACACAGAAAAGAGAAATACACCCAGGGAGGAATGCACTTGACAGGAATCGAACCTGCGCCGCCTAAGGACGCCTTTACACGAAGGAGATCGATTTCTCATACCGGTATGAAGGCGACGGAACATACATAGAAATCATAGGAGCACTTCACACGAGAAGACTCGCAGTATACCGTTATCAGAGACGACAAAATAGTCACCGAGTAAATTCAGTCGCCGGTGACTTTTTTTTTTGTCGCGGTTTATTTTATTAGAGAAACAAAAACAAAAGGTATTTTTTATTCTCTAGTACAAGTTTATATCTTCGCGATCGTTAAAGATAGAGTAAAAATTTTCAACGGATTTGAAAGCTGGAAAATTTTGCACCAGATCGTTATTTTAAGTGTGATTTTCTTTAAATAAATCATTTTTCTATTGTAACTTATATTTTCGCAATACGAATTTAACCACATTTGACGAAGATATTAATTACGAACACAAAAAGGACTATTTATCTCGATTTATAGAAAAGATATAACTTGAATAGAGTACTTTGTTGCCTGAATTTACCTCTTTATATAAATAGTAACTAAAAATAGTATGGATATTTAATTGTATTCGATGTTTTACAGAGTTTACAACAAAGGGGATAGTAGGTAAATTTATTTCTGAGATAACGTATACCGACAAACGTCCGTTTGAGTTTTCATGCTTGGCAAATGTCTTTAAAATAAAGCTAAATTTAAGCATTCAATTTGAAGGGTTTGTTTTAATGTCTTTATTTTAAAGACATTTGCCACGCATGAAAACGTAAACGGACTGTTGTCGGTATATGTTATCTCAGAAGTAATATTACCTACTATCCCCTTTGTTGTAAACTCTTCAAAACAACGAATACAATTAAATATCCTTCCTAGTTTTAGTGGCTATTTATATAAAGCAGTAAATTAAGGCAACTAAGTACTACATTCAAGTTATATCTTTTCTATAAATCGAGATAAACAGCCCTTTTTGTGTTCGTATCAATATCTTCGTCAATGCGGCTAAATTCGAATTGCGAATATATAAAAGTTACTATAGAAAAATTATTTATTTAAAGAAAATTGCATTTAAGGTATCAATCTGATGTAAAATTTTCCGCAGATGTCAAATCCGTTGACATTTTCAACTTATCTTTAACGATGCCGATTTTTCAAAAAATAACTAAACAATACCAGTCAAAAAATTTGTTTTGCTTCTCTTCCCTCAAATTGTTTGTGCGCAGGAAATGAATCTGTAAATATTTCCTGACTACAATCTCAGGCGACCGGTATGAGAGATCGATCTCCTTCGAGTAAAGGCGCCCAAAGGAAGAAGGTTGCTAGTGCATTGAACATACCCACTAGGCCACGACAGCCCCTAGAATGCCTTGTAAAGATTCAATTCATGGTTTCCTTGGAGAAGAATCCTTTGGAAAAATAATATTGATAAAGGTCAAAATTGGTTAGAAGTCGTGCAGAGTTCTAAAAGTTGCAAGATGGAATTATTGGGAGCCCCGGAAGGTTAAGGGATCGTCTTCATATCAAATGGTGCATCAAACACAGTCTCAAATTTCAAACGCTTGTTCCGAAAGTGATGGGAAGTCAAAATGGTATTGTCATGTTTGAAACTCCAATTGAAAAATCTTGCATTGAAACACAACAACATTCAAATTTTGACATCACATTTCTAATCTGTATCAAAATTTAACACAGGATAACTCATTTCAAGTCATTCGATCCATTCGTTTTTAGGTTGTGAGTATTGGACATGTGCAGCACTATCAAGCTGAAATGCTAAATTATGTCAGATTTTTTTGCCCTCATGGTGGTCGTCTCGAAGAGATGCCTTATCTTCAGCAAACCCGACAAAATCTTGAAGGACGAGATATCTCGTCAGAAGAAGAAAACTGACCATATCCTAATCTCGTCATCATTGCAAAAATTGGCAATATCTTGTTTACGAGTTATCTCGTCATTGGAAACATTTATCAGATCTTGATGGACGAGATATCTCGTCGAAACCACTTAGAGGGTTGGCTCCTAAACTTTTGATCGCCAGTTTTACTAAGGTTTCATCTCTAAACGAATCTCAATTTCTTGATATTTACAGTTTGACGCTGTACAAGCTTACGCGAAACTTTAGCTACCGTTATGAATAAGCTTCTGTCAGCAATTCTGAGTAATTTTGTAGCTAAGAAAACATATTTATCTTTTCCCCAAAAGCGTGGTATTCCTGCCCCACACTTGAAACATGACTCTTTTCCATTTTGTCTCGCAGGGCGGAGATAGTATACAATAATGCGCTGATGTTGCAGAAATGTAAGTTTTGCTTCCCCCACACTCCGCGATTTGAAAGCTGGGGAACGATTCCGGAAAGTATTTTTAGACAGTCTTTTCCTAAGTAGACCACGCAAGTGATAGCTAATAAACCAACTTTTTCTATTTGCGCGTATCAAAACTTCTCCGCGCACAGTTTTTCTTTTTCGCGTTTCCTCTTCACGAGACTGCATCTGGCAGACTTGAAATTTGGATATTGTCTAACGAACTCACACACGCAAATGCCTTAATAAAGCCAGGAAGCGTGTCAGGATATTTTGCACTCTGGTTCTAGCTTAATTAGGTTAGGTTGGGATGCTGATTTTTTTTTTCGCGTATCCTCTCTTCACGAGACTGTATCTGGCAGACTTGAAATTTTGATATTATTTTACGCTCTCAGACGCCTTAAAAAAGTCAGGAAACGTGTCATTTTTCTTTTGCACTATGATTCTCGCTTGATTCGGTTAGGTTTTGTAACGATAATTTTTAATTAACGTCGCGTACTAGAGCAATACACCAGGGTATTAATGATGGTCCGGGATCAATCCCCTAAAGGAAAGATCCGAGAACAACACCACGTAATTAGGTTAGGTTGGGATGCTTCCTTTTCTGCGTTTCCTCTTCACGAGACTATCTAGTGGACTTGAAATTTTGATATTATCTTACGTTCTCAGACGCTATGTTCTTTCTTGATTACCTTTGGTTATGGTGTAGTTTTTCTTTACGTGTTCACTCTTCAAGGGACCATATCCGGCCGACTTAAAACTTTAATACTGTCTTACGTACTCAGGCTCCTTAAAAAGTCAGGAAACGAGTCGCTTTTTGCACTCTGGTTAACGTTTGATTAGGTTAGGTTAGGATGCAGGTTTTCTTTGTTGAATGGAATCATGAAATTATATCTAGCAGACTTAAAATTTTGATATTTTCTACTATATTCAGACGCCTTTAAAAGAAAATGAATCTTACATTGTCAAATTAACACACTGAAGTATTATTTTAAACCTGACCTGTAGATGTGACCTTTTCATCTGACCGGGGTTCAAAATTACGTGGTGTTGTCCTCGGATCATCTTTCCCTTCGGGGTTCATCCCGGACCGTCACCAATAGCCCGTTGTGTTGCTCCAGTGTGACGTTGAGAAAAATACCAATGCCAATAAGCCTGGCCTCTTCCGATTTCAGTGAGATTTTGTGTATATGCATCAAATACAAAACGAAATTGTGCAAAATATGAGATGTATATCTAAATTATTTTTTGAATTGCAAGTCATTGAAAACTTGACGAAAGGGCAAAATTTGAGTCACATTGGGTAATGAATTTCTTAAAATCTCGTGTTTCACTTATGGTAAAAAAGTGAACTTGGGCTTATTTTAAAACCCATTAAACGAG
This sequence comes from Metellina segmentata, assembly GCA_947359465.1. NCBI lineage: Eukaryota > Metazoa > Arthropoda > Arachnida > Araneae > Tetragnathidae > Metellina > Metellina segmentata. The sequence goes on along the minus strand of OX375872.1, from coordinate 81,808,580 downwards.
CTTGTAATTGATATGTTACAATCATGGCCAGATTTTTAAAATCTACATTCTTAAAATTTTGAAAAACAATAAATTTTTAGGCCTATGAATGTTTAACATATGCTGTAAATTTGGAGTTAAAACTCTTTCTAGAATAAAAGTTGACTAATATTTCATGTTTCAGACTGACTTAGATGACAAAGGTTTGTCTAGCAATAAACTACGTGCTGCCTTCTGTGCACAAAAAGGGAACATTAGCATATTGCCGATTGAACCCTATGTAAAATTTTTGATTCAAAAACAAACTAATTAATATCTTAAAATGTTTTTAGTGTTTCAACATGAAATATTTTGAATATATTTGGCTGATATTTTAGACTTCCTTCAATTTAAAAAAAAAAGGTCTTTAAACAATAAAAATTGAAAATTTCTTAGAAAAAAATGCTGTTAAGTTTCATAAAATGTTAAACCCTATTTACGCTTCTGGTGATTGTCTCGACGAGGTATCTTGTCATTAGAAGAAAACTGACGATATCTTGATCTCATCATCAAAAAATCGTCAATGTCTTGATGACGAAATATCTCGTCATTAGCAAAATTGGTCGGAAAGGATATAGTGGGCGTCTTAATTTAAATACTGCTTTGATATTCTGCTTAGTCATCGAAAATCCTTTTACATAAACTTTTCATATCTAATTTTCAGCTACGAACAAACATTGAAAGTGCTTTTTTTTTGGCTTATGTGAGGTCAGGTTTTGATACAGAGTCATTTTTCACCCAAATGTAAAATGTGTTTAATTTAGAGAATATGTACATAGCAAAATAATGTGTAACCAGACACCCACTCAAGCCAACAAAGGTTTGTCATATTTATGATTCAAAAAGGGAGATCGAAAACTTTTCCCAAGAATGAATAGCATTATAGGATACGTTTGTTTCTGTAGATCGACATATAACATGACCGCGACACCATTACTTCTGACGAATAGCAATGTAGAGTAGGTTTGCTTCGGTACATCAAACATACCATGACCGCAACACTTGCTGTAAAACATTAACTCCCCACTTGAACACTATACATTGTATTTGAAAACCTCCTGCGCAAACTTTTATGGGATCTAGGGAACACAAATTAAATCGTATTCATACAATGATACATGTCCGTAAGCACCATTAGTTAGAGGATATATGAAAGAGCACAAATGAAAAACAGCATGTACGTGAACAACATTTTGAGTAAAACTAATTTTACAGTTTGATAGTAGATCTTTACTCAGTTTCACTATAGGTCCATAAAGTTGCTAATACAAATAGAAATGCACCACTGACAGCGTCAAAGTATAGATTACAATAAATGTTACAAAAATTGGTAGCCTTTCTTGGACGCTTGCAGCCGCGACAGCAAGCAACTTTTGGGATGAAGTCAGTTACGGGAATCATTGGGGATCAATCGGGATGCCTGGCCTCAACAAAGACAGTCGAGATAAAGAGCAACTCCCACCAGAAGGCAGCTGAGTCACGTAATTTTAAACGGGTATATTAATAGTTACATTAAGGGACCGGTGGTAACGTAAACAAATCCCTTCCACAGATGGGGTCTTTAACGCGGATTCTGGTTCTAAGTATATCGTTCGTTGACGAAAGCGATAGCATTGATTTCAAATTAACGTGGGGTAAACATCCACGTCGATCGTCATTCATGCTTTTGCATATGACAGTTTTCTAGTTACGGCGCTTTCACACCTATTCAGAAGTCAACTGACCCAAGATCTACTGCCTACTCCCTATAAGTGCACTATGCCTTTGAGGTACCCACAGGAAAATAAATCAATGTATTATAAATCGGATGGTCGTAGTGGCCAAGCGACGGGTCAACCACTGCCAGTCCTTTCAGGCCTCCTTGTGAATACGGTTAAATTCTACGTTTCTTACCAACCCTTGAAGTGGGTCCAGGAAGTTTTAAAACACCTTCTACATATATATCTCTCAACTGTGCTCAACAACTCACCTGCGCTCTCAACTGTGTTCAATAAAAACTATGGTCCAGCCCTGCAATTTCCCCGACTATCGACAATGGTGAATTGCCTAATATGTGATGTTTTTTAATTCAATCTTGAACAGTTGACAGAATAGACAAATATACATATTCGTGTGTTATTTACGTAAATTGATATAGAACCTTGACTATCTAAGGTAATGTGGACAATGGCCACTTAAGATTATCAGAAACTTGGTTAATGCGTACATAATAACACAAAATAACCAATACGAAATACAGAAAATATTTACTGTCCATGCTATTGCTACTGAAAGATGCATAAGACAAAGATTACAAGTATTTCACGTTTTGACAGGAACCATTCTGCCCATCAAACCAGTCAAGGATAAAGTGCTAACATTCGTGCTCGAATTCTTTCAAGACTTTAAAAAGTAACTTGATATTAAACTCGGCTCGGATAACACGAACACTCAATTATCCTAGTCGAATTTTTTTCGCATATGCTATTTATGTTGATTACTGTAGGACCTTGATAATCCGAGGTAATGTGAACAGAGGTCACCTTGGATGACCAGAAACTTGTAAAACAATGGCGTAGTAGCACAAAACTATCAATATGAAATGCAGAAAAATATTTTTGTTTCTACATGTTAATATTACTGGTACTGAATTTCATAAAGCATATTACAAGACTCTCATGTTGTGACATCTAGCATTCTGCCAACCATACCAGTCAAGGTCAAAGTGCGCACATTCGGGCTCGAAGCTTTTTTTTTAAAGCTAATAATTTCGTATCAAATTTGGTTCGTATAACATGGGCACACGGTTCATCGGAGTACGGATAATCAAGGTTATACTGCAAATCTAGTCCATCACCCACGCGCTTATAGAAACTACTTAAAAAGTTCGGCGATCCTCAACCTTGTACCAAACTTAAGAGTGAAGAAAATTACGTTAGAACTCGTCTACATGGTTCTCAAAGTATCGTTGGCAAGCATCCCGTGTCACGGCACCGTTAAAGATATCCAGACGTGTTCTACTCGCCTGAATTTAAGGTTCTAGTCCCTTGCTGTCGAAATACAGGTGTCCACACTTAAGACCTCCCCAACTTTAACGAGATGAGATTTTCTAGTTGGAATCAAGAGTGAATCGTGGGTATCAAAATAGAAAGTTAAAAAACATGACTATGAACGTTAAGAAAACTTGAAGCATTTGGAGTATTTCTGGAAACTTTTTATCATTTGAAGACATTTTATTTTTGGAAAGCTTTGGTGACTATTAACCTCTTTTCTAAATACGTAACAGCACCATGTAATAAACCTCTATCCTGTCTAGGAACGAGGTTTATTTAGTTTAAAATAGAAGTTCCCCTTCCTTTTCAATAGATTTTCAGAAAACGTTTTGTTAAAGTTAAAGCTCTTGTGTTGAGAGATGTTTTTCTTATTCATTGGAAGAAAGAAATGATAATCTTATTTTCTTGTTCCAGTCTTGCTTTTGATTTATTGGAGTGGAAAAGAGGCATATCGATTTCTCTCCATAAATAATACATGTATTAGTAATTACATTAGTTTAAGTAGAAAAATAACACTTCATTTATGTTCACTCACAAATTTTTAATTCAATAATTTTAAAATTTATTTTAATTATGATACATTTTCTTTTATTGAACTGAACTCTCTATTCTAAGCTGTAGCTGTATAATCATAACATAATTTCAAACGAAATACTTCTGAATAAATTCGTACTGCGCAAATCAATTAATTGTGTGTATTAAAAAATACAAACAAGTTTCCCCCAAATTTTTATTAAAGGATAAAAGTACTCTAAATAAGCACATAATCACATTTGCCACACACGCATCTCCTCCCGGTAATATTTTAATAGCAAATTTTAAACTGATTGCGAGGATTTAAACCTCCTGGTGGTCATCGAAATGAGATGCCTCGTCATTAGCAAAACTGACCAGATCTTGATGAACAAGATATATTATCATAGGGAAAAACTAACCAGATCTTGATCTCGTGATCATCAAAAACTCAGCATTGATGACGATATATCTTGTTGTTAGCAAAATTGGTCACATTTTGATGGACGATATATCTCGTCGAAACCACTTGCAGAGTTAAAACATCTGATAGAAAACAGTTCTTTCTAAATAAATATTTATAGCTAGTACAAAACTGACAAAGGAGGGGTTCCGGTGGATCAGCCGTCCTCATACAAATTTTAAAAAAATCATAAAACATTCTTGTTCTTCCCCACTACTTGGTATCCCGCAAAGCGCCATGAACTGTCGTTGCATTGCGAAGTTTCAAGATTACACCAGACTGCTCTGTCAAGACTTAGAATCAGGCACGCAAGATACATGATCCTTGTAAGAGATGTTCATAACTTTCCAACCTGTCCGTGCTCCGTAACCTCAGCAACTCCTTATACACCCTGTAACAAAAAAAAAATCACCGCACCAAGAAGGAGTTGTACCGGGCTCGATCAACTGGGGAGTCACTGACTGGGAACGGCGCTGACTGGGGAGTATAATCCTTAGTGACCAGTCCCGTTTCCAACAGTGTCCTGACTACAACCGCAGATGTTTCTGGAGATGTCCAGGGCTGCGTGGGGATCCTCCCCTTACTATCACACGCCACACATGCCCACACCAGAGCGTTATGGTCTGGGGTGCCATCTCTTTTGATAGCCTTTGGTAGTCATTTCTGGCACACTTACAGCACAGCGGTACGTAGACAACATTTACGACCGCTTGTGTTACCGTTCCTTTTGCGACACCCGGACTTACTTTTCAACAAGATAATGTCCAACCGCACAAGGCATGTGTTGCTATGAATTGTCTTCAGTCTTTCCCAACACTTCCTTGGCCAGCTAGGTATCCTGATCTCTCTCACATACAACACATTTGGGACTTTATGGGAAGGCGATTGCTACCATCCCGGAATGTTGACCATTTAGCCCGACAGTTGGAAACAATTTGGAAAGAAATTCCGCAGGACACCATCCGGGAACTTTTTCAGTCTGCCACGCCGAGGGACAGCTTGCATCCTGGTCAGAGGTGGACCAATGCCTTATTGACTTCTTCCCTTTGTAACGGTCAAACTGTGAAATAAATCATTCAATTGTTCTTAAATTTTAATCGTTTGTTTTTCTATGTATGTTCTTCACATCCACCAATTTTAATCGCAATGGGACAACTCCTTCTTGGCGCGCCTATTTTTTTTGTTAGTATATTTTGGATTCTATCGATGTGGCAGTGAGATAAATCCTTAAAACGAACAGGAGTTGGTCGCTTGTGCAACTTGAAAAACATGGTCTTTTGAACTGGGTCTAGGTTCTAACTTGGGAGTTTGTACCAAAGGGAATAGTTACAGCAATGAGCAAAACATGATCATTTGATATTTTGCTACTATGCTCAATAGGCGCATTTCAAAACTAATATTCAAACTAATTATATCCTTTAAAATGTTAGTAAAATAGTAATAACTAAAATATTGGGTCATCCGGAAAGTTCTAGGCGTTTTCAAATCGAAGCTAGCTTAGTTATTGTTATTTTGCTACCGCTAATATGGAGTGAACTTGATTGAAGCAGATGTTCAAATTCTGTCTTTTCTGCTTACTCTGCATACTTATAGCATGTGTTGTGGCATAATTTTTGTTGTTAGTTACCAGTTGCCAGAAAGATGGCAAAAAGTCAGAACAAAATGGCGTGATTCAATAAAATTTTCTTATGTTTTTGTACTGCTTCGTTGGTATTAATCTTTAAAAACGCGCAGAACTTTCCGGGTGACCCCAGTACTAATCTAAATTTTTAAAAAGGTGCGGAAAAATCACTTAGTTCTCTACGTAGGCAAGCTTTGCTTACTCAACCCTCCTAATGGTTGTCTTGATGAGGTATCTTGTAATTAGCAAAACTGACGGTTTCTTAATGTACGAGCTATATCTTCATTAGTAGAAAATTGATCAGATATTGATCTCGTCGTCACATTAGAACTTCAGCAATACATTGATATATGACGAGATATCTTGTAGTCATTAACAAAATTGGTCAAATCTTGATGGACGAGATATTTCGTCGGAACCACTCAAAGACTTAAGAAAGCTAAAGCATTGAAAATAATTTCATCTCAGTATTAAAAAACATAATTTTGCAGTTACTTTGAATATGACATTGCAACAGCTATATTCACAAACCGAAACTCAAAATTCAGAGCGCAAACTCTAACACATCTGTTCTCCCAGGTCCAGCGTACGACGTTAATTGAAAATACCAATACCAATACTCCCGGTACCAGAGCCAAGTTAGTTAATGAGTCCGTCATGAAATACAGAAAAATATTTATTTCACAATGTTTAACTTCTCTCAAATGTATGACTTTTTCACTTTTGATTAGGACACATGCACCTATTAATAAACACAATGGAAATGTTTATAAGTTTTAAAGCTGAGAACAGAAATTAAATTTCAGTTGAAATTTATTTTCACATTCCCCACAGCCCTCTGGAACTGGTACTATTCCTGAACTAACAATTGTTGTGTACCTTCAAATATTCAACAGGTTGTCATAAAACCGATGGTGTGAAGAGTTGAGGTGACGCTTGGAAGCGTTATATAGTGCGCTACGGTAAAAAGTCAGATGATCTTGCGGAAGTCCTTTGATACAATGAAGGCTGCTATAAGCATAATAATGTATGACAACCACCATAGGTGATTTCTTGTATCGTCAACTCGCTATCAATGTTGTCATCTCCGGCACTGAGCGATAAACTCGCAACCAGAAACCTCGCTACAGACGTTGTGATCGACGCGTATAGCAGTTGTGTAAAGTTCTGTGCTCAGATGGCAAAATGTTATAAGTCAGTTTTCCCAAAAAATTGACAAAGTCCCATCCTGGAGTCTTTTTTGTTAATGTTTAGAAGGTGGCAAAATGTCGTAAGTTTTTTTCTTTCGGCTTATGAGAAAACAAAGGTGGGAAAATTGCAAATCAAAAACCACAGAATCCCATGTTGAATCTTGAATCTTAAAATTGCTGTCACTAAAAATTAAAAAAGTGACTTATAACATTTTGCCATCTGGGCACAGAGTTGAAGGTTAATTTTTATTTATTCATTGCAAATTAAACATACACTGCAAAAATTATCACTAACTTTGGAGAACATTTCTTGTATAATTATTTAGGTTCACTAGCATACTAACAATGAGCATTGAAGCACTTAGTTTGACAACAGTCCATAGTATATGTAGTTGATTCCGCTGTAGGAATTGATGGATTCGTACTGTGATGGGTCAAATGTGAATTAATGGGAAGTTTTGGGGAGAGTGGTACTCCCGGACTTTTGTTCAATGGCATTTGTAAGATGCTTTTAATATGATTCAACTGGGTTCTGGAGGTATACTGTTTGAAGTTATGGGGTTTTTCAAGGAGCACCCTTTTCACAAGCCAATCACTCTCTGCTTTTACGCTTTTACAAGCTCTGTGTGAAATTCAAAATATCTCCCCTTGTCGACTCTACCCCCAATAAAAATCAGCTTTGTAATCAATGCTCTGACCAATGTCAGCGAGTCCACTCATCCCACAGTCAATCAGTATGGTTACTTGATCCCTCCCAATTCCTTATATTAACAGCAACGTAAGTCCTTCTATTTGGAATTGCTTCACATGCAGTTATGAGAAGTCCTTCTATTTGGAATTGCTTCACATGCAGTTATGAGAAGTCCTTCTATTTTCTATTCGTCACACTACAATGACAAATGTCAGTTGTGGGAAAACATAGTTTGCATTCAACCTGCCTCCTAATTTATCGATCTTAGTTAAGAATCTTATCATTTTTCTAAGATATATTTGATATAGATATATGATACATAGATATGTTAAAGGATGTTTGAGCTAGTGCAAAAAAAAATTATTACTGTCAGTCTAATTAATCAACTGTCGTGTAATAAAATATGACCGCAAAAGCACAGAACTAAACCATAATTATTATTTCATACTTCGTAGTGGATATAGTTCGTCACGGACATGACGGAATCTATGTTAATTTATAATACCTTTATTTTTAGATTAAAATAACGATAATTTTGTGGCGGAATAGAGGATAGTATTTTTTTTTTCTTGGGGGGGGGGGTGACCACTAGTATTTTATCTGTGAGATATTTTAATATTCAGAAACCAACCAAGCTTCGGGTATTGGGACTTCCACACGCCACTGGACACTTACGTTTTGTGAAAACAGCACCAGGTAATAACTAATCGCCGATGCGGATTCCGATTGAGTGGTTTTGGGATGAAGTGAATCTGACACGCTCAGTTAAGATGCGTCGCGCCATCTATCGGAGGTCTTGTTTCATCATCTCGTTATAAATCGCCAACAAAAAAAAAATGTTTTTTTTTTTTATTATTTTTTTTTATTTTTTTTTTTTTAATAAGCTCGCAATCAGCGGTGTCTAATCCTAGGGGTACGAACCCAAATGTCGTCCCCCCAATATTTGGATGGTTGGGGTGCCCAGCTTGCATGGATGAAGAATAAGTAAAACAATGTGACACATAAATGTGGGTATTCAAATATGTTAGATGGCAAATGCTAGAAAACACCCCTGGAGCAGAAAGTGCTTAAAACTGCGACGTAAACAGTCTTTGCAGAACAATATTTCTTTAATTTTATCAAAATTTTTAACGATTTTCTTTCAATTATAAGTTACGATATTCTGCAGTGCAAAGCGCGTTCCTTTTGCCACACCTTTTTTTGCTTCTCTAGCTACGGAATAACCTCCCTACACCACTCCCTATTACCACAAAGACTTTATAAATAACACATCTATGTCAATGAAAATGATTTTTCTGATGCTGATGATTTTTCATACATGAGAAATTTCTGAAGAGGCTCATAGGTTATCAACCCTTTAAGGCTTCGCGAGATTTCCGAGTTCGAGTTGTGTTGTATTGCTTTAAAACCCACAACACCACTTAATGACTAAAGAACCACATCTATTGGTTGAAATAATTTATGATCCTTTAAACCTTTAAAAAGATTCTATTGGTCCTATCCTTAAAGTAAAAGCCTTTTAAAAGACTTTATTGGTACTCTCTCCTCTGATTAGAATTCATTTGAAAAGATTATATTGCATCTTTCCTTTGGATAGTATCTTTGGAAATATTCTATTGCTCCTTTTCTTAGAATATAATCATTTGGAAATATATCATGCATGGAAGACTGTAGGTAAAAGGTGGAATTATACGAGGTGAACCCTCAGTGAGTTAATATTTGTCAGTCATTTTTTACATTTTTATTACCATATCAACTAAGGTTTTCATTTGATGATCCAAATTAATGATTTTTGTGTTTTTCAGGATTTATCTTATAAAGAAAAACACTGGCACGAAACATGCTTCCTGTGCAATAAGTGTAGAGTATCTTTGGTGGATAAACCTTTTGGATCAAAAGCAGAGAAAGTGTACTGTGCAACGTGCTATGATGCAGCTTTTGCTTCCAGGTGTGATGGTTGCAACGAAGTTTTCCGTGCAGGTATACTTGTTAGGCTCAATTTACAAAATAAATAATGCAATTAAATATATGTCATAAAGGTAAGTGCAAGTGAATTAAGAAAGGCCAAAAAGATCTGTAATAATTCGCGAGAATCGTAAATCTCGTTTTGTAATTATCTCACATTACCATTGAACTCGTAGAAAGGTCCTTCGGGAAAGGTAAAAATCTTAGTTTACTTTCAGTCATTCCATTCTACTTAAAAAACAATACAAGTAAGTTCCTTTTCTATTGGATGTATTACAATGACTCAATCGAGAAGCATAAAATCAGGAAATCATTCGTGAGTATTTGCAACAAACTTTTTTATGTATGTTTCATACCCCAACAAAGCCTTTCAATATACTTTCAAACTATCTGGCACTGAGCAATTTTCTTACACTTCGTATAAACTACTACTATTTAAAAACTTTTTCAGATTTTAACTTTGTACTGAAAAAATAATATATGCTATATTTAATACCTTCCTGTACATACTTTTAAGGGAGGTAGATATTACAAAATTAACCGTATGTCCAGAAGCGTCACCTTCATTTTCTAGTGTATACTTTGATTTTGTACGAGTTAATTCACAAATGCTGACATGTCCCTTAGTTTATGAGGTAGCCAGAGGAAACGAAAGATTAACCGTGAGATTGTATCGTGAACAGTACTCCGACAGATCATCCGATTTATCATGCATTCATTTCTTCCTCTGGGGATACTTCAAATTCATAGTACACAAAACCTCTCCCCCTTTGACTCCAAAGCTGATCTCCTCGTAAGAGTCACTGTCGCGACTGCAAGTCTCCTCGAAATGCTAGTAATGTTTGAACATCCGTGCTTCGATGCTGTCAGGCGGGCATTAATGTTTATGGTAGCAACGAACACTTACTGTAAGTGTACAACTGCTTCCGAACAGTATAATTAATGCTTGTAAATGTTGCTCACATACTTGCTGTGTTTCTTTCCTCTAATACATAAGGAAGACGCTTGAGGATACTGTTTAGTTTTTTTGGTCACAACTACTCCTTAAAGTTTGTGCAGGGGAAGGTTTAGGAAACATCCTGTATAAAATAAATACCTATTACACCTACTAGTTACACTTCTAGAATTTAGATTAAAATCTAAATTTCGTCGTTTCAACACTCCTGGTGGTTTATCTTCGCGTCGAAAACTGCCTATAGCTGTAGGGTCTAGCCACTGGTTCTAAAACTTTTTCCAGACTGTCATCAGCTCTAGGCAGGGAACAATTTAGCTTTCCAAGTGGTTTCAACGAGATATCTCTTCCATCAAGATCTGATCAATATTCTTCTAATAACGAGATACCTCGTTGAGACAACCACCAGGAGGGTTAATAATAGGGCAAGGACTTAATTGGATCATCATTCCTCTCGAAGTAATAGGGCAGTTGTGTCTCTACAAGGTATCTTGTCTTTAGCAAAAGTGGCCAGATCTTGAAAGAGATATCTCGAGAACAAATAGAGGGTCAAGATATGCGTTCGACAAGTGGGTAAAAGAAGTTACTCTGTATCTCATATTTACAATTAGAGTTCACGAATTCCTGAAATTTCCAATGCCAACACCTATTTCTTTCGTTCGTGATCGGTGCATGAACAGCGATGAAACTCTTTTTTTTCTAGACCGAAAAACGACTGAGAAAAGACACTTTCAAATCCGGAATACGCAGTGGCCAGCACTGATCATGACGCTTCGTGTGTCACTTGCCAAAGGAAACAATATATTACGGAGGTGACGAAACTTGTAAATCGCATTCGACTGTCACGCGTGACTTTATTAGCACCGCGACCACGTGTGACATAAGCAGTAGAAAGGTATTCACCCACCAGTTCGCGCCGCTTTCCAGAACGCGCTTCTTTTCGTCGCGATTTCGCTCGCGACCTGGGTGGCGCATTCTGAGCGGTTCAGTCGTGTTTTTTCCCTGTCGAGAAAAAAAGCGAAAACGGGTCGCGCTGCTCATGTCGCCCCGTGTGTCGTCAGTAAAGAAAACAATAGGTTGGCGAGGTGCGCTTCTTGTAAATCGCGGCTAGTCGAGGATGGTCGACCTTCACGCGCGATTTTGTGAGCAGCTATACTCCAGTATGACAGGAACATTATAAATGTATTCATCCATCAGGTCGCGCAAACCAAGCTGCTCAAGTTGTTTCGTGTGTCACCCATCTTAGTCTATACGCTGTTGCTTGTCATCACTTTGCAAGATTTGGAGGTTGCAGAACTTTTACTGGAACATTTAAAGAACCTATCGAAAAATCTTACACCGTAGTTGTACGGGTGTCTAGAATGCAAAAACTTATAAATATGAAGCAGTTAGCCCTGTCGTGCGCATTTCGGTAACAGTTTCGGCGGCAATAAGAGGCTGTCCAGCTCTAGGTTTATCGCACACAGCACAAGACTGCGGTGACATCAATGTAAATGATGTCTTTAACAGTTGGGCACTGATAACTGCATAGTAGCGGCCACTGCGTATTCTGTGGACTACAACATGGATTTTAAAATGTTCGTCCTCAGTCGTTTTTCTAGACAGAAAAAAATATTTATCACTGTATGTTTTTTTTCACATGTTGATCATAATGAAATTTAAAAATAAATAAATTGATGTGATCACTGAAAATTTCCAAAATTTGTTAACTTTGACTGTAATTGTGGGAGTTGGAACACACTTCTGGAGCACATGTCCTCAAACTCTAAATCTAAAATTTCAACTTTCATTGGCGTCATGGGGAAGTTTAGAGAGTGGGGGTGCCAGTTCAGGTGTTGATCTCGTCATCTGACCGTGGTTCAAAATTGCGAGGTGTTGTACTCGGATATTTCCCATCGGAAATGATCTTGGACGGTCTCCAATAGTCCGTTGTCTTGCTCCAGTGTGAGGGTAAATCAATCATCAACTAACCTCATCTTTCAACTCAATCTTCAAAAATTTCGATGACTCAAGTCTCGTAAATAGGTCAGGTTACTATATAACTACCCTGTACTCGAATATTAAGACGCAGATGTATTGACTGTAACTTAATTTGTTACGGCGCCTATCTTGTACAGGGACATAGCTTTTGTCGATCACCCAGTAGGTCCCGGGTTCGAATCCCGGTTAGTAATTGTCTGTTTTAAGAGCAACGTCGGTTTACCCAATGGGTGCTAACTCACAAATAGTGATGAACTTGCTCCTCGTAGGCGCACGTGTCGGAAAATTAAGGTTAAATATTGTAGGGGGTCTCTTCTAAATGTCTTATCAAACTTTCGTCTAACCACTGATTATTTCTTGTAGTGCTAAAGGCGTAAGAGGCCTATGTTCGGTTACTTAAAAATAACTTCTAGGCCCATTTACACTTGTACGTCTGTCCGATTCAGCCTTTCATATTCTTATCCATCGGACAAAAGAGCAACGAGAATGGGATTGATTTGACAGGTTTAATCACTCTCGTCGTTCATTGATTTGACGGATTCGAATATTTAGTGCCGCACGAGTGTAGATGAGTCTTTACTTTTCGATTAAAAATACACTGCGGAGAAAATCACAAAATTAATCAAGTTAACTTCTCTCGTATTAACTAATTTACTTATTTTTTTTCATAAAGGAACGAAGAAAATGGAGTACAAAGGCCATCAATGGCATGAGAAGTGTTTCACTTGCTCTGTTTGCAAAAATCCTATCGGCACACGTAGCTTCATCCCTAGAGAGAATGACATCTATTGTACCACCTGTTATGAACAGAAATACGCAACAAGATGTATCAAGTGTAATCAGGCAAGTTTTTACTCTTGTTTTATCTTTTGTCTCTTTTAGTAAGAATTATATAGGCCATTGTTAAATAAACCATTTTTCTCAAAGCTGTTTCTACGGCTATTTCACAACCAGATAAACATCAATGAATGATCTATGAATATTTTGAAAATCTGCTACATTTCTTGTCATAAGTTTTGCATTTACCAATCACTAACCATCAAACGACTCAAGAGAAAAATACACTGTACAAAAGTTGTATATATACAATGAAAAGTTTATAAAAGATTACGACTGGATGAACAATGTTCATTTATGAAATTTCTAAATGTATAAGAAAGATTATCTTGGCAACGAAGTAAAAAGCTAGCTGAGACGTAAAAGAAAAACTTTATCACTAAACAAAACTGAAATTCTTAGCTTTAAGGAATTAGTTTTGTAAGGAATTAGCTATGTAAGGAAACAAACCTTTCTACCTACCTATAAATATATCATTTTAAATCTCTGTTCTATGTTTCTCAATGTTGTACTTCAAAAATTGTGGTCTTAATGCATTGCTAGAGCGCTGGTCTAAGAAATTTTCTCTTATGGAAAACATTTTAATCATATTGTTGATATTTGCTCAGATGATATTTAGTCATTTAATAAGAAAAACTATTAATACTATGATGACATTTTTCACAACCTATTCTATTTAAATTCATATATTCTTTCAGAAAATGCACGAGTTTCCATAAATTAATTAAAAATCTAAAGTTGTGGTTGTTAAATATCTAATTAATATAAGTTTATAAAATTAGGTGTAGGGGGCATGAATTAAGAGTAATAAGTTATAAATTATTCCATAACTTATTACTTAATGTATATTATATAATTTTTATTTGTTTTTATAAAATTCGACGAAACTGGAATTTGTCCAAAAATTGGATTCCTGAGTTGAATACGTAAGCAGCTTCAATATGGAGTCTGGTCGAAACAGATATGTAGGACTGACAACGATGATCCATGATCATTTTGATGGTAAATATTAACTCGATGACCCGAAATTATCATTGTTCCTTTAAAAAAATGGGAAATCCCTCTCGAGTGGGTGGGTTGAGAACAGAAACACGTCTCCCCAAAGCATCCGGACATGCTTCAATAGGATTGAGGTCAGGAGATTTAGCTATACATACAATAGTCTCATCGTGAAGATTTTGTTCCATTAGAAGAGTACCGTGTGGGCTAGTATTATCATTTATTATCCTATTGCATTGTATAAGGACGTACAATTGGAGCAATTATATCGTCTTTGTCTTTTTTTGTGGCGTTTTGTATCTGTGCAATGTGGATATCATTTGACAATATATAGGGACTCACGTTTTGAACTGTGCAATATTACATAATTGCCTGATGGTCTCCCCATAAGACGCCAATGCCACAAATTTGCTTATTGTATTCTAATGAAGTATTTGTTTGTGTCACATCCTAATTTTGTGTAAATCGATTTTTTTTTAATAGCAGTTGAGATTTTTGTGTTTTATCTTAATTTATGGAATTCAGTGACAAATGACTCAGAAAGCGGGAAGAAAATGTACCGTGCCAGATAACTTTTTCTGATATTTTCAAGAATCCTGTCTTTTCTTGAAAATTAAGTCTCTTAACCCAGCATGGATATATTACCATTGTTCCATTATATCAGTTAACAAAAAATTCATTCACTCATGGCTCAAAAGCGCTTTTGAACTGTTGCTGTTCTTTATTGAATTTCTACAAGTCCAGTTTCAAAACATTCCAGTGGAAAGAAATGATCAGATACTCACAACATATTTTTAGAGAACAATAAATAAATATTATACAATCTTTCATGCATCCCAAAATTTTAATTTTGGAAATCCTTAGTTTTTCTACAAATGCACATCTTCAGTTAAAATATCATTACGCTTCATTGCTGAGATTAGCAATTTAACGTTTCTGTGGTTTTCTAGTTTGATACTCGTATATGAAGTTTGATTACTCACCGAAAATGAATAAACGGGGTACATTAAATAACGATTCAAATAATAATAATAAAGGAAAATAAGGTATTTGAAGGAAACAAACCATCTCCAGCAGGTGTGTTTTACGTTTCTAAGTTTTTACTACTAAAACTATTGCATGAAACTAAGAAATCTAGTACCTCACTCGTATATATAGACAAAACACGAGTGAAAAGTAATACTCAGTTATGGATTCATTAAGACAATACACGGTTAAAGTAATATACAGTTAAGTATGCTGTGCATTTTCAACAGCATGGGCGCTCCGAAATATCTGAATACTTTCACGGGCAAAATCCGAAAATGATGATGCTATCGATTAATTGCCTAAAGATTGAAATATCCAAAATTTCAAATTCTAAATTTCGGATGGATAACTTTGGTGGCCTATCAGAATAATACAAACAGTAACCGAAGCTAATTTGTTGATAGATTAAACTTTCGTAAAAACTTCATGCCGCCTCCCAAGGGTTCACTCGCATATATCCATTCTGAAACATGAAGTTTTCCTGCGTCAATTCAATTCTAACCAGCATTGAAAATCTAAGGATCAGTAAAATCAGTTCTGAGATTCTTTCAAGCATTAGGATTGGAATGGATTGGATTTGGAATTTTATAACTCAAGGTCCTAAGCAGGACAAGCTTCTCCACTTTCAAGCAATGAATGGGTTTATTTAGTTACTATGTGTGTTATGGAGTCCAAGCTACTCTACACTTCTCGAAAATATCATGACGCTCAGAGGATTAATAACAATAACAATCAATAATTTTTTTTTGAAATATTTAAGGGTATATGCCAAAAAATATTTAGCTAATCTAAAAGGCACATTTTCAAGTGTGTGTACTATGAGAGGGATTTTTAGTGTAAACATTCTGTAACGTTTAGTTCTGCTTTACAAATGCTCCCATGATACCATATCGGGGTTATCTTTAAAAATTGCAATTTATCGCCTCTTTGGAAACGTTTGACATTTTAATCTAATTGGTGCTGACCAATTAACAATCATACATCAATTCGAAATTTATTCATTAGAATTTCATTGGATAAATGCTTAAATCGTGTTTGAAAAACACTACAGCCGCCTATATGTAGTCGGATCTTTCCTTTCTGCGGTTGATCCCGGACCGTCGCCAATAGCCCATACTGTTGCTTTAGTGCGACGTTAAATACCTATTTGCCTATATTCAGGTTGAAAAAAAATGCCTCTCATAGAAAGCTCATCAAATTTGTTGACTTTCGTTAACTTTAGGGGAGAAACTTTGTGATTTATATTTTTATACAAACTAACAGCTCAGAATTTAAATTTTGTTCTTGGTAGCAAATTGTATGCAATAATGATGCATTGAATATATTTTTCCGTATATTAAACTGTTAATATGAATAGCTAATGAGAGTATTTTCCAATTTCAGATTATTACTGCTGGCGGTGTAACATACAGAAATGAGCCATGGCATAGAGAATGCTTCTCTTGCACTAATTGCAGTACGTCATTAGCAGGGCAACGATTCACCTCTAGAGACGAAAAGCCATACTGCGCTGAATGCTTTGGAGAACTTTTCGCCAAAAAATGCACGTCTTGCAACAAACCAATAACTGGTAAGCTCTCGTTTGCCTGAATTTCACTTTAAATCGCCTTTATAAATACTAAAGTGGCAGAAAAAATGGTACAATAGTCTAATACTTCATAGACCTAACATGGTATCGTAGAACTGAAGGACTCCACGAGCTTCTGTAGGCATTGAACATCATATTTCCTGCAGTGTGGTTCACAATTCTGTTGTATTTCCGAGGTGTATGATTTCTGTGTTCCACAGCGCATTGCATGGCATCAGAGATGTGTTCGATAACGCTGAGATATGGCTACTTAGGTGGATGGCTGTACTCAGATGAGTGTTCTCCTAACCATAATTTTGCGTGTTTAGGCTTGTGTGGCGATACGGAAGAGGCCAAACCCATCAGAATTACCACAGAAATGAGGGGGTGTAGTTCGTCAGAAAGGATGCACACATAGCGTATACCTGTCAGAGACGCTCGCAGACGTATCAGGAGTCCCATTGAATTCCAGCTAAATAAACCCCATAACATTATGGAGCCCCAACCACCAGACTGTACAATTCCTTGTTGGCATGCGGGATCCATGGGTTCATGGGGTTTTCTTCCATCTGACCAAATCAGTTGGAAATGCGACTCGTCAGACCAGCCCACGCGTTTCAAGCCATTAAGTGTCCATTGATGGTGTTCCAGAGCAAAGGCTATGTTTGGTGTATTCCTCAATGGTGTTCGAATTGGACGCCGGTTTCTAAAGACCACATCTTTAAGAGAACGGCGCACAGTCCTCACGCTGATGTTTGTTGAGGACCAGCGTTGAATTCCGATATTTGAGGCAGTGTTGCATGCTCTATCACGTGAAACGATTCTTGACAGCCGACGATGGTTACGTTCATCCAGATTCCTTTTACGGATACACTTCTGGGTTAAATTACAAGTTTCCCATAATTCTTATTGTCACGACACGCCCTTGAAATGATAGCACGTGAAAATCCAAACTTAACTATTTCCAAAATGCTATGACCCCTCTCACGAGCTCCAACTATTAAACCACGTTAAAAAAATCGCTTAAATAGAGGTAATTTGCCGTTCTTAAGGCGGAAACACAGATCCAGATGCTTCAACAGTTGTCTATCACTTTATATATGCACTGGCAGATGTAACAGTAGTGGCTTCCAAACTTGCACCCATAGGAAGCGTGGTATGAATTTTGCATGAAGCTAATCTGTACGTTTGTGTGTTTTACTCGTACTTCAGAGTATTTCTCTCTTCTGTATCAGTAAAATTTTCCTTGTTTGTGCATATCAATTAACTGGACGTTGTTTGGCACAGCTTGGCATATACGTGCAGCTTTGTGTTATTTCTTCTGACCACTCGGTTTGAGGATCTCCTGGGGAAGGTTACATGGTATGAAAAGAAAACATGAAACAGGATGTAGGACTAATTGACGAGCGTAATGAAAAATGGTAGTTGCAATACTAGTTGGGAATGGACTTAGTATATCTAGTCGTCTCAAGTCGATTTCCAAGCCCAAGTGACCTACTCCTCTGAGATTTTACGACAGCGAGTCATTCCACATGCTCCGTCTGTTTCATTAGAATGTTGATAGGAAAGACTGCACATTGCTGACAGCAAGCACCCCTCAAGAGGATCTTCTTTGACGTAGGAATATCAATTGACAGAATAAAGAAATATAGTTAGCAGCGTTAATATTTATACACTTACTTAGAATGTTACTACTTAGAGTATATTGTATACCTAGCAACATTTCAAGGATTTTAGACGCCAGAGACGTCCTACTTCCTGAAAGATTAAACCAATAACTAAATTTTCTAATTCATGGATAACATATTTCTTTATTTTATATCTGGACATCTATTAGACAACGGGTTACCTATAAATTTTAAAAATTAGATGTATATTATAATCCTCAAAATTACTATAGATAAAAAAATAATTATAAGATTGAAAAACTGATTAAAATAACAATATGACCAAATCTGGCCCTTCTGCCATTAAAAATCAATCTGCCAACCAACCTAAAATAACAATAGAGATAAACAGATGAAACTTAATCAAATTGATAGTAAGAAATGAAAAACCTTCAAAACAATGGTTAATAAAGTTATAAAAGATCGTCTATGGCCGTTTCGGAGAGTCAAGACTTCCAACATCATCTGGTCAGAAGTGCTGTCCTGATGTGGGTGGACGGTCTTACTCCACCAAATGGCCATAGACGGTCTTTTTATAAGATTTTAGTCTTTATTAGTCGGCGTTTTGAAGGTTTTTCATTGTTTACTAACAATATACATATACAACTGAAAATTATAAATTAAATTAAAAAGAGATAGTTTTCTTCAACATTTATATAAATTTTAAGATATGAACCATTAAAAAATTGCCGCGTTCAATTTTGGAAAACCTGTCTACCCTTGGTTAACCCTCCAAGTAGTTTTGACAAGATATCTCTTCCATCCAGATTTCGTCAATTTTGTTAATCACGAAATATTTCGTCACCAGCATACTGCCGATTTTTTATGATGAGTAGATCAAGATTTGGTCAGTTTTTTACTGAGGACGAGATATCTCGTTCTTCAAGATCTGTTCAGTTTAGTTAATGACGAGACTCCTCCTCAGCAAACACCAGGAGGATTAAGAGTGTGGTTAAAACTGGTATAGTGGAATACACTTAACCCTCCTAGTGGTTGTCACCACGAGGTATCGTCATAAAAAATCGGCAATATCTTGATGTCGAGGTATCTCGTCTTCAGAAAACTTGGTCGTACCTTGATAAGTGAGATATCTTTTCGAAACTTCTTGAAAGGTTAAAGTAATTTAACACATGCAGCTATTAATAAATGTTTTTCTCCTAGGTATTGGTGGAACGAGATTTATTTCCTTTGAAGATCGCAACTGGCACAACGATTGCTTCATGTGTGCCGAATGCCGTACTTCCCTTGTGGGAAAAGGTTTTATTACAGATGGACCTGATATTCTATGCCCAGAATGCGCCAAACAACGACTTATGTGATCTCACTGTGTAAAGCCTCTAGAAAATATATATATGTGTTGTTGCTATATAATCTGCTTTCAATCCGCCGGCGGGAAGAACTCTGCAATGTCATCACTTCTCTTCATCTTTTGCTGCGGTGCCATAGTAGCTTAAAGATGTTTACCGTAATGAGGTTATTAATGAAGTCAGTTTGATGGCGTGGTAACTCTTGTCATTAAATATTAATTAACTGTTGTTGTGTAACTTATGAATATAGAAGTTCTCAATTTACACAAGACCTCACTTTTCACTTGTTAATAAATAAACGTAGGCCAAAAAGGCCAGCTAAGTGGAATGACTTTTCCTTGCTTAAAGATTTATTGAAAGTTAATAAAAACTAGAAAATTGAACCATGTTTGAAAGTTAATAGAAACAGTTTAAATGATGATCACTAAGAATTCATACAGGGAATTCCTAAGCCCTAAATTTGTCACTATCCCTTTGTGTTGCTCCAGTACGACGTTAACTGAAATATCATACCTACCTAAGCACAATATATTTTTATTGGTTTTTGACTCAAAAACTTATAAACACTCTTCAAGAACTGAATTCCAACACCTACACTAGGAGTAAATGCAGTGCTTTGAAAATATCAGGAAACAATTGGAGTTTAGAGCTACATATAAACTACCTTACTAGAAAACGTGATTACCATATGCTACTTCAATAAAGATCGAATGTTTAACTCAGGAAACAACTCAAATAATTTACAATATAGTAGATTAAGATTAATTGTGTACATTTTGGTTCCCATTTTTCATCTATCTAAGCAAACAATGTACTGACAAAAGTCACCGGACATCTAGAGTACAAACAAAACTTGGCATTTATTTTGGGTTCTGATTATAAATTTAATAAATTTAAGTATTCAGAGTTCACACATCTACATGGGTTACTACTAGAGAGTATGGACTAAAATTTATGGAAGAATTATCCTATAGAAATGTGCAAATGTTTTATATCACTATCTAACAAACTGAAGTAGTAATCACTTTTTTACTATTTCTAAATATCCATATTTATAATGTTAAATACGTACCATCATAAGCAAAAGTCCTAGGGAACGGAACCATTTTGACTAATCAATAATTTTATGAAGAGGTTCCAGCACAGTTCAGGGATAATAATGAGTAACTGCTATTTCATTATTTATATTTTGACATGAAACGTTTGCATACATTTTTATAGGACACAAACAAATTACCCAATCTTACTTGGTTTGAATGGGTTTACTCTAGAATGAAGAGATGATCAAAATATATAATCAATTATGTCTTTCGTAGAGTAAAATAATATTTTAATGCCTTTCGCTATCTTTATAATTTGTACAACTTACTTTCGACACAAACCCTACACATACATATCCATTCATGTAATACATTTCGCATACATCGAACCCTTGCTGCATGACAAAGCTACAAAATTACGAAAGTTGACACTAAGGTTACTACTACAAAAGACGATTTTAAGAGAGATTTGGAATTCCCTTTCTTAAGACTCAATAAATAAAAATGACGATTTACACACGGCGAGTGCTCTTGCACTCATAGTCAACAAAACAATTTTTTTTACTCCTTGCACTCTTACATCAGGCATGCGACGTTGTGGAATTTCGCAAACTCCTGTGATTATGACAAAAAAATTTTAATACTTGAGAAGTTCTAGTTCGGATTTTTTAAACATAATTATTCTTTCAATAAAGGCATTATTCTTTCAATAACGGCATAATTACACTTAAAGGTTGCATTATTCTTACTTGCCTGCCACTTAAAGTCGAATACTGTAGTTGTAATGCTGTTGTAACGATACTGTACTCGAATACTATAGTTGTAACGATGATGAACAGGAAATACAATTTATTAAATAATAAATAGTTAAAACAGAAAAAAGAAAACAGCGAAATATAACAAAATAAAAACTGTCGGAAAAAAATTGTTTTAATGATATTAATTCGTGATTCTTTTTTCATCTCTTGATCTTGCACAGTTGCCACTTATAACTAAAAAGTGCACAAAATTTAGAAATGCGAAATTAATTCAGAGCGAAAGAAACAGAAAATATCACTGCACGCGATTAACCAACACGAGTTTCCGTTTCATTCCCGTTCGTTGAAAAATATCGTCTGTCCCAAATTTTCGGAAATCGTTTACATTGCGCAAAGAACAAAAATAAGACTCAAATAAATAAAGTATCAGAGCTAAAATTCCATAAAAAAAAATAATTACTGGAAAAATTATTGCTTTTTTAGCAGTACTGGCAAAGCAATCCAAGTAATCGTAATACTCAATATACATTCCAGTTTTTCCACAAACCTACCAAATTATAATTGATTTAAGTATAGTACTTACTCATGTGTTTTATCGTGAAACTCTTATCTAAATATAACAATAAAGAAATGTATAATATTGCATTCACTAATCTAATACATAAGGTATAAAATGTAGCACATTGCAGTGAAATATCTGGAATTAAATTCATGTGATGCCTGTACAAACACACCAACGCAAAATAGAACATAAAACAGAAAGATGTACAGACAGACGAACGCAGCCAAGTTCAGTCACTAAATGAAGATAGTTATTCACGGTATGTAAAGTTTTAAGAAAATATTGTATATTAAACCGTATGAACGTGTATAGGGCACACACATACAGATAGACAGACATCAAACGCGGAAGAGGCGGATTTGGCTTCAGGATGGTTCAAAACAGACAGAAAGCTTAAAATGGGTCGAAAATATTTAATGTACAAACCAAACCCTTTATTCTTATTTGTATAGATTCTGTCTTTAAATTTTAAGTGGTTTAAAATTACGTGGTGTTGTCCTCGGATCTTTCCCTCTGTGAATGTTCAAGGACCATCGCCAATAGCCCGTTGTGTTACTACAGTGTGACGTTTATTGAAAATACCAAAAAACATTAAATTTCAGCTTACTCCTTAATAGTAAATCTTGTGGATGTGGACTCTGAAATTGAAAATTTAAATTTAAAGCCAAACCCCAAACTGAATGCTATGTTTTGTTTCTACTCCAGGTGTTCGGTGACTATTGTCAGTATAGTGTTTATCATGCGATTATTTTATTTGGTATTGCGAGGATTCTTTATTAAAGTTTAAAAGCCATGCATAAAATTGGGAAATCTATTTGAGGAACTTGCCTATATGGACGTTGTGAGACGACCAGCGAATACTCTACTTTACAACAGAAACAAAATAATACATGGAATGAATGAATGAAAATTAAATTATGAATAGCCGGAAAGTTTTGAATGAATGTTATAAAGTACGATGCGAAATTAGGTATTCTATTTTATAATTTGCCAACGGAACGAATTAGATGATGAATGAACAAGCGACGAGCAGTTCTCTTTCTATTGTTTACAGTGACACACATCGATTTTGTATTTCTTTTAACAAGATCAGCAAAATCTGTTATTCGTGTTACAAAAAAATGACTAGAACAACAAACCAAATTTAAAGTAAGCTATCTTGGAACTCTCTGCGCTTTATCAATCAATATTCCATGCTGAATGCAAATAATATTAATAGCTAGCAGTAGCATAACAAGTTACACCACACGTTTCGAATTTGGAAGTTTTGTTTTTTACGAGTTCTAAATTGCAACTCATTGGTCAAGATTTGGGCTTTTTTTTTCTTTTCTTTTTTTCCACGTGCGCTACAAAAGTATTATATGGGAAAGTTGGGTAAAACCGGGTAGGCGGATACAATCGGGACCCGGCAATTTTGGCTAGATTATTGCCGCTATCTGTCGAATACCGCATGAAACTAGTTGCAAACAACCGTCATGTTATTTGGAGTTCAATGAAAGGCAGTGTAGATTATGTGTTTGTCAATGCTGATGTTTTAAAAAATTCGAGTAAAAAAGGTTGGATTTTTACTCTACCGATTTTACTCTGTAGTTTCTATTTTCTTGAAGATTTATTTGAGGTAAGTACAACATGTGATAACACCTCTTTCAGCGATTATTTTAAATTATTAAAACACGTTTTGCTTCATGTTTGAAATCTGCTAAGCCTTCTTTTTTGATTAAATGGCGTTGTCGGATAAAACCAGGACCTTGGCAGTCGGACAGGACCGGATAGAAATTGGAACTTGTAGAACAAGTAAAAAAAGCCAAATAACTAGAAAAGCAAAACTTAAAGCAGAAACTGTTTAAGGCTCCTAAGCTAAATCTGTCAAAAACACGGAAGAAAAAGAAGTTCAGCATTAAAACAGACTCCTCGACATCAGATGAAGACGACGTGGAATGTGACGAGGCCTGTATCTTTTTTAATGAATTGTTCGCCAGGTCAAAATCTCTGGAAGGTTGAATACAGTGTCTTAACTCTAAAGGATGGACGCATGGAGCCTGTAGCAATACAGAGGAGCATGATCAAAATTTTATTTGTGATTTTTGTTCATAACACTTCTTACAAATCTGATCAATAAACTTAATTTACTATACATTCCAAACACATTAAATTCAAAATTACTTATGTTCCATGATTTTTAAACCCTAGTATGTTCCTCAGTGTAGGAAGACCATTGTACTAAAATTGGGTTAATAAATATTTCAGCGGTATAACAACAACATTTTTTAATTATTCCTATATATACACGGTTTTATCCGAACTTCCAAAAAATTATTTATTTACACTCCAAAGTATACTTCCTTCACATTGAAAAATATTTATTTTTGGAACTAAAGAACTAATTTATCTTTCAAATAGAACTTGAAGCAATTTTATTCACGTAGGTGCTTGGGAAACAAAAAACATATATTGGGACCCGGTTTTGTCCAATTTTCCCCTATGCATGGGTCATATAAATTAAAACAATATTACCAACAGTGACAAGTTTTTACAAAAATGTTATTTTAGAATCAAAGGACTTAGAAGTAGCGAAGTAGCTATCAGTAAGGTGCAGACTATATCGGAGTGGTTAAGAATCCCCTAGAGATGTCCCAAGATGGAAAAGAATCAAGTAATCTATCACAATCAAGTAATGGACAATGAAAGTGAACGCGATCGATGTTGTCAAAATTGCAGAATGGTGAATTGATAAGAGGGAAACGATGAATGTAGTAATTAACTCTCCTGGTGGTTGTGCCTGTTGAATCAATTTTGCTATGTCTGATGCTAATATTAAATCGATATATTTGACTGCAACAAATAAAAACCTTTCACACCAGATGACAATCGAAAATGTGTTATTCCCTTGAATTAATGTTGCCAACATCATCGCCTAATTTACAATGCGTCAAATTGTTTAAAATTGCATGTTTTATTTTTGACAGACCGGTCATCCGAACCAGTCTCTCCGTCACTGTTTCTTTTTCTCAATATCTCAGATTCATCAATAGTTTTCTTGGACTTCTTTCCAATTTGAAACTTTTCTGGAAGACTATTCGATACTTTAAAATAAGGGACAAAGTTCATCAGTATTCCATTAGATTGCTTCGTACTCGGAACTGAATTGCAAATAAAGACATACTCCGCTGACCTTCAACATTGCCAATTTGTTTCATAACACTTCATTACACAGTGGGGTTTACAGTAAACTTTTTACAGTTTAATTGTGTCATATTAGTTTTCCTTGTAAGTTGGGTTGTTACAACTTATCTATGTATCATCAATATAGTTTATAACTCAACCTCCTTTGATTCAACTTCAAACTGTTAAGTCATTTCAAAACCAGTCTTAATTTAACAGGGGTAGCGGTAGCCCGGTTGGCAGGGTAACGTCAATTGGAGGGTTGCGAGTTGGAATACAACCAAAGACCGTCGTGTATAAGAGAGGCTGTTGAACGTTAAATCTGTCGTGGCCTCATATGTCCTCATGTTGGCGTGATGTGGAAGTTTGGAGCGCAGGTGTTTTTATCATCTGACAGTTGTTCAAAAGTAAAAACGTTTGTCCTTGGATTTCCCCTTCAAGTTTGATCCCGGACCGCTGTTGTGCTGCTCCAGTTAGATGTTATTTAAAAATACTATACACCACCATCTTAATATAAGAGAGTCAAGGACACAAAATTTGATTTAATAAAAATTATTGAGTTAACTAACGTAATTTGAGCACGCAGTAAGAAATGAGAGAGTCCTAGGCAAAAGGAGTAACAGGGAAAAGGGCGTTTTTAGCAAAAAGATCTTCGAAGTTTTTCGTTTTGAAACTTTTTGTGTGGTTTTAAAGTAAAACTATCGACTCTAAAAGCATTTTTGAATTCTGCTTTACTTGATGTACGAGGTAAAGAGTGTTTTGGGGGTGCAAAGAACGCTTAAAATAGTGTTGACCTTTAAGTACTCTCACTCGCATCCCTTCTTTCCAAGATGTGCATTTTCACGTTTTTGCCCTCCAACCGTTCTGCATAAAAATTCATCATGGTCCCAATCAGACAAGTATTTCGATAACAATAGTTTTTATTTCTTCAACTGCACTGGGACAGGGTCGCTTATTTGTGCTTTCCTAATAGCATTATGTTTGAAAGATTTAAAGAGGAGATGCGCGGGATTCACAAGTAATTTAGCAATTTTAGAGGACTCGTGTGCTTAACTTTTATGAGCTTCATAGAACAAAAACTGATTCAATAGATACTGGGGATGAAGGTTCTGGTTTATTTCTGAGTGTTTTTCTTCTTTGAACCTGGGCTTAGGTCGCCCATCTCAAAAGACATTACCAATTATTTTTGTTTTGCAGTGTAAATTAATACCCTCCACATTTTTATCAGAAATAATTTTCTTAAAAGTTTCGTTGGAGTGTCTGTGTGGCCTAATGCACGGGTTTTTTGCTCCGAGAAATATCAATGGAGTGAGGTCTCTGGTTTCGGTTTATTGAAACGCCCTTATGTATAGCCGGGTATGCGTCCTTTAAATTAACTCAAGTCCATAAGTTAAGGGATTTCATATCTTTGACGAGTTTGCTTCATTCACCTGCGGGAACCGTTGATCAAGAGGATCAATACAACATGTGGAGATAAAATAAAACAAAAACTGAAATTTCAGTTCGCTCAGCCAGGGAAAAACAAAGGGAAAGGGACGCGAAGTGTATATTTGAACGCATGACATCGCTAGTGTCATGCGTGCAAACTTGACGAATTTGGAAAGATTTTATTCGGTACATGGTTACCTTGAGGTACCGTGGGTAAGGGTATCCAGCAGTTTTTCTTGAGGTAAGGAATCCCACTCGTATATAAAAATGCACTCTTCTAAGCTATTCACTAGTTCCTTGTGGAGGAATGTGAGTTGTAACAGTGTGAAGTTCCCCGTCGCCTCACCAGAGCTGGGCAGGGCCGTTGGACACCACAAGCATCCCCTTCCGGTATGGGGAAAGGGACTGCGGAAAGCGATATTTTTGGCAGAGTCCAAAAATCGAAAAATTGGCAAATTCCGAAAAATTAATAGTTGATTTGGATAAAACCGTTTATAGGTGTTCTGGCAAAACCGGTAAATTTTGATACTTTCGGAAAATTCCAAATATTAAGATTCCGTCCAGAAATTTCAAAACAAGTCCAAACCTTGAATTTTTTCGGATGAATCAAAACTCTTTTGATATTTTGGTTGAGTCCGCATTCAGAAGTATGGTGAAAGTCATAATTTTTTATATGTTCGGAAAATTCAACATTTCGAAGATTTTGACAAGACCAAAAAAGGCTTTCGGAGAGGGGGATTCATGCAAGTGCGGATATACTGACATAGAAAATTTTCATGACAATGAAAAAATTTGACCCTCGGAAATTTTTCAAATCATATTATACAAAGAGGCACATTTGCAACCCCCTTCAAGAAACGGCAGGGACCTCCACGTGTTGCGGTCTGGTAATTGACTGATTATCGACCATTGCAGTCAAGCTAACTCCTGTTCGTTTACGCATGGCTCCTTTAGGTGACTCTGTTGATGATATCAGTTCACTTGAGGGTAGAAGGAACGCTTGCCAAGCCGTCCTGATCTAAGATAACTGGTACACACAGATGAGCCGAGGCTTCACTACTGAGAACCTGGTTCGAAGGAGAGAAGAATGCCTAAATCTCGTACCTTTCGGTACGCAACTTCCGCTTCGCTTAGGCGAGAAGGGAGACCTCGTATAACCCACCAGGGTTGCCGGAGTTGTCCGCAGGGACTCTAGTTGGTAACCAGGGCAAATGGCCGTCGTTTGTGGTGCTGACGGAAGTGTCGCCTTTTATAATAGGTGCAGGGTTGAGTCGTGGGCTCAGGCAAACCCTATAGCACGTAATTTCAAGGCATAGTGCCGGAGATGGTGAATGTGGTGCATGACGGACGATACCGGTCTTTCCGGCGGGGCAGGCAGGCTTGGGAAAGAATTGCGCTGGAAGTGTTGTTGCTCTACATCCTTTTACTACTCACAGCGCTCAGTGCTGAAAGCAGACTATCCTTTTCTGTACTCGAGCGAGTGGTGACCATGAAACTGATACGTGGCTGCAATGACGATGGACCGAACCTTCCTGCGTAGCCAGGTCCGGGGCAACGACAGAGTATCTCTGGAGGCCCTGGAAATCCTTAATCAGGAAATTCCTGGAGACCGAGGATGAGCGCAAGTATCATTCTTGGAGTCCCCGCAAACCTCGATCGTGGCCAACCACAAGGTTGCTAGCTGCGCTCATGGCTACTGGTCGAGTCGCTCTCGGGGTTATGAAATGGTACGGGAAGCCAACAAAGTTGGCATCCTATAATCTAGCAGCACTGACCACTTGCTCCCTTCTTTGTTCTCCTCTACTCTTACTTCTAGGGCTGGTGCGCCCGAAATAAATGTCCAAGACTAAAGAAAGCGTTTTGCTGGAGGTCTAATGATAGCATTGCTCTCTTTCTCTCTCTCTCTCTCTCTCCGAGAAGGTTGGACCATAAGAACGACTGAGAAGTGTGATGACGATGAAACGAACCTTCGGGTCTGTTGCAAGGCACGAGGCTCCTACGGAGTATCTCTGGAGGTCTATAGAATAAGAGACTTGTCTCTATGAATTTAGTTCTATTGGGAGTGATACGAGGATCTGTATGTAAATCTCTAGCAGTCATAGAGTGATGATTACCGGGAGTAGGACACGACTAATGGCTATCGTGCAGCTGGCAAGCGGAAAAAGTCTTCATGGCTCGAAGTAGGAGATTTTCTCCCAACTAAAAGCACAGATTTGAACAAGCGAATCTTATCACTCTCGCATAGATACAGTAGTTCAAGTATGGTCAGGCTTAGTATAGGTACTGTTAACGGTGCCGGCCAACCATTCTCTCCCTTATACTTTTACGGGTAAGAGCGCCTTGAAAGTATTCTCTCTTTTTCACTAAAAGATGATGTGTGTTGTCGCATCAGCGGCCACACAGAAATACAAAAATAGTTATACTCCTGTTTTGTCCTGCAGAGTATATTCTATTTAAAAATTCTGATCCTCTGCTGTCAGCCAGCTTGACTCTGACGAATCCTTATCAGCAAGGAGAAGTGTTTTACTGCCTGTCTTTAATGACAAAATGACAGACCACTATTGGGGCGTAACGCGTAAGTATCCGCCCCTTCGGGATGCGTGCCATTGGAGGTGCACATTGAACCCAACTGACGGTGACGAAAGATGAAGGTGCATGTTGGCAGCACTCATAGAACTGCCCCGTTGGTCCCGACGTTTAGGGAGAATCCAGTGGAGTCTGAGGAAGGGGCTGGGAAATCTCCTCGGATAGGTGTGGGGCTGCGCGGGCAATTCGTGAGATGCGCGCACGTAGCCCTGCAACAGATGGGGGCGTCTGAGGCGGGGAACCTCACGGCAACAACATCAGATATGAACTGGTGACGAACAGGACTGCCTCGAGCTTGCCTGGCAAACGTGTGCGAGTCGTGGGTTGCAGGTGACTACGGACTGGAACCCTGCCTGGTTGAAGATGCCTCAGTCGGCCTTCGACTGGATTATACCATCCGAATGATGGGAGGATTGGGGAAATTTCCTAAATCATTACTAATCATGGTCGCAAGCAAAATATCAAAGATTTTTCTGCGTCCCAAGGCCGGAGATTGTGGGATGTTGTTATGGAGCGAGTGGCCGCGGCTGGAAGCCCAACTGTTAGCAGACCAGTTGAAGCAGAAAAAAGAGAGGAGACCCAAGAGTACGGGAAGGCCGTCCCCGAGGCCGAGGCCATTGAGGGCATAAACCAGAGCCACAAATGGAAAATTTTCCAGTGGAACTTACGCCGTGAGGAATCTATGATGAGCGTTGTTACCAAAATGGCAACTGATGAACGTACGGATGTATTACTACTGTCTGAACCGTACCTCAACAGGGGTAAGCTAGCAGGTCTTCCCCTATGCTGGCGCTGCTCTCATGCGAGCGGTGGCATGGCAGTGATTGCTGTCGCCAACCCTGACCTCGATGTCTATAATATCCTGGTGACCAAGAATATCGTAGCTACTGAGCTTTCGAACGGAACTGAGAAAGTCGTGGTCATTTCAGTCTATTTTCAGCCTCGCGAGTCAATTGATCCTTTCCTTTTGGAACTAACGGAGGTGTTTACAAGGTGCAAAAGTAAGAGGATCATAGTCGGGGGCGCCTTAAACCTCAAACATCCATTATGGCATTCGGGAGAGCCCATTACTTCCTACTCAGAGAGCCTTGTTGCTTTGCTCAGTCAATTTAACATTGGTATCCTGAATGATCCGGATTCACCGCCCACCTTCAACAATGGCCGCGGAATTAGCTGGATAGAAGTAATGATGGCCTCAACTGAAATCTTCGACCGGGTAGCAAACTGGAAAATGACCACTCTACCTAGTAGTAATCACGAGCTAATCTCGTTCAACCTCCAGCAGGAACGAAGTCTCATTACGGCGAATAAATTTTCACGACATCCAAGAAGAATCTTCAGGATGGTCAAATCTCTCTCTAAAAAATTCCTAGGGGCAATACTCGAATTCTCAAGTATATCCCATAGAGACGAGCTTGATAAATGCCTAGAGACACTGACCCACTTAGTTCTGATGGCAAGTGAAAAATTAATCAGAGTGCCCTTCTCTGGGAGAGACAGAAAGCCCTGGTGGGACGATGAGCTAACGTTTGCCCGGAAGAAGCACGCATCTCTTAGACGAAGACTACAAAATGCCTCTGAGACGGAGTGCGAGTCTTGGAAAATACAGTTTCGAAGATCACAGGCAATGTTTAAAAGACTAGTCATTTGCAAAAAGAGAGCGTCGCGGGAGAAGTACTGCATTTACACTGACGGGTCTGGGCTGAACGATAGGTATGGAGCAGCTTTCGTGGTAATGTACTTTGGTAGTATTATCGAATAACATACGTATTGGCTTGGTGATCAAGCAACAGTATATTTATCAGAGCTCAAAGCTCTTGAAAAAGCGTACGAGTGGGTTCGGGACCGATCCCTATGCACCGCCAGTAAAACCACCCACATCTTTACGGACAGTCTCTCTTCGCTCATGGCGTTGACGGACCAACTCTGCACTCTCCCCATAGTTCAGCGAATCAAAACTTTGTACAGAACGGTTACTAGCTACCAGGGTATCCAAATGCATTGGATAAAAGCTCACGTCGGTTTCACTAGAAACGAAGCGGCGGACTCCGAGGCCAAAAAGGCCACCGACAAGTGAAGTGGAAATACACGTGCAGAGATCGTACTCTACTGTCAGCAACTGCCTCCTGCAGATCTTTATGGGTCAATGGACGTGGCGATGGAGTGGGGACTTGGTAGGCAGAGAAACCTAAAGTATCTCCCCAAGCCTGGTCTCAGAAGACACGTATACCACCCGATTGCGACTCAGCTGCTCACAGGTCATGGTCGCTTCCCGAAATACTTTCAAAGTATCCTGCGACAAGGATCAGGCTTGTGTCAGTGTGGAGAGGTAGGAGATGCCTCCCATTACCTCCTCTACTGCGAATTTGTCAGACCTCTTAACCGTGGCCTAGGCTAGTTGCGCTTCCGACCCTAAGACTTCACTACTCGCCCAGAGTAATTCCCAACGCTTCTACGCTTGGGAAATTATGTGACGAAACGGATGATGCCTCAATTTTCCCATTGAAGGTTCCCTCTCCCACCCTAGAGGTACCGTACACTTTCATTATTCTCTGTTTGTCCTACCGCCTTGGTGAACGGGCATGAATCGAAGGCACCTGTGCTGGCAGTCTGTGGCAACCCTTTCCTCAGAGGTCTCCCTTGGCAATGCAGGAGACTTCCTTCTATTCCTACTATTGCATGTGGCTAAGCAACTAAGGAAAGTCTCGTACAAGAAGTTGCGGAAATGCATAACTATATCCAAGCAATCAATGACAGTGTTGTACTAGAAATTGCGAAAATGTATACTCTGTGATGTATAACTCTATGTCTAAGCAACAAATGAAAGTCTGGTACTGGAAGTTGCGAAAATGCATAACTCTATGTGGCGATCTGTTATTTATGTAGCCAAACTGTACTTTATGTGTGGTACTTGTACCAAATGCCGCCTAGGCAAAATACATCTTGAGGAGATGTACACGCTCCTGTCTGTTGGGGAAGTAGACTTGGGTCATCTGGACAGAAAGCTGGTGGTGACTTTTAATGTGTGGGATGACTCTCCGAAGGGATGATAGTAAGATGATAGGGCTAAGACCCAAGATCCGGGTAAGAGGATCGGGGAGGGCTCTGCGCACTTGGGGCGGTGTGCATCCTGAACCAAGTAACGATAACATGTTATCAGTTTATGTAAACAATGCTTGGAGTCCCTAGGTTCAGAATTAGATGGTTCCAATAAATGAAGAGTGGCGCCCCCCCCCACTCGGACCACGGCTCTTTCAGAAGATACCAAGGGACACCATAACTTCTCAGATAGGGGGCCTATCCATGTAGGAGGAATATGTCAGTCTCTAACGTGGCGAAACCTCTCTAGCCAGCAGGCTATCGGTTTGGATCGTAGGAACTGGCACAGGGCGATGCCGCCGTTCCTTCGGTCAAGTAGTGACAGGAACCTCCTTAGGTGCCACACGGAAACTAGCGGTGTCGGGACCACTCCCCGGCTGCCCTAGGCTAATACCTGTACGCTAACGAATGAAGGCTATCTGGTGGACGCCAAGGGTTTGCAAAACTCCATAGATGATGGTGCCGGTACTGCCCATGGCACCGGATAAACAGGGAGGTAGTGGCAGCCTGCTGTTATGCTGGGCTACTCAGGAATGTCGATAGATTCATAGGAGATGCCTGGGTGTGCGCCTCTGAACACCCGTGGACACGAATCTATGAAGAAAATGTTTCCGGCTCAATTCGGACCTAAGGGTGACTGAAAACAATGAGCCGGACCACATTATCTTCAGCGCACACACTCACGGGTCGACCACGTCTACTTCCCGTCGCACCCATCCCGGGTGGACGAGGGCTTTCGGACGGCGCGTCACATGACCTACTTCTCAAGTTTCTACATAGAGGTTTTCCCTAGCTTCAGCTAATCCGCTGTGGGTTTTAAATAACTCTGTACGGAGGGGTCTGCTTCCGCTCAAAGAAGAAGAAGCTATGGGGAAAGGAACCCGTTTGGAGAAGGGGAAAAAAGGACTTGCACGAAGGCCAGCGAAGAAAGCAGACGTGTTGGTTTTGTGCTGGAGATCGATTGGGATTTTTCCAGACCGTGTATGATAGACATAATGTTCTTGTATATATCATTTGTATAGCAAATAGTCAAGATGCGTTTATAAATTTGAAATATGCTCATGGACCAGTTTTAATGTTTGAGGGACAAGGCAGAGGATTAGGAAATCCGCCGAAAGAAAGAACCGTCACAAACAGGATGACCAATTAAATTCCATGCATGATCAGTGGGACTTAAGCCCAGTATGTAAGATTGTCGGTTAAGACGCGTTGTGTCCTTGGGTTCCAGGTGTTCCGTCTTATGATGACGTGCATTATCGTTAATTAAGTAGAACCCAGCACCAAACGCACCCCTGAAAGGTCTCATATGTTGATGCACAGGATGCCGTTTCTATAAACTTCCGCCCTTATTGAACAGATTTAGAGCACAATCAGAGGCTTACGCGACTCTGAGATTATACCACTCCAAACAAGGACTCCTCTACCTCCACAACGAAAGCTATCGACATTGTGGACAGTGTTATAACGCGTTCCGTGGTCTCATCAAATGTACACGCATCAAGAATCACTCTCTGGCCGAAGAGAGACTCGTTAGTAAAAAAGTACACTACACTGCCTCATTGCTGTGAGGTCTAAGAAAGGTGTTACGTACATCATTCTCAGCGGATCTGCATGGGCCGTACAGCTTAGAGAAATCATACAGAAAGCCGTTAAGCATGCAGGCTGATCTCATGCTATCGTCGATGAAAGGTTTGTCTCAATACAGTGAACAAAGAACGGCATTTGTTGTAAAGGTTGGATGGCGGCAGGAACGTATGATCCCATTACAGCAATGTCTTGAATTTGTGATACGTGTGCTACCTGGACCATATTGTCTTCGAATATCTTATCCAGACACGAAATTTCTCCAAAGCCTCGAACTCGCAACCCACCGGTTGCTTATCGAGAGGGGCTAAAGTAACTCGATTGTAAGAGTAGTGGATTATCAACCGGAAGGTTTTAAGTTCGAAACTCGATCCAACCAAAGATTGAAAGAGGAAGTTTAGAGAGTGGGGTGCTAATCAGGTGTTTTTCTCGTCATCTGACTGCGGTTAAAAATTAGGAGGCTTTGTGTTTGGATTTTTCCCTTCGGGATTGTTCCAGGAACGTCGCCAATAGCTCTATGTGTTGCTCTAGTGCGACGTTAATTAAGTACCTACCAAAAGAAGCACTTAGGTGACTGCCACCTTTATGACCCAACTATTAAAAGCTCGCAGAAAAGTTTTTAACTTTCCCACATCGGTCAAAACACTAATGTAGTGTGTTCCATTTGGATTCTGAAGTCCACGATTTCATTTTTCCTAATCTATCCCCTAACTTAAGGGGACACAGTACCATTTGAATAAATTTTTTTCATGTTCACAACAAAATGTTTTAGTGTACCCTATTCTATTACACATTAAATATCCATTAGAAAAAAAATCATTTTTTATTCCCAATAATTTAAAAAAATTAATTTGTATACAATTTTTTCAAAATTTTCATATTTCTACTCATCTGCAAATATTTTTTTTTCAAGCATTTTTTTATTTCCCTACCATCAAGTTTTCTCCACAATTTTGTGCATTGGACTACATTAACCACAGTTATTTTTTTTTTGTAACACACTGAAAAACACTGATAAAACAGTTGCAGTTGATATCAGCAATGTTTAAAAAATAACTACTTTGCGAAATCCTTATTCCATGCACAAAGTTACCAAATATAACATAATAAACAACACAAAAAGTTTTTTATATCTACATCAATTCTAATAAAAGCCTTAGCATGTTAAATACACCAGTCATGAAAAATAAAAGGCCGAGAAAGAGCACTCTGAAGTTTTAAGTGCTTTCGGTTTCGATCCTTACATTCGATAACACCTCGCTAAATAATGTAGCTACTGCTTCAAATTTTGCGCACATATTCTTTAAAGATGTATAATTAATAAATGATAATCACAAAATACTGTCCCTGTTGAGGACGATCAATATTGAGTAAAATATCACAAGACAAAAGTTCTAAAGGCACTGGATATTACACAGCATGTAGTATATTTCCTCGTAAGCAAATCAAACCATAATCCAATAGATTTTTTCTACATTTATTTACACATTTAACAAAAGGACGGAACACGAAAACATGTCTGATGCTACAATACGGAACTGAAACTAAAAAACGACTGATTGTTCAAATCGTTGCCATTCTATAAAACCTTAATCTCGTTCAATAAATGTTAACACAAATAGGTGGCGCTTCTTTAACCGAATCTGACAGTCCCCTTAAATATTTACAAGTCCAAATTTACGATCGCGTACTCGACTGGACCGTTAATTATATCAAAAACTAACATATTAAATGCAAATTTATTTTTCTTCTACTTAACTTCTTTTACTTAACCCCATCACTAATATTTTAAAACTTATGTAAAAAAATACAAATAAAGCATTGACATTTGTGGTTAATTACTTGGATGGGAATTGGAATGTTCCCATTGCCTATTTCTTAAATAATGGATTAAATATTACTCAGAAAAAGATAGTTTAATAGAAACGGCATTATGTAGATAGATTGATATTGAAATTATAAGAGTATCAGTAACGAGATTAACTAAGTACTAATACAACCACTGTAAATAATATCAGGGCAAGTATCAGTGCCAGAAACGTAAATAATATTTTCCCCCACCCCATCCCATAACAAATCAGGATATATGTATCATATAAGATGTATGTCATATGCTTAAGTTGGTAAGAAATACTTTGGACAATAAAGACTCATGTTTCGATGAATATAATGGAATTATTAACTGGGATTACAAAGTTACAGTCACTCGAAACAATATATCGCACCCCGGCAAGAAAAGTGACACAGCTCAAAATTGCAGAATTTGAGAAACATCAACTTAAAGGATACTATAAAACTTAAATTGAAATAGTATAAGCTTCTTTTAAATTTTAGGTAAGTATTTATGGTGGTAACTTCTATTATATTCCATAGAATAGTAATGTAACACTCTGGGGCACCTCACACATATTTTTCAGTGACATAACATCAAAAATTTTATTTATTTGACTTGTGTCACTTTTCTTGCCAGGGTGCGATATGAGCACCGGACCTCTATCAATTTTTTTTCATAATGGATATTGATCTAACATAGGAAGGCACGACACAAATAGCTCTGATTAGTTGAATGCAGTCCAGCAGCCTTTTCCTATTTTTCAGAGAGACGAAGCCTAAACATGGGGTGGTACTCCCTGTTTTATAAGGAGTACTTTAATGTAAAGAGATGCTACCAATGACAAGACATCGGTCACCTCCAGCGGGACTGGAAGTACACTTCGTATTATGGCTTCTGTAGCTTCAAGTATGTTACTAAGAACTGCACAGCAATTTATCCATCCTGCATCAATTGCATACTCCGCTTCGGAGAGAATTATAAACTGAATATGTGTCACGCGTTATTCGATTCTTTCTGTCCATCATACCACAGTCACATGGAAAAACACAGAACCACAATATATTGTTAAATGCCTCCTCACTCCTTTTCAAGTCGGCCCCAACAATCTAGAACATAACTCCACTCATAGAAAATAGTATTCATACCACTGATACCTTAGGCATATCCCTGCTACAAATCAATCTTCATCGATCCAAAGCGCAATCTTCTCTAACACTATAGAGAAGCACAAATTTGACATTACCCTTGTCAAAGAACCATATTTCCTGAAAAACAAGATAGTTGTTCTTCCCTCCAACTGGACTACAATCACATCCAAGAATTGAAAAGCTGCTATCATTATACCAGGTGGACACATTCGGCTAATAAACATCCTGAAAACATAAGGCGCAATGGGAATCCTATTTTCCACGTTGGATAATTCTTTCTCAATTCTATCATCTTATTGCTCTCCTGCATAGAGCATCCAAACCACCCTCAGGGAGGTCTCCAACTTCCTTTCAGAGGCTACAGGTACCACTGTGATAGGAGCTGATAGGAACGCTCACAGCACGATCTGGGGCTACTCAACAGAATACCAGAACGGTAGAGAGGTCCTGGATTTAATCGTTGCTCATGACCTTTTCTTCACATTACCCTTGCCTTACCCAAGCCACTTGCTTAACAAACCAGAAAGCCAACCTATTGGCTGGCGCGATATCAAACTATCAACAAGCAGCATTCTCCACAGATTAGCCCAGTGCTCCATCATGGAAGACCCCTACTTGGGCAGCCACCGTAACAGAGCCATAAAATTATCGGATAGAACACATCCTTGGATTTAATCCGATTCAAAACCATCCATGGAAACCACTGCAAACGTACGAAAACATTCGTAAAGTTCACTTCACAGCTTCAAACCTTATTCAAATGCGTTGACAGGAACGAATTGAACATGGCTACTGAACTCCTGATTGGGAATATTCAGACTTCATGCAAGAAAGCTTACAAGATGACAATAACATCAATGGAGCCCAAGAGCAGTTGGTAGACCATTGAACTGGAAGTCAGCAAGAAGAGAGTCTTAGTATTTAGAAGAAGGTTCCAAAGAGAGAGAGAGAGAGAGATGAAAACACCAGAGAGACACTTAAAAATCTTTACTAAAAAGAGAAGGCATTGTATGTTAAAGAATTAATGTAAAAAAAAAACCAGAAGCGTCGCTTTAGCTACTCACAATCGCCCCCCTTTGGAAACGTATTTAAAAGTGCGTTTAACAAGAACAATCCACTTTCCACAATTGTAGCGGAATAGGGTTCGACGGATACAGAACCAAACCTCCTGAAAAGTGTCCTAAAGACACTGTTTAAAGAAAGCCAGGAACATCGGTTAACACCAACGCCACATCAAACACAGTTTATGACCACCCAACTCCAAGAATAACCATACTTATCATTGGAAGAGATCAACCACACAATTAAAAGAATGGAGAAGGCTCCAGGATATGACGGATTAGACGTCATCATTTCCCAAAAACACATGTGTGGAATCCATTCCCTCAATCTTTACTTCACTCTTAAACAAATATCTCAAACTAGAAGTCTTCCCAAACTCACTCAAACATGGCACAGTTCTTGTTTCACTTAAGGAAGGAAAGGACTCTGGAGATATCAATTCCTACAGAGCCATCACACTTCTCCCGGATCTCTCCAAGTGGTTAGAGAAACTGATGGTAAATCGACTTCTCTTCCACTTACAGCAAACAAACTCCACCCACTTCAATTTGGTTTCCGGGAAAAATCTTCAACGAAACCTGCTATTAATGCCCTTTTGAAACAATTCACAAAAACTCGAACACCAATGAATATTCGGTCCTCATATCTCTGGATCTCACTAGAGCATTCGACGACCATCTAAACTGGAACACAGTCTTCCAAAGACATAAAACTACTCAATGTCCACCAAAAAGTATATGCTCTCTTTAAGAGCTTTTTAAAGTATAGAACGCTTGGCTTACACACATCAACAGTCTTTACCAAAGATCCGCAAACGACGGGATGCCCCTAGGGATCGTGCAGTGTCCCAATTCTTTCGAATCACGTCCTTGATGAACTTTTGGGACTCAACTGGCCAAAGGGGCTGACGTACAAGCATTCTCGAATGATGTGGCTATCATAATATCTGGCCGCAGCAAACCTATCCTGGGGACCACGGCAAAATTAACTCTCAAAATGCTCCAGTCCTGGGTACACGACAACGGACTCCATCTCTCGAAAAGCAAATATAAAGCCCTTCTCTTTAGCAAACCACTAAAGCAACGGTACCCAGATGAACGCCGCTGTGCATTGAAACCTAAAATATCCTTAGGAAATATCCCCATCACATATTGCAATTCTATAAACTCCTTGGAGTTACAATTTATGTAAATTAAACTGTTGTGCCCATGTGAAGTATCTTAAAGAGAAAGCCATCAACCTCCAAAAATGAATAAGGAGAATTGCGGGTCCAAACTGGGAAATAGGTACAGATAATAGGAAGACCCTTTACAAAGCCGTTACAGAGAAAACAGTCATGTACGCGGCTTCCATTTGGAGCTCTAAACCTCACCTAGAGAAACACCAAATCACTACCATTAATTCAGAGATACTTTCTGCTGAATATTTCTCTCTTATTGTATAACCCCCACGTCAGCGCTTTGTGTTGCAACGGGCATCCCTCCACTTCATCTCACAGTTGAAGCAGAAGCAGTCAAGACTAAAATTTATGGACTTGAGAAAATCTTTCTTCTTGATGGACAAGTCTTCAATTTTGAGCAATACGAACACAAAAAAATGACGTGGACCTCCCTTCCAGCTCTCCAAAGCAACCTTACTAAAATTTCATGGACTGAGGAACGCCCACAAAAACTGGGACAAGTCCAGGCCTACACTGACGGCTCCAAAACGACATCAGGAGTAGGAGCAACATTTTAGCACCGCCCCTACCACATTAGTGACAAGAAATGGAGCTGCCGACTGCCGCGTGAATGAGTGTTTGAAAGGCCAAAGTCTTGGCAATCAGGGAAGCCCTTAAATCTACACACTACAATCTGTCAGTACAGCTGCACTTTACACTGATAGTCAATCTTTCGTTAAAGCAAAAGCTAACAAGACTCACAAAAATCATACGTGAAATCCAGGACACTCTGTTGAACTCTTCTACCGTTTCTATCTTTTGGATTAAAACCCATACCGGACAGGGGGAAACGAGAAAGCAGACTCCCTTGCTAAATTCGCAGCAAATGACCTCTCTGTTCCCATTCCATTCCACCTCTCAAAACCGACCAGTCACCTTAAAGCATTTTTGTGGAAGCGCTTTGTACGAAAGATGTAGGAGGACGTTGACTTCCATTAAAACCTATTCCTGAGAAGACCGGATGCCCTTGACATTCGGTCTAACTGGATGCGTTTTTTACAACGTTGATCATACAACTAATTAAAAAAGCTTCCACAAAGTATCTCACACACTCTCGTGAGAGAGAATGAGATACTTTGGGGGAGCTTTCTCAACTTTTGGATGAGATAAAATTAAAACAAATACATTTACAGAATATTTTTTTACAAATCCCACTGAGAAGAATCCGGTTGGTTGTAATCTCTGGATCGAGCTCCCCGTCTATCAACATGTCCAAATCGTCCTCTGATATTTCGTCGCCACATTTGGACCAAGGTATAAAAAATTCATAGGTTTTTTAATCGTAAAAATTGGATTTATTTTATTTAAATCATATTTTTTTTTCTCGATCGGATTTTAATGATTTTTATTTATTCGTTACGTCTATATGTTTAAACTTGTTAGGTATGAGACATGGAAATGACAGCATAGATCCTACATAGTATTGATTAATGCTAAACGTTAATATGTTGATAAGCCTTTCAGATGGGGTGAGGAAATCTGCTTAGTTTCTGCTATCACTTCTTGGCCCCCAGCTGGTTTCAGTTTGCACTTTCGCGAGTGCCGTTTTGTAACTTTGTCTGCAGTTATGTGTTTTCTGTTGCTGTCTTGGTGTATGTGCTGATGTTATGCATTTGCTGTATGTAATAAAATTACTAAAAAACTGAAATGGTTTTGTTGTGAATGGAAGATAGATGTCTCATCATACAAGGTTGATATCAGATAGATATTATAAAAGAACCTGAAAAGTGAAACGTTGATTAATATTATGCCCTGACATTTCAAATATATATAAAGATTTTGAAAAAAAAATTCAGCAGGGGAGAGATTGAATTTGAGAGATTGAAACAATAAAAGTGATTGTGAGACAGAGAAGTAGTGAGTACACCACATGATCATTGGGTCTTGTTACTTTGATTCTTTCATTTGAATTTTATTTCATGATACAAGTCCATTATTCTCTCTCCTCTTAAAATTCTAAATTAATAATTTTTACAAGGGGAAAAATTTTAAATTTAATAAATTTTTATAAATCCATAGTAAGAGTTAAACACATTTTTAATTTTCTGGCCTTTCTGTTCCAACTTGTTTTTTATGAACACATTTCTTCTCTGCTAGACACGAAACTCTAAATTTAAACTTATTTAAATTTGACAGAACCTAATTGTTTCCCATTCAAAAGGAAGTTTCATATTAAGGAATCGGTACAATGTTTTAGCAAAGAGAAAATGTAGAAATTTATCTGGTTTCTCTTAAACTTATTAGATATGAGCTATGAAAATCACAGTAGTATACTTAGATAGTATTGATTTATGTTTAACATTAATATATATATGTTAGGATTTGGAAACCATTGCTTACTACGTTTTATACTTATAATTTATAATAAACTA
The DNA here is from genome assembly GCA_947359465.1 of Metellina segmentata. Classification (NCBI taxonomy): domain Eukaryota; kingdom Metazoa; phylum Arthropoda; class Arachnida; order Araneae; family Tetragnathidae; genus Metellina; species Metellina segmentata. Next base: position 81,766,895 of record OX375872.1, on the reverse strand, counting down.
GTTGGATTGTTTGACTTTGCAAATAATAAGAGGTTCTTTCTGTTTGCGCGAAAGCATGAACCACTACTGTTGAATGTTTATAACATCGCAACGAGGATTGGTATGTTTGAGCGCAAGCCCAGCGCCCTCTGTGGAAAGAAAAATAGGAGGAATCGAGTAGAAGAGGAAGTCTGGATTTAGATTAGCTATGCTGCGGTAGGTAGGATTCATCCGTCACCACATTACTTCATTAAATTTTGTAGTTAGGTTTTCAATAAAATTTTTGTTTCGTTTGATGCAGTCTTCTTAGTTTAATTTGTATGGCCCAATTCATGACCAAAACACTTTCTATTCAAGCTTAGTCAATTTTCTACCAAAAGGGTTACTAAATTAGTAAGTGAGAGCACCTATATTAGTTTCTATCTTTCTGAAAACAAATGTAAAACAGTGCTACTTCCTTTATCAGAGAGTTTTTAGACATCAAGTTATTCCCCTTGACCACACACACACGTATACACTGACGAGCCAAAACATTATGTGACCATCCCTACATTTTTCAATAAACTCGTCAGGATGACATGGAGGGCACGTGATTAAGCCAGAATGGTATTTAACTGCTACTGGAGAAAGTAAGTAATCAATCTTGCACTTACTTTTGCGAGTGATGTGAAAGGCTGCTGATCTAAGCGAATTTGATAGATGGCAGATCGCAATGGTCAAAAGACTCGGAACGAGTATCACCGAAACTGCACAACTGGTAGGTTCTTCTTCTAGACCCACCCCAGTTCCACTCACTGTTAGGTTTAGAGTGTTATATGGTCTAGGGGGAAGGACAACTGGTAGGTTGTTCACGATCTGCCGTCGTTAGTATTCATCCAAAGCGGATGAATGACGTTGACACCAGCAGTAGACGCCAAGGTGTTGGTCGTACACGCGTCATCAAAGAAAAGGCGCGTCTGTCCCTCTTGGTAAAGCAAAATCGGCGCGAGACAGTGGCTCAGCTGATAGCCCAATGTAATGCAGGTTCAAGCGCAAGTCTTTCGGAACACACAGTTGGATATGGGACTGTGCAACAGACGTCCCACTCGTGTGCCTCTGTAGACCAAGCGTCATCGTCAACTAGACCTACAGTGGGCAAGGGAACATCGAGACTGGACCATGTAAGAATAGAAGAGAGTTGCCTGGTCAGATAAATCCCGATTTCTCATTCATCACGTCGATGGTCGTGTCAGGGTACGCCGTCTGCCTGACGAACAGTTGCTCCACTCTTGTACAGCAAGTAAATTATTAAAAATTAAGTGGTGTAGTCCTCGATTCTTTCCCTTGGGGGATTGATCCCGGACCTTCGTCAATAGCCCGTTGTGTTTCTCTTGTATGACGTTGATTAAAATTACTTTACCGCGGACCAATACGATGATAAAGTTCAATTTCTGCTTTGAGACGGTATTTACCTCTTATCTGCCTCAATCTCTAAATCCACAACTCATCAGACACCACCAAAACAACGCTGAACAAGAAATTTTCAACCAACCATTAGGCCAGACAATTTTCACCCCATACGCTAATACCATTCGAAACTCACCACTCACTGTTAAAATGTCCCGGATTGAAAGATAATATGGTTACCCTAGTTTGTGTTGAGTTTATCTACAGGTTGCTATGTCTCTTTATTGCCACTCCTTAGTACTGTTCAAGATATATGAATATCAAGTATTTCCTCTCTCTCTCAGCATGACATCCCATCTCCTCTCTAGTCTGCACATTCTTTTTAACTTTTTAGTTTCTGTTGGTCTGTTTGATAAACATGTTATTGTTCGCTGATTTTCGAATCTAGAGATCAAGTCTTTTATTTAGGATCGTAAATTTTATAACTGTTATAAGTATAATTTATTTCTTATCTGTTTAAATATCGTTAAAATAAAATATTTTTAGTATTTTTTCCAGAGAATGGCTAACGCGCGTTGCAATGCAGAGAACAATTTTAAAAGTAAAAGGGAAAGTGGTGATGATTCCGATGAAGAAAGCGAAAATTTGGAAGAAAGTCCCTGTGGCCGATGGGTGAAAAGAAGAGAGGAGGTAGGAATGACTTAAGTATTTTTTGTTCTACATATCATATCTTTTAAGTTCAATTCTTATGTAATCCGCGCTAAAACATCCTCTTCTGTGGATTATTTCTGATTTGTTTTTGTGTTGAAATAACAAAGATCGTAGCATTGTGAATGGAACATTGTGTGATATTTTTGGTGACTGCAATAAGGTTTGTTTAGACAACTCAGGAAATGTTTTGTCAGTTTCAAAGCAGTAGTATTTATTTAAGTCACTGGTTAATATCATTTTTTTAGATTGATATGAAATATTCTTTATGAAACAAACACCATTTCAGAGTTTTCCTTAGTGACTTTTAAGGCCTTGTTACCTTTTACTCTTCTCCAATTTGAAAAAGTAATTGCAACGTAAATAGTAGCAATGGGGCAGATCAACTGCAAATTGCTAGGAATCCTGTCTCACTCAGCTGACACCTTTCAAAAAATTGTTTTGGTTAAGCATATCATCAAAGTATTAAGTAAGACGTAGTAATTTTAATACTTTAAAAACTTTTTTTCAAGTTTTGTTGAGCTCCTATTCTAACTATTTTTGTTTGAGTCTCATTGACATTTAACGAAACTGCTGAATGGGTTTGCCCACTGTGCTAGCAACCTGCGAGTTGTAAGTGGCTCCGTACGATTCCTCCATGGGTGTATTTGTCTCTCCTGTCTCAGTAAAATTTTCCTTGTGTGTGTATGTACATTACTTAATATTGTCTGTCTTGTGTTTGGTACAGCATGACCAAATTGACCCTGGCTCCAACAAAAAACCTAAACAATCATTGACAGTTAAAAAAATAATGACTAAACATTCATTTAGGTTAGTAAATTTGTTTTTCCTAATAATTGCCATTACAAATTGCAAGAAGTCCTGTAATCACTGTGGTAATGATAATGGTAATTTTTAGTTAACGTCGTACTAGAGCAACACAAAGGGCTATTGACGACGGTCCGGGATCAGTCCCTTAAGGGAAAGATCTGAGGACAACACCTTGTAACTTAGAACCACGGTCAGATGACGAAGCAACACATGAGCTGGCACCACACTCTCCAAACTTCCACGCCATCCCAATGTGAGGACTTTCGGCCACGACAGATTTAAGGTGTACCAGCCGCCTTTACACCATACGCTTTCAAACATCCATGCCCTGACCTAGATTCGAACCCGGAACTTTCCAATCTAGTGGCTAACACCTTAAGCACTATAATGGTTGGTCGGCTGTGTAATCACTGTGGAAAACAGTTCTTATGTGTTTATGGATACTTCAAAATTGTACTTAAAACACAGTCCTAGAATGATTCCTAACTTTTCTAGATGAAATGTTTAGTAATTATGTCAAAATTGTAAGTAAAATTGATAGATGCTAATTTCGAATCCTGTTGTACCTGTTATTGTACCTTTTGTGATGCAAGGTATGATTTTTCATTCTTAAACTTTGAAATTTAAAATTGCTGGGATAGTTTATGCAATTTGAGCTGTGCTATATTTCAAGTGAGAATGTAATGTATATAGAGAATGCAAGCATATCAATTTGGTAAATTGCACTTTTCAAAATAAAAGCTCTCCCGATAAAAATAAAAGTTCTCCCGATAAAAATAATGAACGTGCTTCTTTAAAATTAGCATGTTGCATTATCTTGGGTCTTATACTCAGGGATCACCAGTGTACCAGGACCTGAAGGTGAAAGGAGTCCAGAAATTCTAGGAACTTCCTTCAATTGTAATGTGTTGTCTGTTTTTTAAATTTAAATCACGTTTTATTGTCTTCGTAATCAAACTGTTCAAGCATGAAAAGGATGAGATAAAAATTTAATACATTAAGTTAAGCATTGACATAGATATTCATTTTTCAAAAGGGGCTCAATAACTTGGTACTGAGGCTTGTAAGATAATGTTGGAGTCCTGCATCATGTAGTTACTGTCATCTGAGGAAAAGTCGGCTATTATTCTCAGAGGACTGTGGAGCAGAGTTGTGTAAAGATTGTTCATTGATCAAATGATGTTATTGGCCTTAACCCTCTGCATACGAAGCCTCGAAATATCAATTCAAACTTTCGTTACGAGAGGCGCCCGGACAAGCAGAATACGGAGAGCGCCCGAGAGTGCCTGAGATTAGTGCTTTCCCCTAGGAGGCGTATCACCTTGTCACTCTACTTGACCATCTCCTTTGTATGCACCGTAGGGGGTCAAAAACTACTCAAGAAGTTGTCCTTTATCTTTCCGAAGCATGGTATTCTGTGACACAGAACCAGTTCATACGGGCTCACTTGGGAATGTTTATGTGCGCCATTGTATGTGCCATTGTGTTCTTGAATTATTTTCTCACGTGTACTTTACCTTTACTCCCTGCTTCGAGGTTGTGCTTTGTAATTCTGTAAAAAAGTCTTTTTCAAGACTCTTCCTATTTCGGCAGATATTATTAGCCTTAAATCTATTTGCTTTATAGGCTTGAAATAAATACGGATTTGATTCGTGATTATTATGTCACGCAAAACCAAATCGCTGAACCGAGCGGAAATTAAAGCAATTTTGTTTCAAGATACTCACGAATCATATTTTTTTTTATTGGATGATGATGATTCTCTAAAAGTACTAAGAAAGTAAACTGTGTTTTAGATAGCAGTTTATGTCAAGGAGATAAGGGGGAATTTAAAATGAATTTTAGTGAAAGCCTTGATGAGTCGACGCTTAATTTTAATGTTGACTGATCAAATGACGTTCAGAGTGAATGCATACAGGAAACAAAATTTGTGCATCACACAGTATCTGTGCATAATTTGCTAACAGGCTCAACCGCATTGGATTTTTTCAAATTGTTAATTTCGGATGAATTACTCGGATGATTGAAGTTATTCAAGTAAACACGAATAAATATGCAATTCTCTGCAAAGAAAAGAGAATTAGAGGATAAACATTGGCAAGATATCGAAAGGATTGATGAACTATGGAGATATTTTGGAATCGTTCTTGTTATGAGTGTTAGATTGGAAGGTTCCTGGTTCGAATCCGGGTCCGGGCATAGATGTTTGTAAGCGTATGGTGTAGAGGCGGCTGGTGCACCTTAAATCCGTCCTGGCCGAAAGTCCTCACGTTGGGTTGGTGTGGAAATTTAGAGAGTGGTGTGCCAGCTCAGGTGTTGTTTCGTCATCTGACCGTGGTTCAAAATTATGAGGTGTTGTCCTCGGATCTTTCACTTAAGGGACTGATCCCGGGCCGTCGTCAATAGCCCGTTGTGTTGCTCTAGTACGACGTTAACTATAATTGCCTTATTATGATTGTAGCTCATTTGCCTAGGCTTGCTAACTATTGGTCGCAGAATCCGATGTTAGGTAACATGATGGTAAAAAAACTTATGACCAGAGGTAGATTTTTTTAAATTTTGCATTAGTTTCACATCTCAGATAGAGAAAAGGAATTTGGAAGAAAGAATGTCGAGTTTTCTTACGTACAGAAGGTTGAACCTCTGTATTTTATTGTGAAAAACAAATGTTCTCAGAATCTCAATGCTCCTAGAAAAGTTTGCATTGACAAAACCATAGTAAAATTTGAGGCCCGAGTGGGCCAAACGAGGTCAGAAAATGGGGATCCTTTGTTCATCAAAATCCGGCTATGTTTTAAATTTTGAACTATATGCTGGAAAGATGAGTAATATACCAACGTCCCTGAAAGGACTTGGATACGATGTGGTCACGTATTTGATAAGTACTCTGAAGAATAAAAGCCACAATATATATTTTGACCGGTTTTCTTCAGTTTTCCTGTAGATTTATTAGAAATGGGACATTATGGTTGCGGGATGCTGAACGGAAACAGAAAATATTTGCCCAATAACATCAAGGCCTTAAAACTTTACGAGGATAAAAAATATAAAGGATTTCCAAAGCAAAACTAATTCCTACTTTGCACGGCGTGGATGGACAAAAAAAAATGCAATAAAACGAAATAAAAACGTTTTCTAACAGATTTGTAGAGAGCACGTGGGAGTGCCAAAGATGTCAGAAATGCTTTTGCAAAAGCTGTTTTGAAGAAAACCTATAAAAGTCGCAGAAATTAACGCATAAAATTACAAAAAAAACACATTATTATATTAAACAAAGTCATAGGAAATATGGATAATCAAAGGAATATTAAAAACAAATTATCGAAACCACCTGCTTTTAGAATAAGTATTTAAAATTTATAGCCGAAGTAGTTAATAAAATTTGAATTATGTAATAGATTGTGTATATATAGACATAGACATGTCGACGTTTATCGTTCGTTTTAAAACTAAAAAACCCTATCTTCCATTTGCAATTTGAATGACTAGTCTAAAAATTGACACCATTGAGAAAGCAGTATCGGTATCCCGCAGCTAGATGTGATCATCAGTGACCGCAAAACACGCCCTCTTCTTTGAAGGCCTGGAGAAGAAGGGGAAAGAAGCGCTTAATGGATCCAGGCATTTTGTTGGGAATCCGACAACATTCTTTTTCCCTGTCCCCCGTAACGAAAGGAAACAGATTCTCGGGCACTTTCGTATGCAGAGGGTTAAATTGCTGAAAGTATGTGAAACAGGTGCTTAAGACAGCAATTACTAGCCAATCCTCAAGCCAAAATTTTATGATCAACTAACACAAAATACCTTACAAAGGACAATTTTTTTTCTAACTTTTGCAAACCATGGATAATTTTGTTTTATTGCTTTGGAAAAATTAATAGTGACCTAAGAGCTAATAGTAATATGGCAGCAAATCCGAAATATGAATTTGTTTGTGACATTTTACCCTTTGATAATCTACTCTTGTCTGAAGTTAAATATATTTTTAAACTGAAGTGGTATATTTCAGTTAAAAGGAAGCATGTTAATTTCATTTAACATTAATCCAGCTATTTGCTTACTTTTTAGCTGATACCATTGATCCTATGTCACTGCAGTTCAACAGAAGAAGTCTAGAATTCCTTCAATATTCGGCCATTTATCCATTACTTTGAAACAATGCACAGTTATATAAAATGCAAAAATAATTTAAATAATTATGTGAATTATTAAATATTCATAAAGGTATTTTTATTAAAATCAGCAAAATTTGATCTGTTTCAAAACAAATAAATTATGAAATTTATTCTGTCTCTGTTTCTATTCTTTCTTCTCTAATGTGTTTCACATACCTTTAGATATTGTTTTATATACTATACATCACTTTCTTTCTCAATGCTATATGATTTTTTTAGTTTTATGTCTGTTTAATAGCCCTTTAGTACTTTCATAATTGATTTAAAACCCTGATATGAGAATAAAATGTTTTCTGAAGAAACTCAAGATTGACCTTCTCTAACTTTAAGCAAGTTACATCTATTAAATTTGCTATTAAAAATTCATGTACTGTTTTATTTTCCTGGGGAAACAATTAATAGTTTGAGATGGTGACCTCTGTTAAATTATTCATTTTAGTTACTGTGTAAGTTTGAATCTTTATTGAGGTTAATGTCTAATTGATGCGCATTACAAAAAAATCGTATTGATTATCTAAATCAAGTATCATGTTTATGAAAATAAACTAGACTTTTCAAAGAAAAAAAAAGCATCGAGTCTTTACAGAGTTTGAGAACAATTATTTAGATGTTTTTCTGTCTCATTTGTTAAGATTTATAAAACTTATTCCCACAAGGAATTTTTGGCAATTTTTAATGGAAAATTAGGAACCCCAAATCTAAAAATAGAATTGCAGTTGCACTTTATACATTTAATAAATCTGCTATCTCAGATAATTTTTTTGTCAAGCTATATGATCAGCATGGAGTTTGTATTTTTCTGTTTTTCTCTTCAGCAGGGGATGCTTACACCTACTGGCTTAAACCCTATGATCCCCTTTATTTTTCGTTGTAATTTTCATCACAAACTGGCTTATACTTCCTCATCTCTATTTTAAGGCTAAAGATCACAGTACAATGCTTTTTTCAAGTTTCTTAAACTGAAGTTGAACAATTGTGAAGTAATCATCTTATAATCAGGGATAAAAAGTTTCATGACCTCGATACACTGTTTCTAAAGTTATGGAAAGCACAAACTTGGAATATTCTGAAAATATGCATTTTCAATATGAGAGAAAATTAGATGTCCAATAGCATAGAAATTATTGTTATGTATGCATTTTTTCTTACCTTATGTGAAAAATGCTATTTATAGTAAACCACTATTGATTGGTGATTCAAAGTCTATGGTTATTTTTAAAATTTTTATCTTCCTGTTATACAAGTGAAACCTCTGTTAGTCACCAGAAAACTCCCATGATTGTAGTTTTTTTCTCTAAAGCATGCCTACAGGCCTGCATAATTGATTAGTGACAAATAAAATTGTAAAAAATGTGATTTACCTATTGCTAACTAGCATTACAACTTCAATTTGTTTTAGATTACAATTGTATGAGAAGACATTTATGATATTTATTATTGTGAAATAGTATTTCAAAATTAGTATAGTGCTTACAATGAGAAGTTAGGGCAGAATGTATTGACACTTGTGAAATCTAGAGTGCTTGCTTTTATTTCTGGATCTAGCCCAGTGAAAATGCTATAATAGAATTTTAGACAGAATTTACTCAATGTCTTCTTCTAGGACAGTATATTCTACTTTCTATAAAATGTTTTTTAACAGTTGAAACAAATTCCAGGTTCATTAACCATGTGATTCTGGTTATACAGGAATGAATTTTGTGAAATTTTTACTCATCCCTTGTGGTAGACTACATCAAATTTAATCCCAAACATTTAAAATTGGGGTGTGATCTATTCACCCGTAGGTCTATGGTAGCACCAGAAAATATCCGTTTTCATTTGTAATTTTTGATACATAAATATCACTCGTATATTTAAGAAATTTTGAATTTTCCTACATCTAATTTAGGGTTTCCTCAACCTTAAAGAAGGCCTTATTTTTTATTTGGAATTTTTTAAAGTCTTAATTTTTACAAGAATGTTCTACATTTTATTTTATCTGCTTTCAAAAGACAAGGTCTGATACCTGTCAAGACTCATTGGGTATGTCCACTGTGCTAGCAACCTGCAAGTTGTAAGCGGTGCAGATTAGATTCCTCCCTTGGTTTCTTCTGTGTCAGTAAAAGATTTCCTTGTGGGTTTCCATTACTTGATGTTGTCTATCACAGTATGACAAAACTATGGCCCTTGCTCCATAAAAATACTAACCAACCACTGATACCCGTGAAAGGTCGCTTGTCACCAAAAATCAATGGTACAACTTTTAAAGGTTTGCTAAAAATTGATGTTTTAAGCCTGGTCTGTGATAACCAAATATAGCACTCATAAAAGTTTCTTCTCTTGTACTTGTAGGTTAATCTATGTGAAATGTAACCTCAAAAACATAGAAATACCAAAAAAAGGCCATAATGCTTCTTTTGCTATAAAAACAGAATCTATGCAATTAGTCAAATGAAAATTTCCACTTTTTGAAGAATATTTTAAGACATAAAATTTTAGCATTCATTGCCTGTTGCTCATCAGTGACCTCGTCCTCTGATAGTGGTTCAAAATTACATGGTGTTGTCCTTGGATCTTACCCTTTGGATTTAATAACCGCTGTGTTGCGCCAGTGAAATGTTAATTACAATACCTATCTACCTGTTACGATGCACCCCAAAAGTTATAAAATTGTAGCATTATATTAAACAAGAGTAAATTAAATGAAGAAATATATAAATGGAATATGTAATGTGTGCCTTTATAGATTAGTTAAATTCATCAATTATTCAATCGTATTAAGTCTGAATTATGGTCATCTAGCAAAAGATTATTTTACTTATGAGGTATAAAGAAAAATTATATGAATAGCATGGGTGTAAATTGAAATGTTATTGTACAATCTAAAATATTATCTGATGATATATTGAATTAGACAATGAAAAACACAGTATTCAGAGTTATTGTTTAGACACTCCAAATTTAAATCCAACAAAAGGAAGCTACTAAAAAGGAAACTAGTTTAGTATATTTCATTCAGTTATTAACACTCGAAAGAATTAAAAACAAACTCAGAAGCATGAGAATGTTATCACAACAAAATGTATTACTTCAAAAACTTTAATAAGCATCTACAATGTGTATAAAGCTCAAGTGAACAAAGCATTTACCTCAGCAATAAATTGCATGCAAAGTTTTGTAGTTCATAATCACATTAAACTTTCCATCTTACAGTCTTGTTTTAAATTGTCCATGAGCCCATCTATCAACTCTTCTTTTAAGACTTGATGTTTCCCTTCTTTTCAGTCCAATCTCACCTTACTGCTTTTCCCGCACTAGAGATATCTTCCCCTGGTCTTTTCTTGAAAATGAAGTGGTTGAATCTCATATACTCTATATTACTTTTGGTTCTTAAAATAATATATTCAACTTAAAATATTTTAAAACATTGGCTCTCTGATATGAAAATTCTATCTTTGTATCCAGCTAAGCATTCATTAGCATTCCCATTTTCACTAAAAGTCTTCCAGATAAACATTTGTTTTTCTGACCTTCCATTGGAAAATTTTTCTGGATATTTTTACTTTTTGCATGTATTTGACACCATTTTTTGTGTTAAAAATCTTGCCAAATTGATTATGCTAAGTTCGAACTGCCACCTAGCATATTACAGCAGGATTCTGAGTTCCCCTAAACAGGTGCATTTCTATTTAGAATACAACTGCTTGCAAAACTTATTCTGATGCAATCGATAGGCCTCGAAATCTTTTAATATTGGTTTTTGTAAACACCCCTCTTAATCTTTTGTGAACTCTGGTAAAGGGAAATTTTTGGAGAGGAGGAATATTTGGATGATCAAAATTGGAAGTGGCTTAAAGGGAGCACTAAGGTTTTGATGATTGTTTATAGCTTTATCTTAACAGTTATTTTTTATTTTCCGCAAGTCAAAAGAATGATATTCTTGACACTAATCGCATATTATTTTGTGCTGCCTTCATAACATTTTGAAATATAAAATAAAAAGAATGTGAATAATAAAAGTACAATATTTCATTGTGATTTTTGTACTAGGAAATTGCCAATTTTCAAAATGTTTAACAAATTTCAAAAATTAACTATCAAATAGAGTAGTTAACACCTGATGTTTGAAAAGAAAAGTCACTTTATTCTGATAGCACTGATGTATTTGAGTGCAAAAAATTTACCTATGATAATTTGTAGTGTCGGATAATTTTTTACGTCATAAAAATCATCCAATTTTTTTCTTGGCAGCTTTGCATTAGTTTTTTACAACCCTTTAAAATTTTAACTATTCTCATTGAGAAAATTCAAAGTTTCAATGCTTTCTTTCGCAGTAAATAAATACATTAAAAACATCTTTATTCAAACTTATTACATTAACTATCTTGCAGATGATTTGAAGCTGAACGACTTGTATGTAAAATATACATTAAAATGTCATATTGGGAAAGATTTCAAGATTGTTTTCTAAAAAGTAGCATGACAATTATCTTGCTTATCCTACACGTAGCAGAAGTGGAATGTATGGTAATTTTTAATTGACTGATTCATGCCCACTGATTTTACCACATGTTGGTTCAATATAAAGCATTCAGTGAACTACTAGGCTATAAACAAGTTATTTTTAGTGAATTATTAGTATTTATATTCGATATAAAATGCTAATTTATGTTTCATGTAAATCTGCCGAGAAAAATAATTTTTAGGTTATCAGACAATGAAGTGATCAGATCCATGTAGCTTCCATGTCAATAGTTCATCATCTGACTGATTCAAAAGTATGAGGCGTTGTCCTCTGAACTTTCTCATCGGAATTGATTCCTGACCATCGGCAATAATAGCCCATTATGTTGCTACATTGTTACGTTAATTCAGCTACTCAACCCAGTAGTGCTATCTATTCATATTCTACCAGTATTTTAGGCTACAATGAAGTTTATTTTACCTTTTATCAGAGGTGTTTAGCTATCATGGTACTGTTTTAGGAAAAAGTCACTAATTTTCATTACAATTTTTTTGCTTGAACAGTACCAACTACCAGACTACTGTTATAAGTTATCCTTTTTGCAGAACAAAATTTAAAATTTTTGACAAATTCCAACTACTTAGATCCTTATAAAACCCAAATTCTAATCTGGACTTTGCTTGCATCTTTTGTTCTGTATCATCCACTTGGGACATTAATGTATATTGTGATCTGAAGCTTATCCTTTTCTGAAGTATGTGGACATAAGTATTTTCTATGGCTCAGCCAATGTAAAACTCCTGTATTAAGTATCAGCAGAAGTCAAAATGACTACAGAAAAAATCTTGCAAATTAAATTTTCATTTGTAATTTAAAAATTGTGGGTTCTGCCATTCATTTTTCAACCACAGTTTGTAACACTTTCAAAATAATGTGAGAACTAAAATAGTGAATTTAGAGAAATGTTCTTTGTGCTGTGATCTATCTGTTTTGAATACAACACCAGATTTCTATTCTGATCATGGATCATTATGCATGATTTTTATGCAGGGAAAGATAACATACCGAAGAATGGAATGGGTGAGCACTGCCACAAAATTGTAGAGAATTCAAATGTATGAAGGTGTAAAAACAATATGTATGCTTATAATCATTCAGACAGAAATAAGTTTCACCGCAAATTACATTAATGTTCCAAGTGGTATATACTGAAGAAGTAAATTTCACTTATGTTATTACTATTTATCCACAATTTTTTATATGATGAGGACATTACACTACATTATATTGAAAATATCAAATATACTTCTCAAAGTTGCAAAAGAAAAATGATTAACAAAATCACAAAAAGTTAGGTTTTTCAGTTTTCTAATTAAAAAATTCAATTTGCTTAGAATTAAATGTAATTCAATTTTAAGTTATGCATGCAATATAATTCTTTAAGTTGCTTAGAGTAATGCAAAATTCTATAAATTTGTTGGAAGTGCACTTCAAACCTTTTCAAGTTCATATCTAAAGTTCTTAATGGCTAGTTGGTGATTAACATTGTAGCTTTCAAAATACTCTTTTAGTACTAGCTGAATGAACACTTGGATTGTCTTACTGAAATCTGAATACTGCTTCTCATACAGAATGAGCATTTAGCAAGAAATGATCAGTCAGTATTTTCTAAACTGGTCATAATCATAGAACTGTTGAATCTGATTGTTGCCCAACTTGCAACACCTGCCTTTCTTGCTTTGTTAAAATATTCCTTCAATTTACAGCCCTGACCATGGTAGTAATACTGTGCAATTCAAATGAAATCTTCCATCAGTAAAAGTACAGTAATCCTTTCATATTCTGACATCAAATGCATTCTGCCTAATTTTAGAAAAGTGGTCATGTACAAATTTGACTTTTAAGTAAATACAATTTTACACCCCATTTTATGTTTTCAGTGTTCAGAAATTATGGTAAGATCTAGTTTATGTTTGAGTTTTAAAATTTTAAGTTGGTTGTTAGTAATATAGTTTGTAAAAATTAGCTGGGATGTATATTTATGTTGGCATCCAAAATATTTTCATTTTGAAGTAGGTTTAATGGAATTTGTTCATGGATTCTTGTATGTATTTCACCGATTGTTCTAATTTATATAAGTTCTCTAATATTGTAAGAGTAAATGCTTCTAGGTAGACAGACATCAAATTTTTATAGTTTGATTGCATTTTTTAATTTTTTGCAACATTAAAATGGTTAAACAATATTTATTATGGTTAGAGTTTGTGAGTTCTAAGTTGTAGGCAGCACAGATTCGATAGCTTCTTGAGTGTACTCTTGTCTGTGTCAGTAAAACCTTCAATGTGTATGATTGGCAATTGTTGGAAGTCTGTCTTTTGTTGGGTGCAGCTTGTCCAAACCTGACCATTTTGCCATAAAGCTCAATGCAATCAACCACTGTATTTTATAGTCATTTTCTTTAGTGGATATGTAGCATGTTATTTTTGTTTCTTTCATAAACATTAATGAATTCGTTCATAAAATTATATCTTGATGTCTGATGAGAAAATTTTAATATATTTCTAGACAAATTACTTTTTGGGTTGAAAGTTATTTGTGTGATATACTATGAATTGTTTTATATTTTTAGGTTCAACAAAGAGATATTCCTGGTATTGATGCTGCATTTCTTGCTATGGACACTGAAGAAGGTGTAGAAGTAGTTTGGAATGAAGTGTTATTTTCTGAACGTAAAAGTTTCAGAAATCAAGAGGCGAGTTCCATTTATATAAATTTCTTAGCCCCTAACAATTTAAATATTTTTAGGGCATTCGACTACAGCATTGTTTTCTATTTGATTACTTTAAATAACTTAACGACCTGTTTCTTCCTACTACGCTAAAGTCATTTTAAGCAGAATTTTGTTTCTACCTATTATGAGAAGAATTTTCGCAATTATTATGTATTGAAAGTTTCATGGTGCTTTTTTATTGAAATGCTTATTCAAGTACCACTTGGTAGTAATGGCAAAAGTATGATAAACTTAGTTGACAATCCTCTGAAATGTTCTTAGCTTTTATCATCTGCATATAAGTCTTGTTTGTAATCAACCGTTGTTTCAAATTCAAATCTCATTTCAAATTTCATTGAAAATATTCTTAGCCCTATTTTCCATGGTATAAGTTGATTATACCTGTTTTGATAATGTTCATTAGTTTGAATTCTCAAGAACTGTATCAAACATTCGTTGGTGTTAACTCTCATTCCTTTCCTAAGAACTGAGCACTTGTCCTGGCCTTGTGTGAGGGCTGAGAAGAGCAGTGCTACTGAATAAGCATGTGATGTGTATTATTTACTTCAGCTATTTTAAAATTAAAATAGAATGTACAGTTCAGTGTATGTGTGCACGAGTGCCATTTCTAATCTATTGATGGAATCCAGACAGATAATTATAAATTGGTAAACATTATTCTTCCTCAGATTGTTACACATACTTCAAAGTTTTCCTACAAATCTGACCTACATTTAAAAAAAATTAGATTACTTTAGTAATCTAAATTTTTACAACACCAACAAAATTTATTAGACATCTGGATTAAATTGATCCATATTGATAACATGCATAGAAATTTTTGTAATTTATAATTTATGGACTTAGTGATGCAATGAATAATGGTTACACAGTCATAAATAACGGGACTACATAATTTTCATGTTATTTTAGCTTTTATTTATTTTTATTACAAATTAATTTTTATTTTTCAGCTGTGTTTTTTAATTTTGGTAAATTTGTCACTTTTTGCTTCTTTCTGTTTCTTTATTCAGCACTTTTTGTAATAATACATCATGAAACTTTTGAACCAGGACTTACCCATTCTGTGATTCAGCAGATCACCAAAATTTTATCTTATGTATGTTAATTTTTTACTAGTGTACAATTCTATGGGAGAATCTCTCAAATAGTAATAAAGTAAAGAAAACTATTGTCATATTAATATTTATCAATGTTGGGTAACTCATATTTCAATGTTAAAATTCGATTAGCATAGTTTTTTGCTTTACAAACTTTGGCTTGTGAGCATTTCATGGAATCTTTAAATTTACCTTTCAACAAGAACATTTTTTCTACTCCTGTTAACTTAAATGAATCACTTTTGTTTCCATTATATTTTTTGAATTAACATTTTAGAGAGGGTGAAACTTAACCAAAACAGACTTATTTTATTGCATTCATGATATCAAGAGTCCAGTAAAAATGTACATTCTTACAGTCAGAATTCCTTTCAAAAAGTTAAAATTGAAAAGAGAACCATAAAATAAATCATAGTTTCCAAATTAAAAATGGGAAAATTGTAATAGGACTAAATTATATATACACTGAAGAGCCCAAACATTTTGACCACCTACTCAATAACGCATTGCACCTCCTTTGGACAGCAAAGCAGCTGTAACTCGCCTGGGCATAGATGCCACAAACTCGAGATATTCGAACATAGTGGTGTTTGAGTTTTGAGCTGCCGCTCCATGACATCCCAAATGTGCTCTATCGGATTAAGATCCCACAAGTTAGGTGGCCAGGACATTAAGTGGAATTCATCAGTATGCTCCTTGAACCACTCCAACACAATCTGAACCTTGTGACATGGGGTGTTGTCCTGCTGGCAGATTCCATTTCCAGTTGGGAAGACAGACGCCATGTAAGGGTGCAACTGATCAGCAATGACGTTCAGATCGACAGTGAGAATGATGTTCAGATCGACAGTGAGAATGATGTTCAGATCGACAGTGAGAATGATGTTCAGATGATAGTTTGCAGCATTCATGGTCTGTTTTACCACAACTTCGGGTCCCAGAGTCGCCCATGTGAACATCCCCCAAAGCATAATACCGTCACCACCAGCCTGTGTATGACCTGCTATACAAGATGGGAGCAACTGTTCGCCTGGCAGACGACGTACCCTGACATGACCATCGACATGATGAATGAGAAATCGCGATTCATCTGACCAGGCAACTCTCTTCCACTCATCAATGGTCCAGTCTCGATGTTCCCGGTCCCACTGTAGGCATAGTTGACAATGATGCTTGGTCAACAGAGGCACACGAGTGAGACATCTGCTGCACAGTCCCATATGCAAAAGTGTCCGCTGAACTGTGTATTCCGAAACACTTACGCTTGGACCTGTATTGTATTGGGCTGTCAGCTGAGCCACTGTCTCGTGCCGATTTTGCTTATGTTCTGTATCCAAGACAGTGACCTAAAAGAAAACAGAATTAATATTTTTATTCTCTCTGCCACTCTAATGCATAGTTTTCAGTTTATTTCTAGCAAATTTAATACAGCAAAATGTGTTGAATCTGCAAACTTCGCTCTTTGATCACAGGTACTTTTGTATCACTTAGATTTTCCCCCTCTTTTCTGCTCCTCTTAAACTTGGACCTAATTGATGAAACAACACAAAATAACGGACATGTTCAGAGTAAATACCACACAAAAAAATTAGAAGATTTGCAAGAGTAAAATTTGTTGCATTGTATTAAAAATGTATTTTTCCTTTATTAAAAACTAGCCACTGCGTGGCGAGCCCGTGCTCGTGAAGGTATTAATCTGGTGTAAAATTTTCCGCAGATTTCAAATCTGTTGAAGATATATTCAATTTAAAAATTATTTATTTAAAGAAAATCATATTTTTAGGTATCAATTTAAACTGAAATTTTCTGCAGATTTCAAATCCATTGAAATTTTTACTCTATTTTTAACGGTCTAGCACAGGCATGGGCAACCTTTGCAAAGTTGCGGGCTAAGCTTTAGGATATTAATAAGGTCGCAGGCCGTAGATAATAAGTAGTTGTGAAAAAGTAATAATGATAAGGTTTATTTTATTTCATATATTTATAAAGTAGAATGGTAAAGTTACATGAACAGAATAATATCGTATTGATTAAGTACTTACTTACAATAACCAGAAATTAATGAGAAGTTTGAGTTTCAACTTGAGAAACAAGATAATCAACATTGGGATCAATCCCGCTAATACACAGGGGCAGAGTATTTACCAAATTTTCATCTGTAAACCTGGTTTGACACTTTAATTTATTAGTTTTCATCATGGAAAAGAACTATTCACATTTATAAGTGCTTCCAAATGCGCAAATCAATTTTCTTGTAAATGCTCTCAGCTGTGGGTACTTTTCTTCGGGAAGGTATGTTCTGTAGAAATCACTTAGCTCCACGTCTTCAAATTTTGACTTCAAATGTATGTCTTCTTGAAGCTCAATCAACTCCATTTGCAGGTGTGTAAGAGCCTTCTCTACGTCACTTTTCATCGGAGTAGCAAAAAGGTTAAACCAGCTATCCATGTTTTCAAAGCCTGAAAATCTATTACAAAATTGCTCCGACAGTGATTTTAGTTCTTCAGCATATTGAGTGTGATCAATATTTTCAGATCGAATTTGTGGTTCCCACAAGCGAATTTTGTTTTGGAACGTTTTCAGATGGCTGTTTAATTCGTTTACCAACTGATCTTGTTTTTGAAGCTTCAAATTCAACTCGTTTAAGTGACCCGTGATGTCAACTAGAAATGCTAAATCACATAACCATTTCTGACCACTGACTTCAGGCAAAGATTTTTCCTTGATTTCCATAAAATCGGCTATTTTCTGTCCAAGATCGTAAAATCTTTTTAGCACCTTGCCTTTGCGTAACCACCTTACTTCGCAAAAATATGTCAAATCACCATGTTCTAAAGAAAGGTCATCCAAAAATGCTCTGAACTGGCGATGGTTAAGGGCTCGGGATTGGATAATATTAATTGCCTTTATTACCACATCTATAACGTTTTGCAATCGAATGGACTTAGAACACAAGTTTTGTTGGTGGATAATGCAATGTAGGATTATTAAATCGTCTTTTTACACATTTAAGTCAATTGTTTTTCTTTCAAAATTCCAATGAAACCTTTTAGTGAACCAACCATAGAAGGTGCACCATCTGTGCAAACCCCAATTAATTTGCACCACTGCAAAACCATACTGTTCAATAGCACTTTTAACATCATGAAAAATATCTTCTCCAGTAATGGTCTTTTTTAGAGGCTGTAAAGCCAACAATTCCTCAGTTACAGTAAATTCTTTCTCAACGAATCATATAAAATAGCTGGTTGCGCTGTATCAGACAAGTCGGTGCTCTCGTCGAAAGAAAATGCTTGAAAATCACACACGATCAGCCAATTTTTTCTTGATATCACCAGCCATCATATCTATACGTTAAACAACAGTACATCTTGATAAGCTTATTTTCTCAAATTCTTTTTTTTTTTCGGGACATAAAATATTTGAAATTTCTAACAGGCACTCTGACAAATTCTCCTTCAGTGAATGGTTTCGATGACTTCGCTATTTTTGAGCTGACTATGAAACTAGCTTTCACAGCACTGTCCAGTTGTGTCCTATGTTTATTAAAAATTTGTTGCTGTTTTCCAAATTGGTGATTAGTTTTTGAATTTTACCTTTTTGCAATTGACCCGTGAGTCTATGCTGAGTAACATGCATATTGGAATAATGCCGCTTCATATTGTATTCTTTTAAAACAGATACAGATTCAGAAATTCGAGTGCTGTTGATTTATATCAGTGTTTTTTTAACAATCACATCTGTTAGTAAGGAATGGAATCAGGAAGTGAAAAGCCGTTTCTCGGATACAATCAATAACGAAATTTATAATTATTATTCCTGATTATCAGTGGAATTGAATGGCATGATGTGTCGACGATAACTTGTTTGGCGACTTTGAAACCTCGTTTTGATGTAATTTGTTCAAGAAAACAGGCTCAGCCATCTCATATATCCAATACTAATTTTATTAGTAATAAATATATAAGGTAGTGTTGGGAAATAACTACTTTTACATTTTTATATTCAGGTGTGCTGCAAATAATTCAAGATATTTTTAGTGTGCCATCAACTAAAAAAGATTCAGAAACACTGACCCACATAGTTCAGGCTTTTGTCCCCCCCCCCTTCTCTCACTCTCTTGTTGGCAAGAAGCGAGAGTATTTAATTTTTTTCGAGTGCAGTTTTAAAATGTTCCGCGGGCCAGTTGAAAAGCCGGGGCGTGCCACATCCGGCCCGTGGGCCGGGAGTTGCCCATATATGGTCTAGTAGATAGAAAAAAAATTGTGACTATAATTTAAAGATTTATCGTCTGGCTGGAAAAACATTCTTCTGCGCAAAATCAGAGCGGAAATTTAAAAAAAATTTCTCTGCGTGCAAAACGGAAACGTAAAAAGAATTTTCTGAACGTTCTCCGGGGCGATGAAAAAACTTGGTATGGTTCCAAGGTTGACTGCAAGGTCACTTGGGTAGAAAAGTCAAGATTGTGGTTATTCTTCTTTCACAGAAGAAAGGCGTTGAAGAACCAGGTAGAGAATAAAACTATTAAATTCATTTAAAAATCTCCTAGATTGAATTTTAAAATTTCGTCGTGACCCAAAAATTGCAAAGCATTTGGACTACCTGTGTGCCAAATCTCATTGCTGTAAGTGCCATAGATCGTCAGGATTTTGCGACCGCGGAACAAACAAACACTTCCTTTTATAATATTAGAAATTATTCCTATTTATATATCTGCTATTTTACTATTGCAAATGTAAAATTTGCATTGTGGTGATGGTGTGGGGGATGTTAGACTAAGGTTTTTTGACAAAAAAATGCTAATAATCCAAAATCAGGAAAAGTCCGAAATTCAGAATGAACAAGGTCTGGAGGATTCCGGATTTTGGACTGTACTACATTGGTACTATCCTTGTGCTTACATCTCCATACTGTTATTTTAATAAACTGATTTACTTAATATTAATAAAATACAATCTTAATTTCTTCACTGTTCTTGCTTTCAATATGTTGCATACATTTATTTTTATATGTAATTTTAATGATCTTTTCTAGGGTTTAATTTCAAATTTGTCTTTGAATTTCATTTGGATTAGTATCAGTTAATAATTGGATTAAGGTCATAAAAATCTAATATTTCTTGTTATATGCTTAAAGCCTTATAATTTGTTGGGTCGGCCAATTAAGTGTTTTGATCTTATGTAGTAGGTATGAAATGTTTTTAGGACCGACACCATTTCTTTACACTAAAAACTTTAATGAAGAATATTTACATAAGCATTTTAGATTTGAACCGTGACATTTAATTTCTTGCTAGTTCATCAAACGAAACCGCATGGTAGCTAGGCGAGGAGACTCTTTGTGTCTAACGGAAACACGCACAGCACCTTCTCGACGGCAAAGATAGTCTGTGTTCTTTTTTAATCACGTGCTTTCATTTAAATGGTAGAAATAAACATATAACATCGCGCGCCTCTGGGTTGCCGTGCAGGAAGGAGAATAAACAATTTTCTCCAACCGTGGCTTTCGTGTACCGCTACAGCACTCCCCTGCCAGTGTTGTAAGACACGAATTTCTTGGGAAAATGTACTTTTCGTCCAGAGCGCGTTTGCCTCACTGGAACTGCAGATGCGGGCGGTGGAAGTGATGGGTCCAGTTGATTCGGAAGAAAGGCTGGTTTTAATTTGTCGACACTCACGGTATTTTCTTTCCCATTTCTGAAGATTTCATAGAACTTATCTTCTTTTTCGATGACCTGGAAGGGACCATCATACGTAAGCTGGAGAGGATGATATACAGCATCATGTCGTACAAAGACAAAGTCGAACAAAAAATTTTCTATTAGTTCGATGACACAAAGATGTTGGTGTCAGCTGGTTCATAACTGCTCAAAGTTTCTCGACAAAATCTTGGTGGTTTTCTTCCACAGCTGATGTGTTGCTTAAAAGTTCACCTGGAAGACGAAGGGTACTGCCATAGAGCATTTCCGATGCGGACGCTCCCATATCCTCTTTTAGTACGGTGCGAAAACCTAAGAGAATGAGTGGCAACACTTCTACCCATTTGTCCGTCATATAGCATTTGATTGCGGCCTTCAAGGTATGATGAAGTCTTTCCACCATCTTGTTGGCCTTCGGATTATATGCTGTTGTTCGTAACTTTTCGATGCCGAGAAGTTTGGTGAGTTGCAGGAAAAGTTGCGCTTCAAACTGTCTTCCCTGATCGGTGGTAATTCGGTGGGGAACCCCAAAATGAGAGATCCAGGCTGTAAGGAAAGCAGTTCCAACGGTCTCTGCATAGATGTCTGTGATTGGAACAACTTCTGGCCACCTACTCAGGCGGTCGACCATCGTCAAGGCAAATCTGTATCCTTGGGATAATGACAGCAGTCCCACTAAATCCAAATGGATGTGCTCGAATCATTGTCGTGGAAGCTCAAACTGTCCAAGTGGACTAGTGGTATGGCATTGAACTTTCGCTCGCTGGCATGCGACGCAGGCTTGTGTCCATATATTGCAATCGCGTTGATGGACGGACACACAAATCTGCTGGTGAGCAACTGTCTGGTTGCTCTAACGCCAGGATGTGATAGGTTGTGCACTAGACAGAATGCTGGAAACCGAAAGTCCTTTGGTAAATAGGGTCGTGCTCTTTTGGTTGATATGTCACAATACAGTTCAACATTTGAAGATGACAAAACAACTTTCACCAAAGTTAAGTTAGATGATGTACACAAGAAAGATTTCAACTCGTCATCTTCCATTTGTGCTGAAGCAACAGCTGCATAATCTATTTGTGAAGGGGTCTCGATTGCTGCTATGCGAGAGAGGGTATCTGTGATAACGTTTTCATTACCTTTAATATGTTTGATTTCCGAAGAAAATTGTGCAATATATTATAATCGAGCTGCCTACATTGGCGTGGTGACAGCTTTTCTGATTTTTGATTAAAGGCATAAGTAAAGGGTTTATGGTCTGTGAGAATTTTAAAATATCTGCGCTCTAACATATATCTAAAATGCTTCACCAAAGCGTAAACAGCTTAAAGCTCCCTATCATAAGCGCTGTACTTCCTTTCTCACTGGGAAAGTTTCCGGAAAAAAAAAAATCGAAAGGCTGCAGATCATTTGCCCCTCAATGCCCCTCCAAGGTAGCTCCGGCTAATTGTTGTTTAGTGTTTTTAAAAGCAACTCTAGAATCTGGTGTCCATTCAATCTTTCGCTTGTCATTCTTTTTAGCGCCCTTTAATTGATCTGTGAGTAGGATTTGATGTTCAGCTGCACAGCGCACATAACGTCTATAAAAGTTTAAAAGTCTTAGATACCTACGAAGGTCATTTATAGTTTCAGGCTCCTTAAAGTTTAAAATTACATTAACTTTTTCCTCGACAGGTTTAGTACCATTACTTGAGACTAAATGTCCCAGAAAGATTAATTATGATACTCCAAGCATGCATTTAGATACGTTTAGCTGAATGCCATACTGTTTCAATCGATCGAAAACAATCCTTAAATGCCTCTCATGCTCCTTCGAGGTACAGGAAAAAATTTAAATGTCATCCAAGTAAGAAAAACAAAAGTCTAAACCCCTCAAGATTTCATTCATAAATCACCGAAAAGACTGTGCCGCATTGCATAGACCAAAATTTAAGAACGGAAATTTTAAAAGACCAAACAGTGTTGTTATGGCCGTTTTGGAAATATCTTCTTCATTAACATGAATAGTGTGGTAAGCCCTGAAAATATCCACCTTAGAACATATTTTCTTTCCGTGCAGCACCTGAGAAAAATCCTGCAGATGAGGAATCGGATATCGGTCAGGAATAGTTTTTGCATTGAGTCTCCGATAATCCCCAACTGGTCGAATTTCGCCAGTAGCTTTGGGCACTACGTGTAACGGCGAAGACCAACAATGTTTAGAAGGCCTGCAAATGCCTTGCTCGACCATGTATTCAAATTCTTTCTTAACGGCCTTCAAAACCTCTGGTCGCAAAAACCATTTTAATTGTCGGTTGTTCGCAGTCTTTGATATGACCGAGACAATCAAGACGTGTCGTGGAGTCGATGAGCCGTTTTTTTTCTCAAGTCTACTAGCAGACCAAAATAAGTAAAAAAATCAGCTGCAATGATGGGTACAGAAACTTCGGTGAAAATAAATGGCCATTTAAACCTGCGACGGAGACCAAAATGTAAATTTAAGAGTTTAGTGCCAAAAGTGTTTATGTTTGATTTATTTGCAGCATAAAGCTGTAAGCTAGCGGGTTTCAAATTAGGTTTATTGTTAGGGACAGGAATACAAGAAACATAGCTTCCAGTATCTATTAAATACTTGCATTTAGTAGCCCGATCATACACATGTAATCGGCTACTTCTCCCTACGATAGAATGGCTGCCGCTAGTGGGAGATGAAGCGGTTGCCTCTACTTGTTTCCCGAGTGGTCAAACTTGCAAGACACTCAGTATTTTCTTGCTGCAGTACCAAATCTCTTGTGATAAAAACAAAACTCTAAATTTTCTCTCTCGTGCTGAGGTTTGTTCGATCGGAATGAACGGTTCCTTGAATCGGACCGATGTCGCCTGAAATATCTACCTGCTTCTATTTTACCAATGGATAATTTCTCTATTTGACGAGAAAGTGTGTCGATTTGTTTTTTCAAATCTAAATTAGATGGCTGCGTACCAGAAGTGGCACAAACGTAAGTGTTACTGCCAGTGGTAACTTCTGCGACCTAGTCCGCAAGCGTGACTAATGTAGTCAAATCCTCCTTCGACACAGATAAAATCGTTTGAATTTGCAAGGATAAACGTTGCAACCATAAGCTTTTCCAACATATTATTCATAACATACTTGTAGGCCAGTACTTCATTAGCCGTGATGATTCTTTTTATGTCCTGTTACTGAAAACATTAAAAAAATTAAGAATGAGTCCCACCTCGGCCCGACATGACACAGGTCACAATTGAAAAATTATTGATCTAAAGGTAATCAAATTTAAAGTATTGATCTGGTGTACAATTTTCTGCAGAATTCAAATTCGTTGAAATTTTTACTCTATCTGTAATGATAGCGAAGATAGAAAACCTCAAATAGTCTTTACCCGTGATCAAGTTAAAATCACTAGCAAGAAAGTTAAGCTAATCAACAACAAAAATCAAAACACATTTTCTTCGATTTAGGAGCTATGACAAACTTGGCACAGTTCCCAAGGATGAAAATCTCAAAAATTCTTTAATTTTTTCTTACAATCGAGGAACTGCGATGTCAGCTCTGCGAGAAAAGAAACAATGGGGGATCTAATAAATTAATTTTAAAATGGTCTTGATTAAATTTTAAAATTCGGGCTTCACACAAAATTTGCATAAAATTACCTATACCTGTGTGGACTACCTGTGTGCTTAATTTCAGGACTGTAAGTGGTATAGATTGTCTGAAAACACACAGACTTACACAAAAACTTCCTTTTATAATTATAGAGACATATTCTTCACATTGATTTTTACATTGAAAATAAGTCAATTTTTGAATTCATAAGCTTTATGCAGTTCAACTAACTTATCTGCTTGCTCATAGATCTAAAACTTCATATTTATTTTGTATTTAAACATTTCAAAAATTTTATTTATATTTATGAACATTATTTTTAATTATATTTAAAGGGCAAGATACGTGGTGTTTTCGACAGCCTGACTCAACTTGAACATGCGAATATTGTAAAGCTTCATAAGTATTGGATCGATAAAGAATCCGATAAACCAAGAGTGGTTTTTATAACTGAATACATGTCTAGTGGATCTTTAAAACAATTTCTAAAGAAAACAAAGCGGAATGTCATTAAATTGCCTATCCAGGTACATATTTTGTTACTTACTCTGTAGATTACTTCTCTATGACATTTTTAACTTAGCTATTTCCAGTTACTCACTTTTTATATTTTTAGGCTTGGAAAAGATGGTGTTCTCAGATTTTGTCTGCATTAAGGTAAATTAATGTGAATTGCAATAAAATGTCATTCATTTTAAAGTTGATGTGTTGTAAGTATAATTTAACTTTAAGTGTCAACTTTATACTCTGATGTCATTCCTAATATTTATTATTTGACTGCAGATAATGTGTAGCTGAAAAGTATCTCCCCAAATTTGATAAATGTTTTTAGGGTTATAAGCTGATTAAATTCCAAAACATTTTGTTAAATGTGTGGCAGCTATTGTCTGAGCAGTCTGAAAACTGCATTCAATAATTATGAAAAGGTAAACAAAATAATGAATTGTTGAATCAGTAGATTTTTTGGTTGGATTAAAATATACTTGCTCAAATAATTGATATACGCGGCATTATGAAAAAGCTCAATTTTGCTTCTCTTTCGGCTTTACTATTTTGATGGTTTAATCTGGTGCAATTTTCTTTTACAAAGTTTAGTAAACATAGCCTATTTGACAGTTCAGGTTTCAGTCATAGTATCCGGTATTTAAGTTTTCTTTTTAAGACACAGTTGTTATTTCCTTTCTGTTTTAAAATAAAGTTTTAATTATTTAAGAACTTTCTGATTAGTTATTAAAAAATTTCTGGCCATAAGTAGCTTGAATTATATAGAAAGAAGCTACAAGTAATGCAGTCCTGAAAATACTTTTGCAATTCAATTCCTGAAGGTATTCAACATCAGTATCATTTTTATTTTGCTAGAATGGTTTATAGTTTTTCAATTGAATATTATATTTACGATTCTGATTTATTACTAATCTTAATTATTAAAATATTAGTTTTTCTATCATTCCTATTCTTGTATTCTTATCTTAAATCACATTGTTCAACTAATGTTTTGTCTGTTGCAGTTATTTACACTCATGTTCACCTCCAATAATTCATGGTAATCTGACTTGTGATACTATCTTCATTCAGCATAATGGTTTGATTAAGATTGGGTCTGGTAAGCTCATAATTTTACTATGTTTTTAGTATAATGTAAATTTATTTTATTTACAGTAGTTTCCTGTTAAGTAACTCAAATCTTTATTTAGGAATTATCTGATTCACAGTTTTTAATGTTTCAGAAGAGTTTAATGTTTTTGTACAATTTTTATGTTATTCTGTAGTAAAGTATTGCATTGTGCTTTCAAACTATTTGCATTTTAGGAAAGAAACCAAATTGAATTATTTATTTGAGTATTTATGTAATTAAATTAGCTTGGGGGATGCTCTATATATTGGGTCATCCAGAAAGTTCTGTGCGTTTTCAAATCGAAGCTAGCTTTGTTATTATTATTTTGCTACCGCTGATAAGGAGTGACTATGATTGAAGCAGATATTTAAATTCAGTCTTTTCTGCTTTCACTGCAAAAGTATAGCATGTGTTGTGACTTAATTTTTTTTTTAAAACTGCAGTGCTAATAATGGAGAACCAGAAATTTCATTTTCGTCACATGCTCTTTTATTTTAAGAAAGAAAAAAAATGCCAATCAAACTGCTTGTAAAATGTGTGCTGTACATGGACAAAGTGCTGTTTCTGATGACACAGTTCGAAGGTGGTTTGATAAATTTAGTCGTGGAAATTTCAGCCTCGAAGATGATGCCCACTCTTAACGGTCCCCTTTTGTTAACATGAACCTATTAAAAGATGCTATCGCTGTTACATGTTCCATGTTAATACATGTTACACAGTTCAGGAACTATCACAGACTAAATATTCCAAAAGTACAGTTCATGATCATCTGAATATGATTGGGTATGTAAGCTGCTACAGTGTATGGGTACCCCATACTTTAAACACAGAATATGCTTGCTCGAATTTCAGCATGTGATTCTTTGCTGAAACGAAATAAAGAAGTTCCCTTTTTGAAACGGCTCATTACTGGAGATGTGAAGTGGATACTATACAATAATGTTATAAGAAAAAGATCATGGGGTAAGCCAAATGAACCTCCGCAAGTAACATCAAGAGGGGGTTGCATCCCAAATGCAATGATTTTTGTATGGTGGGCCTACAAAGAAATTGTTCATTATGAATATTTGCCACAAAATCAGACACTAAATTCGGAAAAATACTGTTCTCAAATGGCAGCATTAAAAGCAGAAATCGAAGCAAAGCAGCCAGAACTGACCAATCGTCAATGTGTTGTCTTCCAGCATAACAATGCTCAGCCCCACATTTTGCTGAACGTCAGACAAAGTCTTATTAAGTATGGCTGGGATGTTTTGTGTTACCCCCTCCCCATATTCACCTGACCCTCCCCCTCAGATTTTCGCCTGTTCAGGTCACTTCAAAATTCTTTGAACGGCCGGGAGTTCAATTCTTTGAAGACAGTCCAACAGCACTTTGATAACTTCTTTACAAATAAGCCTAATGATTTAAAAAAAAAATAAAAAAAAATTTCAGCTGTGAGAAAGATGGCAAAAAGTCATAGAACAGAATGGTGCTTATGTGATTCAATAAAAAAAATTTATGATTTTGTACTGCTTTGCTGGTATTTATCTTAAAAAATGCGCAGAACTTTCCGGATGACCCAATATTTTTAAATAGAAAATTATTGTAAGCGTTTCTCAACAGGGTGAGAAATCTGTATGAAGTTACAATAGCTGCTCATATTTAAACGATACAACTGAAAATTTATTACAATTTATTAAGCACAAATGTATTACTTACGTAACAAATAAAATGCATTGTATCATGCAATAATATGCACCCAGAAAATATAGAGTAACAGCTTCTAGGCAGGTGTTAAAGTACGTTTCTAATCAGTCATAGTTGCAAAACCATCCTAGTAAATATCTGTTTCCTGTGTTCAATGATAGGATCTTGTAATGCTTATATAGGGTTCCAAAAAATGGGCTTGTCTTGGAGCATGTGTATAGTGATCAGATTAAACATTTGACATCTGCTTCATTTTCCCTTGACAACACAGATTTTAACTTATCAGTTCATGATTTGGCAGAGTCCAAGCATTGACAAGTCCACGTGCTGCAACCTTGATTCATACTAGGTTAAATGAAACTGGATTTTTTAAGTTGACCATCTATATTATTCACTATAAAAGTTTTGAAGAATACAGTTCCACAAGTTATTGCTATAACATGGTCATTCCATACCAGTTTGACATTGTAGTAATTTTAAATGTACCCATGAATGTTGTGTATCAATTAGCAATCTTTGTATCGTATTCTGTTTTGTTGGTCAGGTGTAGTATTAATTAGTCAGGTGTTTAAGTTTTGCATATTCAATACAGATCACTGCTACTTCACTTTTTAATTACATAATATATTTGGTATTGGTTACAAAATTGAGAGTGAATGAAAGCCAACAACCATCTATTAGTTAAATATATTATCAATTAATGATCAGTAAACATTTTACAAGTTTTAAGGATGTCAAAAGTTTTAAAAACCTACTGTTCCAGAGTTTAAAAAAAAATCCCCTTTTAAGGTAATGACCTACTCCTTTGAAACTGTAACCCGCTTCAAGTATTTAGGAACCTTAATCTCAAGCCACAACGACCTGAAAATTGAAATAAATAGCAGAATTTTCATGGCTAACAGAAGTTTTTACGGCCTCAGAAACCAACTAAAATCCAGGTTCATCAGCGTAAAGACTAAACTAACCATTTATAAGACTTTAATCAGACCCATAGTCATGTATGGGAGTGAATGTTGGACCCTCAATAAAACCGAGGAGGAAAAACTACTAATTTTTGAAAGGAAGATCTTAAGAAAAATATTTGGACCTACTCAAGAGAACAACGTGAGAAGGATCCTTTACAACCACGAAATTTACAAAAAATATGATAAATTCGGCGGGACCGACCTAGTGAGAACAATTAAAGCGTCACGCATCAGATGGCTGGGCCATCTCCTTAGAAATCCCGATGCTGACCCTACCAAAAAAGTGACTTTTTCCAAAATTGAAGGGACTAGAAGAAAGGGACGACCACTAACAAGATGGATTGATAACGTAGAGAGAGATCTCAAGTTTTTGGGAGTCAACCGATGGCGGGCGGTCGCACCAGACAGAGCCAGATGGAGGAGGATCTGCGAGTCAGCCTTGGCCTGTAAAAGGCTGTTGTGCTCCTGAAGAAGAAGTATTTTTGCAGTTTAGTTTTACTTCCAGAAACAGTTGTTCTTGTTGCTTAACAGTCATATTTTATGATACTTATGATCTGAAGAAAAATAATTGCAATATACTATGCTTAGTTTGTATTACTCTATTTGCAGACATTAGTGTTTTTACTATTTTTTACGTTTTCATTATTACAAATTTAAGAAATTTGAATTTTGACTAACTTTAGGCTTAAAAACTTATTTTACATGTCTTATTAAATGGTTATGTGCATGTTGTTATTAGGCAAAATATGATAGTAGACTAAGTAAAGAATTGCAAATAAGTTTGATTCTAAGTTTGTATGACATCATTGGAATATGGTTCAAATGAACAAAGAACTTTATTACTTTTTGAAGACTTAAATTCACTAGATAGGCTGACATTTACAAAAAAATATAATTGTAAAGTAGTTTGCTACAAATGTGTCATTTAATGATGGACTCCAACACATGTCAATTTATCTATTGCACCCTGAAATTTATGAGCATTGCTATTGTATACACTTAAGTCATCTTTCATAATTTACTGAATTTCGTCTATCCATCTGCATCCCTGATTTAAATCTCTGTAAACAAATTTTGTATTTGAAAAGTTTTGCTCAGAACCATGGTTAAAATATTTATATGAAGCTAGATCAATGAATTCTAGGAAATGTTAATTAATTTTTTAGAGAGAGGAAAATCTTTTGCAATATGTTGTGAGTATATTTGTAACTGTTAGTCTTATTTAATTATAATTGGGTTAAAATGTTTAGCAGAATATTAATTTTTCTCTGGTAGTAACTCATTTTCCATTTTAATTTAAACAAATTATCATTTTATAGATTTTGAAACACTATTTTCTTTGCAATGTTTACTGTTTGAAAATACACACCTTAAGCATTAAATAAAAAAAAAAACATTTTAGTTGCACCTGAAGCTATACATCATCATGTGAAGACATGTCAAGAAGATTTTAAGGACATGCATTTTATTGCTCCAGAATATGGCAGCAAAACATGTAAGTTTTTTTCTATTGAACAAGTATGCTTTTTCGAAGTAATTTAACCTGGTAGGACGTGCGCCTATTGAGAGAAAGTTAGAAAGCGCAGGGGTCATAGAACGACCCCAAACTGAAATTAATTCCTACGCTGTTAAAAACGTATATTTTTTGTTGGAACCGTATTGCTTTTGACTTTAAGACATTAAGAATGTATTGCTTAACAAATCAAATTTTCATCATTACTTTTTACGATGAGAAATAATATATAAAATTTGATCATATTTTCTTACACAATTGGTACACTAATCCTTAAAGTACACTCGATATCAATTCAATACAAACAGGAACTTTAATACTATTTAATTGAAATTAAAAATAATAGAAGCACATGCCAATTTGCAGTTGTACTTTATTTTCATGGTGACAATGATTACTTACGGAAATTAAGTGTTTCTTGCAAACAAAATTTGTACACAAATTGCAGGTTCCAGTAGTTTTTATATCCTTATTATATTATTTTATATCCGTATTATCCGGGACAAAACTTACATCTTCCCTTTGAGGCAGTTCTTGATTTCTTTTTCGGGAGTTCTTCAATGGCAACAACGATTTTTTCTGTTTGCACTCGTAGTTCATGAGTAAAACTTGTTTTATCCATTCGTTTGTTGGTATAATCACTAATAAGTGAAAAACTAATGTCTTTGATAAAACGTAGTCTGTTTCGATACACAATTGGTAGATTTTTGTTAGATAGCAAGGCAATTCTTGCATTTATTGCAGCAACATTCAGAATAGAATCGAAAATGACAAGTGGCCATCTATTTGTTTTACAAGCAGTACAATAATTGGCTGTCAACTCATCTACTACATCCATGGCTCCTTTTGTGCAGTTGCAGGAAGTAATAATTTCTGGTTTGTTCGCATCTCTTGTTTCTTTGTCAATTGCATCATCATTATGAATTGTGAAAGTAAAATGACGCATTTACTTTTTTTGTAATATAAGAAACTAATGTTGTGTCTTACTGGAATCTAAAGATAGATGAATGAGTTTCTCTTCCTTTACAAATTTTTAATTCAGCAGGGATTTGCCTCTTATTCTTCTGCATTGTTTTGACAAGTGTAATTTTTTCTGAAAGTAGATGTTTCGCAAGGTCATACTGTTGTACCAATTGTCAGTGGTGAGTGAGGTTTCGACCAGATTTGTACAAAGGTTTCATAAACCTTTTCACTATATCGCCTGCTGAGTTTGAGACTTTATAGGGTCCCTCTGGTTGATATCCAACGTACACTTCCATATTACATGTGTAAAATGTCCATGCATCCACTAAAGCATATATTTTAATGCTGTATTTTGCAGGTTTCTTTGGCATATATTGGCCAAAACCACAACAATCACGAAAAGGTTCTAATTTTTTGTCAATCGTAATATATTCACCCAGTGTATAATGTTTCTGACAGTTCATTACAAATAACTGAAAAAAGTCCCTTATAGCAGCAAGTTTTTCAAATAAGTGCTTTTGCTTCCCATCATTTATATTGTTAAATCTTATGCAACAGAGAAGAAGCAAAAAACGTTTATGAGACATTGTAGTGCGGAAAATGCTGATACCAGTTCCATCTGTAGCCCATAAATCTCTGGCATTCATTGGGGAAGATTTGTGTAATCCACACATATAATAAAGCATGGATTTCTAAATTGTCTGTTTTACGTGCATCTCTTTCACGTGAAAAGTTTGGTGCACATTTCTCAATAAATATGTTTGTACTCTACAATAAGCTGTATCATGTTATTGTCAATGAATAACTCCCAACTCTGCACAGGGTTAGTCACATCCTTCGCTGGTCCTTTTGTTCCGAGTAAGTGCGATACAATGTTATGACTGTGACGTTGAACATTCTGCCTAAACTTTGTTTTCTTCCACTTTACGTCATCTTTTGCTGAAAACAATTCCGAATTATTCCATTCTTCATTTCCAGAATCTCAGTCCTCTTCCGATTCAGTATCATGTTCGCTGAAAATTTCATAATCTGAAAAGTTATTTTCTAAAAATTCATCAGGTCCATTGTCTTCACTATCAAAGTTTTTTTTAAAATTGCGTTGAGGAATGGGTTGTATTGACCATTTTCCTTTATGCAGCCTAATATAAACTAGCCTTTGAAAAATAGTTGTCAAGAGGTAGAACTTTAAAATTTGAGTGGAACACAGAGGGCAGTCAGGAATATCTTTTACTGGTGGAGATGTCCTTGGAGTTTATGTCCGTTTCAAATTCTGAAGTTGGCTGCAAAGATTCGTCTGGGGGGATCCATTGAGACCGGATTACATAGTAGGCTTTCCCAGATTTTACCCTTAGCATCAGTCTCTTGAGTTTTGCATATGCATTGCGTATTGATCTCACAATGGTGGAAAATGCCTGGTTGTATGGTGAGGCAATTAGAGGCTGTGGAAGGTTGCAACTCTGTTTAGCCAGCGAGTCAGCCTTCTCATTACCGGGAATGTCGCAATGGCTGAGTATCCATTGGAAGAGAACCGTCCAACCAGCACAGTTGAGTTCCTAAAGTTTTTGTTTTGCCTCTTCTACATGTGCCAAATCGCTATTGTGGAAAGAGCAGAAGGAGAGAATTACTGACTGAATCAACAAGAAAAACAGCATGTCTGAAGGAAGTATTTAAGTTGGATAAATAAGATGCTGCTTGTCCAATGGCCTCAATTTCAGCCTCAATGTTCATAGCATTCAAGCCTACAGTATTCCTGAAGTCCGAATCTTCATCAGATTCAACTTCAGCAAGAAGTGTACGTAAATGCTCCATTTCTTTTATGTATGGAGTCTGCATTGTTAGCAACAGGCAAAAACAGGAACGAACTGACCGTATCCAAGCAAAGTAACTGATCTGTAGAGCAAACAGAAAGATGTGCAGGGTCATTCTATGACCTCAGTAACTGACCTAACCTGTATTGGAGGACAAAAAATTCCTGAAATACCTATCAACTACTCACAAAACGCAGATGAGGGTGACAAACTCAGCTACTGATAAGAAAGGAATGAACACGTGGCTAGTTTTCTATGAATTGGGTTGAGCAAGGGCTTGAGGTCCCCACGCATCCTGCCAGGTTAAAATATTGTCTGTATATATATATATATATATATATTTCTGAATTTTTTTAAATAATACTGAATATAATATGAAAATGACTTCAGCTAGAAATTGTTGTTTTAATATTGTAATGTTTTTATTTAAATAATTTATCAACAATTTAAGTAAGTGATGTTTACTACACACTCGTATATTTCTAAAGAATTTTGATGATATGCATTGTTTATACATATTTCAGATGGACTCTGATATTTTGCTACTGACAAACTTTTTCATTCTTTGCCAATACACATGGTGTCATATACTTAATTCTCCTGAGATGCATTAATATAAAATTCATTTTATGAAAAGGGTTTATATAAATTATGTTTTCTCTTATTTGATTTTTTATTTTGTCAAGACAAAGGAAAAGTCAATCTATCATTTCACTATTCATATATCAATTAACATTAATTACCTTAAGTATAATGAAAATTCAAGTTTTAAAAACCTGTTTCTTGCTATCTACATATGTAATGTACATAGGGAGAATTCATTGTATATTCATATAGTCCCTATACTGCTCTGTACAAGTGCTAAAATTTTCATGAAACATGATTCTGAAATTGAAATCTCATATTGGCAAATTAATTTGTTAGTCATTCTCAAATAGAGAGAAACCATTAAAAAAATGCAAATAAAAATAAAAATGTTAAAAATTTGCATATTTTAAAATCTAAGTTTTATTTCATGTTGTATTTATGAAGAATATATAATGCGTTTGATGGGGAACAGACACTATTTATTTGAATGTTTGCTTTTGTTTATTAAACTCATCTAATTTTATTTGAAAAACTTAAACGTGCTTACCAATGTATTCAGAATGCATAGCTTTTAGGTGCTGTTTTAATTTGCCTTGTAACATACTATCTGCAGCCAAAGCTTTCATACTAAACAAACTCATTGATTTTTCCAAGCCATTGACAATAACACTTGTGAATTCCAATGATAAATATATTGAATCACATTTTCTTGTCTTGGGAGTTCTGCCCCTTTGTTCCCTGTTGCTCGTATTCACACTACCTTTACTTGTATCAGTATCTTCATTATTAGTGGATTTTCTCTTGTAACCAGTCAAAAATATATCTATTCGTCTAAAAATGTTAGTATTAAATTTATATTCTTGAAAAATACAAATTCTAAATTACTAATGATTATTATCAGTAAGTAATCACACCAAAAACAATAAAAAGCACAATTGCCACCACTGAAAATGCTTCTGTTGACACTTAAGCTATGAGTGATGTTTGAATTTGAAGGTATTGTTTTGATGATTCCTGTAACTAACAGTTCTATCGGCCATTTCATAAACTATGCACTTGCAAACTGCAAACCAGTGGTGTCATGCAATTTCTGTAACAAGGAGTTTCAAGTGAAAAAATTAATCTTTACTGTAGTTACAAAAACTATATACTATATATAAATATATACACTACCCTACAATAATAGACAAAACGCCATTGGATTTTCATAAAATACGACTACTTGTTTGGGGGTGTTTTTAGTGGTATGGCCTGGGACCTTTGCATGTTGTTCCTGGTAAATTGAACGCCAAATAATACATAAACCTTTTATACAATCAGGTTCTTCCAATGCTCTGGCAATTTTATGGAATGAACGAATGTTACTTCCAGGACGACAACACTCCATGTCATCTTGCAGCCTCTGTCAAGCAGTGGTATCAAGATATGGATGTAAAATGTCTTACATGGCCCGCTCAGGTTCCCGACCTAAACCCCATAGAACAATTGTGGGATGAGTTAGAGCGACGCTTATGGACCAGGGAACCACGTCTGAAACCTACAGCTGAGCTGGCGACATTCTTGCAGCAAGAATGGACACATATACCCCTAGCTGTGTATCAAAACCTTGTTGAAAGTATGCCCAGAAGAGTTGCTAGTATAATTGCAGTGCGTGGGGGACCATCCCCCTATTAAAGCATATATTCTTTCCCTTATACCATCACATCTTGCTGTCTTGTTCATTTTTGTAGGGTAGTGTATATATATACTAGCCACTGTGGCATTGCCAGTGAAAGTTCTTTTCGTGGTGTCGGGTGTGACCACTGCCTGCTTACCCCTGGTGATTGCTACAAATTCCAAGTGGGTATTCGTAGCCTGTTGGATAACAACCATCAGGGCGTTGCCTGTGATGTTGGTTTGCTTCGCATGGGCAACGCTCATTTTCAAATGTGACCAAATTTGAACTGCCAAGATATCCAATCGGCATAACATCACAATCTCTTTCGAAAAAAAAATATTTGTTGAAAAATTATTTATTAAAAGAAAATCAAATGTATAAGAGAATCAAATGAATATCAAATATCTATCTGGTGTAAAATTTCCTGCAGATTTCAAATCCATTGAAATTTTTAATCCATCTTTAACGATCCCGATTTTACTAAAAAGAACTAAACAATGCCAGTCAAACTTTTTTTATTTGTTTTGCTTTCCTTCGCTGGAATTGTTTGAATGCAGGAAATGGAATCTAATACCTCAATTGCGAAGGTCATATGGGAAAAAATAAAAAATTTGCAATTTAAAAATTATTTATTTGAAGAAAATCATTTTTAGGTATAGATCTAAAGTGAAATTTTCCGCAAATTACCATTGAAATTTTCCCCCCTATCTTTAAAGGTCTAGGAGATAGAAAAAAGAACTACATAACTCAAGTTAAAACTTTGTTTTTTATTATCCACTGAAAAATCATTCCTCTGCAAAATGAAACGGAAACAGGAAAAAAAAATTTAAAATCTGTCTTTTCTTTATGGTATTGCCATTCTAAAGAAACTCTAATATTTAAATTCCATTAAATTCATTTTCAAATGTTCTAGATTAAATTTTAAAATTCAGGCTTCGCACAAAAATTGCAAAAAATTCAGACTACCTGTGTGCCGAGTCTCATTATTTTAAGTGCCATAGATTCGTCAGGACAGTACACATAGATGCTTAATTTTATAATAGAGATATATATCATACATAGTATTCACTAACTTATCTATATTACATACCAATCTTAATTCCTCAATCCATTTCAGCAAAATATATTTTTTCCCAAATAAATGTTTGTTTAATGTTTATATCGGAATTAGTGATATAGGCTTCAGAAAATAGGTTATAAAATGTAATGCTATCAAAGTTTATTTGTATATGTAATGTTATGAAACTTACAATTCTATTAAACTTTATGCACCTCCCTTTGCCCTAGTCTGCACTTCCCAGTTTGAATATTGCTGCTTTTGGTTAAAGTTATTTTACACACAAAAATCTGTCTTGTTTGTAAATAAGTTTTTTAAATTTAAAATCTCATAAAAGTTATTTCTGCTAAAAGTAAATATAAAATTTTATGTGTGTTTTTAAATAATTTGTACAGAAAAAATTGAAAATAAATTATTTTATCAAATTCTAAGAAAACTACATGTTTTTTCTTTTGCTATTCTGTTGAGGTTATTTCATTAGAAACAAAAAAAAAGCATTTTTCTAAAAATTTTAGCAACCTGACAGCTTAAAAAGCTTTTTACCCCAAGCAAAATTTTCATAAGATTTTAAGAAATTAATGTTCTATATTTTTATTCTTAATAATGTAAAAATGCTTTTTAGTAGGTGTTAGGTAAATAAATTTACAAAAAAAAAATCAAACCTGAACAATGTGATTCTTTTTAAAAAATACTTTACTGACTTTTAGCCAATATTTACTTCATTAGGAATGAAACACGCTTGCCGAAAAAGATTCTGATTTCTTTCACTAAAGAGACGTTCTTGAATTAAGAAAAGTAATATACTTACAAGTAAAATGCATCATTACTTTTCCTTTTTACACAGAGATTCAAACTTAGTTCCCAAGATTCATATCATTAGGAACAAAAGCAATGCAAAGATATTTCATACCATTTGAAAATTAAAGCATTCTATCTAATTTTTCATTTTAGTCTTTACTGCCTAATTTTTTTATTGAAGGAACTTATGTAATTTTCAAATCCCAAAGAAAAGGTACACTAGATACTTTTCAAGACTGTTTTCATTGTTTGTATAGTAAATAAAGACTAGACAGAAAGTGTTTAGATACTAAAATCAAAAGGCTCATAAACTGTGATGCTGGTGATTGTAGAATCTTTGTGCTGTTGTAGTTGAAAACAGTGAAACATTTGCATTAAATACAGCCAAAATGGACTACAAAGTTTTTGACTGTGTAAGCAATAACCACACTAATAATTCCAGCTGGATAAGTGGCATGTTGCAAATTTTAAAAAACAGTAAATGTACAAATTAAGGTAGAGATTCAGCTCACATGAAACAATCTTTTATTCACCAGAATCCATTTCTCCTCCACCACATAGACCACTTGCAATGTGCTGACCTTTCTTGTGTACAACAAACTTATCCAGTGTACTGCATGCTATACTGGCTGCGAGTAACAACATCTAACATAGGACCTGTATGCCGATTATGAAGCCTTCTTAATTCTGGAAGAGCTGTTTGGGCTTTGCACTGTTTAAGGTAAAATAACTTTACCAGTAACATACTGTGACAAGGTAGGGAGCATATTCAGCACAACTAGTCAGTCATTTGAATAACAACTATTATTTCCTATTCCCTTATTGGAATTAGTGTCGCTGCTGTCATGTATGCAGTCAAAACTTTGGGTTATCCATTTTATCAGCATTTAATGCAAATGTTTGACTGTTTTTGACTTCAGCAGGGCCAAAATTCCCCTTATTTACAGCTTTTGGAACTATTTTTTGCTGAATACATCTCTTCATGGCTTCAAAATTCGTAATACCATATTTGGTTCCATTCCATTTATTCGATTTAGCTACAGATCCCTCCAAAGAGTGAAAGTTTTTTATACCCACCATGTATTATTGCAGATATCCACAGATTTGAAAAAATGAAACCATGTAACCTGTAGTTCTCAAAAATCACATCTCCATCCAAATATTTCATTTTAATATTTGTATTATTTAAACAGAAGTACTTCGTTTCTAATGACAAAAGAGTAGTCACCATTAGGCAATAAAATGCACTAAGTGCCAATAGTTAAGCACAGACAGGAAAATGTTAATTTCCTGAAGCCAATCTGAATTTGAGAGGCTGCAATTTGCTGCAGAGGTAGATGGAAGTATGCAAATGAGTTATGTAACAGCCAATCACGGTTTTGTGTCGAGAAATATGCAAAAAAGGCAATCGTATAAGAAGCCTACATTGTGGAGGGTTAGAGAAGTTGCATGTGAGTACTGAAAAAAAGTGTTTAGAACTTTCATACAGTTAGTTTTCATGACAGACGTTTTTCTATGGCTTCCTGAAACGAATGGCAGATAGTGAGTGCTGGCGTTCTGTGGAACGCCTTGAAGCGGGACAATCAATCACTGATGTTGCTCTTTTCTTCGGCCTTCATCATTCAGTCATTTTACGATTATGGAAACAATTCCAAACGAGCCAAACAGTTGTCCAAAGACCTGTGGCCAGCCACCCAAGGGTTACGACCCCTGTGGAAGATCGATATATTGCTGTTGTAGCGTAGCAGAATGGAAAAGTGAACTCCACGTGTATGAAATTTGTGTTTACAGCGTCCATTGGTAAGACGATATCTGCCACTACTGTGCGCCGAAGGCTACACATGAATGGACTGTACGCCCGGGTACCACGAGTTTGTGTTCCTCTATGCGTCCAATCCAGAGGGACACGATTATTATTACACGATCAATCCAGAGGAACAGGATTGTCGTCAACATGTGAATTGGACTGTCTGATTGGGCTAACGTTATGTTTACGGATGAGTCGAGATTTTTGCCCTGGAGCCAGATGATAAACGTGTAAGGATCTGGAGAGAACAAGGCATATGCAATCGGCTCCAGAACATCATCTAGCATCACGCATTCCGAGGTGGAAGTATCATGGTGTGGGCCGAGATTTCGTTGGGGTATTTCATCGACCTGTTCATCTATAGACAGGGTTCTGTGAAGGCTGTCCGGTATCGGGATAAAGTCCTAGAACCCACTGTCAGATTGTACGTTGCAGCAGTTAGTCCTTCTTTCGTTTTAACAGATGACAATGTGTGTCCCCATAGAACTGGCATCCGAGATCGAAGTCGTTCTATATATCCTATATATTTTTTAAAACCTTTAAAAACGTCCTATATTGTTCTAAATTTCAGTAATTGCCCTATATGTCCTATATTTCTTCATGGATGCAGTTATTTTCTCCCTCCATATCAGGGATGAGATTCTTCCGACTTTTGTAGTTATTTCCGACATTTCTTAAATTTTTGAGAAAATGACCGATTTTTATAACTTTTAAAGAAAAAATTCCGATTTTTGCCCTTTTTTTGTCTTCTACAAACATAAAATGCGCCAAACAAGACATATCTTGGCAACATTGCGCTCATAAATTTTGCCAATCTGATAAGTCTTGTAAATTCCTTTGAAAAGAATCCTTTGTGAGAATCTCATTAGTTCAATGGTAAACCTGGAGAACTTAGACCTCCTTAGATTTTGAACTAGTTAGTGTACGTTGTTGCTGCAAATTTCGTAGGTTAAGCTACGGTTTCTTAAGAAAGCGGAGCTTTTATCTAGCGGCCGTGAAACGTCATGATGCGGCGAAGTTGGTACAAATGAAATATTTTATGTTGATCTGCTTTTAATGTGATTTTTCTTTCAACTAGAAAATAAGATGCTTGGTTCTGATTCGATTATTTCGTCTTTTGTGGCAACCCTGGCAAGCAGAAAGCTAAAAAAATTTTTTTTAATA
The DNA here is from genome assembly GCA_947359465.1 of Metellina segmentata. Classification (NCBI taxonomy): domain Eukaryota; kingdom Metazoa; phylum Arthropoda; class Arachnida; order Araneae; family Tetragnathidae; genus Metellina; species Metellina segmentata. The sequence goes on along the minus strand of OX375872.1, from coordinate 81,726,576 downwards.
TTCTAGAAAGTTATTTCAAAATCCGTTAAAACTTCTTTCTTTGGCGTCTTAAGAAGTGCGCTAAGGCGATGGCCACCGCTTCAAACATAGACTGCATATTTTTTTTTTGCAACGGAAATTTTCTAAGTGATGCTTTTTTTAAGGAAAATATTTGTTATTGTTTAAAAAGTTAAATTATTTCTTGGATAATATGAGTTATTAATTTTAAGTTTTATTTGATTTAAAGTTGTTTCAATTATAAAATAAAAATATAGTTACGAAAAAATATAAGCCGACGGAAATTGATTAGAGATTATGAAAAAAGGTATTTTATATTCGAAAATAGGTTGTAAATTTAAACTGAATTAATTTGTATTTTATTAACCACAGGGGTATAGAGTGCCTATATAATAAGAGTGGCGACAAAGGACCAAATTTGGCCCAATGCGCATGCGCGGCAGCCATTTTTCTACCAGAATCGTCTCAAAGAAGGTTGCTGGGCGAATTAATATATCATTTCAAGAACAAAAAGCATATGATTGTTATAATATGGATACATTCGGTATAAATGAATCATATAAACGCTCAATTACATGCGTAATTGATTAGATGAAATGCACAACGCACTAACTTAGATTGCGGGAAACAACTTGTTCATAAAAAGCTATTTATTTAAAAAGTCTTCAAATTTATACTGACAAAACACTAAAATAATAATTAATAAACATTCTAGAACACGAAATGGAACATGAATAAGCTATATTTTCTTTTTAATTTAATATGCACAAGTTTTTCTCGAACACACAAAAAGTTCCCATGTTAAGTCTACGGGAGCTAGGAATAGGCCGCCTCTGGCGGTAGAAAAGGTCTGTAAGCCAATCAGAAAGTGTTTCCCGTATGTCGCCACTCTTATTATATAGGCACTCTACAGGGGTACAGCTTCACTCTACGTCTATAGCTGTGGCAACGGCCTTGGCGTTTTTTTTTTTTTTTTTTTGGCGCACTTTGGTTGCCATGGAAAGAATTATTTCAAATGAACCAATGAAATCAAACGCAGTTTAACAGACTTCGAAAGAACTTTCTAGAATATTCAAAATGAAAGTTTTAAACTTTCCGTCTAGATAATCTGCAATAACAGTAATACATATGGGTTACCTTAACCTGTCATTACTCGCTACTAGAAGTGCGCCAAGACCGTTGATACCACTAAAAACGTAGACTGAAGCTGCACCAAAACAGACTTTGATTTTTTTAAATTAAGTTTATTTTTTGCAATTTATTAAGGTAAAATAAGTGAAAAACTATAATTATGCTAAATTTTATGTCAACTTATTTTTTTCATATAACTTTTAGGCTATTTAATAAAATTGTTAAGTTTGCAACAATGTGAAAAATAGTTTTTTTAAAACTGATACATAATATTTAGAGTAAGAAAAAATCAATATTTTTAATAATAAGTAATTCAAAGTAAAGTAATTTACTTTAGATAAGAAGTATAAGTAAAGTAAATTATACTTCAGAGTTTGTAAATTGTGGTAAAGAGAAATTTACTATAAGCTTTTTTAAGGTTTCTTATTTTTGGTATGTGAAGATTGGCTACTGTGATGGTGTGTTTTATAAATTTAATTTTCTTACTTATCAACAAGAATAAGCTGGAAATAGGAATAAAGACATTTTGGTAAGAGACCTGCCATCATTTACATGAAATCGTAGATCTATTATTCTCTGGAATTATACACCATTATAATCATCAGGAATCGTACATACATATAATCAGATGTATTATTCTCTAGATGAAAATGGGGTCCTAGTCCGAGAGAAATGTCTTGCCGTTAATAGTTACCTATTATTGTCCTATATTTTTTGTAAAAAAAATCCTATATTTTATCAAATGGTCACTTCTATCCCTGTGGCATCGTCAACGACTATCTGGACAGTGAGGGGATTGCGCATATGGTTTGGCAGGCTTACTCGCCCGACCTTATTTCCATTGAAAATCTTTGGGGTGCCCTTGGCCGCGCTGTGTCTGCACCTTTCCCACCCCAGCTACTCTTACAGAGTTGCAAACTGTTCTACAGGTGGAATGGTGATTACTTGACTTAGGGTGGTTTGGTCACCTCTTGGAAAGCATGGTCACAGGCTGTAAACTTATGTGGATGAGATGTGGTCACATACCCTATTAATGTTGGTTTTGGATTTAATCATCATTTTGTTAATGACTCAATATGACTTCATCTTATAATTTATGAAAATTCAATATTGATTTCATCTTTGTATTTAATTATTTGTTTTGTTTCATGCATAAACCTATCTGCTACTTTCCTGCTGCATTTTGTGTCAATCAAAGCTGTACTTGTCGTTTTTTGCGCATTTTTTCGAGCTTAACTTTTGGCAGTGAGTGCATATTGCATTGAGAAATAAATATGCTGTTACTTGAAATATTAAAGGTTAAAACCAAAGCAATTCTTATGCTTTTTCTTCGTAAATTATCCTGTTAAGGGTAGAATAACAATGACTTTTATCTTTAGTTGTTTGGTTTCTAACAATAGTTTTCCTGATTATGAAGTCATAAAAATATTCCTAAGTACCTCATATACAATAAATGCATAATTAGCAGCATCATGTGTCAAATGCATATTAAATTATTTTTGCATTTTCAATGAGAATACTTAATTAACCCTTCTCTGGTGGTTGTCTCTTTTAGACATCTGATCTCTTAAGCAAAACTGACCAGATTTTGATTTCGCCCTCATCAAAAAATCGGTAATATCTCTATGGTGAGATATTTTGTCCTTAGCAAAATTGTTTGGATCTTGGGGAAAAGATATATCATTGTTACCTCTTTGAAGGTTAATAAAAAGTTATTGCTTTCATTTGAACTTCTCACTTATTCCTTGGGTTTAATCTGAGCCAAACCAGGTCCAACAGACCATTAACCACAAGTGCATTGAGAGCCAGCACCAAACGTTTTCAGAAATCCTCCCTAGTGAATCCAATACAGGAAATAGGTGCTCAGACAAAGCCAGAGTGATCATGCACTTAATTCAAAGTGAAAAATTATTTTCTCCCTCTACAAACTTTATAGGCCTTAATGCCTGCTTTTGAATCTTAATAAAACAGTCTGAGGTGTCACATGCAAGATACCTTATCCAAACAGATGTCAAAACCTTTGCCTTTGTGTATATTGCCTCAAAAATTAATCTTCAAATTGATGGTAGTGGTTATAGGTAGATTTCGCCAGTTTGTTGGCTGTTTTATTTTCTTTTAGATCAACATGGGAAGATATACACTGAATGTGTATTTCATAGTTTGAGATGACAGTTGCTTCAGTGTTTTCATGTTATGTATACTTGTTTAGACAATAGCATTCAATCAACAATTCAGAAATTGAAGAGAACTTCTATCAGTTAGGATTCAAATGTTATTGCATACAGGGTGGTCCCGAATTCATGGTACAAACTTTAATGGTAGGTACAGGACATTGTAACAATGATTTATTGTATAGGAATGTATAGTCGCAAGTGACGCGGTGAGGCGTAAACAGGGGAAATAAAAGGAAAGAGAAATGGAGTGATCGGTTGGTATCATTGCCGGTAGAGGGCAGTAGATGTCTAGCCGCTGTTGAACATGATGCATCGCAGTAGGGAAAAGCGCCATTCACAATTGTGCTGCCGTAGACGATGGGTGACTTTACATATGCAGAAAAAGCAGACATGCATTACATGTACGGCCGTGCAAATGGTAACGGCAGAGCTGCGTTACGAATGTATCGCGTGGAGTAGTATCCTGATCGACGAATGCCGGATCATAGAATTTTTCAACGGTTACATCGTCAACTTTGTGAAACAGGTGCGTTCGACGTCAACAGACATGGCGCTGGTCGAGTAAGAGCTGTACGCACTCCAAGGCTGGAAGAAAGCATCTTGAACATTGTGGCTGATAGACCCGAGTCAAGCACAAGAACTGTTGCGCGTGACGTAGGTGTGAGTCATCAGACTGTATGCAGAGTGTTAAACGAAAATCGCTTACACCCCTTCCATTTTCAGAAAGTACAAGCATTGAATCCGGCAGATTATCCTCGCCGCGTGAACTTCTGCCTGTGGGTGATGCAGCAATGTGCGTTGCAGCCGGATTTCGTAGATTATGTGCTATTTACAGATGAAGCGACATTTTCACGCGAGGGTGTCTTTAATGCGCACAATTCCCATGTGTGGGCAACCGATAATCCACATGCAACGCGTCGACATGCGTTTCAACAACATTTCAGTATTAATGTGTGGGCTGGTATTGTGAACGACTTTTTGATTGGCCCATACTTACTACCCACGCGGCTCACTGGCGGAAGCTATCTTATTTTTCTGAAAGAAGTGTTACCACAACTGCTGCATGATGTTCCGATCGCCATTCGTAACCGCATGTGGTTTCAGCACGATGGGGCGCCAGCACACTTCAGCATTGATGTACGGAATTACCTGAATGCCACGTTTGGTACTCGATGGATTGGGCGTGGTGGACCAGTCCCTTGGCCACCCCGATCTCCCGATTTATCAAGCCTCGATTACTTTTTATGGGGACATCTAAAGCATCTTGTTTATGAGACTCCAGTTGACTCAGATGAGGATCTCGTCGCTCGATTATCTGTAGCTGCTGCAGGTGTGCGTGAAATACCAGGCATCTTTGAACGTGTACGCCAATCGCTCCACCGACGCTGTCAAGCATGTATCGATACTGGTGGACGCAATTTTGAACAATTACTGTAAACATGACACTTGTCAACAACGCTTTCAATAAAATCTTTGTTTTTCCTTTCGGCCGTTATTTCCCCTGTTTTCGCCTCACCGCGTCACTTGCGACTATACATTCCTATACAATAAATCATTGTTACAATGTCCTGTACCTACCATTAAAGTTTGTACCATGAATTCGGGACCACCCTGTATATCATATGATAATGCATGATTCATCCATGGCCTGGAATTCAGACAAAAAAAAAGCCATGATCCAAATTGATTTCTTCATTAGCTTATTTATATCTTAATATTATGACCAAGCTTTAAAATTCATAAAAATTTACCTAAAATGGACTAATGATTTTTTATAGTTTCTATTGTTACTCCGGCTGTCGACATATATGCATTTGGAATATGTACTTTAGAAGTAAGTTTTCTTCACTTTTTTAAAGGGATGATTGTATTTTAATTCTGCATTGTTTGGTAATATCTCTGCATTTTTAAAATTTGCGTTCATTATTGAGTTGAAGTAAAATTCTATCTAGATGGCTGCATTAGAAATTACTGGAAATGGAGAAACTGCGAACCAGATAACTGATGAAGCTATAAATATGACTATAGAGTTGCTTGAAAATCCTTTACAAAAGGTAAGGTAGAAATCATCGATTGTTTTCATAAATTTTTTTAAATATGCAGGCAAAAACGTTTTGCTTATGGAATCCATGTTTGGAAAATTTATATCAAATGATAAAATGTATTTCTGTGATTTCCAATGTACCTAGTTATAGGAATCAAATGTCAATGATGGTAACACGTGTAAGTTTTAGGGAAATACAAGTTTATGCCATGTGCACTACATAGATTAGCTACTCAGTATGGTCTGATTGTGAATATCTTGTCTTTCCCATTAAATGCATACTGATTTTTCTTTTACCCATTTGATTTACTATCTTAAGTAAACATAGGGTCCACACTCCTGGGATACCCCAGCTATCTTTTTCTGTTTTCATCCCACTACTAACTACTATATTCTCTTATCTCTCTTTCCTCTTTTACAACATTTTTTACTTGATGTTGTACTTCAAACATACCTGCATAACTAGACATACCACATGTAGTTTTATAAATACATACTATAAAAACGATTTAATGCATGTATGCCTGGTTTATATTCATTTTCAGAGTGTAATAGTCTATAGGTAGATTTGAATTTTTAGGATTTCATACGGAAATGCTTGGAAAAAAATCCTGTAGAGCGACCTACTGCTAGAGAGTTATTATTTCATCCAGTTATATTTGAAGTTCATCCTCTTAAGCTACTTAGTGCTCATATGATTGTGAAAACTGCATGTAAGTTTAAGGCTTTTACTATTTTTGTTTCTTTCAGAAAAACATTCATATTGAATACATAAAAACCAGTTTTAAGCTAGGAAAAACTTCTTCAGTGATCTAAGGTTTTAAACAATCAGTTCATACCCATCACATTTCCTTACATCTTCAACTGGTTCTGTTCTGTTTTCGTGTTTTTAGCATAAATATTTCCATACGAGAATTCTAGCACTTCTTTAAGTGTAAAAATTAAGATATATAGCAAATCTTGCTTTGATTTTAAATTTTCTTCTTGAAGATCAAATCCTCTAAATTATGCAGTTTAATGGTAAACAACCTTTGAAGAGCTTTCCATTTAGTTATTACTATTTAATATTTCGAATTTTAAAGTTTTCTATTTTTTTCTGTTACTTGCAATTGTCCAGTTGTAGACAGCAGAAATGTATCAGGACAAAAATTAATACTTGGACAGCACATTTAGTTTTAAAACTAGAGGTTTGACATATTTAATTTTAAACAAGGTTTTCATTCATATCCTTCCAGATTCAACATAAGTTTTGCATTCAAATCTGGCTTAAATTTAACTTTACAAAGCAGCATACATATTGCATTTTTTAAACCGGTCATGGTATTTCTTTGGAGGAAAATAAATACCAAACTACTAGAACATTCAAACTTATTTGATAGAATTTAAAGAAAGAAATATAGCATACAAAATCTTTCTGCATTTTCCAATAATTTTAATTTGGAAATATTCATTTTAGTAACCTTATTCTATAAGTAACTAAAATTGAAAGTGATATAATTTACTTATACATTTGCTAATTGCTGTCAATGTCATAGACAAATGATGGTTTTAACTTTTTCTAAGTTAACAATTCAGCCAAAGCTTTAGTATGTTATCATTTCTAAGCCACAAGACTATTTCATTGCCCATCATACTTGCATTGTTCCCAAAATAGTACATGACAACTTTTGTGATTCTCCATAATAATTTTCCATTTAGTCGCCTTCAAATCTAACATTTTAACTCAAAGTAAGAAGTTAAATGTTGAGAGAAACAATTTTCAAACACAAAGGTTTTATTAGTTTCACTATTTTACTCTATAATTTTGTTGCCGGATACATAACTCACTAGAAAAAATTAAAAACAAAATATGGGTAAAATATATTTTTTTTTAGTTTGTGTACCCATTGGTAAAACTAAAAAAAAAAAAACCTAGAAAAATAACCATTAGTAGACCTAAATAATCCTGAAAAGTTTAATTTATTTTAAATATGCCTTATGGAATAGTTGCAAGTGTCATAAACTTGAATTCATGTCATTTGAAGTATAAATGTGGTGCAGTGAAGCCACAATATAGCTGTCTTTGATTTTGTTTTACAGGATAAAAATAAAAATTCCAAACAGTTAACCCTATAAACAGACTTATGGTCTTAACACAAACTTCTAGCAATATATCTGAACCTGTGTCTTAAAATATATCAACATATAAACTATTTTGTTATTTGTTAACAAAAGTAATTTTTTTCATGCATTTTTTGTAAATTTATGATAGTTCCTTATATTTGATAATTTTTTTTAAGTTTGTTTACACAATTGTAGTTCTAGATCTGATTTACTTGTCTCCTGCAATAAAGTTCTAATCTTGTTATTAACAGAAACCAAAATAAGTTAATATTCTAAAAAAAAATAAATGTTTGATATTTGCCAACAATTAAATTAAATATTTAACTTTTAAAAATATACTTTTCTGAGCTCTATTTGAGTAACAAAATTTTTCAAAATATTGACCCATTTCTATGGTAGTAAGCTAATATCATTCTTGCTGGAGCATGAGACCAGAATAATATTTGCGTATGAAAAATATTATACTTTGACAATCTTTATGTGAGATGTACGTGATTAACTTGTGTTTGTTTTTAAAGTTGTCACTGTCTTTAGTAATTACACTTATTAGATATAGGTTAAGGCCATCAAAATTAACACACACAAATACCATGTAATTGGAAAATCCAGGTGCATCTTGAAGTTTTGTAGAGCATATAGATCTGCTTTTAATATGTACACAGATACATTGATAAATGTATACATTTCTAAACATTGTCAATGCAGCAAATGTGAACTAGAATACATTACGAAACTAGACTTAAAGTATCCAAGAGGAATTTGTAAAATGTAATATAAACTTTGAGTCTAAAAAATGTAGAAACCATAGATCAAGGAGACATTGTGTGCATATTTTCACTTCTATCTATGACACTTCAATGCTGATCATGATTGATTTTTATTCATGTGTAATTCTGAGGATTGCTTTATTAATAGCAAGGTGAAAGCGAACAGGATATCTAATTATTAAGTAATTCATAAACTATGAATAACAAAAGTTTTTATTTATTTTTTTATGTTTCATACTAATTTTCCCTTGATTATTTAATAGATTACATTTATACTTCAATATCAATGTGTATAAAACATTGTTACAAAATATATTGATTCAAACTTGCATATAAAAAATTCTATTTAGACAGTGGATGAAGAAAATGTTCTTTTAAAGAACTATGTTTTATAGAAATGCATCAGCTATACTAATTACAATAGTGAAAACTAGCAATATAAGCTGTAAGTATACAGCAAAACAATCAAAGCATTGAAAAGCAAACAGAGGAAGTTAGTATTAGCTCTGAGTTAAAAGCTTATGGAGCATGAACAAGAATGAATTGAATGTGTCAGAAATAAAGAGTGACAGTTGTCTCAGAGTCTATTTATTTCTCTACTAGGGTGACTGGGATTAAATTCAAATAGTCCCTTATTCTGAATATTATACATATATCTGTAATATCTTTGATAGTAGATTTGTACTGATAACATCCTTGTTGTGTTCAAAGTTACTAGTGCCAAAATTACTCATGTCCACTATATAAAATTCATTTTTTTAATTGAATAAGTTAGGGAAAATAATAGTGTAATTCTCTAAATAAGGATGTGTTGTATAGAATTTGAGTGTAATAGTTTATAAAGGAAGTACTAGTTATTTTCTTCCTGTATTGTGCTTACTGTTCAGTTGTTTGCAATCTGCATCTGTCGATTTGAGAGAAATAAACATTTGGTTTTATGTTTTATGTTTTTATCTAAATTTTAGTGTATCAACCAGATCAGCTAACTAATGAAGCTCTGCTTTCAAGATACAGCTGTCATAGTGACATTCTAGCATATGTGCCATATAAAGGTGGACAGACTGGTCCTTCAATATCTAGAACTGTGGCTAAGAAATTGGAAGTTGAAAAGTTTCTTGACGATGTCAGGTATGTTGTATTATAAATTTTCAACTATAAGTGAAAACTATTGTGTGTTACAATGCACAGTATGGTCTGAAGTTTAATAAGCATAAACAGACACTGACTTGAAAAAAGGATTGGAAGAACTTGTCCACCATAAAATAATGAACTTACAAAATAATTGTACATATAGCAGTGCAACAGATCTTAACTATGAAGTACTTTAGGGCTAACCAGATTTGTATTGTCTTTCCATGGTCATTCTAGTTTGATTTCCCAGGAAGTAATTTGAATAACATGCTTTTTTAAAGAAATCGAGTGGTGTTATGAACAAACATCAGATGACACTCACCACCTTTATATGCATTTCAATAGATGGTCCATGATGAATAGTTCAATGGTCAATGTGATACAAACCTCTTGTATCCAAAAACTATTTGAAGATAGAGCTTGACCTGTGCCTGTGATAAACAGCTTTCTGAACTATTGTTTGCTTTATTCATTGCTACCCCTCTTCTTAATTTCAAGTGACTGGCATTCACAAACTATTCTTTTATAGGAAACAGTACAGTCAAATGGTTGCAATCACTTATTGCACATCATGCATACCAGAAGGTTCTCTCAGTCTTGTGTATTTGGTAATCATCCAACTGATGGAAATATATGGAATTCAGCCACTGTTAAATTCTAACCAAAAAGTACTGTGTGGAATTTTGTCACAACTGTTAAGTAACTAACGATATAATAATATTCACAGGCAGCCTTGAATCTGAGTCGTTAGTGATCTGACTTTTAGTTCAAAAACCTATGCACCAAATTCTGGTCTTGACATGGATTCTGTATCTACTCTAGCTATAGGTCTCTAGCTTTGTGTCGCATAAAATGACAGTAGAGTGACATACCAAACTAATAACCGCGTACAGTATGTTTCAAAACTTCCTGTTCAAACTTTGAGGGTATTTACTAGGAAACACAAAATTAAACAACATGCACATAGGCTGTATGTCCACAAGTGCCATGCAGGAGTCCTTGAGGACACATTTAACGTACAGAAATAAAAGACAAGCAAGTATAAGCCACTGATACTAACATAGAGTGGATCAATCTGAATCCGATAGAAATTGACTAACGTAGATTCCATTGCATCAAAGCAAAATGCTCCTGATTCAAGCAGTCGTGCCATAAAACACAAACCAACCAATCAGATTCAGGCAGTCTGAAAGTTTTTAAGGTGAACAAGCTATTTCTTATTAAAGCGCTGTTCAATTCAGATTTTAGTCAGCTTCTATTGGATTCATTGATTCAGATTCTGTTGATGTGAAGTGGCCCTAAGTGCAACATTTTCACTACCCTTAATTTTAGTTTGAAAGCACTGGCACACTCTTAGTTGATTAGTAGGTGCTCTTAAGTTGCAACTACCAACATTTCAGTAATACTGATGTACTACTGATGTATGAAGCACCATATGTGTCACATAAAAGTAACATTGTGAACCTCTTGCAGACATACATCAATGTGAATAGGGTTTAACTGTATATTGTCTACCCTCATTAAAGTTTGTAATAGAAATTTTGTAACTCCCTGTGCAGTAGTACAATGGATGTCAACCATAAGTTACTTTTTGGTACACTGAAGTTGTGCTTTCAAATACTCATGCTACAAATAAATAAAGTTTTTAAAATTCAATGTTACCTTTAATAAATTAAAATGAAGCACTGTTTCAAAAGTTGCAATATGCTCATTTATTAGATAGATTTTAAATCTAATTTCAGTATTTCAACCTTCTGTAAAGAATATTTTGACAGCAATTTTGAGATTCAACATGTGGTTCTGTGGTATTTGATTTATTACAATTTTCTCACCTTTGTTTTCTCATTTACTGAAAGAAAAAGATTTACGACATTTTGCCACCTTCTAAAAATTAACAAAAAAGACTCCAGGATGAGACTCAATTTTTTGGGAAAAGTGACTTCTAACATTTTGCCATCTGAGCACAGATTTTTGCTTTACAATTGCATGAAAACATTCTTAAATCACTCTAGAAAGTACCAGTATGCTTTTAATGAAATGAACCACCTTCAAATGTTATTAGAAGCATACTTCATCTTGGGTTTCCATGCTTAGATGCATATACCACTTAAAAAAGCATGGATGTGAAAAAATTAGTGAATTGTATAAGATTTAATTTCAGAATTTAATTTGTTGAATATAAATTACCTTAAACCTTTTCAAATATGATGTAGTATGATCCCTTCCTTGAGCCCTCTGAGAGGTTTGAGACACTTTAATACAAAATTCGGAGAGACAATAATTCTTCAGGGAAAGAGGGACTGGTGAAAACGTTTTTGACTGTTCTATTTATTATCAAGAAAGAACTTGCAGAATTCCTCATGCTTTAATGGGGTTCTTATATTCCTACAGTGAGTCAAATAAAAAATAGTCAATAAATAAATGAAGAGACATTTGCAGATAAGAATATTTAAAATTCTAACTAACGATTTCTACATCTTTAATATTCATCTCTCAAAATGAGCAGAGAACTAGGCAGAAGCTACAATCAACTGTATAGATTAAATGCATGTACATTGGTTATTGATCAAAATCACACTATATTCTACTATTTAAGTTATTTCCTGTTCCGTAACTTCCCCATGCTTAGTTAATGAAAATTTTATATTTAAACATTTAATTTAAGAAATATTATGTTTTAAATTCGAGTCTACTCAGAATTATACTCCAGTTTTTTACTCCATCATAAATGTTTTTTACAGTGGAAATAAAATATTAAACCCTCTAAAGATAATTTCTGGAAAGTAATATTTAATAACATCATTGATAAATAACACAGGCCTACAAAATTTAACTTTTTGTCTGGGGATTTTATGAATTTATTTAAATTACAAGAAATCTGCTATGCTTATTTCAAAAATAGTATCCATTTTTATGTATCACGTCAGGATTTTTTGCAATTGAGAAACTAAGAATTTGGAATTTGAGAGTATACAATTTACACAACATTCATTAAAAAATCAATTAATATATACATATAATAAATGTGTGTGCATGTTTTATAAGGAATTATATTCTAATATATACAGTAAAATTACTTTTCTTTATCATCAAAAGAACGTTTGTGTCCTTTAGATTTTGAAGCTCGTTTAGTGTCTCTTTTTGTCCCCAGCAGTAATCTGTCAACTTATTGACATTCTAGTGTCCTTGATAGCGTTTTTCCATGCATTTTATGTCCTGGTGAAATCTCTCACCTTGTTCTTCACTCATTTCACCAAGAATTTCAGGAAAATATTCAAGATGGGAGTGCAGATAATGTATTTTTAAACTCATGTTAAAACCTAGTTTTTGAAAGTTTGGAAGCAATTTTTCAACGATGGTTGCGTAGTTAGGATCTTTGTAATTTCCTAAAATTTCTGAGTATCGTCTTTGAAACTAACCCGTGCATCTTTCTCAACTGATTTCATTTTTTCCTCAAATTTTTCGTCCTTCTTTAATTGTCTTATATCTGGACCGACGAACACACCTTCTTTGATTTTACCTTCCGATAAATGTGGAAAAACTTCATTTAAATATCGAAAACAATCCCCTGTTTTATCTAAGGCTTTTACGAATTGTTTCATTAAACCTAATTTAATACGCAGGGGAGGCAAGAGGACTTCTTTTGGATCAACTAAGTTCTGACTAATCACATTTTTTATCCTGGATTTAAATCTTTTCTTGTAGGCCATTCTTTTCTTATCCAGTGTTGGTGTTTAGCTCGGCTATTCCACTTGCATAAGAAACAGGGCATTTTGGTATAACCGCCTTGCTGGCCTAATAACATTGATAAAATTTAAAATCCCCACAGATTTGCCATTTAAATTCTTGATATTTTATTTTACTGAGGAGAAAATCAAGGTTTTCCATATGATTCTTTAAAAATTACTGAATGAGCTACAGGAATTTAATGTAGAATATTACCATGAACAGTCTCCACTGAGATTGATCATGATCAGGGATGGAAAATAAATGAGTCATAAGTCCAGAAATATCTGTACAGTATACAAGTGAGTTTTCTTGGGAAAAATATTTGGTAAATTCTTTTTCTCGATTTCTGTACCAAGAAAATGTTGTTCCTGAAGCAAGTAAATTTTTATTCTTAAGTCGAGATCCTAAAACTTGAGCACTTTGTTTCGAAAGATTAAAATCGCGTACTAAATCGTTTAATTCACTTCGCTTGAATTTTTGTGGTTCAACATCAGTTGCTTGGTTTGTGTACAAGATTTCGGTTTCATCACTGCTCAATTCTAGAGAATCAGATGATAAATCAAGAGATGTAGGAGGTAGAGGCACAGGTAAATCTGGACCGTGCGGTACAGGTCTAATACCTGAAATAATTTCTGGGAACATAACATTTTCTGCTATTGGAGCCTTTTATTTTTGTTAAACAAAAATAGTAATCCTCTTGACAAGCTAGCTCTCGCCACACAATTGGAACAGCAAAAGGAAGAGATTTTATTTTACCTTGAGTCCATTTCATTAAATGTTCAGCACATGTGTGACAAACACTATATATGGGGCCCATTTCTTTTCCTGGTCACCAAGTTTCATACCAAAGTAAGCTTAATATGACTTTTTAACGAAATCGGTTATGTTCCACTGCCTTTTTTTTGACAACATATCCACCACAAATATAACAAAATGAGTTTGGGTTATTTATACAACCTTTTGATGCCATAAGAAACTGACAAAACAAACGTAAGATACCAATAAATGAACAAAATAAACGTATGTTCTCATTACAAATGCGTGGGAGAAAATTGCGCCTTCTCAAGCAATATCAACACATAAAGTGGCGCCATTTATAACTATATTTCACATCCTTAAGTGCAGCATTGTATTTTACATTTATTAATGTAATTTTACTAAGAAATTAATTTTGTTTTTATTAAGAGACACCCCCTCCTTTTTTGTTTTGTGAAAAAACTGCGGGTGATAGAAAATAACTAATGTCATATTTCTGATCAGCGTGACTGATTTACTAAGAAAAAAGTGCTATTGTACAAACCCAAGATTTGTGTTGACCTGTGTAATCTAACAAAATGCTAAATACTTCACAAAGTAGGTTACGTTTTAAATAAAGAATATGTTACTTTAAAAAAAATTATTACACAGTTTTATCTGTCTTTATTAAAGTCACTCTTCAAATTTCACACTTGATTTGTAATGAAATTGCCCAGTTTAATATAGTTTAGCTAAAATCTCTATTTGTAAGTAGGGAAGAATTATCTGAAGTAAGGTTTATAGAATTGTTTTTAAACATAATTCTAAAAGATTTCAATTGCATTAATGTAACATAATATCAATAGGTAAATTGCCAGTACTTGAGGGATAATTGATAACATGCACTTGTATTATGGAGTAATCATTAAAATCTATATTGCTAGTTTAAAAACATTTAGAAAGATGATTGCCTTGTCATTTTTTATTAGCTATGTTATCTGGATGTAAAGGTTTGTAAAACATATTATCTATATACACTTGTGTCCAGAATGTAAGCATAATTCGTAAAATGCAAAACAATCAAAGTAAATATGGATACAATGATTCTAAATCACCTGTGGTAAATCGTGAGACGAAGGTAAAAATATTGTGCATATGCGAAACAGTTCAGTCAATGGTAACATACTCAAAGCACTGGCACACATTGGAATGAGTATAAAATGGCTTTGAGCAGCGTGGCCAGTTTGGACAGAAATTTCGCAATTGCTATGGAACAAAGCATTGTTAACAATCAGAAAGGACAAATGATGCCATATGGACATGTTTGTGATAGGACAAATTATTGGAATCCGGTCGATCCCAAACCAAAGCATCTCGAATTCTGAAAGTTCCTCAGCGTGTGATCTCCTGACTGGCAGAGGTTTTATACCACTGGAGATGACCAGTTCCAGGTCGACCAAGGGTAACAAACGCTCAGCAAGACCAATATGTGGCTATAACTGCATGACATCAGAGGAACCGTTCTGCCAGACAACTGGGTTCAGCCTTGACAGCTGCCACAGTTTCGAGACAAACTGTTTACAGGAGACTTGGATACGTTGTTCTGTATGCCTCACGGCCAGCAGTTTACATCCTCCTGACATCTGCACAGAAACTTGCATGTTTACAATGTAGTTTGGAGCATCATCAATAGAGTTAACATTAGTATGGCAATGTCATGTTCAGTGATGATTCCAGATTTATTCTGCCAGCTAATTCGCATGTACCACAATCTGCAAAGAACGCTAAATGTGTTTTCACCCAGGAAACATTTAAAGACATAGTTTGCCTTCATCAGAGGTCATGGTCTGGACAGGCATTATGCTGGACAACTGCACAGACCTCCACATCTTTGACATGGGGTCTGTTATCAGTCAAAGATACAGAGACTTAGTCCTTGAGTCTACCATTTGCCAGTTTTGAGATGTTGTCAGCCCCAGTTTTATATTCACTGATGATAATGCGCCACCTCACCCATGCAGCCTTGCTCAGTGCATTTATTCAAAGTGAAGATATCCAGTGCATGCAGTGGCCTGCCAACTCTCCTGATCTGAATCCTATAGAGCAGGTTTTTGATATGCTTGGGAGACCTATTGCAACCCACCAATCGTCGTTCCAAAATTTAAAACTCCAATCCATGAGGCTTGGAACCCTTTCAGCACACAACTCATCCATACCCTCATCGAAAGTATGGAAATTGTTATGCAGCATGCATGGCTACCAGAGGTTCCCACACACCATATTAAACTTCAGCATCACATTGTTTTAATTATTCTTTTTTACTAAAGTTGACTGTCATATTGTGAACCTTTTTCTTTCAACTCTTTTCTTTTAATAATAAAAGTCAATATTATCCTTGTTTTGCATTGTTTTCTTCTATTAACCCTATTACACCTGCATACCATGTTTCCTTCCCTTTGGATGTAGATTTTCTGAAATATTCACATAAATAGCAAGTATGCTTTTAACTTTGGAATTACGTTTTATATTCACTCATTGCCATAAAAATTTGCGCACAAAGAAAAAGTCATCAAAATGAAATGAAATTTTACACATGCAAGTACTACTTTGATATAAGTAAGTGATTAGAAAAAAAAAAAGGATCATTTATTGCAGAAAAAAGTACAAATGAACTTGAGTTTTATTACTCTGTTGGACCCCCTCTAGCGCGAATGCACGATGTGATACGAGCAGGCATTGAGGCATACAAGTTCTGTATGATGTCCTGAGACATCTCGTTCCACAGTTGCTGTAAACGCGCCTCTAGTTCGACCAAACTTGTAGGGTGTCCAACTTGCCGTCCAAATGATCCCAGATATGCTCGATTGGTGACAAATCTGGGGATCGAGCAGGCCAGCGAAGAGTGGTAATGTGGCAGAGGCAGTTTTGTGACATCCTTGCTGTGTGTGGCCGAGCATTGTCTTGTTGAAAAATGGCTCCTGTGAACCCTGCCATGAGTGGCATCACATGTGGGTGAAGGATGTCATGGACGTACTGCTAGGCTGTCGTGCCATGGATCAATATTAAGGGTGACTGTGTATCGTAAGCAATGGCACCCCCATACCATCACACCAGCTGTGGGAGCAGAGTGTCGCTGTAAAGCGAAGGCAGGATTGAGGCATTCACCACAGGGTCTCCACACACAAACACGATTGCATCACTGTTCAAATTGAATCTAGATTCGTCGCTGAAGACAACCTGGTTTCATTCCGTTGCAGTAAAATCCCGTCATGCGTGACACCACTCGAAACTGAGGTGTTGGTGGGTGGGTGGCATTGGCAGCACACGTAATGGGTGCCACAATACCAGATGTCCTTCAGGCAGGCGCCTTGGGATGGTTCGGGAAGACACAGGAGACCGTAGTGAAGGTGCTGTGTGTCTAAATAGCGGCTAATGAGGCAGTTGGCTCTACCCGTGCGTTTCGTATGATGTGACGGTCTTCTCGACGACTGGTCTGTCAAGGGCGTCCTGAGCTTAGTCGCTGTGTAACTGACGTCTCTTCTGTCCACTGGTCCCAACACCTCCTCGCAGTAAAATCAGAATGGCCTATTTGACGAGCTACTTGCCGAGCTGACCACCCAGCTTCCATCATCTCAATGATTCTTCCCCTCTAGAACTCTGACAGCTGCCCATATTGTCTTCGATGGCAGCGTAACAGCATGTCTACCTCAGCGTTTCCTTTCCTAAAGATCAAGTACACTCCAATAAGCTCTGCTTACCTATTTTATACTTCAAGGAGAACGAAGTTCAACGCCCATTGCGCAATCACGCTGCATTTCTAATCATTTGCATATCTGGCCGACATATACCTTCATGCCAATTTTCGTTACGATCCCACAATTATTTCTTGGTGAGTAAATTTTTATGGCTATGAGTGTATTTTGGCCATGAGTGTATGTGCACTGGTTCATTAAACTGAAAGTATGTCTACTTTTACAACAGACGAACTAAAATTTAACCAATTTTTAAAATTTCATGCAGTGCAAATGCATAACATTTTGGCCTAGAATAGATTATGAAAGCTGTATTAAGCTCTGTATTTTGGGATATTTTGCCTGACAAAAATAGCTCTGCAAACTTTGCTTCAATATGATTTAGTTTTATGTTGTTTTCATCATTTTTTATTATTTATATTACTAATATGTAATTCGTATCATATTCAAAGGTTTAACACATACCTCTGTTACTTCATATGCATTTTTAAATAGTTTAGTCCTTAGAATGACGCTTTGCTAAAGAAAGTTTTAAAAAATATATCACCTTTTTGAATTTTGTTCGTAACAAAATTTTAATACTTTTAATTTCTTGTAGTGTAAGTGTAGAACACTTCAAGACATCATTATATCAAGTGATAATTATTTCTCAATTGATATTCTAGAGTCATGCATTTTAAGAAGTTGGGATACCAGAAGTCCTATCTGCTAAAGGATTAACGTTGAAATTTTAAGAAAGTCATCAAATCAATAAGTAAAAGTGAAATGTTGATATGTTCTGCATACCTCATAGCAAACAGTGTTAAAACTCTGCTATATAACATTTAAGCATTAGTTTGGGAGTTTTCTGCAAAGATCTGTTTTTGTTGTGTTTCAAAAAGTAGTCATTGAAATCTAATCAGAGTTATCAAGGAGATTGAAATTTAGTTTTTTGAAAAATTTAGAAATGGAATATATCCACTTACATCATATGCTGCAACACACCGCCCTGTTGTACGACAAAGAACAACATCACCAGAAACCACAGATTCTAAGAAATTAGGTTCTTCTGAAGCATCTGAACTTGAAACTAGACGTATTATTAATATCATGTGTAACATTAAACCTCAAGAGAACAGTCAAAATTTGATGGTAAGTCTTTATTAGCTTTTTTTATATTTGTTAGCTATTTACAAAATAGTTTTATTTTGCTCACTGAATTTTGTTTCTTATTCAGGTATTAAAAGCAAGCAGCACATTGAGTCAATACATGACATCCAATATGCTTCTGATTTGCACATACATATCCCATCAATATATGGAAAACATGGCGTTGATGGCAGATGACAGGTTGTTTGATTTGGCATATAAGGGAAAACAGGAAAAAGCATTTCATAAGTACAGTTAACCTGTAACATGACAAGAATAGTATATTTTTTGCTACACAGTATAGACTTTTGTGTTTCCATTGCAGTTTTGATTTAAGACACCCAACAATTATTTTTAAGAAATATATATTGTGGACAAGCAGCAGAGAGAGAAGTATGTTGTGCTTGATAGAAATCAAACTATGCATGTTTTCAACTCTTGTGTTTGCATCTACATTTTACCCTGATAACTAATTGTTTATAGTGGCTTAAATTCAAAATTAAAATAAAGTATAATGTGGAGAAACATCTTTTGAATTCAAAATATGTGCTAGTGTTTGTTTCGCTTATTGACTTTGCTTGTGAAATGCTTATCTTCTATTTTTTTTTTAATGCCAGACAAAAAATAACATCCTTTTTAAGGTGTCTAATAACAACTCCATCTTTTCCATTTATTGACAAGGTACCCACATGTTGGTGTGTTTTTCATAAATTATTGGCCCACTGCATGCCTTGCCTGATATGTATTTGCATCATAACTGGTGTTTTGCTTCTATTAGCTACATTTGCACCCATAAAGCAACATTAGCACAGTAAAAAAAATTAATACAGGAAGAGTATTTTAATTTAGCATTAAATGTGAAACTTTTAAATTATAATTGTTTAGTGAACAGGCCTTTAGTCTGTCAAAGGCAGCATTCAATTATCATCGAAGGATGGGTTTTAATTGTCTGTATTTTAGGATTTTTTAAACTAATTAGTCCTTTTATTGCAAAACATGATAGTATAGTGACAAAAACAAACTAAATTCAGAATTTTCTTTTCATCTCTATAAAACTTTGAAACCTACTTATTGCAGATTGCTTTGTTTGGTAAAGTAACGTATTGATTTGCAAAGTGCTCTTTTAAACTTCCATCTGCAATCTTAATTTCATTTTTACTCAATAAGCTGCTTTTTATTCAGCAAATTTAATCTCTGAATTATATACCATATAGTTCTTTAATTGCAAGGGAGTACAATATCATATCTTGGACTGTTCAGTACTCTAAGAGTTCTTGTATTTCTTTGTTACTTGATTTAGCACCACAAGACAATGAGCCAGTTTCTTTTTTATGCCTTTTCTTAATTTTTAAAGCAAGTTTGATAACTGAAATCCTTACTTTTTTTTTGTTTGTTTTACTTGTGGTTTGATAAATTATTGTCATGAAGTTTGCACGGTAATTTCAGGTAATTCTCACAATTAAAAAAAAAAACACAAGCTTAAGATTAAAAACTAAATCATGCAAATCAATCAGTTGATCTTATCTTTTCCATCTGACTTCTGTATAGTTAGCCTAGCTTTTTCAATGCCCTTATCCAGTCAAAATAATGTGGAAAATACACTTGCTTTGGGTCACTTTGACTCTGGTTTGTTTGATTAATCTGTACACATCAATGTCTTGGCTTTTTCTTTATCCAATTGTAGCATTTATATATACAATGTGCTTGATACCATATGTCTTTAGTTATTCTGAATCAAAGCAATAATTAAAATAAAAAATTGCTTTTTCAAATATTTTAAAGCAAATTAAAGGAAGGAAATGAATTTTTGAGATGTATTTCCAAACTTCATTGAATATTTTTAACTCAAAGTTTATACAGCACACCAATAACTGGCACACTGCAAAATGCTTATTTCCCACCATTGCTTCTTTGTAAAGGAAATTGTTTAATTCCTACTTAAGTAGTTTTTAAACATTCACATGAAAACAAGACTTAATTTTGACACTGTTGAGAATATCTGTTGCTCAAATACAGAATATTAACTTCACCAAGCTATCAGTATTCAAAGTCATTGATACGTTGGGACTAGGCGTCTAAATTTTTGAGGGGAAATATTTGTCCGATATTTTGTTTTCTATTCCTTAACTAGATATTTCTTGGAATAAATTAAAGCAATTTAGCTAAATCCTAATATATGAAAGCTTAGTAAAACAAGTTTAAATCTTAAATTACTTGAATAAAATGTTTGCATATATATATATCTTTTGCAATAAATATTAAACTTTGGAAATTTTAATATTCTAGATGACTGTTCTTTTAAGAATGGATGATAAAATGAATCGGCAGTTGTCATGTGAAGTTACTCAAAAAGACACTCCATTTGAGCTAGCAGAAGAGTTAGTGTTTCATGGATTTATAAATCGAGTAAGTTTTAATTATTTACATTTAGAGGTAGAAAGGTTATTTACCATTCTGCTCTTTATTGATAAACATAGAAATATATTTTTAATAATAGTAATAAATAAAAATGTAATTTGTAATTAAAATAAAAATCTATTTTTAAGCCAAAGAGAAAGACAATTACTTTACCTAGTATCAAAATTTCAGGCTTTTTTGTCCTGGTGTAAATTTTTACAAGCTAATGGTTGGAGTGTGATAGTGGCGGGCTGTGAAGGTTTAGGGATTCACCTCCTATTTAGTTTTATTCTCTTAACATAATTTTGAATGTTCTGTGAATAAAATATTGCTTTTATAGCACCTGAAAATGCCCAATTTGAGAATTGACTTTTGAAAGGTACAAAGGCTATTTTGAATGTAATTGAACTCTGAGTGCATTTTGGGCATAATTATGTTTGAAATTAATTTGATTTGGGATAGCAAAGACCAATTCTTATCCATGCAATCTTTTTGTTTATTCAATAATTGCTAATAGTAGGAATGCAGTATCATAGGTTTTACTATTACGAAAGATACCATCATGATGTGTTAAAGCTGCAACAAATTGGAGAAGTTTATGTTTACTTCTTTGCCACACCTAATGCCATCAGAAAGAACGGTTCAGTTCAGCATAGATGTCAGCTGGAGTGAAAAACCAATGGAGGTCTACCCTTCACTAATGAATCCAGATACCAATTGCAATGATTCCAGATGTGTTTTCGTTTGGAGAAAATCAAGGACCCGCTATTATCCCGTGACATTCATGAAAGATATCTTTAGTGGAGGCAGTGTTTTTGAGGTGGCATCTCTTTAATGGACATATACTTTTGTACTGCCAAGTGTTATCCTTAATGAATGAAGATAGAGACAATGTCATTTATGCAACTGTATGTGTTCCTATTCATGTCCATATTCATGTGCCTATTCATGTGCAATAGGGGTGATTCCTGCATAATGCTTGCACTGACAGTTAACCTACTTGGACACTATCTTCACGATGAGACCATTGTTCGTATGGAATGTTCAGTTGAATCTCATGATCTCAATTTAGATCTGGGATGCTCTAAAAATGTGTTGCTGCTCTCAATCAACCCTTCAAGTTGATTTTTTGAGTTTTATGTTGCAAAGGGGGGCCATATTTTACCAAGTCTCAAACCCATGAGGAGTTTACCACTACTTTGAAGGAACAATGGTTATTCCTGCCTATTGAATTAATCAAAACCACCATAATGAGCACCTCATCGGTCCTGCATATCCATTAAAGTTGACCATACTCCATATTGAAGAGCTGCTTACACATTCAACTCGGGTATTCTATTTTTGAGCAAGTAGCTGTATCATAGAATTTTCTAATAAAAAAAAATTTTGCATTACTATTTTTAGACTAATCTATAACTTATGAAATTTGGTGTGTATATGAATTAAATAAATTTTTATCATGACTCGTGTTTTTCCTAAATTCATGGAAAGGTGAGATTCACACTGGTTTTCATTAGGAAGAGAATGTCCAAACTAACCACTCAATATAGACTGGCCCCATAAGTATAAAACTCAGCCTCTGCTGATAAGATTTATGAACGACTCTTGTTTTCACAGCCAGAGTAAAATACTTGGTCAGTTTTATTCACCTGATCAGTACTATTATCTCCAAAGTAAAGAAACAAATAATTTTCAGTTAAAAAAATATTCTTGGGCGTGTTATTGAGAAGTATATTTTCAACTTATATTTTAAAAATATCCTATCCAAGATTGTTAATGACTCAACTTTCTTGAAAAAATTATAGTTTTATATAAATCAAGCAGGATGTACCAGATATTTCTGTAAACATTTACTATAAGCTTAATGTGGATAAAGTACGAGGGCAATTTGCAACCTTTTGTTGTAAACATTTCATGTCAGTTAGGTATTGAACTTTTAGCCATGGTACATAAAATCAGAGTAGGTCTCCAGTAAAGTAAGTATACCAGGCTCTGAAATTACAATTTCATCATTCCCATCAAGACCGGAATTTCGTAAAACATTTAATAAACCATTTTATTTAGATCACAATGCATGATTTATAAACTTGGTTATTTTCAATATAAAGTTAACAAGTTTGATTTCTTGAGATAGCACAAGTTGAATACCATGTGTTGACGAGTACTTTTATTTTTAAACAAATAAGTGGAAACTGATATTTATAGTAATTTCGTTTTAACTTAATAGGCAGATTGTGATATGGTTGCAACATTAATTAGTGATACATTGAGTCGAAGGCACATTCCTGATCTTCCAGCCATGGCCCCCAGTGGAACATAATGAAGACATTATTAATCTGAAACTGAAAGTGATCATTGCCCAAAATTATTTGTGCCATGTATTTACATCTTATATACATTGTCTTATCTTAAATATTTAATATATTGATGTTTACTTATGTGACCTAAGTTTCAGAAATAGGTTGAAGTATCAACCCTAAAAGAGCTTGTGGATTTTGATATCTGTATATTTGATAAATCTATTTAAGAGAAAACTGACTATGTTTCTAAAGTTTTCCTTTTTGAATAAACTAAAGTGATTTTATTTACAGAATTATTTATAAGAGTGATAATATATAAATATCAAGTGCTTTAATACAGATTTTTATTGCTGTTCAAAAATTTATAAATGAAAATTCATATATATCCTCTTACATTAGTCAAAATATATACAACCTCATTTTCCTTGGTAAAAAAATAATGTACTCTTTGTATAAAATTGATTTGTTGAAACGATTTTTCAGAACCAATACAAATCAAGATAATTTAGTGATGTAAGAGAAACTTGTATAAAATATTTTTTATTTGTATCCATTAAAACTGTTTTCTGAACCATAAGTGGAGAATGATAAATGAAAGAAAATATCTGTGTTCTAAACATAACAAAATGTTACAAAATCTATTAATGGTAGTCCGTAGCTTGAGTGAAAATTGGAGCCTCTCCAGGTATAAAAATTGTTACCATAGTGATAAGAAATTTGCCAAGAAATTAATTATCTCAATACTTTTGCATAAATGGGAATTTATTTTTGGTCATTCATTTGTTTCATGACATGGAACTTTAGCAAAACAATGTAATTTATGTCTGGGAACAAAAGGATTGAAACAGGTGGCCTGATGAAAGAATTTACTAGAGGACAATAAATATTTCTTTCCCCTAAATTTTCTGCGAATTTATATTGTTTCGTTAGACTTTTGACTTACTTAGATTCACCCTGCATTTATAATGCAGTCACAGGAATAAACTCAAACCACCTCCTTTAATTCAAACACTATTCATACTACAGCAAATTCAAAGGTATCATTCAATAGGGAATAATGTCCTACAAATTCTAGTAAATTGCATAATGGGATCATCAAAGTTCGCCCAACGAAATTTCTAATGGAAACACTACGCTTTGATGCCATGATCAGATTCTGCATTGTTAAATTAGACTTAACTATGAAATTTCATGACTTTCTAACTTTACATTGAGATATTCAATCCTAAAGTTAGCATTAATTTCAGGGATCATCTCGACATAGAAAGGAGATATTTGTAGATCGAGATTATTTGTATTAATAGCAACCCAAATTTCAAATTTGAACACTATTTCAAATGTATATTTCAGCGATTCAAGAATTATTATGTCAGACGTTTTTAAACTTTTGGTTACTCCTTGAATTTTCTCCTCTCCCTAAATTAAAGGAAAATTTAATGTAGCTCAAAACTATCGGAATGAGCTGAAATTTTGTATGACCATACAAGAAGTCTTTTTGAATCGATTCCTATTAAAATATAGTAAGGTTCCAATTCATAATTTTCAAACTTTAATTTAATATTTCATACTAAAAACTAATTTCAAAATAAAATATTATGTGGAGTTTGTTTGGGTTGTTTAACAGTAACATTGTACAAAATATCAGCACTGTAGAAATAGTTAAAAATTTATGCAATAAAGTGTAAGAAACTGATTTAACATTAGGAGCTCCAATCTTTCTGTTCTCAACTTCGGAACAGTAAAACTTAATAACATTCAATTTAGTATTTTAAGTTAAATTTTTAGATTCAAAATTGAGTGACCAATAGGGGGTTGATAATGAAGATGGCCCCTTATGCAGATTTTATGAATTTGAAACTAGATGGGTTATTTCTTGACGAACACCCTTTGAATTTTCTGTTAATTGTTCAAATGAAGAGGGGTGGTTCCATCCCCCCCATGACTACATATGCAAAAAAATTCTATAAATCATGAGGAATAAATCAAGACCAGTGTGACCTTAACCAATTTTTCTCCTGTACTAAAAAAATAATTTGTTGCACTTAGGTTTTAAATTATAGCCTCGGACAATTTGCATCAAGATAATGCTGATCTGCCATTCAAAAAATATTTTCAAATAACTTACCTGATAGTGAAAATTATTAATAGCTTCAAATTTAAGGCCACAGCTTCGATTTTAAAATACTTTCTAAATCATGTGATGGGTAAAGTTCAAGTCTAAAATGTGCAAAAAAAGTAACAAAATTCACAGAATATTGGCAGAAACAAAATGTTTCAAGATTAAAAATTAGATGCAATTTCACATCGGAAAAATACCTTTATACCCAAGGATTTGTACAAAGATAAAAGGAACAGTTCTGACAATAAGCCATTCAAAAATTTTGATTGATGTAATTGCTCATCTTTTAGGAAACACTACCATTATATTTGACTTGAATTTTGCAAGTTAACAAGTGGCTATTTTATGTTGTTTTATTTTCTTCTAAACTGATGGAAATAAAACATTTGTACAATATGTGCATATTAAGGGTTATAAATTTTATATGAAACAGCTCAAATATTTTAGACATTTTGGATTTATTTTTGAGAAATTGTCAAGTTTTAATACATTATATTTATTGACAAATTTTTCCAAATTGTTAACTGAACTTAATGTTGCTGTAAAAAAGTATGCTTGTTATTGATCTAAATGTTTCATATGTTATTCACATTTTTGTGACATTTGGCTTGGAAATTTTAAAATTAAACATGTTGCATTTTGTCTTGACACTAGTTTAAGTGTGAAAATGTATTTGATTTATCTTGTTTAATTCTTTGAATAAATAATTTTATGTTTGTAATTTTGAGTATGTCTATACACAGGTGGTAAAATTTTTGTATTGAATCCCTCCTTCAAGCACCACTATTAAACTTTTTTCACTACCAAAATGGAATGAATCCAATACTGTAATTTGCTTCTAATAGTCTCAGAAATGAGTTTTAAATATAACTAATGCTTTTATATACAGGTATTTTTATAACTACTTCTCTTATCTTGGAAAATATGTATATTGTTTGAAACACAAAATTTAGTTGAACTTGAAAAGTGACATGGATCCAAAGACCAGTTTCATTTCATATCCATAAAAATCTGGCATAATTTGAATTATATTTTGAAGCTATAGAAAGGGTAGAAGGTAAAACTTTAAACATTTTATTTAAAAACTAGTGAAATTGTAAAAACTGTAAGAAGATTATAGTTACTCTCTTTTTTAAAATCATTACCCATTATCTAAAAAATTAAATAAAATGCAATTTAAAACTTTCACTTCAATCATCAATCCTTTAAAATTTAAACTATTTTAATACCAAAAAAGTATCAAGAATGTTATTACTCAGAATGAAAATTTAAAAAAATAGTTAAAGCTTGAAATAAATATTATGTACATAATATAAGAATTTGCATGTGATCAATTTGTAGTTCATTTACAATTCTATTGCCTGATCAATTTGTGTAATACAAGGATGCAGATCAAGACCAATGGAGTAAAGTTGATTCTAAACACTACAAATATCCTGCATTACCAGTACCTAGGTTGATTTGGGTTTTATGATGCAAAGTCCAAAAACGGACAAGCTGCAACAAACACAAGATGATTCAAACCAGTAAAAATAAATAAAAGGTTAAAAGTCTGATCAAACAAAAAAGTGCATATATATATTTTTTTAGTTGTATATTTTATTGTATGAGGATGCAGTTTTGATAGAAAAGGTGCACAATAAAAGATGTAATATATATTGGTCGCTACTTGTAAAAACACAGTATGGCTAAAAATAAAAATGTAGAACCGTGTGAAAAGATGGGGTATCCCACATCTTAGATTTAATAAAAATATAATTAAAAAATTATGAATTACAACAATGGTAAAATGTTGAAGTGATGTAAGAAAGCAAAGAGAGATGCAGGTGGAGAGTTACCTAATAAGTTTGATAAAATTAGTGATAAAATATTAAAGCAGAGTCGATAACTTCATGTTCAGGTCTTGTACATTTTAAAATGCTATTTATAGAGAGGTTCTTGGCAACGCCGAAATGGAGTACTTTCCCCGAGCAATAAAAATGTTAGTGACTTGTGAAAGGCTAATGCGAAGACAAAATAATGTCTAACCAGTACCAAGGACGTATTGAAGAGCCAGAAAGCTAACTATTAGTTATCTTGCCAGTTACTTCATGAGTAGAAATTTAACCAGCATTTAGTATGTACAGCTGTGGGAAATAGAAAGTAAAAAAAAAAATCAATTTCAATTCAACAAGGGAATAACATCTATAAATTTATAATCATGAAAGCAGATATGCCTGGACTTTCAAGATTTGACTTAGAAGGAAATTGTAATCTATCAAAGTGTTACATAACACAGTAAGCTTCAAACATAATATATTGAGAGTGTTCATATTTTTGTATTAATTTTATTAATATTACCTACGGTTTTTAAAAAGCATTACATAGATTTTGTTTGGGCTTTTTAATACAAAAAATATATATATTGGTGATAGGAAGGTTATTTTGAGATATGAATGAAAGTCTGAAAACTAGTTTAGGATTTCCAAGTGGAAAAACATTCCTCACTAAAAGTACTAAACATCAGTCAAGCTAGCAAGTGCTAAAGATCTAGGACATGGTATACCAATAATGGGAAATACCAAGTGCTTACCAGCTTAATGTGATTAGTAATTGGCTTTTTTTTTTTCAACACTGCTCTCAAACAAACTTAGAAGCTCTCGAACATTTGGTTGGGAAGTCTAGTCATTTGTGTGAAACACTGATTTTTAATTCCAATGTATCAAAACATCATCGGCTTACAAGTGAAACACTTCCAAGTCAAAATTTTCACTGAAAAGACTGATGAAGTCAACTAAGTCATTTTTTCTTTGTATAAAGCTTAAATTTCTTGATACACTAAGTAGAATTTTCACGTTCTATTTTGACTTAGTGTTTCATTTTGTAAAATATGTTATTTCAAAAAGGCATCAATTCCTGAAGATTTTAGTCTTATAGGTCATTGTTAGGCATTTTTAAGGTCACAAAATCTAGCTGATTAGAGCCTAGAGTTTGACCTAAATATGATAGAAAACAAGCATAAACCTTTTCTAAAACCTATAATTTTTTACTCTTAGGCTTAACCATTTGTTTTTCAATCCATTTCTATTAAAATATGTGCATGCTATTTATTCACCCAGAGATTATGTCATTTAAAAATAAAAATAAGCAATTTACATCTTTACCTTTAGATATCTTCATTAGCATGACATCCTCTTTACCTTCCTTTATCCACTCTATTAGTGCAATTTGATCTATGCCAAGGTAGATAAGTGGCAACTCAACTTCTGCCCATTAGCTGTCTATCATGTAATAAGAATTTTTGTCAGAGCAATTGATCTTGACAAGGTTGAAAGTAAATAAATTCTGTCTCCCTTCCCCTTCTTAGTTTGTACCTACTTCAGACAGTAGCTTGTAAATAAAGTTGTTTAACATAGTGAAATTTTCAGAAACTAAGGACACAGCCTGTTTTTAAAATGACCAAGACCTAAAAACAAGATATTCAACATGACATTCAAAAAATAGACAATATGAATCAGAATGTTCTAAATTAAAATTGTAATGATAGTGTAAATTATGTGACATGTCATGAACATCTGGGCATTAGTTATCAGATTAGATCCAACCGAATCTGAAATTATATACAACTGATTCAAAAGTGTTTACAACACAAGCAACTCCTAGTTCATGATTCATTATAAATAAGTAGAAAACAAACATTTTTGAATAAGTAATCATTTGACACTTTTCAAACCTTTTTATTAGTCAAGATGGTTAATGAGTATAATAGTTTACAATCCTTTTTTCTTTTAAAACCTGATATACTTATACAATTGTAGTGGAATCATTGGGCATTGTGCCCATTTCTTCACTATTTATATCAACTATAACTCCTTTAAAATATTATATTAGACCACAGTTGTGTTTCTAATTAATGAGAATACTAAGCATCAGTAAAAAAACCTTACTGCTGTGTTGTTCAACTCGCTGATTTCTCAAGTTTCAAATAAAAGGAATCGTTAACCTTTATATATTTACAATTTAGCTGCTGCCTTTTGATGTAAATTATTACTTACTTTTTCTTTCTATTCAACTACAAATTATATTCAACATTTACCTTTACATGTTCTTCAGCTTCAGGAGTCAAATGACAGGTGCTTCGGTTCTCCTGATGCTAGGTTTAGATTCAGAAATCTTGGTAAGGTATAGATTTTTGTGTTGTAATGGTTTGCACACAAAAGTTGGATTAATTTAGCTTCAAAATAATTCCAAAATAACAAGTGAATGTTGAAATTTATGCCCCAAGAGGTATTCAAACTATGAAAAATAATCATTCTAATTTCTCAGTTGAATGCTTAACTGTTATGATACAATTCAAGAAAAGAAGGCTGAGCCATCTTTGAAACCTTTTTGGGAGGGGAAAATGAACTGTTGATGTTCTTGTGAATAGATCATGAAATTGAACTTTAACATTCCAGAAAATGCATTAGGTTTGGTATAAATATGCGAATACCTTCCACTCATGGCCAAACGATAAGCATAATTGCTGTTTATGAGAATATTTCAGAAAATCTACATTAGAATAGAAAGAAACATGGAATGCTGGTGTAATTATGTTATAGGAGAAAACAATGCAAAACAAGGATAATAATAACTTTTATAGTCCAAAGAGGGTTGAAAGAAAAAGGTTCCCATTACAAATATCAACTTTAGTGAAACTGAATGATTAAAACAATGTGATGCTGAAGTTTAATGTGGTGCATGAGAACCTCTGGTAGCCACGTATGCAGCAGAACAATTACTATACTTTAAATGAGGATATGGATGAGTCGTGGGATCAAAGGGTTCCAAGCCTCATGGAGTGCAGTTTTCAATTCTGGAATAGAGCTTAGTGGGTGGCGAAGGGTTGCAATGGGTCTCCTGAGCATATCCCAAACATTCTCTATAGGATTCAGATCAGGAGAGTTGACAGACCACTGCATGCGCTGGACATCTTCACTTTGAATGAAGGTATTCACTAGGGTTTCATAGTGAGAAGGCACCTTATCTGTGAATAAGAAACCAGGATCAACAGCATCTTAAAACAGGAAATTGGTAGGCTCAATGGCAGTCTCTGTATCTTTGACCGGTAACAGACTGAGTCAAGGATGTGGAGGTCTGTGCAGCTGTCCAACATAATTCCTGCCCAGACCATGACTCCCAAACTGTCTCGAAACTTTGGCAGCTGTCAGGGCTGAACAAAGTTGTCTAGCAGAACGGTTCCCGATGTCATAGTTATCACTAAAATCGGTCTTGCTGAGCAGTTGTTACCCCTGGTACTGGTCGTCGGGTAACATCTCCAGTGGTTTGAAACTTCTGCCAGCCTGGAGATCACACACTGTGGCACTTTCAGAATTCAAGAAGCTTCAGTTTGGGATCGACCGGATTCCAATAATTTGTCCCATCACAAACATGTCCAGTTGGCATCATTTGTCCTTACTGATTGTTAAAAATGCTTTGTTCCATAGCAATTGCAAAATTTCTGTCTAAACTGGCCATGCTGCTCAAAGCCATTTTATACTCATTCCAATGTGTGCCAGTGCTTTTGCGCATGTTACCGTTGACTGAACTGTTTCGCATATGCACAATATTTTTACCGTCGTCCCACAATTCTCCACAGGTGATTTTGAACCATTGTATCCATATTTACTTATTTTTACGAATTATGCCTAACTTTTGGACATGAATATAGTGTAATGGGGTGTTCAGTTGGCTAGATCTGATTTTGTAATGGCAACATATGACAACTTATAAGCCTGTTCCCATATAGTCAGATGCTATTCCATCTTGTTTTGCGTATTTTTATACCTGGCAATGCTAATTTCACATTATTGATTACATAACACAAGAGAAAAATGCATATTGCGCAAAGTGGTACACGTTATTTCTGATTGTTATCTGATGACATCTAAGGTAAATTTTCAGAAGTCTAAAATAAACACATTAACTACTCAACCTTACAAGACTCAGCCACATCTATTAGTTAAAGTATTGAAAAAAAATTTAATTGCAGAAGTTAAGAGTCTTATGTAGAAAACTGAGGGTTGTAGTACGGAATAATGAATGCATAATATCCTACAGGGTTCCCACTCTTTTTTCTTAACTAAAAATAAGCACTTTCTAGGACAAAATAAGAACTTAAATAAAACATTGGAAAGAAAACGTATTATACAATGTAATACCCGACTTTCGACCAAGTGGGGATGCTCTTACAGGTTAGTTAATCTTGTAAGAACAGTAGTATATAGAAAGTTTAATATTCATGTCTATTTTCTAAAAATTATACACAAATAATGCCACACAAAAATGAGTTTTTTCAAAATAAACAGTCCGATTTTTACAAAATTCAGCAGTTAATATACGGGCATTTACATGTACATGTATTAGTAATATGCAAGTACATAAACAAATTATAGAATAAAGACCGCAAAAAAAAAAAAAACTTTGGATTTTTCTTTATGTAAAAAAAAAACTGAATTTTTTTCTTCTTTTTATCTCTTTGCAGTGCATTTGCTTTTATAAATAGGGAAATAAAGAGTTAAGTTTGAACAGGACCGAGCTTGATGTTGCCGGTCTCACAGCTGCTGTTGCGAGTTTGATTTAGTTTTCTTATTCTTTTCATACTAGGTGGCTCTGCACCAGATCGCCAACCCCCGGGAATTGCTACGCAAACCCATTTAGTTTGCTTCGCAAACCTACACTTCTGTTACAAGTAATTTCGCTTTTTTTAAAACACTTAATGCACCCTAAACTAATAGCCACATCAGTAAAAAGCCATCTTGTTCCCTGTACAATTTTGAATAAACCATGTTAATCTCGCAATATTCTGATCTGTTCTTAATCGGCAAACCGTTTGAGAAACGAGCATGACGTCACAGCGAGTTTCAAGGGCATCTGGCAAACCCATTAGTCAGTAATTGTAGCCTTAATTTCAGTGAATAAGAATGATCGCGTATCCCTCCAAGATCTGAAAAGTATGAAATTTGCATGACCAACTTTTGATCGCATCGAATTTATATATTTATTAACCAATTTTTAAAAAAATTGTACAGTAAGAAAGAGTACACACTAATGTATTCTGCGATGTTTTCTAATTAAAAAACTAACAGTAATAAGATATATTTATGACAGTTTAAAAAAAATAGTAACGAAAAGGTCCCGAATTTCAAAAAAAAAAAATACTATCTGGAACCAAATTAAAATTTCTAAAAATCTCAATGAGCAACAAAAATTTAGGTTCAGAGGTACTCTAAATAAAATCTCGACTGAAGATTTATACGTCATTTGCTCACTCGCGTTAGAAATTACGCTTTTCAATTTTAACACTTAATAAACCCTAAGCTAATAGCCGCATTGGAAAAAATCTTCAAAATTGTCCAGGGAACATGATGAAGAACAAACCATGTTAATTTCGTAATTTTCTGATCTGTACTTTCTCGGGAAAACAGTCTAAGAATAGAGCTAAACAACCCAGTTTTCAATCCTATGACAGCAACTTTTTTTAATAGATTGTTTTGTATTTGCTTTTTAATGGTCATGGGGAGTGAATGAGCAATTTTTTAGCATACTGCTGCTCATACAAAGGAAACGCAATTTTGTGTTGTCTAGGTCAGGCTCCTCACTGATCCAGCAACACTTTCACTTTCAAAAATTTCCTAATTCTTTTTATTTTAAACTTCTATTTGTTTTTGGAATTATATTGCTTACCTTGTTATGTCTGCAGCTTCAGCCCATTTATGGAATGGAAATTAACCCAGTAATTATTTTACAATTCTACTAGTTACCGTCATCCCAGCCTAAGCCATTCGGTGTATCGCCACGTAATTTTGAACCACGGTCAGATGACAAGACAACATCTGAGCTGGCACCCCACTCTTTAAACTTCCATATCAATCCAACGTGAGGACTTTCGACCATGACAGATTTAAGGTGCAACATCCACCTCTACACCACATGCTTACAAACATCCCGGATTCGAACCAGGAACCTTCCGATCCAGAGGCTAACACCTTAACCACTATATCGGTTAGTCGGCAGTAATTATTTTATAATACACTTTCATAAATTCATAACGAAAATAAGAAGTAAATTCAGTTATTGGCACATCAGAGGTTGCAATAAAATAAAATTAGTGGCAAACGATTCCTTTATTAAAATGATGAAAAAGGATTGGAAGTTGCATAGGTCAGAATCAAATTTTACTGGATCGGAGAATGAATGAGTTTCGAAGAAAACATTTTCCCGCAAACCGAAACGGATCATAAGAGCTATGCAAAAACTATGATAAAAGTATAAAATTTATGATATGGTTTTAAAAAATGGAAACTTACTGAATAGATAAATAGTGCATTTTAATAAAAGAAAATTAATTTGAAAATAAGCATCTAGGCTGACGATGTAAATGGATTGCGCATGGCATAACAAAAGCAAAGTTAAATTTAAGTGAATCATTGAGTATTTGTCACCCAAATACAAAGAGAAAAAAATTATAAAGCATAGAAAAATTACTTTCGTTTTCAGTCAATGACCAAATACGATGAGAGTCCGAAATTTTCAGTTTTCAAACGACTTTTCCCGTATGTCTAGCACTCTTGTTTACGCGTTCCAAGGTTTTTTCAATCAATCAGATAGGTTATTTTTCCATAACTGATAACCGATTGCTTCAACTTTTAAAAACAGAATCGCCCTCGAAAATCTTCAAAATTTTTCTGTATTTAACTTTACCGAGATAGTTTTTACAAAGAATTAGAAGTATAAGAAAGCTAGATTTAAAAAAAATTGCAACACATTGGGTTGCCACTCAGGTAGCAGTATTAAAATAAATTATCATTATATTGTTACTAAATCACCAACCAACTTAAAAATTCCCTTCCCAAAAATTATAATAACTTTTTAAAACATTGCACTCACGGGTAACTGAATCAAACAAAATTAATTAACATTTGATGATCGTATCCTAGTTCATCTAGCAGAGCAACTATTTTGTGCATTGCGAGAGCCACACGCATCGCAAGTCGAAAACAGACCCATTTTCATGAGTTTTCAAGTCTTTAAAGTGTATTTACGTGCTCATCAAGAGTTGATTGACGATTGGTATATCCCGTATGAAGGGCTATTCAAGCAGGCCGTTCCCGAATCATCGCCAATGCCGTACTCGTAAGCAGTTTTATCGCCGATCGGCCGCTAAAAAGAGGTCAGAAAAATTGTGAAAAAAATGTCGTCATTTGAAAACTGAATTTTGTTTTCAAAGGAAAATAAGCACTTTCTAATTACTATTGACGAAAAATAAGTACTTCTAAGGGCTCTTAGTATTTGCTTCATCCAAACACATTTAGTAACATAGTTGAACTGACTTTATTTTCCATATCAATATGTGTTGTCCTACCTATGATTAGAATTAATTTTAACATTTACCCTATTATATGTTTGATGTGAGAACTGAAAATATTGAAATTAATAATCTTACAATTTTTTAACCAACAACTCTTACTTTGTTAAACAATTTATTTATAACTTAGCACAATAGTTAATAATTTTATGAAACTATTGGAACAGTTTATATTATGCATTCGAAATACAGTAGAACTCCAATTATCCAAACTCCAGTTACCCTAATCGCTTTGAGAGAAAAAAAAAGATATCAGCAATATCCGCATTTTAAAAGTTTTGTATCAGTGAACAATAAAAACGAATAGGATGAAGTGTCAGTTCAGGGCATAAGAAACATCATAGCGAAAATTCCTAGATGTTCCGATTGCAGTGCAGAGGAAGGAGGCGAGTGGCTGGTGTGATTATTCGGACCCTGGATTCCAAATTCTCAGTGACGAACTCATTCAAAGTGTGAGAAAAGAAATCATTGATGGACCAGAAAATTACGATGACATTACTATTCGACCACACTCGGGACCGTTAGCTAAGGCGTTTGAGTGCCTTGACACAATGCTAAAATGGATGGATTGGCATCCTGAGTGTGACTATCTACAGCTACTGGTCTCAAGCGCATTCGAGACTCGACTGCACAAAAACAAGTAAAGACAGCGAAACAACCGACTTCGACCGATATGTTCAAGCAATGATACATTTCAATACAGTATGTAAGTACAAAATGTAAAAAAATTGTTCTCGGTCATTAAATTGCATTACATATACTAATTCAAAATTCGTTTTTTTTTTACTAATAACCTTTTTATCGTGAATTATCTGGATATTCAATTATCCGGATGGGGTCTGGTCCCAATTGATCCAGATAATAGGAGTTCTATTGTAGTTCTTTTAGATTCTTTTCATAAACTGCAGTTGTTAGTTTTCACAAACAATTCTTAATTTTTTTTTAAATAATTTTAAGTTATATTATTTCCATGGTGTGTAAAATAAACCAGACAATTTATTACATAGATATATTCTGTAAAAGTTAAGATGTATTTATTATAAATTAGTGCTCTAACGACAATTTGGAAGTTGTGTTTAGTGACGCAGTTTATTCTTTATCAATTAGAACAAATATTTTTTGTAATTTATTTGGTAACAATAATGGTTAATCCTTACATTTGATTTAGTTTATTAATATTTGAGTATTACACAAAGTATCACTTTATTATAAAAATATATTATTTATCAAAAAGGACATTTAAAACTTCACAATATAATTTGAATAAACATCTTTAGAAATAACACATGTAATATACAAACTTTACAGGTCAGTTTTTTCAGTGAACAATTTTATTTACTGCTTTGATTCAAAATATGTGCATAACTTTTCTAAACTTCATTTAAACTCATCATACTTATGGCAGATTTCAAAGTTCAGTAGGTGGTGCATATGAAAATCCAACAAACGAAACATCTGCATCTTGAACACTTGCACTTAGACTTTGTGATCGGGCTAATGATGCTGCAAAAAATTTTAAAATTCTATAAAACAAGTTTATTCTTAATGACTCATGAACATAAGTTTCAAATTACTAATTATGTAAGCAAAGTTTACAATTCAACAAAATAAAAATTCATCTATAATACTAAAGAGTATACAACAAAATATTGTAAAACTAATTGTTTCCTATAAAGCTAATTGTATAAAACTAATTGTAAATGTTTCCTATAAAGCTTACACAAAAACATATATAAAAAAAAAGATGAAAAATTTACATTACCCATATAACAAATCCTTTTAAATCTATTAAATTATCACAAGGATGATCTTGTGGAAAGTACCAATAAAAATTGTTAAACTTAATTCTCAGCCCAATATAACTTTGAAATTAGTAATTTTATATTTATCTATAATGTTAAACAAAATACACAAGTACAATATTTTAAAGAACATTTGTTTTCCATCACAAGTTCTGCACACATTTCATAATGCAATTAAAGAGAAATTTATATGTTCCCAACTTTGGTAAATTTGTTCAATAGCACCATAAGAGTTGGTGTTACCGCCACAGTAGTAACTCAGAACAAATTTAGTACTGTAAAAACACAAGTGAGGATAATAATTCACGTATTCTTTTCTTTCCTCATTCGTTCAAAACCTCATTGTATGACAGCATAAAAATTTGTTAATCCCTTTGTCTACAATGCTTAAAAATTCTACAATTACAAATTTGGAGTGTTAAGATACATAAAAAACTTCAACTTGCAGTTCTTTTTCCCATGTAGTTTGAAGTTTAATACTACTTGCAGGTCTTGCATATTTTAAACACTCTTGAGTTAAAACTATAAAATTTTAAGTTAGATTTATTTAAGTTAACATAGAAAAAGGATGAGGAGAGATTACAGTACAGGCGATAAAATCCCCGGATACAGAATGCCAAGTAAAGTTATTACAATCTCAAGTTATTACCAACAGAATAAACTGGCTGTTACCAGATACAACATAATTATAATTTCACAAAACTTTTTGTCTTGTAATGCAGAAAATACTGAATCAAGTCTTTAAGGTACTCACCAAGTCTTGGTATTCAAAATTCACCTTTGACAGATTTGAAATTGCACATTGAAATTGAGAAGTATCATTTGGAAATTCTGAAGTTTATGCACAAAGTTTAGGGATCGAATCTTATTATACAAGTTTCTATCCAATTTGTATCTTTTGAAAGTAGTGGCAAAAACAAACCCTTCTTTATTTAGTATTGTTTATACTTGAGCAAATTCAAAGGATAAATTCCAGAAGCTCACTAAAAAGTAGATCCGCAAATTTTATGAGACAAGATGGTTCAATCAAAAATAAAATGCTTGATGAATGTAAATATAAAGCAAGATATACAGCAAATATACACTGCTGGCCACCGTAAATGCAACACCCTGAAGGAAGCATGCAAATAATATGAAATTTACAACATGCATTAGCGGAGGGAAGATATGCAAATGATTAGAATTTCAGCGCAGACGCACATTACGCGCACCTGTGGCGCCACTTCAAAGCGCTATTTATGGCTTGGAGATTTCGACGATTTCAAGTACAGCAATTGTGTTTCTCTTGTGGTTTAAAAAAAAAACACGATCAATTATGCCTCGTAGAAAACTGCGATCATCTTTTGATCAAGCATCCAAGTTCGACAGAGGAAGGATAGTAGTCTACTGAAATGTGGATTATCTTTCAGGGATATTGGTAGTCGTGTTGGATGAAACCAAACAACTGTAATGCGGATATGTGATCATTGCAGGGCTCCTAACAGGTTTAAAGGTCTAAAAAGGTGACAAAAGTGACTAATTTAACCAAAAAGGTGACAAAAGTGACTAATTTAACCAAAAAGGTGCCAAAAGTGACTAATCAAGCAGAAAAAGGTGACAAAAAGTGACTAATCGAGCAAAAAAAAAGTGACAAATAACAATAATGCTAACTATATTCAAGTATAAAGAGAGAAAATAAAAAGATCCTCCACTAGCCTTTCTTTTTCTTTCTTTGGAAGGATATTTTCATTTTCTTCATTCAAAAAGTACATCATTTTAAATATATTAACATAAAAATAAAAAATCGTAATAATGATTTTTTAATTTGTTCATTTTTGACACTGCTTCAAGAATTTCTTCCTTTTCTTTGAAAGATTGTCTCATTTTTTTGTTGTTGAAAAAGTCTGAAATTATTTTTGTCTTTTTCTTCCCAATAGAAGAATGTGCATTTTTTAAAGTCTGTCTTTGCTGACCAGCATCATCTGAGACTTTTGCCGCTCCTTCAACCATTGCCTAAGCAAGTGTTGCTTCCTTAAAAACTTTATTTTTCATCGCCTACTTGAGCCTATCATTGGCTTCCTTTAATAATTTTGAAGCACTGTCCAATATCACATTCTCTTCCTTACATTTTAAGTTTTCATTCGTCTTCTTCTATCACCTTTCTGTTCTTTGCCAGCTGCTTTAATTATTTTTTTCTCTGCTCCCAGTCTATCTTTTTCTTTCCTGTCCTTCTCTAATTTTTCTTGTGCCTCATGTTTTATATCTTACTAGGAGGGTCCGCCCCCTGATCGTTTACGCTCGCCAACCCCTGGGAATTGCTACGCAATCCCATTTGGCTTGCTTCGCAAACCAACATTACTTTCGCAGAGTGCATCTCCTGGACAGTGAAACTATCTGAATAATTCGTATAATCCTGATTTGACTTTCTGGTCCATGACGTCACAGTGAGGGCTTCGCCCTCTGCTCACAGACCCCCCAGGGATTGCCACGTAATCCCGTTTGGGTCGCGAAGCAAACCAATACTTTTGCAAGTGATTTCACTCTTTTTTACTTTAACACTTAATGCACCCTAAACTAATAGCCGCATCAGTAAAATACCTTCTGCATCTTGTGTTAATCTCCTAACTTTACGTTCTGTACTTCGTACTTTCTCCGTAAACCTTCTGAGAACAAAGTGAAAAAAGCGAACCCTTTTCCTTGCCAAATAAAAAGAAATAATTTTTATGGCAATTGTTGCTACGATAAATATCTGACAAACCCAATAATCAAAAATACAACCCACAACTGCTTGCGAAACCTGCTACGCGAACTAAAAAATACAGAATTTGTGTGACCAACTTTTGATTGCATCAAATTTATTTATGAACCAAATTTTAAAATAATTGTACCATAAGAAAGAGTGTAATGTAATGCATTCAGTGATGTTCTCAAATTTAAAACTCAAATTTTCAACAACAAATTTTCATGACAAACAAATTTTCAACTTTGTATCATGTTTGGCTTCTTTATTGAAATGTAGTGAAGGAAATACTTTCGCTCTGCAATTCAATGTTTAAGCAACCTTTCAGCAGCTGGCTTTAGGCTTAGCCACCTGCTTGAACAATGGCTTGATGAAATGGTGAGTGGGAAGTTTTGTCTCATTAAATTTGTTTGCATGTTGACCAACGCTTAGGCCATTGATTAAAAAATCTGTGAATACCAAAAACTAGTTTAGACACATCTTCCCCTAACTCTTTTAGACCTTTAAGAAAAGCATTATGTATTGTGTGAATATTACATGTCTCAATGTTAATTAGTTCTTTTTTTTTTCAGGGAAGAAAATAATG
The DNA here is from genome assembly GCA_947359465.1 of Metellina segmentata. Lineage (NCBI taxonomy): Eukaryota > Metazoa > Arthropoda > Arachnida > Araneae > Tetragnathidae > Metellina > Metellina segmentata. Next base: position 81,686,577 of record OX375872.1, on the reverse strand, counting down.
AGTCATCAATCTTTTTAAAAACTGACTTTTACTATAAAAAAAAAAAACCTCAAGAATTTGTAATAATCAACTTCGATGATAACAGAGAATGATTTTCAATTCGTTCGCAACACTCCTTCAATATTTAACCCTTTAGATACAGAGACGACCGAAATTTTTGCAATCTCTGGTTACGGAGGGGTTTGGAATCTTTCAGATCTCAAGCTCCTGAAGAAACGGCTGAAGTCCATTAAGATTTCCATGCCCTCATTTCTGTGCCACAAAGAGAGCAGAGCGTGAATAGCCTCTGTTCCATAGACAGGAATGTCAGGGTTCTCGATGGGGAGCTTCATGCACTTAGAATGTGTAAGAGGTTGATGATCTATCCCCTTAAAAACTTTGCCGAAGACACCTTCGACTGTAAATTATCATTTATATTGAAGATTCCACCATCATTTCAGTGTTTACCCTGACGTATATATACCTTCTAGACATAATCAGACCCACAATAAAAACTGTGGTGTGTATAGATGACAAAGGTACTAAACGTATTACACTCCTCCTGGGTTAACGTTGAGTTAATATCAGCTTGATCTGTCCAGTCTCTTGGCCTCTCCATTCTCGTCTTATTCCTGAATCCGAAAATAAAACAGGTCTGCTGAGACCCCCCTCAGATCTGTGTATGGAGGATGTTATCCCCCTTTTTAAGTGACCACTGGCATCGATCACCATTTACGAGCTGTCAGCGTCTGACCTCCTAGAGGGTTACTCCTATTGTTCGACCCTGTTGACCTGTGATATCTATCTTGCGCCACACAATACTATGAAAAGAAAACGTTAGTCGTAAATGCCACTCAAGTTAGGTAATTAGGCAAGAGGGGTCGGACATGCAGATGGCCCTGCTTCCCTTAAACTTCACCGCTTCGTTTTACTGATAGCCTTTACCTGTGGGAAAATTTTCAGAACTTGCAGCTAATACACCGCAGGCAATGTGAAGTATCCTTTTAGGCTTTTGAATCCATTCTTGCAGTGGAATGTAGCGCATTTCAAAATTGAATTTGTACAAACCCTGGTTTTTTTTAGAGAAATTGAATTTTTTTTTACTGTGTATCAAACATTTTTTTCTTCTCTAAATAAAATTTAAGAACTTAAAACCCCTGAAAAGGTGACAAAATGTCAAAAAGGTGACAAAAAGTGACGTGTTAGGAGCCCTGTCATTTGATGCAGGAGGGTACGGCGAACCGACGTGTTTGATCGCATCCACCTCAGTGCACCACTTCATGTGATGACGGGCATACTGTGCATGTCGCGAACAACTGCGAACTAGACTTAATTATTTTGCTGACTGTAGGTGGCGGCACTGCTGCGGAAACTAACCTTTGTTTTTGAACTCCCATTTGGCGGCAGATTGTGTTATGTCACGAGAGCTGATGCTTGCCAACATGATAATGCTTAAACATGTACATATTCTTGTGTAAATATTTAATGATAGCAATAAATGTTTTAAGTTTGTAAATATAAAAAGGCCTTTTGCTTTCATTGCTAATTTGTGAGTATAGATTGCTGTAAAGTATAAAACAGAAGTTATTCTCATTCAACGACCCGGGTTAAAGTAGAAGTTGAAGCAAGACAAGTGAAAAAGAAGGTAAGGTAGATTAATTGCCTTTCCTAATAAGTATTGTTTTCAACATTAAATGGCATCCCTGCCGGGATAGTTGAATTTATAACTGCATAAATTGATCAGAATTAGTTGTGAATCTGAAATCGAAAGTAACGTTAAATACTTTACAGTAAATTATTAGCAATTGAAACGTGCAATAACGATGGCCAATGAGCAAACAATAGCTTTGATAAATGCTTTTAAGAAAAAGCGAACTGTTCTGAGATCATCCGTTAGTAAATTTCTTACAAGATTAGATGATGAAATTAATAAATCAGAAACGGATGAGAATGATATTGATTTATTATTAGAACAGTTGCATAATAAATTCGAAGCTCTCAAATTAGTTGACAGTGATTTAGAAAAGGTTTTAAATATAGATGATCTTGAAAAAGAAATTGAATCTGCCGAAGAGTATAGTGAAAGAGTAATCACTTGTAAATTTAAAGCAAAGAAGTGTCTACAAAAATTGGCTTTAGTTCGAGATGTTTCACTTTCACAGTCATCGTATGTTCATAGTGATGAAGTGAACGTTAAACAACGACAATCGATAAGTGTTAAATTGCCTAAAATTACTATTCCGAAATTCTCTGGCAATGTAAGACAATGGCTTACTTTTTGGAATTCATTTGAGACAGCAATACACAAAAATGAACACTTAGATCAAGTGGACAAATTCAATTATTTGAAAGCACATTTAGCTGGAACAGCTCTAAATACTGTTGAAGGATTTGCTATTTCAGCAGAAAATTATGTGAAAGCTGTTGATGTTTTGAAAGATTGTTTTGCCCGAAAAGACATTTTGATAAACACTCATATGAGCAATTTGATGCATATGTCCCCTCTTAAGCGAACTAATGATGTTAAAGGTTTTCGAATACTTTTCGACAACTGTCAAACCCAAATAAGAAGCTTAGAAACCTTAGGTGTTTCAACGCAAACATTCGAAAATTTAATGTGCCCTATGATTTTGAAATTACTTCCACATGATTTGGTTTTCGCATTTAACAAAGAGTATGATTGCGGAGAATATACCATTAACAATTTAATAGAATTTTTGGGTAAACATTTAAATGCTTTGGAAAGAGCTGACGCTAGCATTTCCGAATCATTTCGTAATCAAAATATACCATTGAGTAGAAGAAATGAACTTTCCCCCCTACCTCACCGCCGACACACTGACGAGGTGTTTCATCGTAGACATTACAACGCGGAGAGTAAAGAAAAAACTAAATTCGAAAATAATAAAGGTTTTTCATCTACAGCTGCAGAGCTTTTGAGCTCGGAAATAAATACAGAGAAGAGGAATTCTGCGATGTGTGTTTTTTGTAATGAATCAACACATAATCCAAACGAATGCGTATATGCCTCTAATTTATCTTTCAATGAGAAAAGAGATATTTTAATTAAACGGGGAGGTTGTTTTAAGTGCCTGAAATTAGGTCATGTATCTCGGTTTTGTAAAGTTAAGATTATTTGTTCTATGTGTGGAAAAAGACATTTATCTATAATGTGTTATTCTAAAACTTATTCCGACAGAAATGAAACTGAAAATGATAAATCAATTAAAAATAAAGCCTTGGCAAATAGTTCTTGTTCTAAGGAAGTGTATTTACAAACATTGATTGTCTGCGTTTCAGAAAATAATAGCAACCATTTTGTGAGGGTTATCTATGATACTGGAAGTCAACGATCATATATAACTAAATTTCTTGCAGAAAAAATGAAATTAAAATGCTTAGGGGAAGAAACTGTTACTCATGGACTTTTTGGCGAGATAGAAAGAAAGGATAAACATAAAAGATATTCTATTGAATTATGTAACATAAATAAAACTTTCACTTGTAAATTAGAAGTTATGGATCAAAAAAGGATTTGTGCTTCCATTCCTAAATTGGAAAATAATGATATCATAAATAAATTAAAATTATCGGGAATACTTTTGAGTGATGTTTCCGTTAATGAAGAAGTTTGTTCATACGAAAAGGATCCAAACGAAATTCAAATTTTGATCGGAGCTGACCTTTGTGGGAAATTATTTACTGGGGAAATCAAAGATTTATCAAAGGATCTTATAGCGATGAATACACGTCTAGGATGGACGATTATGGGGAAAACTCAAGAAACGGAAACGAGTTGTTCAAATACTCTATTAACGTTACACGTTAATGATTCTAGTATAGCTAATTTATGGAAACTTGACACTCTTGGAATTACTGATCCGGGTGAAAAGGTCACAAGAAAAGAACTTGAAGATGCTGCAAAGGAACATTTTCTCCGTACAGTTATGAGAAACGAAGAAGGTAGGTATATTGTCAGCTTGCCATGGATCAAAGATCATCCAACTTTACCAGACGGTCGGAAGATAGCCGAGAAACGTCTAAGTAGCTGTGTCCAAGCATTAGAAAGAAAAGGGAGGTTGAATGATTATGAAGATGTCTTTAGAGACTGGAGGAATGAAGATATTATTGAAGACATTTCCTTGAACCAGAACTCTGAAACAGAGGAACATTTTTTACCTCATCATCCCGTTTTCAAGACAAATTCGACCACTACTGTTAGACCAGTGTTTGATGGCTCAGTGAAAGAGAAGAATGCTCCTTCTATTAATGATTGTCTTGAGAAAGGACCAAATATTATCGAACTTCTTCCGTCAATAATGAATAGATTTCGCTTTGGGAAGTTCGGAGTAATATCAGATATCAAAAAGGCATTTTTGCAGATTGAAGTTCAAGAGAACGATAGACTATATTTGAAGTTTTTATGGTGGGAAAATGGACAGAAAAGTAAACCTAAAATATATCAACATAATAGAGTTGTCTTTGGAATCACTTCCAGTCCGTTCTTATTGGGAGCCACTTTGGAATTACATTTGAAAAATGTTCCACCCCAGCTGCAAGCAACAGCTCAAATGCTATTGAAATCATTCTACGTTGACGATTGCGTCTGTAGTGTCAACACGGAAACAGAAGTCGAAAAATTTATCTCAGAAGCTCGCACCATATTAAGCACGGCGAAATTCGATCTTCGAGGGTGGGAGCATACTCTGACCAACTCTTCAGTAGAAGTTCCTGAATCTACAAAAACCGTTCCAGTTTTTCGATTAAATTGGAAATTGAAGACGGATACTTTAGCCTTAGACTTGAAGGAATTTCCGAAAGAAGACAAGCTATCCACAACAAAAAGAAAAATATTATCTGCTGTCCACCGCATATTTGACCCTATTGGCTTTTCGTGTCCTGTAACCTTAGGACCAAAAATTTTACTGCAAGATTGTTGGAAAGCAGGAATCCCTTGGGACGCAGAACTACCAATTTTGATGTCTACAAAATTTGATAAATGGAAACGCGAATTAAATAACTTGAAAGAATTAGAAATTCCTCGATGTTTGTTTAAAGACTCTTCGTTAGATTCTGCATTATCTGTGCATGTATTTTGCGATGCCAGTAAGTCGGCCTATGCGACTTGCATATTTCTACGAACTGAAAGTGAGAGAAGAATAGAGTGCGAATTGATACAAGCTAGAAGCAGAGTTTCTCCATTAAAGCCGATTTCCATCCCACGATTGGAACTTTTAGCCTGTTTGATAGGAGCCAGATTGGCTAGTGCTACTAAAGGTGATTTGGGACTCGAAGATGTCCCGACCTATTACTGGTCAGACTCAGTAGATGCTCTTTACTGGATCACGAAAGAAGAAAATTGGGCTACGTTTGTTCACAACAGAGTACAAGAGATCCGGCGTTTGACTGATCCAAAGGATTGGAGACATATAGCAGGATATTTGAATCCAGCTGATCTACCATCCAGAGGGTGCAATGTGACAACATTGGTGAAATCTAGATGGTGGGAAGGCCCAAATTGGCTAAAATGCTCAAAAGAAGAATGGCCTGTTTCTGAGGCTTGTCCAAATTTAGAGGTAGTAAATGCTGAAAAGCGAAAAATTGTCATTTCTGCCATTGACACAGTTGTTGAAAAATTTGATTTTTCAAAATTTTCTTCTTATAGAAAAATTGTGAGAATCATGGCTTGGATACTCCGATTTATTAGAAATATCAAGAACAAAAGAAGTGACAAATTTGTAGGAGAATTAGAGATCGAAGAAATATGTGCTGCAGAAAAAGTAATTCTGAAAGATATTCAGAAACAATGTTTCAGAAAAGACATAAATATCAAATTACAGACATACGTGGACTCTGATGGACTGTTACGTGTTAAAACAAGAATCTCACTCAGAAAAGATGAGGAAGCTTTCCGTCACCCTCTATTATTACCTTCTAAACATCATATGGTAAATAAACTTATATTTGAGAAACATGTTGAACTGTGCCATGCAGGAATACAAACCTTAATGTCAACTTTACGGGAACAATTCTGGATTATCAAAAGTAGGAAAACGATACGCCAAGTAATAAGAAAGTGCATTAAATGTCAAAAATTTAATTGTAAGCCGATCAAAATATCAAGTGCGCCCCTACCCGAGGACAGGATTCGAGAAGCTTTGGCTTTCGAAATAACCGGAATTGACCTGTGTGGTCCACTTTACTTAAAAAACAAAACAAAGTGTTGGGCAGTATTATTTACTTGTGCGGTGTACCGCGCTGTCCACATCGAGTTAATAACTTCATTATCGACTGAATGTTTCACCTTGGCTTTGCGAAGATTTATTTCTCGCCGAGGACGACCATCCACGATTTATTCTGATAACGGAACGAATTTTGTCGGATTGTATAATCAATTGAAAAATATTCAATGGGAAGAAATTCAGAAATTTGCTTCCATAAAAGGTATTAAATGGAAGTTCAATCCTCCTTCTGCTCCTTGGTGGGGCGGATTCTGGGAAAGATTAATTGGATTGCTCAAGCGAATATTAAGGAAAATTCTTGGCAATGCCCTCTTACATTATGAAGAATTATATTCCATCATTTGCGACGCTGAAGCTATAATCAACTCCAGACCACTGACTTATCTTTCTGAGGACGTAGAGGACCTCATAGCTTTGACACCTGCAATGTTTATTCAAGAGATCGCGGAAGTGGGCGTTCCTGACCTGGACAATATCGATGGAAGGAAATTAAACAAAAGATTCAATTACAAGCAACGACTGCGTCAAAATTTACCCACCCGATTTAGGAATGAATACCTCGGCCAACTTAGAGAAACCTTTAAAACTCAAAAGGAAATAAATATTAAAGAAGGAGACATCGTGCTCATTGGAGATACTAATATCAAAAGAGTGAATTGGCCATTAGCAAAGGTACTTCATCTTTATCCTGGAAAAGATGGTAAAGTGAGAGTTGCTGAAGTAAAGATCAGGTCTGGATCTCTCTTGAGACCTGTACAGAGACTGTACCCTTTAGAGGTTCGCGAAAAGGATTCGCCAGATGCAATGCACTATCAACACCGTGCCCAATGTGACGATCGTCATTCTCGTTTCGGGAGACTCCTCAAGAGACCTAAAAGAACGAACTTGTGACTTTGAGTTTCATATTCCTACGAGAAACTCAAGGTGGGAGAATGTCGCGAACAACTGCGAACTAGACTTAATTATTTTGCTGACTGTAGGTGGCGGCACTGCTGCGGAAACTAACCTTTGTTTTTGAACTCCCATTTGGCGGCAGATTGTGTTATGTCACGAGAGCTGATGCTTGCCAACATGATAATGCTTAAACATGTACATATTCTTGTGTAAATATTTAATGATAGCAATAAATGTTTTAAGTTTGTAAATATAAAAAGGCCTTTTGCTTTCATTGCTAATTTGTGAGTATAGATTGCTGTAAAGTATAAAACAGAAGTTATTCTCATTCAACGACCCGGGTTAAAGTAGAAGTTGAAGCAAGACAAGTGAAAAAGAAGGTAAGGTAGATTAATTGCCTTTCCTAATAAGTATTGTTTTCAACAGTGCATATGGCAGTGACGGATCGCTTAGCCATATCATAAACCATAGCATAGCACATTCAGTCTATAACGCATCATCCTGTGTCTGCGCGTACCATTCAACGCCGTTTACAGCAAAGTGGTCTGTCCGCATGTCCATTGCTTCATCTACCCATGACGCAGAACCACAGACGTCTCCACCGCCAATGGTGCGATGAAAGAAGGATGTGGACGGCAGAATGGAATGAAATTGTCTTTACTGACGAGTCACGCTTCTGTCTGTAACACCACGATGGTCGGATTAGAGTCTGGAGACACCGTGGTGAGAGGATGCTGAAAAGCTGCATTATGCAACGCCACACTGGTCGTGCACAGGGTATTACGGTATGGAGCGGTATTGGATATCACTCTCGCACTCCTCTAGTACGCATTGCCAGTACTTTAAACCGCCAGCACTACATCTCCGAGGTATTGGAGCCACTTGTCCTTCCTTACCTTCAGGGCTTGCCCACAGACATATTTCAACAGGATAATGCGCGACCACACGTGGCACGCATTGTCCAAGGGTTCTTCATCAATCGACAGATTGAATTGCTTCCCTGGCCAGCTCGCTCTCCGGATCTTTCGCGGATAGAAAACATGCGATCCATGGTTGCTCAACGATTGACCCAGCTGCCACACCAGATCAACTTTGGCAACGTGTGGAAGTTGCTTGGTCTGCTATACCCCAAGAACACATCCAAAGTCTCTTTGAATCAATGCCGAGGCGTGTGGCAGCAGTGATATCCAACAATGGCGACTACTCTGGCCATTCATACTTTTGGCAGGAACCACACTTCACAGAAGTCTATAAATTTAATCATTTGATACTTGGTCAACATGTTATCTACAAAATAAATTTTGTTGTGATATCTCGTCTTTCTTGGTGTTGCAATTTGGGTGGCCAGCAGTGTATTTGTTCAGAATATGTCGAAAATTACAATGAACTATTTTACCCCAATTATCAAATACTAAACACTTTTTTATCAAAATCAAGAAAAATACGAAATTTATGAAAAGCATTTTGATATTAAAATAGATTTCCTGGATGGAAATCAAGAAGAAAGTGCTTTTCATCGATAGATTGAAAAATGTTACACAATCAAGTACGTTTTTTCGTTTATAACTATAGGAATGAAAATAAATTTAAAACTGCAACTGTCAAACTATTTGCTTGAAATTCAATCGAACAGATTTAGACATTAGTTTCATGTTACAGATATAATAATGACCAAAGCAATATTTTATTAGTAGAGGAGTTTTTCAGTAATTGGGTAAATATAGTTGTATGAGAAACCCTGTACTAAAGTTTTCATTCAGAATATTCATCACTGTTCATTGAAAATACATAAGATTTATAATATAAATAAAAGATATACATGTAGAAGACAGAAATATCAACTATAAATTTTGATGTACACCCGTCAAAAAAAAAAAACGACTCACACGATAGCAATTGCACAATTTACATCACAGAACAAAATGGAAGGTACCAATCGATAGAAGTGAATGTTTTCTACAAATACCAATAATTAAAATTTGTCTAAGGGATTGTATTCATATTAAATTGGGCGCTTGCTCTGATATTTTCAATACAAACCCTATCTTTTAGCACAAATTTGGATTCTACACAATTTCAGGCGGATTTGATGAAAAAATAATGAAAAATAGTGTAGAATTGACAGAGAAAATCCATAAAAACCATTGAGGGAACGAGTAAATGTTCAGAGTTCAATCACATTATAAATATTGATAAAGACGTGTAGTGGCCATCACAGTCAATGACCTGTTGCAGGCGCTTTGGTATGGAGTCCATTAAGATGGTGACAAAGTCAGAATCTACTCTTATTGAATCCCAGGATCTGTTGGCAGAAAGTTCTATTTTCACTTTGTGAACAATCCCCAATAATGATAATAATCATGGAATTTTGCTAAGTTTCACAGCGCTACTAATTATGCACGTGATGAGCTGAAATTTGGAATTCGGATGTTTCAGTAACAGTTGAATTGCATGGAGTCAAAATTTGCCCAGGTTTCTATTCATTATTTTTATGAATATTAATTTCATAATTAATAAAAAATAGTAAAATTTAGTTTGATGATTAAAATGTTTATAGATTGTGTTTGGGTTTTTGGGTAGCAAAGGAGGGAAAAACAATTTCCAAAAAAAATTAATGTTTTTAGCAAATATAACAAAAAACGTGAAACACCAATTTATCATTAGGAGATCTAATTTTCAAAAACTTACAAATCGGTGAAAAATCCAATAAAATTGATGAACTTTTTTTAATTTCTGCCTGAAATTGTGGGTAGAATCTAAATTGGTGATAAAAGATGGGGGTTCGTATTGAAATTGTCGGAGCAGCACCCAATTTAATAAGACAGCCCCTTAGACTAATTGTAAAAAGTGACATTTGTAGAAATTATTCATCCCTATCGACTGCTACCTTTCGTTTTGTTCTGCGATGTAAATTGTGCAATTGCGATCAGGAGAGTTTTTTTTTTTTTTACAGGTGTACATTCAATAAATAAAGTGCAGGAAACTCAACAGGCATTTTAAAGAGAAATTTTACCTGGAACTGGTTCACGAATAAATTCTGGGTCAATGTTTTTTAAGTCCATCTGTCCTCTCTGAAATTATAAAAGGTTTTACCATTATATAAATTCTTTTTAGTATAAATAATACTTACATAAATTGGTTCCTCCTGAAATCATGAAACTCACTTCAAGTTCATTTCAATACACAATTCATAAAGCAACACCACTGAAACTTGTATTTATACATTTAAAATACATGTTGCATACCTACTAACATTTCTCCTTTTCCTGACATACATAGCATAACCAAATCATTCAATTGCATGGTGCATCCCCATTTCGTCAATTAAATAAATTTCAGGAAATAAAAACTCCTGTTTGGTTTTCATCTATACATTTTACATTTAATTTTAAAAAAAAAGAGGAAAATTATGCCATATTTTATGCTAAAACGATTTGCAGTTTTTAAATACTTTTAAATACTACTACAGTATCACATTTCAACAATCGATGCATTAAAGAAAATACTTAGTAATGTGCAAATATCTTACATCACCAATCCAAATTATTAAGAAGCTAGAAAAATGTACTGATTTCCACAGAAAATTATTTCTAATTTAAAACTCTAAATCCTGGCGAGCGAAATAAAAAGCAAGCTCAAAGATAATTGAAATGAAATACTTTCAAAAAAAATTACTGGAAAAACTACAAAATGTGTCTCAAAATAATATTTGAGTAAAATTGAACTTTTTCATTTTTAAAATTAGCATTTGCTGAAAATTCGACGATTGTAATTCTAGGTATAGATAAGGTTTTAAGTCATTCCCTTTACAATGTATTTTTGCAAGGATTTTTCTAAATTGGACAGTATGAGGCTGTAAGTTCAAGTAGGGTACCCAAAATTTAAGACACCCAAGAGCCCAAAGTTAGAAATACAATTTTTATGCCAGCTGGGGATCTGGACATAAGAATTTTAAAATGTATTAAAGTCTCTACATCTCATATTTCATCCCTAGATAAACTCAAAACCTCAGTTGATACAAATATTTTAGAATCGCTATGCTCACCAAATATTTACGAGTGCGCAATGCAACTGACAGCATATTTCACTTATCTTAAATAATTCTCAACATTAAGAAAATATACTCACAAGTTATTTAGCCATGGTTCTGTGAAATTTGGGGTTATATCTTTGCTTAATATAAATATTTGAAGATTTTTCTTAAAAAGTTTAATTATACCCATTTTTCTGAAAATGTTTTAATGTGAAAGGTGTTTAGAATTTAAGATGATTTTCCAGATCACACTGCATTGAATTCTTGCTTTCTCTAATTTATTAATGCCCAATATTAATCAAATTTTCAGAATCGGCCAAATAATTCAATTTTTGATGCTCTCATTTCCAGCTGTTCATAATATTTCCCGCAGTAAACTTATGGTCACCTGTAGGATTAAAGTCTCCAAGTAATGGATTCACAATTACATGTGAATTGGTTTCTTTTATACAACACTTTCTGAGCATTTTTGGAAATCATTTTCACTCCTGACATTGTGTTAAGCAGTTATTCATATATGATGCAAAAAAAAAATGAAATAACCAGCTATTACAAAAGCACTTTTTTAAACATACTAACAAGTTGTAAAAGGAAAGAGCAAACCTCATTTTAAAAAATTAGTATTTCAATTTTTACAGTCTTTAGCTACACTTAATATGTAGATATATAATACACTAGCAGGTCAGCACAGCATTGCCCATGAGTTCTTTTTTGCGTCCTTACTGATACTGAAAACGTTAAAAAGAAAGAACAACTTTAAGAATGAGTCCCACATCCACCTAACATAATATAATCTGCACTATAATACTTTGATTTTGAACTTTCTTTTATGCATCAAAAATTTCTGCCAGATGGAATCTGCCTGGACAATGATTTCTGTTTTTGAACAATCATACATTTTCAAAGAGTGGGAGTAAAACCTGTCACAGCTCTACTTACCACATTTGGATTGTATGGTGTTGGAATAGCTTTAGCTTCTAAATCATTCCAATTGATAGCACGGAAAAATTCATGTTTTTTAATTTCTTCCACATCATGAACAGCACCTAATCTTTTGCTTTTATCCTTTTGTAAGAGCTACAAGAATTATGCAATATATTTAATAATGTAATGAACTTGTATGTTAACTTAAATGAAAGGTAGCATATTGTAACTATTTATTTAATTATGGTTTGCTTCACTCTACAGTTATTTTTTGCTCATTTATACATATCAACAGATATGTTGCAAAAACTGTTCAAGCTTGACTACTAATTTTATATTCAGTTTAAGTAATTGAAAACATTTAGTTTTACAAATTATTGTTTAGTTATAGAATTGAAAATTAGTATTAAGTGATAACATTTAATAAAAAGATATGAATAACCCAGTAAATAAACAATTTATTTCTAGCCTTTTATACATTATATTTCACTAAAATGAAATGTAAAACTAGCAAATTTGATGGTCTAGATTCTGTATAATTTATAAAAATAATTGTCATATCTTGTACAGGCTATAAAAAATTATAACAAATGTAATTTGATGTTAAACTTATTTGTACAAATACAAGGTATTCAAGTTTTAATTCTTATACATCAGTTAGAACTAGATGACATGAGTTATTTAAAAGAGAAAATACCTACTCCTTCTAAAAGGTTCCGTGCTGGTATTGAAATGTTGGTTCTCAATCGTAAAGGTTTATTTAAAATGTTCTGATACATTTCCATAGTATCTTTACTGTAAAAAGGTGGCTAACAAGAAAAACCAAGATAAGTAAAAACACAAAAAGTTTAAAACAAAAAAAAAACTTTTTCAGAATGTAAAATAGGTATACTTTATTTCTCATGAAAACTTTTTTTTTCATTTGGATTCACAGCATATAGATTATCAATCACTTTTTCAATAATTAAAATTGTAGAAATGTAATTTTATAAATATACAGGTGCTTATGCATTATAGGAAAATGCTAAGAACTCTCTACAGTGAATATCAATATTTTTGTAAGAAATGGACAAAATTCTGTCAAAATATGTTAAAGCTTTCAGAAATAAACGGAAAGGGCTGTTTATAAAGATGATTGCTTGGTTTGTTTTGGAGCAAACACCAAAACAGACAATATCACATAATCAACATGCACATACAACGAAAGTTTATACAGACACAGAAATATACCCAGGGAAATCATATCTGACACTGCTTATAAAAAAAACTTCAGATAATGAAGTAATGAGTAGCTAGGTAGCTGAGTTTATGTCAGACTGGAGCAACACAACAGGCTATTAATGATGTAATGGGAAGTAGCAAAAGATAAGTTTTAAAGCCACTTTAAATTTTATCAACTTAATCTCAGTTTCATTGCATTTTGCAGTATTGGGATAGAAATCTCATAATTAAATGGAATACACAAATGATAAAATTTGCAATGAAATAACATTATTAAGTAAATTCCAAAATAAGTGAAAATTTCTATATTCAGAATTGCTCTCAAAGCTGCTAAACTGTATTTGGAAAATGAAATCGAGATCTTTCATTGGTTCGGTTGGTTTTAACCTTTAAAATTCCTAGGTTTTGAGAGTACACACTCAACATCAAGTCTGAGAAAAAGCAATCACAATTTCTCTTTTCGAAAAGACATCACTTTTGACAATTTCTATGTTGAACTCAATAGGTTCATCTTCATACTCATTTCATCATAAAAGCGTTTTCTCTTACGATTCTCAGTATCTTTATATGGAGTACTAAAGAAATATTTTGAAATTTGTGTTTATTTCATATTTGACTAAAATTTTATTATTTTATAATTTTTTGACATTTGAAAACTGGTTATTTTAGAGTGAGAAACTGTTTCATTTGAAAATTAAAATTTTATCTTTGGAAGAACTTAGTCATGGTATTCAGAATAAATGCATTATAATACAAAAGTATGTATTGAATACATTAATGAACCTTAACATTAAGTATTAAAGAGCAATGAACCTTAACATTAAGTGTATCTCAAGTTTAGTTCCTTGATAATTTGTAAAGTTTAATTGTATCACAAATTTACCTCAATTTAAAACAATATATGAAATAAATTTTAGTTTGGCTTTTTATTACTCTCAACAATATATTTTCTCACTTTTTATATTTATTGTTCTAAATAGGATGTGGGTATTTGGATACTTCCTAATTACTACACATAGTAAATATTTCTCCATGCTAAAATAGGGGTCTTGTCACAGTTTAAACTTCTTAGGTACATTTTTGAGAGTATGGTTTATCTTCATATGGATTAAACCAGGGATGGGCAAAATTTTTCGGTCGCGGGCCAAAAATCGAAAAAAAAAAGTTTGGCGGGCCAAGATCAATTTTTCTAAAATTTTAAAAACAATATACAAGTATTACAATTTAAATATGTTAATGAGATGAATGAAATTGCGATTTCATTTTTAAAAGTTCCTTATAATGAGGTTCGAAGTGAGATGTACTGATTCTAAGGAACGCGGCTAAATGCTCATCTGTCAGTCTACTTCTGAAATAATTCTTTCACAAGTTAATAGTTGAAAACACTTGTTCACATATATAAGATGAAGCAAACATAGCACTGATTTTCTGGACGTAAGATATTAAATTTGGAAAACTTACTTTCGATAATGATTTGTAAAACTCTAACTATGGCATATTTAGAAACAACTGCTTGAGATGATTATTAGATTGCAACTCAATTAATTCAAGATGCAAATCTGACCTCACTGCTTCACAATTTACGTTGAAAGGCATTTTTAAAATATCCAATTCTGTTTGCATGGCACTGAAATCTTGAAATCTGCGTTCGAACTCAAGATGCAGTTTTTACAAGCCATCTTCATCATTCTTAAGCTTCTCTTCATTTACTGAGGGTATTGAATTTAACCTCGAGAAATGAGACAAGTCATTCTTAGCTAGCTGCCCAGCAAAGAGATTAAGTTTTAGTTTAAAAACTTTGAGATGGGCACAGATATCGTCGATAAATTGATTTTTTCCTTGCATCTTGACATTCAAGTTGCTCATATGACAAAGAAGATCTGTGAAAAATGCAAAGTCTGAAAGCCATTCTGTATCTTCTAACATTTTGCACTCCGCAGAACACTGTTTCTCATGGAAGAACGACACAATGTCGTCTTTCAGCTGCCAAACTCGCTCGAAAACACATCCTGCACTAAGCCACCTTACTTTCGTGTAATACAGTACATCACTACAGTACATCAGAGTATTCAGATTGCACGGACTAAAGAAAATCTCGAAATTGTCCCAGTCTACAGCTATAACTAACAAAGAACTTCCACTTTTAACACTTTACCGGATGAAAGCTGTCTTTGCTTGCTATTTCCATCGATTTATGTTTTGTAGAACAAAAATAGAGAAAGTAGAAAAATCATCAGTCCTTTGAAAAAAAGGAAGAAAAAAAAATAATATTTAAACAAAGTAGAAAAGGAGATGGATATATAATATATAAATCATATTTTTTTTAAATTTCCGTCGGACCGGCAAATTAAAATTCTATCCGCGGGCCGTAGTTTGCCCATCCCTGGATTAAACAATCATTTGATAGAGAATGGATTCTGAGCAGCTTAGAGAGCAATGAAATTGGGTATAGGTTTTAGAATGTTTAAGTTTATTTGATTTTTCTGTTAACTCCATATAAAAATTACACTATCTGCTTCAATTGTTTTCTGAATGTTTGATTGCATAGATATATTTATTTGATTAAAGTTATTTTATTTGAAAATGTGGGCAAGGATTGAACATTAGTATTTTTTTTTAACTTCCTCACTAAAGTATGATTGAATAATTAACGAAGTATGATAACTTCTTTCAATTCAAAATATTACAAAATGATCGCTTAATATTTTGATCGAATTTATATTTCGATATAAATATATATCAATGGGCTACTAGAATATTGTTAAAACTCAAGTGTATAGAAATTGACGAATCTATAATTTTTAATGAAGGAACATTTATAAATTGACACCTAAAATATTGATGGTAGATTTTTTAATACTACATTATATGTTCTTGAGTATTTCATTTTTATCTACATGAAGATGATACTAATGTATGTGTGTTTAGTATCCACATAATTTCTATATTAATAATTTGAAAAATCACTATTTCAGAGAGAGAGAGAGAGAGAGAGAGTAATACTTAAAATAGAATACACACCAAACCATACAACATTTCATACAGCACAGCACCAAGACACCACCAATCAACAGCTTTATCATATGCCTGCTTTCTTAAAACCTCAGGTGCTAAATACTGAAAACATACATTAGAAATTATAAGAGTGATGTTGATTTGAAAATTCATTTGATGTCTGAATAATCAATCCTATTCAAAAGCTAACAATCATTTGGTTAGCCACAAACCTTGAAACTGGTTAAACAAAACTACACATTACAAAGCAAAGTTATTCATTTGAATCACTTGCAGGGTCAGTTTTGTGTGTGTGTGTGCGTGTGTATTAACCCTTTAACTGCATCTAAACAGCCACAAGTAAATACTTGATTTTCATGAAAATTTGTAACATGCAAGTATTTTATATTAGTAAATATTTCACAATTCTTTTCAAGCAGCAACATACAGCTTAAATTCCATACTGTGTTTGTATACTTTTCAAGATATTGTACAATAGCTAACCTAATTTGAGAAATGTGACTTAGGAAACTAAAATCTGCCTGGTAAGTACAAGGCTCTTACAAGTTCAAGCATGCAGTTATCAACTTGTAGGTAAGAGTCAGTTCTCAAATATAAAGGTTTAAAAAATTCAAGATATTCTCAATATCATAAAATATTATTGGACATCCTCAGTACGGAACTTTAGTTCCATTTTTCTGCTTTATCAAAAAGTACCGACAGGGCATAGTTATAGGACTTGCATCCAATCAATAACTTGCTTTTGAGGACAAGAAAAAGTGAAATATCGTGAGGGTAGATTGATGGTAAAATGTGTTAAAATACTAAATACAGTATAATGTTTTTTTAACATATTCGTTCTCATCCTGATTATTGAGACACCCAAGTCTTAACTGTTCAATTTAGCCTTTTCCTGAAAGCTCTAGGATATACATTGCATAACTAATGTTCTTAATAAAGGCTTGGGATACTTTTGGTTAGATGTGAGTAGCTTATCTAACTATTTAAAGTCCTTTGTACTTTGTATGGATGGGCATGGACAACTGAACACTCCACATAATGAACTATACATAAAAAGGGGTTGGCGAGCAGGAGGTGGAGCTCCTAGTTAATAAAATATTACGGCTATCTTCAATGATAATCCAGAGGTTTGGTGCTCATGAGAAGCAACATGGAGCTAAGAATACTTGTTACTTCTATGATTAGTACATGTACAAATCATGGAACCTCCATTATCCAGACATGAATTCGAATCAAGAACCTGTTGAATCAAAGGCCAGTGTGCTAACTGCTTGACTACCAAATCAACTAAGGATTTGATTGATCTCGATAAAAACAATCATTTCTAAATAAGCAAGATGTAAAAAAATCATGATTTTTTTAAAAATCAATTAATCGGATTTTTTAAAAATTTAAATCGGTTTTTTTATTTAAATTTCGGCAGGCCCTACACAATGTTTTTATAATAATTATATATAAATTTGTTAAATAAAAAATTGGGTTTGTGACAAGACATGTAAACCAATATTTATTTTAAGTAAACAATCAGAATTTGTGACATGGTAAATCAATATTTACTTAACATTTGTTTAACTTTAAAACACAAGTTGACATCCTACATAGTTTTTCTTGAAAAAAATTACATCATCACTTTAACAAATTTATCAGTAAGTGTAAGTGACAGACCTAAACTATAATCTGAGAAGTAGAATAGAGGACAGAAATAATCAGACTATAGTAAATTCTCATAATAAAACTGCCGCGCAGCAATAATAAATGAATTTTCACTTAGTTTTAATTCATATTGGACCTTTCTTTTTTTTGTGTGCTGACATTTTAATAGCTGTGTGTGAAAATGTATATTTCTACTCCTTAATCTCTATTGCACACCACAAGAATAAGCTAACACTGGGGTTCCCAAACTTCTCCAAGTGGTGGCACCCTTAAGAGAATTGTAATTTTTCTGTCGGCACACTCAGAAACACTTTAATTTTACTTAATAAGAAATCATAGGTTGGTGAAAATATAAATAAAACAAATAAATTTACCTTCAATCTCTTGGTTGGGGAGTGAAAGGATTTTTGATGAGTGACCTTAACCCTTTTTTCTGTTGCTTAGAAATAGCTTAGATTGGAGGAAATGGGTGCTTCGCAGCACCTCTCATCTCTCAATGCGTCATCCCAGGGTGCTGAAGCAGACACTTAGGGAACCCCTGAGCTAACTGACAAAGGCCTCAAAAACTTTACTTCCCACTTGTGTTTTTTTTTTTTACCTAATAAAATCAGTCACCTCTTTAGTTTATAATTTTGAATCAAACTGTTGTATACTTCCTTTAAGTGTTTATATTATGAGTGCTGTTAATCAGGAATGTTGATACATTACTCTTCCTGGAATTTAGATTTATGTCATGTGTGTTTACATTAATGTTTGCAGTATATAGTATATTCTAATAAGTTACAACTGGCTGTTGCAATCTTTTATAATATGCAGTAATTGACCCAGTTCCCTCTGAGCTTGGTGTAGCCATGAGTGCAGAAAAATTAAAGCATTTGACCACTTCTGTGGTTTTTCTATGGTGTATTTCCTTAGTTATAAAAATGTAAGATCAATTGTGATTTATATCAGTGATTTGTTAAAAAAAATCATTTGATTAAAATCATGATTTTAATCGTTGATTTAAATCAAGTGATTCAAATCTTGACACCCTATAAATAAGTGGGATATAAGTTACCTGAAAATGATGCAAATTAAAAGTGACAAATTAAAATATATATAAGAACATAAAAATATTCTTTATTTCTTTTGTGTTGAATCTGATAAGTATTGATCTGATTTTGTCTAAGCCTTTCTTGTATAGATTTAAGATGAGGCATAAATATTCACAAAGAACTGATTTTAATAATGAATGTTACCTCTGGAGTTCCACAAAATGTAGTTGTAGTATCTTTTTCAGCAAGTCCTTCTTTACTTAAGCCAAAATCTGTTAACACTACATGACCCTAAGAAGTATATAAAATTAACTTTGAATATACAATCGAATAGATTCTACTTTTTTTATATCAAAGTGCATCAATTTAAGGCAGTAAACATTAACATAGAAATGTCACTGAGTATGAAAACTCAACAAAAACATTTTTAAACCTGGAAAATATAATTTTTGTATACACGATTAAGATAACAAGTTGTTTGAATACAAACGTATCTTAATTGCGTGAACAGGAAAATACTAAACTACAAATCAAACAATCAACAAAGGCAAAAGAAAAGTTTAACTCTTATGCATGGTTATACAAGTTTCCTTAAGTTTTATAATTATTGCACTTCAAATATATATAGTTTCTTAGCAAAAATCTACAAATCTTTTAGATGCATTAAAATGAAAAAACTATAAATAAGACCATTGTGATAAGGAGAATAACTTTAATTTCCTTTCAGAATAATTTCCAGGTTTTTCACTAAAAATTTAATTTCCTGTATTTCCCCGAGTTTTATATATACTACAGCTCATTGAAAATGCATCACCAAAAAAGACTTGAGTTACAGCATGAAATTCACTTCAGTAATGACACGTGGTAAAAAGTATAAATAATTAAAATTAGTTATAAGTCAAAAGAAACAAGTCAAAATCAGTTATTTCTATCTATCGTTACCAGTTATAACTGCTTGCACACAGCGTGATATTCATATATAGATTACACAGCCTTACAAAAAAAAATTAGTTTGGTGCCTGGAAAGGTTTAAATGATTGACTATATTTGGTGTGCTGGTTTAAAGTATGAAAACAGTTTCTCTATCAGATCTAATTTTTGAGATTAAGCACAGCCGAAATATGAAATATTTTGTTATACAATTCAATGAACTTTTTTCTTCCTTCTCTGCACCACTATCAGCTGATTGTATGAAGCCATATTTGTTGACATAACCAAGTGTTTACATCTAATATAACTTATAAAGTTATTTTATTGTCGATTGATAGGGTTAATGAAACAGTTCATGAAAACTCTTGATCAGGATAGCTAGCCCTTGCCATACATAGGACAAAGAATGTCTGGAATAAGTAAAGAAAAAATTAAAGCTGGAATTTTTGATGGTCCTCAAATCAGACTGCTCATAAACGATCCTCATTTCGTGGATTCCATAAACGAGGCAGCGAAAAGCGTGAATCTCATTTGTCAAGAACTTTCTGGGCAACCATAAAGCTGAAATACATTGAATTAGTTAACAGCATGCTTAAAAACTTTAGACCTTGGTTGTAGTATGAGTAAAGAGGTTCATTACTTGCAGCCATTTAGATAATTTCCCTGAAAATCTTGGCAATACAAGTGAAAACAGAGATGAATTATTTTACTAGGACTTAAGACAATGTAATACCAAGGCAGATGATGGTAGATTACTGCTTGATTCTGCAAAAAGATAGTAAACAAAGTTCACTAAAGAATTTAAAACGAAAAACTTTCGGAGTGGAACAAAATTAACTTTTTCCTTTTGTTTTTATTTGATTCTTATCATTTCTAATTAAGTTATTGTAGATTTTCAGCAGTGTTGCTGTGATTTGTCTTTTTAATTAATAAAATCTTTTACAAATTTTTTAATGAAAAGATTTTTTTTATAACTTAATGACTATACATAAGCCTAATTTAATGTGTTAGCATAAATAATGCTACTGTCATCTCACAAACAAGAGGTGATGGGGAAAAACTAACGTCACATTTGTTTTCAGCACATCAAATACACATAAAATAAGTTTAAAAGAACCAGGCACCAAAGTATACGTTGAGCTGTGCTATGTACATCTGACTGTGAAATGTCCTTCTAATACCGATATAACACACGTCCCTAAATGTTTATACTTTCCTAGTCACATTTCAGCTTGTATTGAAAACATATTATTTACATATTCAGCAGCTGAGATTTCAATCCTTTGCATTTGCCACAATAAACTACCTATCTGCCAAATTTCCAGTCAATCCAACTTTCTGTGTTGCATTTTCATTGAACAGTAGAATATTTAGTTTTCCATGCTGCTCTGGTTTTTCAGGCAGCATATGAACTCTGATGAAAGAAAAGTGAAAGGACAATTCTCATCCTCAAGTCTAGTCTTATCTATTGTATTGATATTCTAATCTCAACGAACTATTCAAAATCGAAACAAACTAGGATTAGAAGTTTAGTTTAAGGTATAGGTTGGAAAAGCAGTGGAAGTGCTACTCCTGCATTAAAAATGTATCCGATTTCCTTGAGAAAAAGAACTTGCCATTGGGTTAAAGCTCAAAAACATTTTAAACAATAGTGCTGTGATCCACGTCTATCTACGAAATTTTTATTCTATATTATTTTAAAATGTAAGAAAAATAGACCAATAAAGCAGTGATAGTATTCCCAAAAATTAAGATACTTTCTCCATTTACATATATATATTAGAAAAACAGCATGCAATTCTGAATCAATTTAGAGACAAATGCTAAGTTGATCGATCTCAATCATCAGTTCACAACCAATGCATTCCATTTAAGATTTTGTGCATAGTTTTCAATACTTGATACCATAAAATAATGAAGAAAATCTTCAACTTGAGGGAAAATCTGATAGGGAGCTTTTAATCAGGATTTATGTCAAAAAATTGAACATTTTTACAAATCCTAAATATAAGCCGCCTTTCCTGAATTACAAGTAACTAGTTAAACCAGAATGTGATAAGAGAGAACTACTAGAAAAATCCTAGAAAAATCTCTTATCAGAGATTTTTCTAGGATTTGAAAAAAAAGTATCTAGAATATGGAGTGAGTCTTATTTACAGGATTTTATGGTATTTAATTTTAAAACATCTAAGTATATTCATATTATTATACACATGCCAACAATTATCAAACTGTCTAGTTATCATGAGCCATAACCACCAATGAATTATTTTGTCGGAAAGTGTGATTGTAGAATATAATTTCGAATGGTCAAGACTTAGGATTTAATATAAAGCAAATTCTCCTTGCTTTTGAGTCAATTATCCATTAAATCTATCAAATTCGTATATTATGTAGAGTCTAGGAATTTGCATTTCCTTTTCTGATGGCTTTATTTAATTCTATGTGTTTATTTTAAGGTGTTGATTTTTAATACTGTTGAGTGAAATATTTTAAAAGTATTTCATAAATGTTCCATGTCATACCTAACTAAGGCTATACAGTGATCTCTCACTTATGCGCGGGGGTTGGGGACAGCGAACAAAACGCGTATAAGTGAAAAACGCGCATAAGTGAAAAACCACAAAAAGGAGCTTAAAAGTGAAAAATCAATACAGTGTACACAGTATATTGTTAATTAATACTATGTATATAGTACTACAGAAAAATGGAAATAAGGTTACGTAGTTTCAAAATGTAAATACAAGTTTCCGTGTATAACTTCCGTTTACTATTTTTTAAGAACACAAAGGAAATGGAAATGCTTTCATCTACATCGACGAATTCGTTGAAAGTAGTGCACGTAGCGAGTCCACCAGATACAATATGCCAATCTTTGTTTATGTCATTTTCACAATTTTCACTTTCATTTTCTGGTTCATCACATTCATTTTCTGCTAGAAACGAAAATCCTACTTTCTTAAAGCAGCTTTTAATGCACTTGTCAGTAACGTTTCTCCATGATGAACACAACATATGAAATGCATCAAGGACGGTAATTTGCTTCAATTCGTCTTTTAATGCACATTTTGTTTCTGACGCAGCCAGAAGTCGACGGATTAAAGTTTTTCTGTAGTGCACTTTCACACAACGAATGACACTCAGATCCAAAGGTTGAATCTTGCTAGTGCAATTTGCAGGAAAAAACACAACTTTCGTGTTATTGAAAGTTGTAAGATCTTGTGGGTGAGCAGGACTTACATTTTTCTTTTTGCATTTTCCTGTCGAATTTTTGAAGGAAATCCAAGAAAATGTGCGATGTCATCCACGCTGTTTTGTTGCTAGTGTAGTCGCAAGGAAGCTTCTTCTTCACGTTCTTAAAACAGGGAGGATTTTTTTATCTGCCAATGACCAATGGCGGGAATTTTTCTGAACCATCAGCGTTGCAACACAGCAAGGCAGTTAGTCTTTCTTTACTTTTTTTCCCACCATGGCATGGTTCTCCCTTGAATGTTATGGTTCTGTCGGGCATCAGTTTAAAAAAAAGTACAGTTTCGTCACAATTGTAGATGCTTTTCGGTTCGTATCCGTTCCGGCTTCTTTCCATTGTTCTACGGTTTCTTCATTGACACTCGCACTTTCCCCAGAAAGGACACGAGTTGCCAAGCCATACCTATTTTAGAATTTTTCAATCCATCCATATGATGCAGAAAAATTTTCTATTTCAAAACTCTTTGACAATTGTTCGGCCTTCTCCCTTAGAAGCTCAACGTTAACAGGAATGTTTGAGGCACAAGCTTCTTTAAACCATAGCAACAAAACTTTCTCAAATTCTTCGAACTTTTCACCTTGAATTTTGCTTCTTTTCTTCGACTGAATTCCACATTCTCGATGAGCGACTATAATCGCCTCCCGATTTTTTAAAATCCCTCTCAATGTCGATTCTGGAACATTAAAATGCTCCTCTAAAACTTTTTTCGAGTTGCAAGAATTTTCTTCGGATTTTTTTATAACATCCATTTTAAACGAAAGCGACAATTTTGTTTGTTTTGGCATTTTAAAATGCAACCATCTAACTCAAACTCCAAAGAAGGTTCTTTCGTTAGCGATCAATGCCACGTGATACGTACCGTACTAGCCACTCTAATTGTCTGCTGTATAAATGCGACTTTCACTGACGTCAGTCACAAGACCCCTCCGGTACACCCGTGTATTTGGTAGAGAAATGTGTTCCGGTAATCAGAACGATAGGGGAAGGGCGAGGGAATGCATTCCTAGAAGCAGAACAAACAAGGAAAAGTTCTTGCGAGAAGCAACACCTGACTTGAGGAACCTAATTTTTTAAATGAAAATTTTTTTGCGACGCGCATAAGTGAGAGCTGCTTTTTTATTGTGGCGTATAAATGAATAAGAGTTATCATTGTTTTCCTATATTCATGGCCGCGACCGCGAATAAAACGCGTATAACTGAAAAACGCGCATAAACGAGAGCGTGTATAAGTGAGAGATCACTGTACATGAAATTGTGTGTATTTTTTTTAACAATAAAAATTGTTTTAAAATAGATCAAAGATTCTTGGGGGTTAAACAATAAATTATAATAAAGTTTTCTTCATACACAAGTATATAAAATGACAGTTAAGCTCTGGGTGTCAATGAACGTCAGATAGAAATAAGGGAAGGAACACATAACTAAAGATATACAAAACAATTCTTAAGAGTCTAATGTGTGAATAACCTAGAATTCAAGAAATGCCTTAGAACATACTAAGCTATATGTAAAAGATTGTATACCTAAATATGATCAATACCCAAATTCAAAGAAACAGTTGTTTCCATGGCAAACATAATTTGAATGAAAAGTACTTAATTTCTGTAAACATTACCTTAAAATCCAAAAGTATATTTTCTGGCTTCAAGTCTCTAAAATAAAAATATTAAATTTACTTCAATTAGACATTTAATGCAATTTTTAAACAGGAATAATAAAACTAAAATCCTGGAAATTTGATAACGGTTTGTTTAAGAGTAAATTGGAAAGTGTAATTTATTTTATGAAACTAACAACATTAAAAAATGGGTTAGATAGAAGATGCTTGTTTTAAAATAATACAAAATACAGTCAGTATTGGTTGTATGGTCAGCTCAGCGGTCCACAAAAATCAGACCATATATGCGGAACAATACTACACTATTTAATTATGGCAGGATTATATTCACCTGTCAGAATATAGTGCTCATAAACAAATAATTAAACTTTTAAGAACATTTTTTAAATTAATTCGCAAAGTAAAAACTACAGTAAGAAATAGGCAACATTTTTTAGTGACATTTATTAGCTTTCCTTACCAATCTAAGTACAGTATGCATACAAACGTTCATCCATATTCAATGCACTTATCTCTACACTGGTCCTCTTCAAAAAAAGTAGTTGAAAAATCACTATAGCTAAGCCATTGGCCAGTCAATTAAAGGGGTAACAAGTAGTTTAGGCCTACTAGTGGGGTTTTTCTTTGGCTGTCTTGACATTTAGAAGTATGCCTACTGATCATGGACAATATAAACAGCTAAAAACGTATGACATTAATATACAATATTTTCCCATGCTTCCCACACTTGAATGAATGATTGTTCATAACATATTACAAAATTATGCATGGACATTGTCAAAACTTTTAAATAGATGTCAACTTGTTTATTATTTTACTGTTTGGCAGAATCCCTTACTCAACAGATTACTTAGTCCATTGACACCTCAGATTATTTGCAAGTGTCCAGTGCCAAACATTTTTTTCAAAAGCTGATCAGTACTGGGTGAAGCCATTAGTGCTGAAATAACCATGAGTGCGGAAAGTTTAAAGCATTTGATGAGTTCTGTGATTTTCATAGGGTTTATTTACTTAGTTATACAGGGTTTGTCCGGAAAGTAATGAGACTGGGTCTGGTGAAAAGAATTTATTGATCCGATTGGTACATATTGCTACAAGTTTTCAAAATAGTCTCCTTGGGTGTCGATACACCGCTGCCAACGCAGGTCCCACACTGCAAAGGCTCCCTGGAAATCAGCTAACGCAACCTCTTTCAGAGACTCTCACAGCTCGTTGGATGGCGGGATCTTCGTCGAAGCGGTGACCTTTCAAGGCTTCTCTTGAGCTTTGGGAACGGGAAAAGGTCTGCCGGGCTCACATCGGGGCTGTACGGTGGCTGCGGCAAGGTTGCAACCCCTATCCGGGGGCCACATAGGCAATCACAATGAAGGTGGTGTGGGCTGGAGCTTCCAGCTTTCGTCAATCTCCGGTTGTTTTTGTTTGACAGCTCTGTGCAGGCGCGCAAGGACTTCTTTGTAGAAAACGGTGTTGATGGCTCATCCTGGAAGTACAAATTCTTTGTGAACCACCCACTTTGACCACATTTTCGTCCAAACCACTCGTTTAAGAGCGTCCAGATCCCTCCATGTCTTCAAGGGTCTCCCGTCCGTTCTTGAACTCACTGAACCTGAGCCCTTGACTGGGCGTCATCTTTGTAAGCCTCCTTAACAAAGGGAAGCCTCTGGGAAGCGGTATTGCCCAGGTAAAAGCAAAATTTAATAGTGCAGCGCTGTTACAGCAAACGTTCCATCTTTGGCATTTGCTGCCGTGACAAAAAACTCAAAAACAGCTTTTGCCTCACGTGTGATCCTCACTGCATCAGAGCTCGGATGTGACGGCCGACCGGTGCGTTGCTTAGCTTAGACCCCCCCCCCCCCACACACACACACAAATCCCGCCCCCAGGGATCACGCTGCTAGCGACTGGAGCGCTGCGCTGTGGCCTGTCTCATTACTTTACGGACACACCCTGTAAAAATGCAAGATTGGTTGTGATTTAAATCAATGATTTTTTTTTTAAAGTCATTTGATTAAAATCATGATTTTAATCTTGACACCATAGTTTTAGTATTTATGTATAAAAATTTCAAAAGTTGTAAAAGAAAAAATAAATTTGTGTTTATCTTCACTTGAATTCAATGAGATTGCCGATACATAATTATTTTTTTTAGAAAAATGATAGATAGTGATTTGGTTAGTCATGTGTTGTTACATGAAGCTAATTAAACTAGGACCTATGGATTAAAACTTTATGAGCATCCATGGCTACATGAGGATTCACACTCAGAGCACTGAACTCTTCAGATACAATCAGATGTATTGCATGTAAAATACTACTTAAAGAAACTGGGTAAAACATGACATATTAAGAAAATAATTCATCTTAAAAGCAATGATACCTGCTCTGTTTGCAGTTAACTATTGTTCAACAGTAATCAAGTGCAAAATTTACACAAATTATATGAGATATATTGCACAGCTGAGACTTTTAATGTATCAAATCCCTAAAATAAGAACATTTTAATAAGAAAAGAGCCAAAGAGATCTACAGAATTGAACAAGGCTTATAAATTCTTGGTTTTAGGTTATGGTTTTATAGCTCAAGGTTCAGAAACGGACAAACTACATCAAAAGCAAGATGAAATACAAATTAAAGCTTCAACAGGGAATTTGCAATGAATGTTAAATACAGAAAGAGCTAGAAGACGATGTAGGAAGTTTTATGTTAAACACTCCAGGGCTACTTATAAGCCAACATAGATAATGAACTTACCGTTTATCTCATAACTAACATAAAGCAAAGAATTCGTTGTAAATACAGTAAAACACAGGGCAGGGAGTAGCTCAACATGGGGGATACACACATAGGCAGAGTCGACTTGCTGTGTGGATTTTAAGCCATCAGTGTAGATCTCTTCAATTTTTGTAAACATGCTTATACAAAGTAAAAAGCTGATAGTAAAACAGCAGGTACTCACTCTTTCATAACCTAGGAATGGAAGCAAGTAGGAAATATGGATGTTCAGAAAAGTCGGTGGTATTCAAAGACTGAGTGAGAATATTCCAAATATGCAAATTAAAAGCTGGGATGGGGTGATTGTCAAAAAGGCAATCGAAAGAGGTATTCAAGAGTGAATCTTGTAATGGATGAGAGGTGTAATAAAATGCAGTAGTATAGTCTGAGTAACCACAGGAGATGAGTGGAAGTTGATGGTGGCTCATGGAACACATGTACAGGCTTTTGGAAGGTGTTGTGCGAAAAGCACCAGAACATATTCTCAGTGCAATGTGATGCAGTGGCAAGCTTGCTTAGTACAGATGGATGAGCAGACATAGGCTGCAGTCATTGTTCAGTTTGGAGCAAATAAGAACATGATAAATATTCAACATGGAGGAAAGTTTCACTCCCAACATGTATTTGAGAGAACTTTTAAGTGGTTGAGCTTTTCTTGCAAAACAGTAGTAAATGTTTGATAGGGTGGAAAAGCAGTTTAGTTGAAAATTACACCAAAAAATTTTACTCTTTATTACTGCAATCCTGATACCACCTAGGAAGATCTCTGGTTCAGGATGATTGAAAAATGTATGCAGGATATCTTCAGTACAGCAAAACTGAAAACATTTGACACTCAACCGAGTTAATTGAGAAAAGGCAATCATAAAAAAATCTTATTTCTTTACCTTGACAAAAGAGGTTGAGGTCATCCACACAATTATCCTGAACAGATGAAGGTAGCTGAGTGAGAATATTATTAATTTCAATTGTGAATAAAGTTATGCTCATTGCACTCCCCTATGAAGCTTCCTTCAATAAAAGAATCAGAAAGGGTAGAAACATTCTGAACCTGAAACTGTTGCAAGGAGAAAAGGTTTTTAAAGATGGGAAAACAGTCCGAAAACCCAGGTCATGAAGTATTATATCATGTCAACAAGTGTGATCATCCATATCAAAGAAAATTGATACCACATGGTTCAGGCACAAAAATGCACAGCGGACATGGGTTTAAAGCAATAGCATATTATCTAAAGTTGAGCAGCCAGCCCTGAAACCACAATGAAAAGGTGACAAAGCTAAGTCACCTCAAGGATATAAACAAAAGAATTTGCCATCCTTTCAGTTTGCACATGCAGCTCATAAATGCTATAGGTTGATAGTTGAATGGGTTTTAGGATCCTTTCCAGGTATGGGGAAAGGTACAGCAATCACATGCCTTCAAACCAATGGAAAAGTTATGTACTTCTCATGAGGTTATACATTTGCAAAAGGTTACAACAGGAGTGCAAGGGCAGATGTTGGGGCATTTTATAGCTGTCCATCAGAAACAGATGCAGTCGTTCAGGTTCTTAGAAGACATTGCTTGCCCCAATTCCCTTTTCATAAACATAGTTATAGCAAGTTCAGAGCAAGAATAAAAAGTTTAGGTGATGGGATTCAGCACAATGTTTTCCAAGAATAAATGTGCTTGACTAGATAATGGGATTGAAAAATTAAGAGAAAACATATGCAATGGAATTTGACATCTCAACAGCCTCCGCGATAAAGTGACCATTCAATGAAAGAGATTTCATTTTGGGTATATAATCCCATTGCCTTTCGTACCCAGTTTCAGCCTGTTTTTAGGAATTGGAGGATGCTATACCAGATACATACTGTTTCCATGATTTCAGGGCTCCTAACAGGTTTTAAGGTTTAAAAAAGTGACAAAAGTGACTAATTGAGCAAAAAAAAGTGACAAATAACACTAATGCTAAATATATTCAAGTATAAAGAAGGAAAACAGATCCTCTATAGTCACCACTATCTTTTCCTTTTCTTTCTTTAGAAGGATATTTTATTTTCTTCATTTAAAAAGGTACATCATTTTAAAATATTAACATAATACGTTTTAAAATTTTTGAGTCCTGGCGAAATTGTAAAATTTAATCTAGAACATTTTAAAATGAATTTAATAGTTTTATTCTCCGACGGGTTCTTCAAATGCGGAGGACTTTTTCTACTCACGTTGGCCTTGGAACCATGCCATATTTTTTTCATCTTTTATATTTTTACAAGAGATTGTGATGTGACATCACGTCACATAAACTTTCTTTTTCCAAAAAAAAAAAAAAAAAAAATTACATTTCCTGCCCTTCACATTAAAAAAAAATTCATTTCCTATCCCATTCCATTTCCGCTCCCATTCTCATTTTCAATGAGAGCAAGAAATAAAAAACATATTGACTGGGATTGTTAAGTTTTTTTTCGTAAAATCGGGATCGGTTAGCTTTGATGTGATTAGCAGCAAATAAAGTTGATTGTCAAAATTTGTCAAGCTACTTTTAACTGTCATCAATGAATTCAGTGTGTGTTTTGACATTGATGCTATGTCTCCTGTTAAAGCTCTTCCTGAGGCTGAAAAGCCACGTTCAATGTCAGCACTACCATGAGAAGGTGACAGAGCAGCCTTCACTAGCTTTGACACAACTGGGTACTTAGGATCCATACCACTAATGCCTTGCAGTCTGAAGAACTGGTTCCAGTAAACATCAATAGGCTTCATTCTAGATCCTTCTTAATCAAATTCTCTTTGGAGTAATTTCCACTCATCCAGTAGTATATCTGTTGGGACATCCCATGGCATTGCTCTTGTAACTTCTAATACTTGTTGAACACTCTCGCCACTGAGTCTCTCAAGAAGACCAAGACAGAATAAACTTTTAACGAGAGATGAACTGAAGGAGGACTTCTTCAAAAGATATTTAACACTGGCAATGTAATGCTTCCGAGCCCTTAGAAAAAGAAATTATTTTCCTTCTTTCACATTCTGTACCGCTCTAGAAATTTGATTTCCAATCACAATATCAGCCAGAGGCAACAGTTTCTGAGGACATATATCTTCCAATTTATCCATTTTCAAATAAATTCGTCTTTGTAGATTCTAAGCAAAATTGTTCTTGTCAACAATTCAAGTTGAGAATGAAGGTTATGTTTTAGAGCTTCCTTTTTCTGAAGAAATTCGGTCACACGATAAAATATGCTTGCACTTGATACAACAAATATCACCTCAGCCTTCATAGTTTCTCTTCTAAGTAAATTAACAATTTTTTGTAGCCTGGTCTTTGTATCATGTTTAGCTTCTTTATAGGAATGTAGTCAAGGAAATACTTTCGCACTGCAATGCACTGTTCAAGCAACTTTTCAGCAGTTAGCTTTAGGCTTAGCAACCTGCTTGAACAATGCTTGATGAAATGGTGAGTGGGAAGTTTCAAGTCTTCTTGAATTTGTTTGTATGTTGACCAACGCTTAAGCCACTGATTAAAAAATCTGTGCATAGCAAAAACTAGTTCAGACACATCTTCCCCCAACTCTTTTAGACCTTTAAAAAAAGCATTATGTATTATGTTAATATTACATGTCCTAAAGTTAATTAGTTCTTTTTTTTTTGGGTAGAAAGTAATGAGTCATTAATTTTTTTAAAAACCGACTTTCACTAAATGAAACTCAAGAATTTGTAATAATCAACTTTGATGATAACAGATTGTGATTTTCAATACATTTGCAATGCTCCTTCAATATTTAACCCTCTGGATACGGAGGGGGTTGGAATCTTTCAGATCTCAAACTCCTGAAGAAACGGCTGAAGTCCATTAAGATTTCCATCCCCTCATTTCTGTGCCACAAAGAGAGCAGCACGTGAATAGCCTCCATTTCATAGACAGGAATGTCAGGGTTCTCAATGGGGAGCATCGAGCACTTAGAATGTGCAAAAGGTTGATGATCTATCCCCTAAAAATTTTTCTTGAAAACACCTTTGAGTGTAAATTATCATACAAATTGGAGATTCTGCACTCCTTTTAGAGTTTACCCGCAACTTATCTATACCTTCAAGACATAATCAGACCCACCCACAATAGAAGCAGCAACATGCAATGACAAAGGTGCTAAACGCATTACCTCTCCTCCATGGGGAAAGCCGTCCCTAGGAGGAGAGGCCGGTTCAGTGGTGTTTCAGTTTGCAGCTTCTTTCGGCCGTTTCTGTAACACGAAGGTAGAAAACAATATTCTGCCTCTTCGTATGCAGAAGGTTAACATTGAGTTAATATTAGCTTGATTCGTCCGGTCTCTTGATCTCTCCATTCGTCTTATTCCAGAATCTGAAAATAAAACAGGTCTGTTGAGACCGTACTCAGATCTGTGTATGGAGGATATTATCCTCGTTTTAAGTGACCAATGGCATCGATCACCATTTACGAGCTGTCAGTGTCTGACCTCCTAGAGGGTTCCTCCTTTAGTTCAACCCTGTCGACCGGTGATATCTCTCTCTCGCCAAATGATACGCCACACAATACTATGAAAGGAAAGCGTAAGTCGTAAATGCCACTCAAAATTCTATCGCTCAAGTTAAGAATTAGGTAAGAGGGGTCGGACATGCAGATGGCCCTGCTTCTCTTAAACTTCGCTGCTTAGTTTTACTGATAGCCTTTTACCGTGGGAAAATTTCCAGAATTTGCTGCTAATATACTAATACACCGCAGGCAACGTGGAGTATCCTTTAACAATTGAAATGGTGCATTTTTTAATCTATTCTTGCGGTGGAACAAAAACATGCATTTCGAAATTGAATTCATGCAAACCCTGTTTTTTTAGAGGAAATAGGAATTTTTTTTAACTGCGCACCAAAAAAGTTTTCTTTTCCAAATAAAATTTAAGAACTTAAAACCCCTGAAAAGGTGACAAAAAGTAAAAAAGTGACAAAAAACAAAAAGGTGACGTGCTAGGAGCCCTGTGATTTCTGCTGGTGTGTGCAATTGCTTTCTGCAATGCACTCGGTGTTCCACCAAGGTTTGTAGTGTTTATGAAAGGATGAAGATTTCTTAGGAATAGCTGTATTAGTTGCATGCAATCATTGGTGATATTGAACTGTTTTGTCTGTTTCCCTCTACCATCTGTTCAGTAATAATGACCTAGGATGTGTAAATTTGGCCATTCAGCAGACCTATAAATGTACCGTGATTGGTAGCTAACATGAATATCAGGAAATTATCACTGCAGTGCAGGTCACTACTGACAAAAGGAGAGAAAAGATAAGATGGAAGTCGAGCAGATGGCAAGGTCCGGCATGAAAAATGTGAGATGGTTCATGGAAGTGGGTAGCTTCTCCATAAGTGATCCTCTGTTCAATCTATCACGCACAGGAATTAATATCTCTATTTCCCAAAGCATACCACTACGACCATTAGTCACTGCGAATGATAAATGACTTGTAGCTGATCCACTAAATTCTCAGGATGCTGATGCAATATGGTCAGATTTGGAATTACATACAAAGCAGATGGTAATCAGAAATTGTACTTCTATTCTGACAGTGTGTCATGTTTAGTGATACAATAAGGGATGGGTATGAAAGCGAGGTGTAAAGAAAGTAACTCCTCATGAAGCTCTTCCATAATTATTTCTGTGATAACTGAAAATGCATTCTTCAGTGATCCATCGGTCAACTGTGCACTATAAACGTTTAATGATATACTTTCATACATCTTTTTTCTTTTAATAAAAAAAAACATGTCATACATTGTTTAATAAGAGTTACCAGTTAAAAAATTGAACTGAGTTCCACTTTTCCCTTAAGTTTAATTTCCACATCATAAGGTAGTTATCTAAGATAATTCTGATGATTAATAAAAGTATATTAAATGAAAATTGTTCAACAGTACCAAGATAAACATTAATATTTGGGTTTCTGGATGCATCAAGAATTTCAGATTATTTTTAAGATCATAAAAATAGTAAGATCAGTCCAGTCACATTAATGTGACCACCTGCCAGAAAAACCACCTTTGGCAGAGCGGACCGCTGCGAGACGTGCAGGAAGAGAGTCAATTAGGTTCCTGAAGGTGTTCACTGGGATGTTGAGCCATGCCGACTCCAGTGCCATGGCCAGCTGCGCTAGATGACGCGGTTGAGGATCCATGGGTTGAGGATGCAGGGTGTTTGCTTTCAGACGTTTCACGCCGTATACGCCAACGTCCATCTGTCTGATGGAGCATAAAACGTGATTCATCGGAAAAAGCCACCTGTCGCCACTCTGTGGACGTCCAGTTGCGGTACTGGCGTGCAAATTCCAGCCTTCGTCGCCGATGAACAGCAGTCAGCATAGGTGCATTAACCAGGCGTCTGCTGTGGAGGCCTTTGCGCAGCAACGTTCGCTGAACCGTTGTTGAGGATACACTCTTGGTAGCCCCTTGGTTCATCTGGGCGGTCAGTTGCTCAACAGTTGCACGTCCATTTGCCCGAACGCATCTCCGTAGCCTTCGTTCGCCTCTGTCATCTATAGCCGTGGTGCACCACATGTGCCACGCCGCTGATTTTGGATAGTGCCATTTTGCCATGAACAGTATACTTTTACCACAGCGGCACGCGAACAGTTCACAAAATTAGCCGTTTCTGAAATGTTTCCACCCTTGGCCCGAAAGCCAATAATCATGCCCTTTTGGACTTCGGATAAATCGCTACGTTTCTGCATTACGCCAAGGATTGAAATGCTTTCCAATGCCCTAGGACATCCTTTATATACACTCCACTGCAATGTGCTGCCACCTGCCTTTTGCGATTGGTTATTTCACGTGGACGTCGAAAGTAGGTGGTGGTCACATTAATGTGACTGGACTGTGTATTTAAAAGTCTAACTATAATACTAAAATAAAGTTGAATGGTAAGAAATGTTAAACACAAGTGTTTCTCTGAATAGCATTTGAAACCTTAAATACAATATATTCCTAATATATTATTTTCCCACCAACTAATTGAAAAAATAGCAAATTTGCAATGCTTTAGCATAAGAGTATTTGAAAGTTGTAAGCCACTCTCTTAGAGCCCTAAGCAAAATTATATTCGAATCAAACTTGAGTAATTGTCTTCACTAACGCAGAAACTGATCCTTTCAAATTATAATAGAAAAAATGCTGCAGACATAAAAGCTTATTGATCCCCTATAACTTTATCGGAGAAGATTTTAAAAGATTTGCAAAAATTGCCTAAACATTTATAAGCAACCAATGTTAAAAAACCTATATTTTTAACTTTAATTTGACAAATTAAAGTGCATTCATAAAGAAAAATCTACCTATGCACACATTATGCAAATACTCAATTTAAAATTTCTGACCTGTATATTATCCCTTCTGAGTGTAAATATCCTAAAGCACTTGTTATTTCAGCAGCATAGAAACGGGCTCTTGGTTCTGGAAAATATCGTTCCCGTTGAAGGTGAAAAAACAACTAAAAAAATAATTCTTTATTAGGCAAAAATCCCAAGTTTAATTCATCCTCAAAATGTCACAAGGATTCTGTAAAATGTAATATTGTTTTTATCCTACAACGAACTTAATGATTAAGCAGACATATTCACTTGTTGAAGGAATTCTAGGAAACATCCTATTAATAAAGAAATTAAAACTAATGAAAAGCTGTGAGGAAATTGCAGATTGCATGGTGGAATAATGTGGTAATGACCCAGATGCAGAATCATATTCAGTGTTCTGCAACACAACTCTCAATTCCAACTGTTCTGCAGGCATTTTGCCTGAATTTTGAAAACTGCAGGAGAACCAAAAAGCAGATATAAACAATTATCGGCTAAATATTTTTTCAAATTTATAATAAAACATCAAAATTAATTAACTTACTTTATTTAAAACCAAGGCATACTTTCAGAATTTGCAATTCTGTCAATAACTTTTGAGGCTAAAGTTAAATATTTTGGCATTGACATAGAAGATGAGTTACTTATAGTGTTTGTTGAAATTTGGGCGGTGTAGGGAGGTTGTTCCGTAGCAAGAAAAAAAGGTGTGGCAAGGATCGGATTTGCACTGCAGACCATTGTAATTTATGATTTTTAAAAAATCGGCCAAAATTTTGATAAAATTAAGGGAAAATTGTTTGCACAGTTTTAAGCACTTTCTGCTCACAGGGTAATGACACTCCCTCAAAGGGTTAATGATAAAATATCAAAACTAAAATTTTATCACAGAACAAAAGCATAAAACGTAAATAGAAAATGAAGCTCATACAAATTAATCTAGAACAAGGAATATGGAAAAAGGTAAACAGTTAAGGTATTGTAACAGATTTTAAATATTGAAATGTATAAAGTTTAGGTTTTTTCTAGTTATATAGGTTCTGAAATGATTACGGTGCTACGTTTTCAATACGTAGGTATATAAATAATTTTGAATGAAAAGTAAAACAAAATCTAACCATTTCTAAATTTTGATTACATTCCACCAAATATTCAGTTTTAAATATTATGCTAGTGTGATTGATAACACAACTGGGGGAAAAAATGGAATCATCACTCCTAATTTGTGCATCGTTCATAGTACAGAAAATTCCATCGGAAATATTGTTTTCTATAACTTCATATACATAACATTTGCTTAAGGGATCATCTTTATATTAAAGATTTATTACCTCCCAGAGTTAAATTCGTTTCCCAGACTTTTATTCATATCTTCAGAAATAATTTTCCTACCACACTTACGAGTTTTGTTGTACTATTCAACACAAAAAAATATACACATGCTTCTTTTTTTAAATTAATTTTTAGTTTTCCAATATTAACTATGAAATTAATATTTAAAAAATAATAAATTGTAACTTTTATATATTTTGATGTACCGACCAACTGGTGTAGTGGTTAAGAGGTTCCCGGAGTCAGGGCATGGATGTAAATTGTACTGTCCTTTGTTAGGGGCAATGATGGTCCTCCCACTGGGTGCTCCTTCACAAGTGGCCATCACTTCCGGCCTTGTAGTGGCCAATGATTAAGTTCATATGCGCCCGCCATTGGAAAAAAATATATATATATTTTTTTTTATGTCAATTTATTTCTAATTCTTATACAAAACAAAATTTCAGCTTTCCTACAAGACATTTCGTTTTGCAAAAAATGACTAAAAACAGCAAAGGTTTGAAATAAAAATAAATATATCAGTGAAGAAAAACATAAGGGAAGAAAGAACTAAAATTTTAGGCAACCGTGCAAGTGCTTTTGAATAGGTTTTCAAAATATATTTTCTAATGCAATAAGTAAGATTATTTTGAAATATACAAAAAATGTCAGAACTAATGTAATGTTAGTTTCTTTAAATTTAACATTCTCATAAATTAGAAACTGACGAATTAGAAGTTTAGTACTCAGTGTTAAATT
This sequence comes from Metellina segmentata, assembly GCA_947359465.1. NCBI lineage: Eukaryota > Metazoa > Arthropoda > Arachnida > Araneae > Tetragnathidae > Metellina > Metellina segmentata. Next base: position 81,649,618 of record OX375872.1, on the reverse strand, counting down.
TCAATATACATTGAAACCTAAGGCATAAAAATTGGGTGTTGTCATTTGAAATTATGAAATGAGTGTCCAATTTAATTTGGAAACTTAAAACAAATTTTATGCATTTCAATTTAACAGAAGTTTTATCCAATTGAATGGTACCTTTGAATCTGTTCTCTAATGAACAAAGTATAAATAAAGAGAGGATATGTGTTTTGATATTCTTTTTCTGTAACTGTATATCAGATGATAAATACTTAAAACTAGTAGGCGAACCTTTCTTGTTCAGTTTTATCACAGTATCATCATGTTTTAATTTTGAAAAACATGGACAGTTGTATTCATTCTAATTATTTTCAAAAATAATGTATGCTTCAAATTGAAAGCAATAAAAGGGAGCAATAGATTAAATGATAGGGAGAAAATATTGTATAAGGTGAATCAGCCAGTCCCTGGCCCTCTATTTGCAACTGACCATTTCCTAAAATTTTTCAGTTAAACAAGCAAACTAGTCTATTCTACATCAAATCAAATTCATATTCTTCCAGTCAATAAGGAATAGAATCGGTAACCAATCTATTTTTTATTTAAAAAATAAGTAAAATTATTGGGATCGATGAAATCAGAATATTTTTTGTCTACTTGTTCCAAGGAGAGATGCTACAATAAAATTTTATTCATATACATTCTATTCCTTATTTTGAACTGAAGTTCATCAAATAGAGGAAAATAAATATATCTCGTATTGATATACAGTTTTCATATCTAAATTAATTCTAAGTGGTGGTCATAAGGTGGTGGTACACCATAAAGTCTCATGCATCATTGTGATCAGTCCATTGGTAGAACAATGTTCTTGTGCACGGGTCGCCAAACTTTTGAGACAGAAGAGTCAAATCCGTTTCTTGTAACCATTTAAAAATTATTCAAGATTATAACAAGTTATAGTTATTAATTATATCTTCATCACATGAAGAAAAGAAACAAAAAATTGCTCTAATTTATTTTAATCAGTGTGAGCAATGAGTTTGCACTGCCTTAAAAAGTTTCTATGTCTGGCTTGTAACAAGTTGTTTTCAATTTAAAGCACAATTTCAAGTTGGCATCAGTAACATGGCTCCCCGATTTACATTTAATGAAATTCATGCAATAAAATGATTGCTCACATAAATACATAAACCCAAAGGTACCGAGAACACAAAATGAAAATGTCTTCAAATCACGAGTCCAGATGACTAATCAAAAATTGAAAATCATTGAACTGTTATATGTACGTAACCAAAGAGCCATTGTGCCTTGGCGAGCTGCAGTTTGCCAACCCCTATTCTTGTGATTGGTTGTATTGGTCAATTACTGGGCTTTTGTGGAAACTGATTTTAAATACGTAGTAAAATATTTCAAGGTGACTAATTGTTTTGCGAAAATTAAATATAAAATGAGTCTGTATCCAGTATTTGACCAGGTGGTCAATTACTAGAATATAACATGCAAAATGTCAATGGACTCAAAAAAAATTCAAGATGATGCAAGAAAGGCAAAAAGTTAAAAACAAAAATTGTAATGTAAGGGTAGCAAAATAATTATCAAACCAAAAATGAAAAGAAACATGGGGATAAATACAAAAGCAAAGAAATATATATTCGGGAAACAATCTCTGTAAATTATCCTAATTAACACTATTCTGTTAATCCAGCATTCTAGATCATGTGATATATCCTAGCCAGTCTCCTCAAAAGAAAGGTTTGAAATTGAAAGACAATTTATCTAAAACCAAGAGAAAATAATTTTAGATTGATAATGGGAAAAGAGGACTTCGCAAGTTTTAAGTGGTCTGTTAAGAAAAGTGATTGAATTTATGAAATAGGTGAAGGTAGTTGGCAAAATGAAAACAAATCTAGTGTAAAAATTACATAGGATAAATGTGATAGTTGCTGCAAAACATGAAATGCATTCAAAAGAGGTATGTTTTGCAGTTCCTATTGGATGATTTGGCAAATCACAGTGCAGATTTTGTTGGTGTTACATGTTATGGAGAAACAGATTATGGGTTGGTTGATTTGGGGGTTTTATAGTACAAGCTCTATACTCAAGACAGACTACATCAAGAAATGGAGATATACATGAGGAAAGTTTTATTGACACAGAAGAGAGAAATACACAGTGTAAGTTATGGAAACCAAACCTGTGCCATCTACAGTTCACAGGTAACAAGCACAGAGGGAAACCCACTGAGCCATGGTGACCCAGAAGAAATCTATGGAGATTGTAGTGGTTGATTTTGGTTTCTGTTATATTAATACTAAATATATTTAATAATTTTGCAACATTTATTTACTTGTTTAATATTAGTCAGATATTTTAGTAAGCTACTTGAACAAAATTAGTACAAACTATTATCATGTATACTTGTCGAATATCCGACAGTGTTTATTCAAGTACTTATTAGTTTTACTTAGAATATCATGCAAAAATGTTTAGATTACCTGTATTTGATAGAAATATACTGGTGATTGCTAAACCATTTATGCTGTTTCAATTTGAATACTATTAAAAAATAAGTGATCAATTACTTGATGTGTGGTGGTCAATAATTGGTCCAATCACTATTTTGAACTTTCAGATAAAAATTCTACATAAAAAAACAGACCTAATTTTTTTTAATCACCTTTACTACAAGATACTAAATACAAAATATCTTTCAAGTGCAATTGCAAATTAGCTCTAGAATTCGATCATGAGTAACTAACTAGTCAATGAGGCACTAACTAGTCAATTACTGGCTGGTTCACCCTAGTAATTTTCATGTCCGGAAAATCCATTTCAAAACAAAAGGCAACTACTTCATTGTGTAGTAGTAGTCACTTGTCAATGGTCAGTCTTTATCATAATCTAATTTCAAAACTGGGAAGTACTAAACTAATTTTAGTGAAAATTATATACTTATACTGTGTACTGATGACCATAAAAACATCATTGTATTTGCAGCAAATACACTTTCCAAGTAAATATTACAGTTAAGAGTTTTTTTATAAAGATACCTCGCCTCCATTGACATAATCCAGGACAAAATACAGCTTATCAGGCGTCTGAAAGGAATAATGAAGTCCAACAAGGAAAGGATGATGAAGATTTTTCAATAAAACATTTCTTTCACTCATGACATGATTTTTTTCATTCCGCTTCAAAATCATCTTTTTCTGAAGGACCTGAAAAAAAATTTATGCCAAAAGCATTTTATATATTTTATATTTCCGGTTGCACAAACTGTGTTAATATTTAAATATAAATAATGTAGAAACTAAAATTTTAGATTAGAAGCAACCCAGACATGAAATCAGAAATGTGGGGTCATTCAATCTTTCACAAAGCAAAAGATTTTAGAAAGTTTCAAAATGATTTTTTTTTTAATTCAGACATGTAGCAGAAATTGCTTGAATAATTTAAATTTCTCATTACCCTTGTGAATGACAGGTACAATATCATTTTAATTAGTGTAATGTTCCAAAATAAAAAATAAAAAAACATTTAAATACTAGATTTTCATATTCTTAAATAAATTCAAAAGAAAAAAATCATCAATCGAATTCTTTTTACTCACTACATAAATAAACAGCTGTCGAGGCTAAAGATGAAAAATAAATGTATAGCTTTGCCACATTTACCAAATGTAATTAGTCCTTAAATTTTAAATGAAAAAGCTTCCATAAAATAAACACTAATGCAAGGATATGGTTGATTTTGGAACACATACATGAGAAGCATTATTCAAATCAGTAAGAAGAAACACATGTTTTGTCTTCATCTTTTATAAAACTTGATCAAGTGGTGGAAAGCAGAACAAATTAGGGATTTCATATAAGATGACATCCGTACAGCAAATCAGTTGGAAAATCTTATTTTTTCTTTATTTACCACAATTATCTATCAATTTGTAATACTTTTAAAAGAAATAAATCTAAGGTCAATTATCTATACATTAGCTATTAAATGTTTTTAAGTACAATAAATACTAAAGGTTATATTATAAATGTTAAAAATAACAAGGGTACATACTTTTCAAGCAATATTTATGTTGAAATTTCAAAAAGATATTTGGGAATTATCAACAGATTTAGAATATTCTTGCATTTTTCACATTAAAATAGGCACGATATGGAACAGAAATACCTTTTAGACAATATCACATGAGAAAAAAAACCACTGGAATCTCACCTTTACAGCATAAACATTTCCTTCTGTTTTATGTTTGGCTAATAAAACTCTACCAAAACTACCTTTGCCTATGACTTTCAGGAATTCGAAATCACTGGGTTTAACACTGCAAAAATACTTTAAATGTTCATAAAGTAAGAATTAACTGCATTGTCAATTCATTTTCATTATAATTTGAAAAAAAGAAAATCAAAATAAACACAATAAGAAAATAGTTGCATTTCAGTTTCTTAAAGATTGGAAAAAAGAAAGCTAGTACAAAAACATCAATTTATTTTCATCCTATTTTAAAATATTAAGTAATTAAATTTGGAACAAGTTTAGATTTACTTTTATTTATTTTAAAATAAAGTTAGGTTAAGAATAGTGCAGTTCAAAGAAACAGCAAGTTTCAACAAGTTATAGGTACAAATAAGAAAATGCATAATGGATTACTTTTGCACAAGCAATGAAAAGTTAAGTAAATGTTTCTAGCAGTCATAAAATGTTGATGATTGTGATAGGCATCCATTTAATAGAGGTTTGCATCTTAGGACAAAATTTTAAAATATGGTTACTTCATTTTGCAACATGTAACAAATCAATTTCATTCTCTTCAAATCGTTGAAATTCCACGACTGTTAGCAAACAAAAAATGCACCCAACAATGTTAGGTTAAATGTTTAGAGTTATTTAAGATTAAGTTTTGTTCATGAGATCTACACATTTTACTATTAGTTTTTCAAATGTTTTTTCCGCATTTTCTTTAATACAGTGGACATTAGTTTTAACAATCCGATTTCACAAATTTTCATCCCGCGTTTGTTCAAATATCATACTTTAAATTCCTTGAATAAAATTTCCGTTTTTGGAAACTTTTCTGTCCATTGAGTCCACGAAAAAGAGCATGGACTTAGTTTAAATGTCTTTTAATTGTCAAGACTTTTTTAATCTATGAAAATGATCAACAAATGATCCCCTACAAGTCACTCGAAATATCTTTTTATTAAGTGTACTAATTTAACCTTGTGAGTACATAAAGTGAAGACATTTAAAACAAATAATAAATTTGTATGAACACTAGGGTTAATAGCTTGACTCAAAGCCTTGAGATTCACGTTTCCTAAAAATACTTAAATAAAGATCAAGGACAGTACAAAATGTGTTAATTTAGCATAGATAAATTTTAAATTATATAAGCTATTGTGGCAATTAAACTCATTGACAAGGCACAAAAATAAAGTTCTGTAATCCAATTAATCAGTAAAACACACTAAATCTTTTTACCTCCTCAATTTGCTATATATTAAACTCTTTAGAATAAGATAATGAAATGATTATATAAAATTATTCTGCCAACTTGATTTAAAACAAGAGAAATAATGAAAAGAAATGACAAAATGATTTTACCTTTACAAATCCTATGTGCATGTAATTGTTACTCAAAAGTAACCACCACAGAACAGATACCAATTACCATAACAAGTTTAACTTCAATTAAAAAAAATATTTATTTAAAATTTAGTTGCATTAAATTTTATAATTAAATAAGGTTTGAGATAAGAAATGAACCATTTTGCACATGAAAAAGAAAAGAACTGAAACACTTAAAAGAAAAATATACATCATAAGTGCTTGAGATATTTTTTAATGACAATTACAATTGATCCAAGCTTTATTTTTAGTAAAAATTTTGAGGTATTTCATAAATTTGAAATTCTTTTTGTTTAGAGCATCTGATAGGCACAGGTAATGTTTAAGATTAGCATGTTATTTGAAAGTATACATAATACAAATTACATATGTATAGCAGTCAAGTTTAAGTGATAGGGTCAGGGCAATACCAGAATCAAATGAAGCAATGTGTGTATGGTAGGTTACATCATACATTTAGTTTATTGTACATATTATTGCTCAGGAAATAAAAAATACAGTATTTTTATCCAGCAGTATCATATTTGAAATCATGCAGTGTTTTAATACTTTGAATGCTTCACAATTCAGGTTTCCTAATATTTTATGTTATTTGAAGCTTTCTTATATACTGAATCAGTGTATATGGTGCATTATTGTATTACTGCAATCTATGCAATCAAAAATTGTGCACAATATTTAATGTTGGACTTTAACTTACTTTTTCTTTTCCTTTGGCCCTAAATCTAATGGCTTTTCTTCTATTTTATCATCTGAAACTTTTTCTTCCTTTGAAATATAAAATACAATTTAATATATGAAGTAGAAGTTATTTTATGGAAAATGGCTTTATGAGAATAAGTGGCATTTAAAACCCTACTTACAGAATATAAAGCTTCTGCAAGATCTTGAACTTTATCTAAGGGACCATCCTCTTGTGAAAGTGGAACTAAGTTTTTATCAACATTCAAAAACTCTCTAACTTCCTCACTAAAATATTTAGAGGATCATGAGAACACCTTTTAAGCTTAGAATAAAAATATTCAATTTTATGAATAATGTATCACAAGGGATAGCAGCCATATAAAGTACATTAAACAAATAGAAATTTATTGCTATGATTAGAAGTTTTAATTTCCATCTATTGATTAGATGTCAAAATCATAACAAATAAAAACTATATTTAAATATTTATAAACTCGTGAAATTATATAACAAATCCTAGAGAATACCAAAAATTAATACATGCATCATATGTAACAAAAGCAGCAAATAGAAAACTTGGTTAATATCAAATTATAAGTACTTTCAAAGTTGGTTGGCTGGGTTCTATGCCATAAGAGCCACATTAGGCCAATCTGTAAAACTAGACAATGTCAAGTAATGGACATGCAACAAAAAAAAAGTATTACTGGCACAGAAGAAATATATAAAGGGTAAGTTATAGGAATTTCACGAACTTGCAGAGTACTCTGAGATTCCATGATTATAGTTCAGAAATTTAAATGACATACTGGTACACTATTTGATTTAAAACTATTTTCAAGTCATTATGGCCCAGTTTGCCAAACAATAAACATTTTATTCCAGAAAGGACAGTTCAACTTCAACGATAATATAGAGAGAAATGACTTCTAAAGAACACATTAATTTGATCAATTAGAAAACAGTGGGACTTCCTTTGTTTTCCTTGGTAGAATGAGCAAAGTTTTAGACAAAATCTTTTTTTTTTGCATATTTACTGTTCCATACTGATTTGTTGTTTGGTTTGTTCTAGTTTGTTGCCAAATATTGCCCTTGATACGCAAAACCCAAAATAACCAATCATATTGCTTTTCTAACTTGTAACTAAACTGGCTTATAATAAGTACTTAACTTTGTTTTAACATACAATTTTAAAAAATTTATTTTTCCAGCTTTTGGTGGAAAAAAAAAATTTCACAATACCTTCTTTCAAGGTATACCAATATTTGAATTTCTTAACAAGGCATGTGATTTATATACTTAACCTTTGCAACAAACAAGGCTCTGTGACAAGCTTCTGCACAAACTCGTTGAGTCCTTGACGTCTATTTTTGATGAAATCAGAACTGAAGTTATTTCCAAATAGCTTTTTTCCAGGTAGCTTCAAAGCAACATGTGGATACTGGCGCTTCAGCTTAAAAGCATCAATTGCAGTTAATTTTAAAATAAAAGTATGTAATAAACAAAATTACTGGTAGGTTTATATGAAATTCACTAGAAATACTTTATGTATAAAATGTAATAATTACATAAGGAAAATTAAATTTTGCTCTAAAAGTACTGCTAAATAATGGTACTTTTTATGTGAAAAGTGTGAAATTATACTAAAAACCACAAACACTTTTAACAAACTTTCTTAGGACATAAATTAATTTGGCATTCAAACTTCCTTGCCACAAGCAGAAATCTCATAAATAGGGCTATTTTCCAGCCAAAATACTCTAGTGAACCATCAATGTCCAAAGAAATACGGGTGAAAACGCAACTATCAAAAAGTAAAAACTGTCTAAAAACAAACCACATATAAAAAAGTACTTCATACTTATGAAATTTTAGTAAAAAAGAACTTCAGAATAATTATTTCTTGGAAAATTCCTCCCGCCTATAGCTGGTACTAGAGAAGACATCTCTGATGTGCCCTAAAAATTGAAGGTAAGAGGTCAGCAGACCACCATTTCTAGACTGGTCAGAGGATATTGTGACCGATTTCAATTGATCATGATATTAAGGTTTTCCCATCTCATCAAAAATGTAACATGGAGCAGACCTCTCATGGTAACTTCTTTGCTTCTCTGGGAATGTTCAGGGAGTTGCATTCTAACTTTATGCTTGTCTTGGACTTTTGCAGATGCATAAACTCAGCCTTGGTCCAGCTTATCTTGACCAAGAGGAATAGAAAACAACATACAAAAAGGTCTGAACACCTTAGTAACCTATTCCCGAATTTTATGAAATATAAGACTTTAAAAACTACAGAATTAATTTGTTTTAAATTTTGTTAATTCCTAACTTGTTTTTAAGCATCTTTGATAGCACATTGTTGTGTAGGCAAAATAAAAATTTAAACTCTTTACACTCTCATCTCATACTACAAAACAATTAATCAGAACCTTAAATGTGACCTCATACATGGGTATTAAGCATTAAAAGAATATGCACTTCAATACAATTGAACAAAAAATCTAATTTAATAAAAAAAACAATCAAACGAATTTTTAAAAAGCCAGATACCATATTCTTACAGTAACATGAAAAACAGCATTAAATAAAACAAAAGAATGGAGATTTTTTGCATATCTGTCACATTTCAATTGCAAGAGTTTATGTTGTTTACGAGAAAAAAATATCGTCCTGAGAAATTAATTAATAGAATCACGGTTTAAGAGAAAATACTCTACATTGTTTTTGAAACAGAATTGAGTTGTTAAATTGTTGAGAAAAAAATTTCAAATTGATACTTACAATTTCTAAAAGCTTGCTGAACTCATTGTACCGACGAAAGACAAACCATTTGTGTCCAGCAGCTTCTACAACAACTTTGTAAACCTATAAAATAAAGTAAATATGTTAATATAGCATGTTAATATAGCAAATATGTTAATAATACATAATTTTGATCATCCCAAATGCAATAAATAAGTGACAATTTGTTTTAGTTTTTTCTTTGCAATTTTCTATGGCGAAGTGATAAACCCTGAAATTAACCAATTAATGATGTTAAAATGAATTACTTTTGAAGCCACATTTGAATGTTATTCATCTTAAAAATGTGTCATCACTGTAAGTGTTCAATAGTTTGTTTCAACATTGGAATTTTCAAAAGCCCAACTGATAACTGACATGCACACCACATGTAGAGCTATGCCATGATTGGCATAACAAAAAATGTATGACTATTATTCACAAATATTAAATATTTAATCTTATAATAAAAACAATAGAAGAAAATCCTCAGTGTAACTACCAATTTACACTGAAAATAATTCTAATATTCAGTATGCCCTGCTTTAATCACGAGAAAGGTTTAAATAAGTAATAGGAGAAATTAGTTTTAATTTTAAGAATATGCATTGCACATACATACTGTAAATTTCTTGTTTTTCTCTATAGTTTCAGAATTAGTGACGCTAACTGTTGGTGAAGATGCTCCATCTGTTTCCAGTGGTGTCTCATTACCAGAATTCATTCCTTTGAAATCAGTTGCTGAAAAATTGAGTTATTCTCAAAAAGGAAAACTACTTGTCAGCCAAGTAAAGAGTATGCACAATATACTTGCAGTAAAATATATATAAGATTATAAGCACATTGCAGAAAATTAATAATGGGATTACATTTTATTTTGAAATACAATTAAGTAAGGACTTTTTAAACTTCATGTCTAATAGTGACAGTGCTCACTTTGAAGAATTTTGTAGCAAAAGAGCTAAATAAGTTATGTTTAAGCAAAGCTTGAATATGTAAGGGGATAAAAATTGATAATGGTAATAGAAAATTGGGTTTTAAGTAGTTTTATTACATTTTAATCTTAAGAATGAAAATTTCCTACCATTAAAAAACCTGTGAATTAAGGATCAACCAATACTGAAGGCGACATTGCTTATTATCAAGTTCTGGACAGATTAATGTTCATTACAATACCTTCACGTTAAATTAATGCTGCATATATAAAAATCCAAAAGCATCAAACTGGCTTGCTGCAAAACATGTTATCTGACTGGTTTCTCTAATCGAAAGCTAGAAAATTGCTTGTCTGGTGATTAAGATGTGTGGCACAGTGGATGCTTCCGATCAAGAGAGAAAGTTGGATAGACACTCAGTTTTAAGAAATGTTTTAATTATAATTAAACGTCATCCCTTATATTGGAAAATAACAGAAGACCACTTGCTCAGCAGGTATTAAATATCCTTGCTAAAATTTTGAATTTAAAAATATTTTTAAGCCTCTCAAGTTAAAATTCTCAAAAACATTTAGCAGATTTGTGCCACATTTATGTTCATAACTTAAGAGCATTATCCTGCACCAGTAGGAAAACACCAACACTTGAAACTCGTGATTTTCAATTAAATCTTCATCTGTTTTTTGGACAATTAATTTAAGGCAGTATACCTAATCAGTCATAAATAGGTTGGGATAGTTAGATTCTAAAAATCTTGATTTTAATTTCTTAACTTATGTTTTATGCATTTTATAGGTTCTTAAAAAATTGTGTTTAAATTTATATGATTTTCAAAACACCCCTTGAGATTGTTAAGTAAAATTCAATAGAAACTTTGTTTTACAATATTGGGAACAGAGCTGCCCAACAGTCTCAAATCCCTTGGGCCCTCAAAGCCAGCAAGGGTAACAATAACAAAACACTTTTGTATAAAGATAATTATACTTAGATCTAATTAGTTATCCAATAATTCGTTAAGTTGTTATTGGACCCTATTATAGAAAACTACCATTACAATAGTTACCTTGAAAACACCACACCATGCAAACAGAAACATTTTTTCCACTTAAATATTTTGTACTAATGAATACATTAATAATTTTTTATTCTTAAATGAATATGGTAACTTTGTTTTCCTAATGAACTTGTAGAATAACTATTCATGTAACACAGATGATATGTGCTCGCTACAAAGTAGTGATACGTCCGTTACACATCAATATGATTTACATCTGCAGCATATCTTTATAAAAAAAATACATATTCAAAAAAAATTTATCATACATTGTTATGCCTGTTGTGATTACTTTACTTCAATAATGTTAAAAGTCTATACTTGTTACAAATTTTGTCAGTAAATTTTTAAATCAAAATTTGTAACAAAATATCATATGCAAGATATAGAAAGTTCTCCTTCACAAAAATTTAATATTAATAATACTTTCATTTATGGGAAAGGGGCAGAATTTTTGGAAGTGATACAGGATTGTTTTTTGTACCAGATGGTGTATGAGGATACTAGGGACAATGCAATATTGGATTTGATTTTCAGCAATGATGAGGATAGGGTGCAGGATTTGGTTATAGGTGAGCCACTGGTAGAAAGTGATCATAGAAGTATCAGATTAAGTATAAATTTTCAGTCAGCATACACAATCAATAGTAGGATAATTCCAAATTTCAGAAAGGTAAATTTTCATAAGATAAGGGAAGAGTTGAAGGAAACATTCAGAGGGGGATTATTAGCATCGCATCATTCTGAAAAATGGGAGGAATTCAAGAATAAGTTAGACAGGGTGTTAAAAAAACACGCAACGTTCAGGAAAAAAGGAAAATCTAGAAAATTGCTCCCTATGTGGTTTTCAGGGGAAACACACAAAGTTTTAAAATTAAAACAAAGAACATACAGGGTATATAAAAGCACTGGTAACGACAGGGACAAGGAGGCATATCTGAAAGCCAGAAAGGAGTTTAAAACTATTAGTCGGAAGCAAAAGGTGTCCTTGGAGGAAAAATTAGCAAGGGAAATAAATATAAACCCAAAAGAATTTTTTGCATATACAAGTGGTAAAAATAAATTTAGTACTACACTGGGCCCGTTGGAGGGGAAGGGAGGTGAATTAATTCAAGACGAGGTGGGAATGGCAAACATATTAAATGACTTTTTTCTGGGGGTTTTCAACGGTAACTATAATTTAAAAAAGGATCCCAAGGATGGAGCCTTTGCAGGGGGTATAATTAAAGAATGCAAATTCAACAGGGAAGAAATAGTACATCAGTTGAAAAGAATTAAGCCATCTAAAGCACCAGGGCCAGACGATATTTATCCGAGAGTACTAGTGGAATGCGCGGAAGAACTGGGGGAAGTAATTCACACGATATTTAATTCAACATATAGCACAGGTTGGGTACCAATGGATTGGAAGTTGGCCAATATAACTCCAATTTTCAAAAAGGGAATACAAAGTGATCCGGGCAACTATAGACCAGTAAGTCTAACATCAGTAATTTGCAAAATATTTTAATCTCTGTTAAAAAAGTATATAATGTTATACTTGGAGGAGGGGGGACTGTTATCAGAGAATCAGTATGGGTTTAGGAATGGCAGATCCTGCTCTACAAACCTTTTGAAGTTCTACGAAAAAATTACTGAGGAGCTGGATAATAAGAGCAGTGTGGATATCATGTACATAGATTTTCAAAAGGCTTTTGATAAAGTACCTCATGAGGCATTACTGTTTAAATTGGAAAGGCTGGGGATTCAGGAAAAAACATTAATATGGATAAAAAATTGGTTATTGGGTAGAAAGCAGAGTGCAGGTAAAAGGAAATTATTCACAGTGGACAGAAATTATAAGTGGGGTGCCTCAGGGATCAGTTTTGGGACCAATTTTATTTATAATTTTCATAGATGATATAGGTCAGGGGATCAAGAATAGAATCAGTATATTTGCAGATGACTTAAAAATATGGGGGACAGTGGATACCAAGTTACAGATAGAAAATTTACAAGGGGATTTTGATAAGATATCTGAATGGGCTGTAAAATGGGGTATGTCATTTAATGTAGGGAAATGTCAAGTTCTGCATATGGGTTACAGGAACAGTGGAGCAGAGTACAGGCTGCAGGGAGTAAAGGTAAAGGAGGGAGAAACAGTCAAGGATCTTGGGGTGATAATTCACAGGGATTTTAAAATGGGTCATCAATGTTCAGCTGCGGGTAAAAAGACTAATAGGTTACTGGGGTATATTAAAAAGACTGTAACTTCAAGGGATAAGAATGTAATCTTGCCGTTATATAAGGGTTTAGTAAGACCACATCTAGAATATGCTGTACAATTCTGGGCTCCATATATGAGAAAGGACATAGAATCAATTGAAAGGGTTCAGCACAGAGCTACAAAAATAATAAAGGGGCTAGCAAATTTCAACTATAATGAATGTTTAAGTAAGCTAAACATGTATACACTGGAAAGAAGAAGAAGGAGGGGGGATTTGATTCAGCTTTTCAAGTTTGTTCAATAGGGATAACAGAACAAGGGGTCATGGGTATAAATTGAATAAGACACATTTTAATCGGGATTTAAGGAAAAACTACTACTTTAATAGGGTAATAGACAGTTGGAATGCGTTGCCAGAAAATATAGTTAATTCAAAGGGAGTGTACGAATTTAAGACACAATTGGATAGTCAGTGGGAATTGGAGAATTCATAAACAAAGGACCAGCCTTGTTGGGCTTGAGCCTGTAGCTGGTCGTCAATATTTGTATTTATATAAGTTTTTCTATAGTATGCTATCATATTATTACTGGAGATTTAAAATATTCAGATATAATATTTTCCTTATAAGAAATATAGTAATAAATATATGCCTTAACCATGTGCTATAGTAAATATATTTTTTTTTATCAAACATTAAATGACTTCTGCATTTATACAGAGGTATAAAATTTACTATTCCTTGATTTATCTTTATTTTGTTAACCTAATTGATCGAAAAGAACATAAATTAACTGCTAAAAGTACCTTTGAAAAATGAGACCTATACCTTATACAATAGCAGATAAGGTTTTCATACAATCAAGGTTTCACAAACACCAGCATTGGAGTTTTTCAGAGTAAAAATCTGGATTTTGTTTCATGAAATATTAAGCTCTTTGTAATGCTTGGTTTAAATGAGACGCATTAATTATGAAATATGAAGAAAATTGTATCAAATCATTGTATACTGTCTGTCGACTACAAAAGCTGCTCAAGGCACAAAGCCAGTCTCTCTCTGTTAGTGCAGAAATTAAGCTTATTCCATTTTCTGTATGGAATGCTTGAAAAAATGTATCCATGTTTGTCACAATAGCTCACTTAGAATTTTGAAGCACATTTGTTTGGTTTTCACTTGTCACTGTGATGATTTATACCAGTAAACTACTTCTTTTAGCATCAACTTTTGAGAAAAACAAAATGAATTTATGGTCACAAGTCACCCTTTTCAAAACAAATGAGCTGTGTAGACTATGGCACCACCCAGATTTGGTGTATGATATAAAAATGTTTTGTGCAGTGACAGATACAGGAATTTGTCACTCAAATTTGAATTTAAAAAAACTTTAAGTGATAAGTTTTTAATTAGTAAAATAATTTATATAGGAGACAAGACCACCAGGAAATCAGAGACTGACGTTTCTGGGGTCTGATAAATCTTCCAGAAACAGTGGACTGTGCAAAAGAGGAAGATTATTTCAAGATCTTATGGTGAGTATGCATTCTTTCTTTCAAATAAAAGAGAAGCATAACTACATATTTAGTGCATACTATTCAAACGCAAATGTGTGTATTTTTCTTAAATTTGTGTTGTTATATTTTCAATGTATATAATCCTCTATTATGATTGTATATCATTACTCGGTATCCCTCATTCACTGGGAGGATACTCTATGAAGAGTATGCATTGCAAATCTTTCTCCTTGCCAAGAGCAAACGATTCGCGTAATATCTCTCTCGCAGTACAAGTTTGTAATGCGCACACGTGGATCATTACGAACGGAGCACGTAAAAATATTCTTACTTCTAGACTTTTCTTCTTTTTTTTCGTTTCGGTTGTTGTTCATCTTGTGGAATAAATTATTGTGTTGAAATTCTTGGAGTATTAATTGCACACCAACGAACACCACACTCTGATAAATTAAGATACAGTGGTGACTTTTAATTGATTTTTTTAAGCAAATATTCTAAAGGAATTAGCTAGAATTGATTGAATTTTAATGGCACAAGGCCCTGGGTTGGCCAAGTGGAATTAGATGAGAATCATTCTAAAAAAAGAACCTATAATACTAGAAACAAATTGCAAACCCAGCAATCCAGTTGTAAACAATTACTACAAGGACTACCTTTACCAAACACATAAAAACATGCATGAGCACTCACAATGTTAATAAATATTGCCAGATAAAAATACCAAATCTTGTGATTTCGCTAAATATTTCCTCCTGTAAAGTCACAATAGAACGCATTATTCCCTCAAAATATTGATACATCCAACCTCCTAATTCGCCCAAGAATTTTAGTAATTAATTCATTCATTTCTATGCAACAACAAAAAAACTTTATGGCCACAAATAACTTTCTGTATATGAAATAATATATCAATACTGAATAACAGAATATGTACATTTCTGACATTTTACAATTTGCATAGTTAAATTTTAACTTTTGAAGTAGGGATTTAAGTCAGTAACACTTAAATAGTATTAAAGTAAAAAATAATAATTTTTCAAATATCTTCTTTGTAAATATAATATGTAGAGCTCATATTTTAAATTTTTGAGGCAAAAATTAAAAAATTTCTAAAGATTATATTTCATAAAAAAAAAAATTTAATGACATACCTGAACATAAAATATTGGTATAATAGATTTATTTGATAATCCAGGAACAGAATAGCTCTAAAAGTATTTTAAATACAAATAAAGTTTTAATACCGAGATATCTCTCAAAAATTGAAAAATTTTAAATCTCTGGTTCATTTTGTTTTGTTTATATTTACAACTATTTCCTAAATAATTTATTCAAACTAATTTTGGAAATTTAATATTAAAAAAAGTGTTCAAATTAACACATTTTTAAAGGGTAATGGTAATTGTAATGGTAATTTTAGTTAACGTCGTACTAGAGCAACACAACGGGCTATTGACGACGGTCCGGAATCAGTCCCTTAAGGGAAAGATTCGAGGACAACACCTCGTAATTTTGAACCACGGTCAGATGACGAAGCAACACCTGAGCTGGCACCCCACTCTCCAAACTTCCACGCCAACCCAACGTGAGGACTTTCGGCCACGACAGATTTAAGGTGCACCAGCCGCCTCTACACCATACGTTTACAAACATCCATGCCCGGACCCGGATTCGAACCAGGAACCTTCCGATCTAGAGGCTAACACCTTAACCACTATACCGGTTGGTCGGCCATTTTTAAAGGGAAGGACCTACTTTGAAAGGGAGGCTAAGTATATTAATAAGTAGGAAAAGAAAATAAACTATTTAAAGATCAAATGCATACTGCCATTTAAAACTGCTGCAATAAAAAATAAAAATGGCTCGACTGAGTTAATAACTGAAAAGACGAGTTTAACGGATAATCACAAAATTCAGTTGAACATAAATTTTCAAAAATGGCAACCTCTTTCTAAAAATTGCCCTTTCAAAACACTTGGACATAAGATGCCAAAAAAACTTTGAAGAACTTTCGGAATACAGTCAAGTATAATGAATCAGTGTATTGAAACACAGGATGCATATTACATTTTGCACCATTAAGCAAGTGTTTTTCCAATTTGTAGGCATGTTCTTTGGGGCAGAGTTATTAAAAAAAATATTTTTAATAAAATTATTAAATTTACATAAATTAAGTGGTTTGAAGAAGAATTCTCATTGCTTCAGCTGTTAAAGACAAATTATAAATATGTGATTAATGATTGAAGTAACATTAATCTGAATGATTCCTCAGTTTGAAAAAATTCTTTCTGAGAAACAAGTTTTTTTTTATACATTAAACTAAAAATATGTTTTGTATAGCAAATACATATTTTAAACCTTATACCTTTCAAGGGCAATGAGGTATTTGGTATCCTACCTCCTTGGAAAGGGTAGGCTGTGATGTATATAAACATTCTAAGTATATTTAGGGCTGCTAAGATGTATAAATATTCTCTTATTTCTTTTTCTAATTTTCAGGTTATGCTTTAGATGAGGACTGAAGTAGAAGGGTCTCTCTCTCACACCTCTCTTAAAAACTAAGTTTTTGTCATTTGCAAAATTAATTCATATGCGATAGGTTTGTACCCAGTTTCTTCCACAACTTTTTTAGCACAATGCCCTTCTAAGGGTAAACTTTACGCTAAACAAGAACAATATTTGTTGCGACATATTTACAAAAAAAAAAATCTTATTGAATAAATCAAAAGAAACAAAAAAAGCTGTATAATAGCTGCATGCCCATTTTTTACATAAAAAGAGGCAGTAAAATAATGTTCAGGAACAGGTCCTTAACTTTTTCCAAACCGAGTCAACAAAATCTAAGGTGTTAAATCTGTGCTGTTTTAAAATTCCTAACTCAGAAGATTAGTTTAGTTCATGTCTAAGAATTTTTTAGATTTATTATCTAAACATTGGCTACATTTATCTAGCAGTATGAACTCACATTTATTAAATTTTTATTTTAAATTTAACTTCTCAATTGATATCACTGTAAATATTTCTACTCATAAATCTTAATTTTCTAAAAGATTATATATACATCTTTAATTTACACTTTTTTGAAACAGGTGACACATAAGTGCTCCAACAATGAGTAATGAACCAGTTCTTCATTTAACTTTTAAGTTACTGAATCGTGAAATAAACACCAAAGCTGTAAACTAATTTGAAATATGAAAATGCTAAAATAAGATGTATTGCATTATTCAAACTTCGAACATTCAACAATGCTTTGTTGAAAGCATGTTCGATAATCAAAATGCTTAAGTAGCTAAAAAGGAATTATACGACAAATTACTGAGGAAATAAGCAAGTATTATTGTATTGTTATTAAATGAAACAGGAAACTTCATATTAACGACTAAAATGAATGACCCTTTTAATGATGGCAATGACAGTGTAGGTTGATTTAAAAACAAAAAATCATTGATGCTTAGCAAAATCTAAGCAGTTAAAATATGTGATAAAAGGTTACATTTTAGCTTATTTGTAAAAATCAATAATAGCATTTTTTAAATATAATTTTATTAAGTTTTAATTCAAGTAACATTGTATTTTAAAATCTTGCAGGGATAAATGGCAATCAAATACAATTTCTCTAGAAATTTCTACAAACTATAGGCTTTTATTTAAACACCTACCTGCAACTTGAAAAATGTTTAATAATTTTACTTTAAGATTATAATTAGAGGCAAAAGTACTAAAAACTAAACTAATGATTTTCAGTCTGAATTATACTCGCTCATAAACACTGTGTGCACGTCAGAAAACAAGATAACAAAACCATCGGAGGCGGATCATGTTTGTGATGTTGAAGGGCAAAGTTTGCTTAAGATTTGTTATAGATAAGCACCATGAAAAGTAGGTAGCAGATCAAGATAGCATCTTGTATCTCAAAAAACATAAAGGGCTTTCAGGGAAAGACTTATTCCTTAAGAGTTTAAGGAAGTTAAAAAATAAAAATTCAGAAAATGTAAATGCAATGTAATTTTTGTATTGAAACCATCCACTAAACTGTGAAAGGAAATTAGACTACCTATTTAAAAAAAAATAGTCATTACTTGTTTATCTATCAGAAAAATAATTTACTTCATTAAAAATTACCTTTATTAGGATGATATAACATTTCAAAGTACCTCTTTACCATCTTGGTACAGCTCACGCCAGGCCACTAAAAAGACAAGGCTCAGCAATAACAAATGTAAATCTGCAAACTTCAGTTCTAAAAATTTGTATTCTACAATTAAGAACTATTCTTCATCAGAAAACAGTTTCAAGTTAAGTACTTTAACATTCTTCAAATTAAAGACATCCTTTAGAATAAATAGAACTTATTAAAAAGTTGCAATTTAAAATACAGGTTTGCATAAAGTTGTACAAATAGTTTAAAATCTGAAAACCGGAACAATTAATTTGATTCCAAACTCCATGGAACAAAACAGTTTATACAAACATTAAATATCTAAAATGGGAATTTTGTGGATAAAGCAAATATGTTTGAAAAAATAATTCAAAAATTTGAATGGTGTTCACCTCGGAATTTTTTTTTCAACGCTGCATATTTATTATATCAGGTAAAATATTGAAATGGGAAAAAAATTTAAAGTTTGTTTAAAGTATTTTATGACATTCCCGTGGTTTAAGACAATAAATTGATACTTTTAATAAAAATGAAAATTTTTTATTTGCTCAAAAATCTGACGTTTCATTTTCCGCGGCACGTGTGACAAATCATGACAACAATCCTCCATTGGCCAATCACATAAAAATATTCAATGCGTTGCCATTTATGAAAATACTTTCAGCAAACCTTTCCTTAATCTCTATAGCTCTGATAGAAGAGTCGCGAATGAGTAACCAGAGAATAGTGTTCGAAATTCGATACAACCAAACTGGTGCACATTAAATCTGTCGTAGCTTTAAAAGTCCTCAGGGTAGTCATCATCTGACCGTGGTTTAAAATTACTTGGTGCTATCCTTGATATTTCTTCAGGGATTGATCCGGGACCGTCACCAATAGCTAGTCGTGTTGTTCCAGGGCGAATTAAAATCAATAACTTACCTAAACTCAAATTATGTATTGTGAGAGGGTTGGATAATCGCTTTTTTGATGGCGTAAATGGCCATACATGGAAAAGTTGCGCCAAACACAAAATAAACAACGGGATGCAATGGTTTGTTGGTAATTCAATTTACATCGAAATGAGACACAAACCGGGCTATTGGTGACGTTCTGGGATCAATACCGAAGCCCTGAAGAGAAAGGTTTGAAGCGGAGCAAGATGGCCTTGGGGAAAACTGAACTAACGTTACAATGGGTAATTTTTGGTAATTTTAGTTAACGTCATACTAGAGCAACACAACTGGGTATTGACGACGGTCCGGGATCAGTCCTTTAAGTTAGATATCCGACGACGACACCTCGTAATTTTGAACCACGGTCAGATGGCGAAGCAACACCTGAGCTGGCACCCCACTCTCCAAACTTCCACACTAACCCATCGTGAGAACTTTCGGCCACGACAGATTTAAGGTGCACCAGTCGCCTCTACACCATACGTGTGGTGTGGAAGTTAGGAGTACCAGCTCAGGTGTTCTCGTCATCTGACCGTGGTTCAAAATTACGTGGCGATGTACTTAGATCTTTCCCTTAGAACTGCCTACTTCCCTCTTCGACTACCTATTCCAACTACCTACTTCCACCGAAGTTTGGTTGTTTCTCTTAACCCATTAACGCCCAGCGTCCTCATTTGAGGACAGTGGATAAAAGAGCGTGTGGAATTTTTATATTTTCTGGAAACGATTGTTTGTTCTGCACGACGGTAGATGGTATTACCAGAAAGAATCCCACAAATTACCAAGTATATGTGATTGTTTAGAACTCCATGATATGGATCGCCATTTCATGTTTTTTCATGTCTCACACTTGCATTTGCTTTCTGTCTAGCTACATCGCCTAAATTCTAGGTAAAACATTTTATTTTTACTAGTATTTCAAATTAGAGTACTATATAAACTTATAATAGAAAATTAATTTCTTTTGAAAAAAATTTTGTTTTAAAAAATGACATCCAATTTTGCTGTCCTCAATTGAGGACGCTGGGCGTTACAGCCAACTTTTGTACAAATTTCAAGAATCATTATAATTTTTGTATTTTTTCGTGTAATAATTGAATTAGAAATTCTTTCGACTTTCATATGGTAAATAGTCATTACTTTCCTAAAACAAAACTGTAACTTTCTGTCTGTAAAGTATAAGTAATTATAATGGCTCGTAGGTTTTTAACTATTGCAGAAGCTCATGAATATTTATTTCCCGAACAAATTGAAACTGACATATTCGGAATTCCACCTAACGTAGATGAGCTTACTGATGAAGAGGATCTTGACGATGAAATTACAGCTTAAGCTGAAGTACGTGATATTGCAGAAACAGCTGAAATCGAAATTTCCGAAGATCCAAATTCCTCTGAAACTTTTTTACTCTGTGACTAGAATTGTGTTCAAAAACTAAAATTGTGGAACTATAAGAGACAAAAGAATGGCAGGATGTCCTCTGAAATCTCGGAAAGAAATAGAAAAAGAAACAAGATGGTTTTTAGAACATAAATTTGATAAGGAAAATTAAATTTTAATAGTCAGATGGAACGACAATAAGTCTGTTACTTTGGCAACAAATTCTGAACGTATTATTTCTACATTCCTTGTTTCCCCATATATCATACCAAACTAAATAATTGATACATATTTTATGTAAATTTGTATGTATTTTGTTTATGTATCATATATGTGCATCTTGTTCTCCGTCATTCTGCATAAAAAAAAACTGTCCTTTTTATCAACTGTCGTAGTTCGCACAAAACTGAAATTATAGCGTTGAACATTACTCCGTTTGAGATAAATTATCTTTATGTTAAATAAATAACAGTTTAAAATTAATTTTATCTTAAAATTTAATAGAATACTGTAACTAGTCCGTTTTTAAATCTATTACATATTGTTTTCTAATATTCTGCTTCACTGAATTTCTTGATTTTTTTTACACCGGAACGCCCAGCGTCCTCAAATGAGGACGGACTGTAATTTTAAAACTAAATCACAAATTGATTGAATTTTAGGTTTTTTGCATTCAGAGGGTCATAATTACATAGATTTGAGGTAATCATGAAAATATTTTGAGCAGAAATAATTCGGGCGTTAAAATGGGTTAAGACGCCTTGCACTTTCAATGGTTTTATCAGTCCAGGAAAAGAGATAGTTGAGTTTACGTCGCACTGGAGTAACATAATGGGCTATTATGTCAAGATATAGACCCAAAGAAGAAAAATTTTAATGAAACAGAAAAAAGAAGGTAGGTAGGTATTTAATTATCGGCGCAATGGAGCAATACAGCGGCTATTCGTGACGTTTTGGGTAATTGGTAATTTTTAATTAACGTCGTACTAGAGCAACACAACGGGCTATTGACGACGGTCCGGGATCAATCCCTTAAGGGAAAGATCCGAGGACAACACCTCGTAATTTTGAACCACGGTAAGATGGCGAAGCCACACCTGAGCTGGCACCCCACTCAAGGCAAGCATAAAATATAGGGTTTCAAATTATTAGCGTCCATAGGACGATACTCACCTATCTTCTGATATAGCTGTCAAACGATGTAATGAGTGAGGTTGAGTCTCCCTGTATATTTATATACTCTCTTTATCTGAATCCTAACCACTGCGTGGCTAGCCCGGCGTTCCCCATGCCCGTGGTGTAAGGTATTTATCTGGTGTAAAATTTTCCGCAGATTTTAAATCCGTTGAAGATATATTCAATTTAAAAATTATTCATTTAAAGAAAATCATATTTTTAGGTATCACTTTAAAATGAAATTTTCCGCAGATTTCAAATCCGTTGACATTTTTACTGTATCTTTAACGGTCTAGGACAGGTATGGCGAACCTATGACCCGCGGGTCAGACACTGGCCCACGCAGGCTTTTTAAATGACCCACGCGTTGATTTTTATAAACTTATCATATTTCATCATATACATAAAGAATTTTAATTATTCTTCGAACCCCTCTTTTAAAATATATGAAGAAAATACAAGTGTTACTAAAAAACTTAAAAATGAAAAAATGCATAAATGATTTTTGGAAAATGTTTTAGATTTATTGATAAAACGTAATGCTGTTTTAAGATTTATATGAGAATATTACGATATTTATGACAGAACCTGACATCTTTACTAGGAATTTGGAAATGAAAGTCATTAAATATTTTCCTCAATTACAAAAACTTTTTCAAAACACAATAACAATGGAAAATACTCTTGACGTTCAAGAAAATCCAATAACAAATATTTAATGATAATACAAGAAATAAAACAAGCCTCGAGGAGAGATTTAATCAATTTAAAAGTATGGAAAATACATTTCACTTTAATTTAAATCCATATCAAATAAAATTCTGAACAATGGAGTTAAACGAATTTAAGTGGCTAGGTATCCATGATTTAGAAATTGAATTACACTGCTGGCCACCGTAAATGCAACACCCTGAAGGAAGCATGCAAATAATATGAAATTTACAACATGCATTAGCGGAGGTGAGATATGCAAATGATTAGAATTTCAGCGCAGACGCACATAACGCGCGCCTGTGGTTATTTAAGGCTTGGAGATTTCAAGTACGGCAATTGTGTTTTTCTTGTGTTTTTTTTTTTTAAACACGATCAATTATGCCTCGTAGAAAACAGCGATCATCTTTTGATCAAGTATCCAAGTTCGACAGAGAAAGGATAGTGGCCTACCGAGATTGTGGATTATTTTTCAGGGAAATCGGTAGTCGTGTTGGACGAAACCAAACAACTGTAATGCGGATGTGTGATCGTTGGATGCAGGAGGGTACGACGGACCGACGTGTTCGATCGCATCCACCTCAGTTCACCACTTCACGTGATGACAGGCATATTGTGCGTATGTCAGTGACGGATCGCTCAGCCACATCACGAACCATAGCACAGCACATTCAGTCTGTAAAGCATCATCCAGTGTCTGCGCGTACAATTCGACGCCGTTTACAGCAGAGTGGTCTGTCCGCAAGACGTCCATTGCTTCGTCTACCCTAGACGCAGAACCACAGACGTCTCCGCCGCCAATGGTGCGATGAAAGAAGGATGTGGATGGCAGAATGGAATGAAATTGTCTTTACTGACGAGTCACGCTTCTGTCTGCAACACCACGATGTTCGGATTCGAGTCTGGAGACACCGTGGAGAGAGGATGCTGAACAGCTGCTTTATGCACCGCCACACTGGTCCTGCACCGGGTATTATGGTATAGGGCGGTATTGGATATCACTCTCGCACTCCTCTAGTACGCATTGCCGGTACTTTAAACAGCCAGCGCTACATCTCCGAGGTGTTCGAGCCAGTTGTCCTTCCTTACCTTCAGGGCTTGCCCACAGCCATATTTCAACAGGATAATGCGCGACCACACGTGGCACGCATTGTCCAAGGGTTCTTCGTCAATCGACAGATTGAATTGCTTCCCTGGCCAGCTCGCTCTCCGGATCTTTCGCCGATAGAAAGCATGTGGTCCATGGTTGCTCAACGATTGACCCAGATTACATCCCCAGCTGCCACACCAGATCATCAACTTTGGCAACGTGTGGAAGCTGCTTGGTCTGCTGTACCAAAATAAGACATCTAAAGTCTCTTTGAATCAATGCCGAGGCGTGTGGCAGCGGTGATCTCCAACAATGGCCGCTACTCTGGCTACTGACTTTGGCAGGAACCACACTTCACAGAAGTCTATAAATTTAATAATTTGATACTTGGTCAACATGTTATCTAGAAAATAAATTTTGTTGTGATATCTCTTGTCTTTCTTGGTGTTGCAATTTGGGTGGCAAGCAGTGTAGTTAAATTTCAAAGCAGTATAGTGTGAAAAAAAATAAATTTGATTACTTGATTTCAGAAGTAGAAGGGGAAATGTCTAAAATTAGTGTAAATTATAATGATCCCACACTAAAAATTTAAAATATTATATTAAGCGTATGTTATTTACCAAATTATTTTTTCAATAAATAAACTTGCTAATGTTCTTTTAACGATGTTTGTATCCACATATTCATGTGAAAAATATATATATATATATATATGTGTGTGTGTTACCGCTAAAGTGCAGTAATCAGTTATTCTACAGATTATCTAGGTAATGTTTAAAATTATATGTAATAATTATCTGGGGTGATCCGTTAAAGTACCGATAATTGTTTCCATTTCTCAAATTACCTAGATAATCTGCACATTATACCTACCAGGCACTCGTTAAAGTGAAAATAAGATATTTGCTGGAACCGCAGGAACGTACAGTCAACACATCATACCTTTGAATTATTCGATAATCTCGAGATGGTTATTTTTTCTAGGAAACTTTTGTTCGCTTTACATCTTTAATTATGGAGTTATAGTTTCGTTTTGTCATTAAAATACTATTCTATTTTAAATCTTTGCTAAGAATCTTTTCTTCATTTTACTCACCAATTCGGTGATTGCTTGCATACTAGGAGTTAAAATATCTGCTTTAAAAAAAATCACGACACAAATTCACGCGCTAACAGGCAGAAACGAATTTGAAAACAAAATTAGCTATGCTACGCACTAGCAGCCGACGCAAATTATGAGAAATAAAAACAACCGGCGACGACAAGACGCTGGCGAAGCCAAACTAAAACTAAAAGTGGAGGGAGGGAAGGTGTAGGGAAAGGAAATGAGGGAAACAAACTTTTGAACTTTACCGACACGGAAGCCGTTAATGTGCACATAACCTAGGTTAAATGCGGAAAATTCTAGATTCCGCACGTTAACGGAGCAAATCAGTTAATCTGCAGATAAGCTACGTAATGTGCACATTAACGGCTTTCGAGCTCTAGCGGTAACACATACATATGTTGTTTTCTTTTTCTTGTTCCTTAAAAACTCTGCTGGAAAATCAGAAAGCGGAAACGAAAAAATAATTTTACGCAGAAAATGCAATCTGTTTACTTTTGGAAAGCGAAAGTTCACGTGACGTCACAATCTTTTGCGAAAATATAATAGAAGAAAAAAGAAAATCAAACGTAAAAAGTATCAACTGTAGTAAAATTTTCCGCAGATTTCAAATCCGTTAAAATTTTTATTCTACCTTTAACGATCGCTGAGATAGAAAAAAGCACTGAAGAACGATAGTGATAACTTTAGTAATATCTTTTGCTTCACTGGAATCCGTTTGGCAGGAAATCTAAATGAATGAATCGCGAAACAAACGAAGGTCATTCGAATGTGTTCTCTCCCATTCTTGAGACGGGAGATGAAAAATGTGGCATGGCTTCAAATCGAGTAAACTATCTTAACAATTCGTATATTCCTGATTGGACTTTCCGGGCCATGACGTTACGGCGAGTTTCACCAAAACCGTTTCATGTTTCATCTTCGCGATGAACAATTTGTACACTATCGCGAAATCATACTTTTCGTCGTATCGAATTTATTTATAAACCAATTTTACAGTGCACTCTAAGAGTGCAATTTTAAAGAGTTCGTTCTAAGTTTTCATGTGGTATTTTCAAATTTCAAAACCAAAAAATCAAACTTTAGATATGACCGTATTAACAAAAAAGTAACGAAAATGTCCCGATTTTTCCCCAATTTCAAAAAAATATTACCAGACACCAAATTGAAATTTCTAAAAAAACTCGGCGAGGTACTAAAATTTCACATTTAGAGAGGTACTCTAAAAAACCAAGGCTGAAGACTGAAAATTTGTACGTGTTTTGCTCACTCACCTTAGAAATTTCGCTTTTTTTCCGACTGTGGCACTTAATGCACCCTAAACTAATAGCCACTCCCAATGCACCGTAAACAAATAGCCGCATCAGAAAAAATCTTGTTCTCCATAATCTTCATCTTGTTCCCTGTACAATTTTGAACAAACCATGTTAATTTCGTAATTTTAATATGTACCTTCTCGGGAAACCCTAGAATCAAGCGAAAAAAACGAGTTTTCAATCCTGCGGCTGAGGCGGCATTAACTTTTTTTTAAACTGGCGGGCTCCACCCCCTGTTCGCCTACGCTCGCCAGCCCCTGGGGAGTGTTATGCAATCCCATTTGATTTGCTTCGCAAACCAACATTCCTTTCACAGAGTCAATCTCCTGCGACGGCGAAACTGTCTTAATAATTCGTATAATCCTGATTTGACTTTCCGGTCCATGACGTCACAGCATCCATGACGTCACAGTTTCGCCTCCTCCGTTGATTGCTACGCAATACTATTTGGTTTGCTTCGCAAACCAACATTCCTTTCGCAAGAAGTGGTGACAGTTAGAAACAGGTTTTAGCATCAGAGATTGGCCACTACAGGGTGGTTTTCGACGTGAAGATAAACCATCTCTGGGGTGTTATAAATGGAGGCCATGTAAAACTAAATTTCGTATTTTAATAAAAAAAATACCACTCCCGAAGCTGCAACTTATGTGTCTTAATACTTCTTCCTATGTAAATGATTTTTCATACTCAACTTTATTTTCATGATCTTATAAGATGCCGATATTAGACAAACTAAAAAGAAAATAATGACAACCAACAAATATCAAAGTTAACCCAATTTAAAACGCCTCCTGCATAAATTGTTGATTTTGAGCGTTAACTGGTTCGTAACTTTTCCAATTTTAATGTTTTAAAGAACAGAGCAGATCTGTATTTCTAAATAGGCTGAATAAGCAGCAGCCCAAAGCAAAATATTTCAGGGCGGAAATTTGTGTACTTTCCGTAGCAAAAAATACTTTATGATTACTTTAAAATACATTTAAAAAGCACAAAATTACAAATTAGTTCGTTTAATGTCTATAAAAATAGAAGTTTGTTTAGTTTGCTGTAATCAGATCAGAAATTAAGTGCGATAGTTTTAGATAAAGCTTCCAGACGAGTTGATAAAATGGGAAGTCAAGTCCTGAGAAGAGAGTATCACATTCCTACTGTCTGTCTTCCACGAGACCTGCTCCAGACACAAAGACTGCCCCTGTCAGAGAAACAGAGCGTATCCTATTTTCCATAGGAGATGCTTGAAATGTATTCAAGTTTGTCACACTACCGAATTTGACAATGATCAGGCCATCAAGGCGTTGCCCGTGGTGCAGTTGTGCGAAGTAAACCATAGTTCATAATACGTATGTATTTATAATTTGGTTTGCGAAGCGAGAGAGAGATTTATTAAAACATAATAACAGTAATTACTTACACTTTTTGCTCCAAATTGGCTTTTAAAAATCGTTCTAAAATAATTTACTTATAAACTTATAAAAAAATATATAAAAAAAATTAATAATAAAATTAATAAATTTAATAATAAAATTAATAAATAAATTAAAATAAAATAGTAAAAATAACAAATACACACACATATTTATACGGGTATTATTTGTGAACACACTTGTTAAATGTTCAACATTAAACCGCTGAACTGAAATACACTTTAGATAAATTAAACCTTTCAAGTGAAATGGTTTCACCAGCGAAAGCAATTTAAAAATCCCGAGGCTAATTACATACCGTTTTCTTCTGGTGACCACATGACAGGTGTTTTATGTGTAGATCAATAGCATAAGATTTGTTCATACACATTCAACGGCTAATCCAATAGACATTTTAGATAAAAATTGGAAAAATTCGGGAAAAAAGATGACTACCTTCCCTTTAAGTCATATCATGTTTGTTTTCAAAATTTCACAAAAGGTTTAAAGGATTTTTTTTATATTCTGTGTATTGTAGCACCGTGTATGGCCGCAGTCAGTTGAAAATCGCTGCGTTTGAATTAGATGGAAACGATACTTTTTATGGATAATTATTTCACAGTTCAATGAATGATAGTAATCGTTTTGACACTGCATTAATATGAACCACCTCTATTAAACGAAAATGTGCTCAATTTATAATTAGAGAACAAACAGTGAGAACCAAACAGAACCCCAGCCTTAAGGTTTATCTCGCAAAGCTTTGCAGTAGATAAAACCGGATGTGTGATACTGCGAGTCGTATCTTTCGTGTCAAGTTAGGTGGTAAAAATCCTTTTAAACCTTTCTATTTTGAGCCTTTTAGACATTTGTTCTTTTACAATGGGAAATACTAATTCGTAAGAACAGACTTCTTTAAGCTTTGTTATATTTCAGAATCAAGGAATAAATTTCATACATACCTCGAATAGAAGTTGTTCGTATATGTCAACTAAGAAGACTTTATCTTATCATATAAGTGCGAGAATAAAAAAGCTTAAGAGCATAGTTTTTTCATTCTTTGTTCTACTTTTTTATTCTTAGATTATCTTTACAAGGTTTGTGTGTTTAAAATGAATGCTCTTGTCCTATTTCAAGAGACTGGAGATTCTGAAATCGGGGTGAATGGGAATGATCGGAACAGCAGATTCGAGACTAGATGTACGAGAGGGATTTTCGATGTAAACAAACAAACAAACCAGACGGTTTGTGAAGATTTCACATTTGCTGGTCAAATGCTCTCGAATAATACATACTGGGGAAACCTTAAAATGTTCTTTGTCACCGTCCGGGCAACGTTTGACCGTTAATTTAATTGGTGTTGACCAATTTGTTTGGCATTTGAATGGACGAATTTTTTATTTGCAAAATGTAAACCATTTGAATACTTTTAAACCATTAAGAACACAAAAACATGTGACCTTGAACTTTGGTATTTTGACTTATTCGATAAAATAAGAATTCGGTAATTTTTTTACAAAAGAAGCAGATTTTAGAAAAGTTGCAATTACAAGATTTAGTGGCTTTAATCTAACAAAATGTTTAGAAGGCAGAATCATGGGAACGTGAGAATTGCACCTGGTCATTTCACCAATTATCTCGTTCAAAGCGTGTTGCTAAATTAAGTAATAAATATCATATTGGAGGGGTAGGTAGTAAACGTCCCACTGGACAAACATAACGGTCAATTGGCGACGGTCAGTCCCTAAGGGAAAGATTCGATGACGTCTCGTAATTTTGAACCACAATCAGATGACGAGGTCAACACCTGAACTGGCACCCGACTCTCAAAACTTCCACACCATTCCGTGAGTACATTTGAGGCCACGACTAAAGTAACTTACACCAGCCCCCAGATGGTCTTTGAATTGATTTTCCAAGTCGCAACCGTCCGGTTGCTAATCCGTTGCACTTTCAACTGGCTGCGGCACATAAGATAGAAGTGCGACTATTTCTGCTGAAAACCTACAACCGTCAGCCATTTGCGTTTATTTGCGTGGCAAATTTGGTTTATTTTGCTAATGTGACATTAGTCATATTCATTTAAGATTTGATATTGTGATAATTTCTTCATGGTCATACATCGCATGCAAAGTTTCAGTCCATCGAACACTGGCTTCGGTGTATTTCGGTTTCAGAGTGTAATATAAATTTTGCGGGATTCTGTTTTTGAGTCCTTTCATATCGTTCATTTAATTTAAACGTGTTTTCGATTAATTGTGAATATACTTCTTAATTACTACGTTGTCTATACAGAATTGTTATTTCTCTCTTTTCTTTTTTATCTAGAACTATATCTGTATCTTTTACTTACCAGGTAATGGTAATTTGGTAATTTTTAGTTAATGTCGTAATAAAGCAACACAACGGGCTATTGACAACGGTCCGGGATCAGTCCCTTAAGGAAAAGATCCGAGGACAGCACCTCGTAATTTTGAACGACTGTCAGATGACGAAGCAACACCTGAGCTGGCACCCCATTCTCCAAACTTCCACACCAACCCAACGTGAGGACTTTCGGCCACGACAGATTTAAGGTGCACCAGCCGCCTCTACACCATACGCTTACAAATATACATGCCCGTACCCGGATTCGAACCAGGAACCTTCCGATCTAGAGGCTAACAACTTAACCACGATACCGGTTGGTCGGCTTTACTAACCAGGATATTCCGATGAATAGTTTATTATTAGTAAAATGATTATGGCAACGTTACAATGAATTAAAAATAAGACAAACGGACAAGAACAAACATAAAGCACACTAAATCAGCTAAAATTTTAATTTTATTTTGTTACTTGGTCTTGCAATATTGCTCCTATTTTGCTTTACATTAACTTGTTTTTATTTTCAGGATTTTTCTACACTCAAATGCATAAATTAAGGATAATTCAGAATCACACAGAAATCGAACTCTAAATTAAAAATTTTACCTGTAGAATTATTGCACACATCTTCAAGAATAATATCCAAATCACAGGAAGCCATCAGATGACGCCGATAGTACGTCACAATGACGAAAGTGTAAGAGAGGTGTACATAAGGAATGGCAGCAAAAAAGTAAAGTTGTTCACAAGAGTTCTGTAAGCCGCTCAGTGCCACAAACATATAGTTATGGCACACAGGACGCATGTCGATGATTTTTTACGTGGTAGAATTATCGGCCGCCTGGAATGTGGGCGTACTCAGACGGAAGTTTCAGTGGAACTTGAAATCGCCCAAAGTGTCATCTCTAGGCTTTGGCAACGATTCCAAAATGATGGAAATGTCAGTAGACGTTACAGTACAGGTCTTCTCCTAGTTACAACGCCGAATGACGACCGGTATTTGGCAGTAACTGCAAAAGAAGCAGACGGAGCACAGCCTCCTACCTTTCTCGTCAGCTATCTTCATCTACGGGTACGACAGTTTCAATGCAAACCGTTTACAGACATTTGGGACATGTTGGTCTATATGCTCGCAGGCCTGTCAGATGTGTTCCGCTCACTGTCGCCAGCGGTTAGCATGGAGTAGAGAATATGCAATTTAGACATCGTCACAGTGGGCTTGTGTGATGTTTTCCGACGAGTCCAAGTTTAGCTTGCAGTCTGATTCACTGCGGACGTTCATATGGAGAACGCCAGGTACCCGCTACCACCAAGAGAACATCATTGAACGACACCGTTACTGTGGTGCAGGATTCCTCGTTTGGGGCGGAATTACTCTGGGCTCCAGAACAGATCCACATGTTCAAATTGGAACCATGAGAGGAAAAATTTATCGGGACATCATTCTGGAACATGAACGTTTGTTTAGGGGTGCCATGGGTGGAGAATTGTGCTTATGGATGACGCCCGTCATCACCGTGCAAACATTGTAAACGAATGCCTTGAATCTAAGGATATCACCCGTATGGAATGGCCAGCATTCTCACCTAACTTACTTGAATCCGATAGAGCATGTGTGGTACATGCTTTGCCGAAGAGTTGCAGCCCGTCAACCACCTCTTACATGTGTACCGGAACTTCGGAGAGCATTGCTTGCTGAGTGGAGTGATCTTCCCCAAGATCAGCTCGATAATATGATCCTCAGCATACCTAGGCGTTGTACGGACTGTATTTCATCGTCTGGGAGACCATCATAACAACCATGTCATGTTAAGTTTTTGTAAGGTCGATATTTTTTGTAATTGCTCCAGTGATACAAAAATCGAAGTTTTTTTGAATGGTATCATACATACACCATCTTTTTTGCTCTTTATCTTTTGTTTATTAAATGGGCTGTATGAATAAGTCACGTTTGTTGTGTTTCTGAATCTTTATTTGCCGGAGCTCGCATTATACTTAATTTATGGACATGAGTGTATATATGGGCATAGAAAGGGTAAGGTAAAATAATTTTTATTAACGTCGTACTAGAGCAACACAACGGGCTATTACCGACAGTCAATACCCTAAGAGAAAGATCCGAGGACAACACCACATAATTTTGAATCACGGTCAGATGACGAGACAACACCTTAGCTGGCACCCCACTCTCTAAACATCTACACCAACCCAACGTTAGGGCTTTCGGCCACGACAGATTTAAGGTGCACCAGCCGCCTTCACCACTGACACCTTCACCATCAGACCAGGGAATAGAATGGGAAGTAATTGGTAATTTTTAATTAACGTCGTACTAGAGCAACACAACGGGCTATTGATGACGGTACGGGATCAATCTCTTAAGGGAAAGAACCGAGGACAACAACTCGTAATTTTGAACCACTGTCAGATGACGAGGCAACACCTGAGCTGATACTCCACTCCACTCCACTCTCCAAACTTACACACAAACCCAACGTGAGAACTTACGGACACGAGATTTAAGGTGCACCAGCCGCCTCTACACCATAAGATTACAAACATCCATGCCCGGACCAGGATTCGAACCAGGAACCTTCCGATCTAGAGGCCAACACCTTAACCACTATACCGGTTGGTCGGCATAGAATGGTAAGAGAACGTTATGACTGGCGATAATAAATATCGCCAGTTGTGGCAATAGTTTTGGAATATGATAACCCGTGATAAGTAATTATGGTAATTAGTCCTATTCAAATCAGTCAATTGCGATCAGTCCTTTAATTATATGAGGGATATATATATATATATATATATATTATAATCTTCACATTAAAAACTACAAAGGAAAATAATATTTTTGCTATGATATAATATATTGCAAAAATATTCATAACCAAGTTCGAAAAAATTAAAACATGTATCAAGTAAGCATTAAGTATTTCTATATATTTGTGTCTAGGTGTGTGTTGGTTTGCGAAGAAACACTATAAATGGTATCAAATATTTGGAACACCACGGATGCACACGTTTACGGATAGCACTCAGTTAAATCGTGATAGTGAAAAAGATTTTAACATTTCCATGACACTCTTAAAAGGACAAAGACAAAAAATTTTAATACGCTAAAATTTAGTTAATTTAACTTTAAAAAAAATCTTTCTTGATAAATGACACGAAATATATAACCTCTTTAATCTGATTATTTCAACATTTTTTACTTATTATAGCGCAAGTGGTTTAGCTTGGGTTAGACATAAGGTTTTATAGGCCAGATCTAATTGGAGTCATAGCTTCTGGGTGAAAATATTCGACACTAGTTATCTTTGTATATAGGAACGTATGGCATAACTAAAATATTGTGAGAATATACATTTGAATAACAGTATGGAAGAAATTAGTTACAGAAGAAATTGCTTAACTATACCTCAGCTGCAAAATTATGATGCTTGCGGAGTTTTTCTTTTCTGTTCACAAATTTACTTTTCTTGTCCATTCTGTATAGGAAATTGTGTAGTGTTTGTATCGGAAGAGAATACTAAGAAGAATGCAGGAAAGGAATGCCGTGAGGCTTTTGCACGAAATAAGTGATTGAAACTAGACATGAATATGTAGCAGTGATTAATATATAGCTTAAATGACCTCCGACATCCAAAGACTTGAGCTTTGACGTCATAAATAGCTCATGCAACTTCTGGGTAAAACTCTTTTCGGCATTTGGATTTCACTTGTTTACAGTAAAAAAGCCTTTCATCTCACGATCATGAGCATTGTAAGCGATTCGTTGCTACGTCTTAGAGCATGCTTAGCCACTGGAATGTGTGTTTACAGTTATGATAGCACATATCACGACTTTTAGTAATCAAAAAGCTAATTACTTACTAACCACTAAAATGTATATATTATGTGGGAATGTTTTAAATAATACATATCACCCGGACTAATGTGACTACGCAGGAAACAAATTAATCACATTCAAGCAAATGAGCATACGTATACACAAGCATGTCTTAAGAAATATAAAATGCCAACAATTTGTCACAGAAATTTTAAGAACCGCAGAAAAAAATGGCTTTAATATTATGTTGTGCATTCAAGAAACTTAACTATTTACATTTCATTACAGAGACTAACAGAGAAGTTAAAAGCTAACGTCCTTACCTTTGTCAGATATCTGTTTACGCACGGTGTGTATGGTGAATTTAAAATTCGCTTTTAAATACGAATATCAGGTCCACATCGCGATTTGAATTGCCTCTAAATATATATATAATGATCTCAAGACTTCACTAAAGTATAAATTTTCTTCGAAACTCCAATTCTAATATTAACGATCAGAAAGGAAGCTAGTGAGGAAATAAGCGCAATGGATCGAACCTTACCAAGCACATTTTTTTTTATCTAATCAGATAAAAATTAAAAAAAAAAATTTTAAGTTTCATCACAGAAAGGCTATTACTGTGAATCAACAGATTTTAAAAAATAACACTATAAAGATAATCGTAATGTGTTGTTATTTCTTACACTCAAGCAACGTACGATAAGTGAGACCTCCAATTTTGAAAAATAAATTCAGTAACTTGAGTTCCACTGACACTATTTACGAGCTCGTCATTGCCAAACTTAGATGCTATAAAGATAATGATGGAATTTCTAAAGTATTTTCTGCTTGAGATTGAAGAGGGTTCAAAAGTACAGCGTGTCTGTTTGAATTGCAAACAAAGACATTCTGCCAGCCCAAGGAATTTAGAATTTACAAGAACCTTTTTTTACAACAAACCAACTTCAACGGGGATGTTCCACAGTCATTAGTGGATGAAATTTGCGAGTGTCATTTTTTCGTAGAGTAAAATCTCAAGGTTGCAATTAAAACGGTACAAACATTCGAATCGCAAGGTATAAACATTCGAATCAATTAGCTATCGGAATTCTTTAATAGATCGCATTTGCAAATGTCTAAAGGTTGATTGGGTTTGGTCGCTCTATGGCCTGCATGTATTCATAAAACGGTATGGAGCGAATGTACTATTTCGGTATTCTATTCCAATCGAAAGGCAGTAGCACTAAATGAATTTTTGACTGTTTCCAGACATTATCGAGGAGCATTTTACCTGTGACAGATAAAACTTCGATTTGATTAAATTACCATCATTGTTTATCTTTTAATATTTTTACCACTTAAAATATTTCGAGGAGAGCTCGACCCTAAGTGCACCATATTTGAATGCACCACTAGGAGGTGAATGTACAAGAGTCCAATTCCTTCACATGCAGTCAGCACTTAGCACAGAAATAATTCTTCGTTTGCTTCAGAAAACGATCAAATTAATTTCATGCTAAATGGGTATTTTTTTTTTCGTTTTAGCCACTTGATTTCATTTGAGAAAACAAATTTCCATTAAATCATAGAAATTGTACCATTAATTGATTGAAGAATCCCCTTTGAAGAAGTTGCATCCCCTTTTTTTCATCGCACTTTACTTGTGATTCACTGTTATCTGATTGTAATAATTGAAAACGAGGTTAGTTTGAGAATCCCCTTTGAAGAAGTTGCATCACCTTTTTTTCATCGCA
This sequence comes from Metellina segmentata, assembly GCA_947359465.1. Classification (NCBI taxonomy): domain Eukaryota; kingdom Metazoa; phylum Arthropoda; class Arachnida; order Araneae; family Tetragnathidae; genus Metellina; species Metellina segmentata. The sequence continues at coordinate 81,613,628 of OX375872.1, read as the reverse complement.
CTTTACTTGTGATTCATTGTTATCTGATTGTAATAATTGAAAACGAGGTTAGTTTTTAATCTTCACACTTCAATTTTGAGTCTAATCAGTATTAATAAACCAATTCCGTAGGTTTCAGATGTGGAACATCGGGAATAAAAGTAGGTTTTACGACGACTCCTCGTCAAAGGAATTTTTACGCTATGAATGATTTTCGTTAAATCCCAATTTTTTCCATAATCCTAAATTGTCTCAACTCATATTAGAGATACATGCTACAACAGCTAGGTCAACATCGCTAATCTGTTCAATAATTGAAAATAATATATCTTCATTTTTAAAATCAGTTTACTTAAATTCGGCAGCTTCCATTTTACATTAAACCTTTAACCATAACAACTTGCATTTGCAAAATACTTGATCTAGTTTCTCATCATGCTCTCTCTCTCTCAGAAAAAGTTTTTATACTCATTTTATCGAAAGGAAGATCAGGAATTTGTCTTTTTCTTTCACATTCGAAGAAGCAACTTTCACAATCCTCATTACATCAGAGGCGAAGCTATACTTTGTGGGACCTGGGGTAAATAAAGCTGATGCCGCCCCTGTGTACGAAACCAGTTTGTTAATGGACGCTTTATTCGGAACTTATGCAATTTAATGCGCAAAGTTTCTGAACTCTGCTTCATTTTCACAGAACGTTTCACAGAGAGTTTTTCCTGAGCACAGTAACAAAAGTTTCTGCATTCAGAATTGTTAATTGTCTTGAGATTCAATTTTTGCCACATTTGAAATTTCACTTGGCCACCTACACTATCAGGTTCACCTTTGCAATGGGATGTGGCGAATAAATGCCAGTTGAGTTAAACTCCAAAATCGTCTTCTCTACACACATATGTAATATTGAACAAATTAAACTTATGTGTCAAATGTTGAGAAGCACCATCATTTCATATATTACCACTTTCTTTAGTTTTTACAACTCCACTATCCAATGAATACCATTGATACCATGCTATTTCTTTGCTTTTTTTCTTCTAAAATTTAGTTTGTGGGATTCAAAATTGTGAAGATTTTCACATCTGACGCAAATGTTTACCATCACAATCCATATTTCATTTGGTGTTGCCAGGTATAGTATTTTAATTTGTCATGCCAAATAAAAAAGATTACAAAAAAAAGGAAACAACATGTCAACACAAATATAAGTTAATACATGTAAAGAAAGACACAAATTGTCTTTTTCCTGATTAAAAAAAATTTTAACTATCGATATTTGTTGAAAACATTCATTCGTACCTTCGATTGCTACCTTCCGTTTTGTTCTGCGATGTAAATTGTGCAATTACGATAGGGTGAGTCGTTTTTTTGGGGCGGCTGTATATCCCATTTCTCATGTAAATAATACTTCTCTGTGTATGTAGCTCTTTTAACCTATAATTCATGCAAGGAACACTTTTGTCCTGTCCGTGTGTTTTCGTCTTAAGCAAAACTCATGCTTGAAAATGTTTTCTCTTACTTGGCCATTAGAGACAAAGTTTCATGTGGGTTACGCATTAATCTATTATATAACCGAAACAAACAAAAACCTAAAGTAAAGACATATTACCCTAAAATGTTCTTAATGTTACTAAAATAAATGCTGAAATGAGTTTGATTGATGTAAATCGAAGAATTTGTTGAGCCCCATAAAGAAAAATCGTGATCCCCAACTGGCACAATAGGTGGTTTTTCCGTTGTTAAAAGGTAGCAGCTGTCTCATATATGGAATATTCCAACAATTACAGTGCCGTAACTAGCCATTCCAGTACCCTGTGCAAGAATTTGCATTTAGGCCCTTTAATTAATTAGGTTTGGGAAAATAATAAAAAAAATACATTACACTAGATTTTTAATAAGATTTATTTTAATTGCACTTTTCTGGTTTTCAGCAAATTCATTAATTACAGCATCATAATTAATATTTTTAACGATATTGTATTCTATTGAAATAATAGAAAGATTAGATTTTCGTTCTTGTCCGATAGTTGATTTAAATAATTTTTTATTAATTTTAACTAGCTAAAACTTCTCACGCGTGAAGCAATAGAAACGGAAAGAGTTAGAAATATTCAAAAAGCGACATTGATATATATAAATATTAAAATTTTACTATTAAACTCAAATGGTACATTAAAAACCACCTATTGTGCCAGTTGGGGATCACGATTTTTCTTTATGGGGCTCAACAAATTCTTCGATTTACATCAATCAAACTCATTTCAGCATTTATTTTAGTAACATTAAGAACATTTTAGGGTAATATGTCTTTACTTTAGGTTTTTATTTGTTTCGGTTAATAGATTAATGCGTAACCCACATGAAACTTTGTCTCTAATGGCCAAGTAAGAGTAAACATTTTCAAGCATGAGTTTTGCTTAAGACGAAAACACACGGACAGGACAAAAGTGTTCCTTGCATGAATTATAGGTTAAAAGAGCTACATACACAGAGAAGTATGTATTTACATGAGAAATGGGATATACAGCCGCCCCCAAAAAACGACTCACCCTATCGTAATTGCACAATTTACATCGCAGAACAAAACGGAAGGTAGCAATCGAAGGTACGAATGAATGTTTTCAACAAATATCGATAATTAAAATTTTTTTTAATCAGGAAAAAGACAATTTGTGTCTTTCTTTACATGTATTAACTTATATTTGTGTTGACATGTTGTTTCCTTTTTTTTGTAATCTTTTTTATTTGGCATGACAAATTAAAATACTATACCTGGCAACACCAAATGAAATATGGATTGTGATGGTAAACATTTGCGCCAGATGTGAAAATCTTCACAATTTTGAATCCCACAAACTAAATTTTAGAAGAAAAAAAGCAAAGAAATAGCATGGTATCAATGGTATTCATTGGATAGTGGAGTTGTAAAAACTAAAGAAAGTGGTAATATATGAAATGATGGTGCTTCTCAACATTTGACACATAAGTTTAATTTGTTCAATATTACATATGTGTGTAGAGAAGACGATTTTGGAGTTTAACTCAACTGGCATTTATTCGCCACATCCCATTGCAAAGGTGAACCTGATAGTTTAGGTGGCCAAGTGAAATTTCAAATGTGGCAAAAATTGAATCTCAAGACAATTAACAATTCTGAATGCAGAAACTTTTGTTACTGTGCTCAGGAAATACTCTCAGAAAACAAGACACAATTTTTTTTTTCTAAATTGACACGTCCGTTTCATCTCTAAAGTATGTATTACCTCTATTTCTGTTTTTAAAACAAAAATGTTTATTAGTGATACTTTCGAAGATAATTATCCTCTATATAAATACAAAAAACTTAATTTCACATATATGAATTATATAATTGTGAGAAATGCTTTTATAGCCTAATGATATGTCCGTTACATATAGAATTGCCCAGTAGTATAAGTAGGCTGTTAATTATGTTTTAGAAATATCTGAATCATGAAGTTAAATTATGCCTAGCAAAGAGTGATAAAATACCCTTCACACAAAAGCTTTATAATAAATCCTTTAATAATATTATGCAATTACATTATAAATATTAATATGACGTGTAGTGGCCGTCGCAGTCCGTGATTTTACTGTTCTTACAGAAGGCTGATAGTTTGTTGACAACATTTCCACAGTCAACAGTATGGAATTTTGTAGTGGATTTACATTTCCGAGAAATTTCTGTTTTCACTTTGTGAACAATCCCCAATAACGATAATAATCATAGAGTTTTGCAAACAGTCTCAATGCGCTACTAATTATACATGTAATGAGCTGAAATTTGGAATTCCGATGTTTCAGTAACATTTGAATCGCAAGGAGTCAAAATTTTCCCATGTTTCTATTCATAATTTTATGAATATTAATTTCATAATTAATAAAAATCACTAAAATTTAGTTTGATAGTTAAAATGTTTGTAGATTGTGTTTGGGTTTTTGCGTAGCAAAGGATGAAAAACAATTTCCAAGAAAAATTAATGTCTTTTAATCAAATATAACAAAAAACGGGAAACACCAATTTAACATTAGGAGATTCAATTTTCAAACACTTACAAATCGGTGAAAAATCCAATAAAATTACTGAAATTTTTTAAAATTTGAGCCTGAAATTGTGTGTAGAATCCAAATGTGTGATAAAAGATGGGGGATCGTATTGAAATTATCGGAGCAATCACCCAATTTAATATTAAGACGGCCCCTTAAACAAATTTTAAGTATTGATATATTTGTATGAAATATTCATACCCATCGAATGCTACATTACGTTTTTTGCTGCTATGTAAATTGTGCAATTGTGATCGGGTGAGTAGGTTTTTTTAGACGGCTGCACAGTAAATTTGTTACCCTGAAAGATTAAAGGTGTTAAAAACAACGATATCTTGGAACGTTCCGCATAATCATGCTCTTAGATCAGCATTTCATTGGTTTCTAGCATCGCTTAACCCTCCTGGTGGTTGTCTTGATGAGGCATCTCGTCATCAGCCAAATTGACCAGATCTTGACTAACGAAATATTTGACTGACATTTGACAAAACTGACCAGATCTTAATCTCGTCGTCATAAAAAATAGGCAGTATTTTGATGACGAGATACCTCGTCATTAACAAAATTGATCAGATCTTAATGAACGAGATATCTCGTCGAAAGCACTTTAAGGGTTTAAGACAAACACTTTTGTATATGTAGTATATATTTGACAACTAGTATATGTAGTATTTTATATAGGTTCATAATCCGAGAATATCAAATTTCCTTGGTTATTTTTTTCCTAAAAGGCTTTGAAATGGTTAACTTTTCATTCGGTAACTACTGTTTTTCAGCTGAACTGGTTGACTTCTGAGGGGAAAATTGTTCTTTAATTTGTTGTCAAGATATAGGCCGTATCACTACTAGAGGGTCTGTCGTAACTGATAGTTCCCCACACCATTATACTAGGAGTTATTGCGGTTACTCCTAGTTTCATTCCTATCAAAACACTGGCTTCGGGATGCTTCAATTTTTTTTGTCACACAGTGAAATCTATTAAAAATTAGCTTACAGACTGAAAAATGAAGAGATGAAAAAGTTCCGGTAGAAAAGACTTGAGTTTCTCGATCTATGGCATATAAATGGACATTTTTAATTCAGTGTACACAAATCTCGTGGTGACATCTTGTGGCAAACTCATAAACTTATTTTTGAGCACATTCGCAAAAATTTTCGTAGAAGTTTAAAACATGGAACGGTAATTCCTAATTTTTTTTATCAGTGCTATTTTTTGAAGAGAAGCGAATGTTTTTAAGAGAATGATTTTGATACCTTTGAGTACAAAAGTTTCGAGAATATATTTTGATTTAAAAATAGTGCTTTTGGTACAGTTAAGGAGCATGAATGAACTAAAATTAGAAATGTTGTCTTTACTCAAAGGATACTTCAGCCAATATGAACTCTAACGTAAAATTTATGAAGGTAGGTAGGTATTTAATTATCATCGTACTGGAGCAACACTACGGGCTATTGGTGATAGTCCGGGATCAAATACTAAGGAAAAGATCCAAGGACAACACCACGTAATTCTGAACCGTGGCCAGATGAGGAGGTCACACCTGAGCTTACACCTGACTCTCCAAACTTCCACACCACTCCAACCACCGTGAGGACATCTGAGGCCACGACAAATTTAACGTGTACCAGTTCCCTTGTATACGACGGTATTTGGTTATATTCGAACTCAAAACCCAGCGGTTGCTAATCCGTTACTCATCCAACTGGGTTACCGCGGCCCGTAAAGTTCGTTAATATGGGACAGTTGCAAAAATCTTAAAAGTTAGTTGTTTTTCAGCAACAACGAAATAATTAAATTAAAATTAAATTAGATACAAAAAATTTTAAAATGAGGAATACATGAGAGACATCTGGTTAGTTAAATAAAGATAAATAGAATGAATGTTCAGAGTGTAAATAATTGAGTAGAGTGTTAAAGGTGTCTAAGAAAACGAATTACTACGAAAGACGATACAAAATGTATTTTCAGCTATTTTTACAATCACATTTTATCAGAAACTCTGACATATTTTCGTCACATTTTCTCTCTATTATAACATTTTCCTACGCGACTAAAATAGTTCAAGGTGTGGCAACAAATCACTGTATCTACATTATTCTCCAATAAAGTATTCCAAGGATTTAGTCAGAATAAAAAATTGAAACTGATCGGAATAAAGTGTACCTGAGGGTTGTAACCTCATTTTGAGCCCTAATAATTTTTTTGTAAGAGGCCGGACCCTAAATGGAAAGATCATATGAAAATTTAGCAATATTATATGCCATTAAATTTTGATGAATGAAAATTTAAAAACAAAAGAACGGCCTAACTAGTCCTTGTGTAGCAAAAAATGTCAGTAGATCGACTTACCAAACCAAACTTTAACCAATGCAAGTTGTTAGCGAGAGACAGAGCAATCACGTGATTACTTGTCGACATGTTGGTCGCATTTTATGAAACTCCTTTCAATAGCAATGCTCAGTAAACTTATACTCAGCCTCACTATGATAGTATCAGAGTCTACCTTGATAGAGGACACTGTGTAAAGTACTGATAAAAAATTGTGAATAGATTCATAAAACTAAACTAAGTGAATAAGTTTAAAACATTAACAGTATCGGAAGGTAGGTAGTTGAATTAGAGTTGCATTGAAGTAATACAACGGGCATTGGATCCGGGATCATCAAAGGGAACGAACCGAGGACAACATTTCGTAATATTAAACTACGGTCAGATGACGAGGTCAAAACCTCAGTCGGCAACCCACTTTTCAAACTTTCACAACACGCCAACATGAAGGCATTTGTGGCCACGTTATACACTCACTGCCAAAAGTTAAGCATAGAGAAGAAAATGTTAATTTACAGAAGCCAATCTGAATTTGAGAGTGAACATGTGAATTAGACTCTGTATGATTGGGCTAACGTTATGTTCACGGATGAGTCGAGATTTGCCCTGGAGCCAGATGACAAACGTGTAAGGGTCTGTAGAGAACAAGGCACACGCAATCGGCCCCAGAACATCATCGAGCATCACGCATTCTGAAGTGGAAGAATCACGATGTGGGCCGGGATTTCGATGGGATATCGTACTGACCGGCACATCTATAGACGATGTTCTATGACGACTGTCCGGTATCGGGATGAAGTCCTAGAACTTACTGTGAGATTGTGCGCTGCAGTAGTTGGTCACTATTTCGTTTTATTGGATGTTAATGCGCGTCCCCATAGAGCTGGCATCGTCGACGACTACCAGGAGAGTGAGGGATTGCGCGTATGGTTTGGCCGGCGTACTCGCCCGACCTTAATCGCATTGAAAATCTTTGGGATGCCTTCGGCTGTGCTGTGTCAGCACGTTTCCCACCCCCAGCTACTCTCACATAGTTGCAAACTGCTCTACAGGAGGAATAGCGATTACTTGACTCTAGGGTGGTTGATCATCTCATGGAAAGCATGGTCACACACTGTAAACTTTGTATGAGGATGAGGGGTGGTCACATACCCTATTAATGTCGGTTTTGTTTATATTGTTTTGGATTTAAACATCATTTTGTTAATAACTCCAATATGACTTTATCTTATAATTTATGAAAATTCAATATTGTTTTCATCTTTGTATTTAATTATTTGTTTTGTTTCATGCATACACCTATTTGCTACTTTCCTGCCGCATTTCGTGTCAATCAAAGTTTGTATTCATTTTTATCGCATTTTACCTTGCTTGCTTAACTTTTGGCAGTGAGTGTATTTAATGTGCAGCAGCTCTAAGACTAAATTTTTGGTTGTATCGAGTTTTCGGCGATCCTTTGAACTCTCAAACCTCCGGTTGCCAATCCGCGACTCTATCAACTGGGCAACCGGAGTTAAAACTAATAAGGGATAAATGTTGCTTTGACACTATAAAACAATGGTAGTGCAGTTGATAGGTAGATATTTTAATTAATATCACACTGGAGCAACACAACGGACTATTGGTGTCTGTTCGGGATCAATCCTGAAGTGAAAGGTTCGAGGACAATTCCACGTAATTTTGAACCACGGCCACTCTCACAACTTCCACACCACGACAATGTGAGGACATTCGAAACCCCGACGGATTTAATGTGCACCTTTGTACACGACGGTCTTTGGCTAGATTCAAACTCGTAACCCTCCAGTTACTATTCCGATGCTCTTCCGCGCAGTTGATAGAGTCACGCGTTAGCAACCGGAGGATTGCGAGTTCGAAACTCGATCCAACCAAAGACCGTTGTGTAAGTGGGGCGTTAAATATCTCGTGACCCAAGTGTCTTCACGTTGGTGTGTGCTGATGTTTTGAAAGTGAGGTGCCAGATCAGGAGTTGACTTCGTCATGTTACCATGATTCAAAATTACTTAGTACTGTCCTAGGATTGTTCCTTCTGGTTTGATACGGGACTCCGTCGCCGACAGCCTATTGTGTCGCGCCAGTGCGTCGTAAATTCTACTTTCAACTATCAACTACCTATTACGTTCTATACGCTACAAAACTATTTCATAGGTGTTCAGCACACACAATTTTTGAAGATCTTCAATGCCCTTTCACCTTTCAGTGTAGTCATCGAGAGAAATAACGCAACTCAAAAATGTATACGTAAAGGAGTCTAAATATTACTTATCAATTTGATTTATTTAGAATTTGTGAATAACTTAACGAAAAATCTAAAATTCATTTAGGGCGCAGTAGCCCGGTTGGAAGAGTAACGGGCTAGCAACCGGAGGGTTGCGAGTTCCAATCCAACCAAAGAACGTCATGTACATAGGGGTAATTTTGAACCACGATCAAAAAGAGAATAACACCGGAGCTTGTACCCCATTCTCCAAACTTCCATGTCACGCTATAGTGAGGACATTTGAGGCCACGATAGATTTACCGTGCACCAGCCCCCTTTGTACACGACTGTCTTGGGTTCAATTCGAACTCACAACCCTCCGGCTGCTAATTCCGATACTCTTCCAACCGGACAAGTTGGTGTGGTGTGGAAGTTTGGAGAGTGGTGTGCCAGCTCAGGTGTCTCACCTCGTCATCTGACCTTGGTTCAATATTAAGAGTCGTCCTCGAATATTTCCCGTCGGGTTTGATCTCGGACCGTCTCTAATAGCCCTTTATGTTGCTATAGTGTAACGTTAATTAAATACCTACCTACCAAAACCTACTTCATGAGTCTTTTGTTAGTGGAAAAATGAAATCCTCCTTTTAAGTTGTGACACTTTTCACGTAAAGGTCGATGGAGGTGAACAAGCTATTTTGTTTGTCAAAAAAGATACTTTTATTCCATCAAACTAATAAATCATTATCATTCATGACAATGATTAATTCCTTGAAGATTGTGATAATATTTAAATATCAGTGTTTTGTTACAAAACATAATACTATACAACTTAAACTATTATTATTTACAGTTCAAAATCAGAGGGGATGTAGTTTTGATTCGACTATATTAAAATGCTTTATCAGGAAAAAAAAGGAGAGTAATTTTAATACATTTGTGAATCCCACCCGTTATTTTGGGTTGGTGTGGAAGTTTGGAGAGTGGGGTGCTAGCTCAGGTGTTACTTCGTCATCTGACCGTGGTTCAAAATTACGAGGTGTTGCCCTCGGATCTTTCCCTTAAGGGACTGATCCCGGACCGTCGTTAATAGCCCGTTGTTTTGCTCTAGTACGACGTTAACTAAAATTACCATTAGCCACCCGTTATTAAGCTTCAGTTATACTCTTAATAATGGTTTTGTCACTAAGAATTCCTTTTAGAGGGAAAACTGTTTCGATAGAGTAATAAGTATCACACTACAGCCTTCTTAGTATTTGAGTGTATAGGTACTTGATAGGTCAGATGTTTTTTAAGTAAATATTGAACCAGCGGAATACATCGTTTCAGTTAGTTCAATGCTACAATACTCAATAAATCTGAAAATAAATTTTACTTTGCATAAGAGAAGTTAAAACAATTACCTGGTGAAAAAAGTGAGTTTAATAGGGTACAGTTACAAACTTTTGAGGTTTTCTCTCACAATGGTTTGAAACGCAATTTTATATTTAATTTTGTAGTTACTAAATGCGTTCCTTTAATATAATTAAATGGGGTGTTTCATTCATGAAGGAATTTTATAATTTTTAATAGACTTCGTTAGGAAAATCATTTGGAATGAAATGAGTAACAAAGAAAACTGACTGAAAATAAGTTATTTAATTGAATTAGATACATGGATGCCTTAAATGTTTATTTTAAGTATAGAATACACCTGTATACATTGCGTGAAATATTTAAAAATGAAACGTGAAAGCTATGATTAAATAATTGAATTCAAGTTTGACGCAATAAAATTGATGACTTTCAATTAACAGTTTCGTCTTAAGCTTTGACCTCTAAACACAAGTAACAGCGATGTTTTCTCAAACTTGACACAAAAATTTTTTAATTGATTTTAAAACGCTGCAAACTCTCATAATTACAAAAAAATAACGTTATCACCATATAAAAGAAAAACTTTATCTATGAATCAAGGTCTCTTCCTGCAGCGTAATGTGAGCTTGAAATTAAATCAGACCCAGCCCTTAAAGTGTAACTTAAAAAACGCGGCCCAAATATTTTAGCTTAAATTCCACAAAAAAATAGGAAGGACCTTAAAGAAATTAAACAGAAAATTTTTACTTTTCACTATACATGTAAAACTGTCATTTATGTACTTCCTACAGGGATACCAACGAAATATTGCTGGTACCCTCTTGTCAGTTTAATTAGCGCTACAATAGCAAAAAATAAATGTTCATAGACAAATCAAAACTTCCTATGTGTTGAGTTATGATTTTTCAACTCTTTACTACATACGTGCATATTAGGGATGCGACATCGATGTCGATGTTTTTGTAACATCGATGTTCATACTTGTCGATGTTTTTACGTTGTCGATGTTTTAGTTTTAAATGAAAAGAGTATCGTTATAAAAATTAAAAAAAAAACAAGTAGCATAATTTTTATAATCAGCAAATTGAACATACGTTTAGACCAAAGTGACCAAGGATGAAGGGTCTGAAAAGTAGAGATGCGACATCGATGTCGATGTTTTCTAAACATTGAAGTTTTAGAAAAAAACATCGATGTATTGGAGCCGATGTCACATCACTAGTTGTAAAACCAGTTTTAAGAAATGGGGAACAAGTTTAAATACACTGAATTTTAAAAACATCGATGGTTTGGGGGCGATGTATTTTCAACATCGATGTTTTAATTTTGAACATCGATGTTTTGCTGTCGATGTCACTTCAATAGTTGCTAAACCAGTTTTAAGAAATGGGGAAAAAAAAGTTTGAATACACTGAATTTTTAAAACATCGATGGTTTTGGGGCGATGTACTATCAACATCGATGTATTAATTTTGCGCATGAAAGTTTCAAAACATCGATGTTTTGCTGTCTATGTTGCTGTTGTTATGTTCTAACAAGTTGCTAAACCAGTTTTAAGAAATGGGGGGAAAAGTTTAAATACACTGAATTTTAAAAACATCGATGTTTTTGGGTCGATGTATTATCAACATCGATGTTTTAATTTTGAACATCGATGTTTTGCTATCGATGTCGCATCCCTAGTGCATATGCGTCACTACTTTAATTCATGATTCTACAACATTAAAAATATTTAATCCCATTTAGACTCAAATCAAATATAATTGCACATTATTAATTTGGATTTTCGAAAAATTAAAATAATTGATATTCAAGTTCAAGTTCATGATTACATCAAAACGAAAAATTCACAGATTGCTCATCCCAACTACAGCAAACGGATTAAAGACTTTTAGCACGCCAATATAAACATTATAAATCTAGCAACAATCTACAAAAATCTAGAGATAGTTTTCTTAATATTTTTAATGATAGAAATGTAGAATTAAATTTTGTGAATGAGAAATGAACTCAATGCAATTTGTTTTGTATCAATAGAAAAATATTTCTCAGGAAAAATATTTATCTCTCTATTTTTTTATCTCTCTCTCTCTCTCACACACACACAATCATAGACACTTATTAATAATTAAGTATTCAGAGTTATTACCAGTGATGTGGATCAGGTAAGTACCCGGTGGGTAGGGTAAATATAAATGGGTATTTACCCATTTTTTAAAAACCCACCCCAAAAATGAGTATTTTCAAAAAATATCATCTAACAACACTGTACCACTAATGTTTGTAAGAAATGTGCTGCATAACTTTAAAATCAAACTTCAAATTGTTTGTAAAATTACTAATTTTTAAATGCAATAATGTTATGCAATCAGTAGGTGGAAATCTGGCTTATGCAAGCAAAGTGAAGTATTGTATTGTTGATTGCAAGGAAATTTCCCCTGCAAAATTCCCATGGCAAAATTTTTTCCGCATAAGAAAAATTGTAATCCCATTTTATGAAGAAAGTAAAGACGTTTTTCACAAAATGTTTTAAAATACAGGGAAATTTTGTGACACAGGGTTTTAAGCAATATTCATGTTTTTGTAATGAGTTTAAAAATTAAATATACGATAGTAAAATTACCCTATATATTTGTTTATAAACTTTTCTTAGAGAAGGGGATATTCATATCTTTATTTCAATAAATTTAGTGTTAACCACCTTACTAGAGATTGTATTAGATTAGTCTCAGACTTTAATTCCATATTGCAAGGTATTGAAAACAATGAACCAGTTACAGTAGGCTCTTCAACAAGTGTAGCTTCTCAGATTACACTAAATAAGGATAGATTATTAAACAGGGCGCAGATTGGTTGGTATCAGTAGGACAGGAATTCCATGAACAGATTATTGACAGGATTTAAGAGATTTACACAGAGAAATGTACTTTCGTTGTAATTTTTTAGAAAGTAAAAGCAGGAAAATATTAACAGAGATGAAAATTTTATATAAGTTCAAGGAAAATTTATAAATTCAAATCTGGTAGTACTGAGATATGAAATCTGGCAGTACTAAGATTTGAAAACTGGCGACACTGAGGTTTGAAACCTGGCAGCACTGAGATTAGAAACCTGGTAGCATTGAGGTTTGAAACCTGGCAACACTGAGGTGCAACTATTAATTTCTCTAATGAAGCAATTACTAGTCTTATAAACTAGTTTTAGAATGAAAATCCATCAAATTATTCCTGACAAGTGCAATAGATGTTGTGAAAACAGTTAAGCAAAGCCATCTCCTGCAAGCATTATTCAATAAAATTGGGAAAGAGCAACAAGTTACTATATTTTTCAAGCTTCGGGAAAAACACGATGGGGTAACCATTTGTCCTGCTTCCAAAGTTTACTCATAAACAAAGTTGTACTTCAAACCATGACTGTCAGTGCAGAATCAATCTTGTCTACGGAGCTTAAGAAGAAACTTCTTGATGATGGTGTGTTTTGGAGATTCATACAGAAAAAAAATGGTCGGCATTCTGAAACCAACAGTGGATTTACTAAACAAAGTTCAGTCAAATGAGCCAAAGATACATTCCGAGTTTTCTTAATTTTAAAACCTTCAGGCTACTTTAAATGAACAGTTGCCCCATTGCAAAAAGATGAAGAACAATCGATACTAAAGAAATTTACATAAATGAAAGAGCTTGGCTTAGGACATATTCATTTAGCGGCAGATCTCTTGAACCAGACTTCATTAGCTTGCAAATTTAGTACTATCTAATTAAGTGATGCAATAAGTTTCATTTGTGATGCGGGACAACACATGGGGCTGAATAATATACCATTAAGAACATATTTGACAAATTACATCACAGATGGACTCTGGGCAAGGAAGTTCGTATAAGAAGGAGATGACATCACGAGAGGTTTGACAGGGTCAAATGAATTGGTAGAAGACGCCATTAGGATCTTAAGCGCACCAATAACATCAGCCAACATTGAAAGAACATTTAGCACATTCAGTTGAATCCACAGTAAAAAGAAAAATTGTTTGAAATCAGAAAAGGTGGCCAAATTAACCTACTTGGCATATAATTGGAGATTGTTACATCCAAAACCTATTCCAAAACCATGGTTAGATGAGACTGAGCCCCGTATTTATTTCATCTGGGGAGTCTAGCAAGTTAGAAGATGAGAAAAGTCAGAAGCTGAGATGGAAATGGCAAAATAGAGAAGACAAATTCAGAAACAGAAGAATCTGAAGATGAACGATAAAATACTGAGGAGCTATGTTAGATACATTTATGTGTGAAATTAATATTGTTATTAATAAATTAATAAATAAAGAAAACTTTTGATTTAAAATAATGATAGTTTTTTTATAAAGGGGTAAATGTTTATGTTTTTTCCATCCTCATAAAAAAATTTACACAAATAGAAAATGTCCATTCTATATAAAAGATAATTATTGTGTTTTTCTACTTGTATTGCAATGTGAATACTTTTTAAAACCATGTTGAAAGGGTTTAGAGTGAGAAACTATTCAAGGAATGTGTGAATAACCTTAAAATAACTTTTTAGATAATGACTTAAATTTTTGTTTTAATTTTTTCATTTTAATCTTTTTGATACTATTCAATTTTGTCATCATATGCCATGAATAAACTGTTTGTGGGTAAATAAGTAGTTAAACCTAATTAAAAACCTTAAATACCCACTAAAATACCCATTTTGGATAAATACCCAGGTAAATACTCAGGGTATTTACCCGAAAAAAATAAATTTCCGGTTATTTTACATTACTGGTTGAATGATGAAGCCCATGAAGGGATTTTTATTGAGAACACACATTCAGACATATAATGAAGATTTTACTTCCGCTTCCAAAATGCTTTTGTATGGTATATATCAGAGGTACCATAAAGCGTAGTTTATCGTCGTTTTGGCGATGTTAGCGTTTATTTTTTACGAATAAATTGCGTTGTGATGAAGCATTCCGTTTTAAACTTTACAATTTTAACGATCGTTGATTTTCTGTAAGCTTTGAATATTGTGTCACGTGCTTAGTTTCGTTATGACGACGTATATTAAACTCTTTTCACACAGCTATTATGTCATTACATAATAAACATAATACGTTGTCATTAAATTCTATGACAAAATAATTCACGTATCCAACCTAATTCATTATTTGGAAAATTTTCGAAGAGTTTTCTCTCAATTTTATTATATGCCGACCAACCGGTATAGTGGTTAAGGTGTTAGCCTCTAGATCGGAAGGTTCCTGGTTCGAATCCGGGTCTGGGCATGGATGTTTGTAAATGTATGGTGTAGAGGCGGCTGGTGCACCTTAAATCTGTCGTGGCCGAAAGTCCTCACGTTGGGTTGGCGTGGAAGTTTGGAGAGTGGGGTGCCAGCTCAGGTGTTGCTTCGTCATCTGACCGTGGTTCAAAATTACGAGGTGTTGTCCTCGGATCTTTCCCTTAAGGGACTGATCCCGGACCGTCGTCAATAGCCCGTTGTGTTGCTCTAGTACGACGTTAACTAAAATTACCATTACCATTACTCTCAATTTTATCATATAACGGGAAATGATGTTTTTAAATAACAAGAAGTCTCTATTATTTTCTTTAGTTAATTCTGAAAAGCACAGGAACAGGTCTGTGTAATTCGTTCTGTTCAATTGTACTTGTCAAAGTATCAGCTTATTCTTAAATGCTTACATTTTACTGCTCGATTTTAAAATGCTCGTACTCTCCCAGTAGACTTAAATTCAAAACGTTAAGTTTTCGAAAATGTGAACCATGTAAGCGAGGTTTCCCAGATAATCTTCATTAATGAATGAACTTGCCAACATAAGTTTCTTTTCTAACAAAAAAAAAATGAAACTTCGTTTCTCAAGTCGAAAATACATCGCAGCATTTTGCCGCGTGAGAGCCATCTGACTTCAGTATGTATTGTAGTGATGTCTCATACACAGAAAAAATCAATCTCATTACAGAGTATTAAAAGAGACGACTGTTTAGGACGCTGTTGCTTTTAATGTAATTAACATAACAACATTCTATTATATCTAAACCTTGTGCAAGTTTTCATCTATGTCTTTTGCAACAAGAGCTTGTCTATGTATCATGCAATGATTGAGTACTGTATGGGGAGCCATTCTCTTTCTAAACCCTCTTAGTCCTTTATTACTACCTGTTAATGGTGCAGCACCATCAGTGGAAACCGTGACACATTGTGACCAGGTAAGGTCATTTGTTTAAAAAAATATCTATTAATAATTTCAAATATTTTCTCTCCATTTGTTTTTCCTTCCAATTTTTCACAACATAAAAAATCTTCTGATATGTCTTCTTCATAAACGTAAATCACATAAACAATTAATTGAGACAGTTTAGTTATGTCAATAGTTTCGTCAAGCTGTAGAGCAAATATAGAAGAGTTTTGTAATCAATTTAACGGAACTGATTCTATATTACGTGATATGGCGGAAATCCGTCGAGAAACGGTATCTCTTGATAATGGATGCAATCGTTACCATATTAACAAAAGTAGTATACAGAATTACAGAATGCACTTGAATGAACGTAAGAAGCAGCAAAACCGAACTACTGAGGCACAGACGGAAAGAACTGTATGGTCCTCGTTGTGATCACAATATGAAGACTAAATAGCAGGGGGCACACCTAGTTTAAAAAAGCTGTAGTGAAGGATGGCCACTGCTAAACGTTAGACCAACCCAAGTTGCATACGTATCCCACCAGAAAGCAGGTAAAAGGGATCTCAAATTGACAATTATCTTTTATCACTATGTCTGTTAGCCTGCCGGTTGCCGAAGTATAGGTATTATATACTAATACAGACGATTATTTTCGTAAAAAACTATAGTTCTTTTTTCATAAATAATGTTATCTCATTTCACTATTCTACTGGAACCTGATACTTGTTGAAGAAAAGTCTTATATTTTTTATTGACAAATAATTTTCTTTGAATTTGGCGACCCAAAAAATTTTTACGCGACTCCCAAAGAGGTCGCGACTTACGGTTTGCACACCACTGCCTTAGACGATGGCCCCATGGTTAGCTTGCGCCCTACAATCTCAAACGGTTATAGTCAATTCAACAAAACTTCTAAGACAAAACTTTAAAATATGCGCACAGCTATTTTGTTCACCTTGTTCAACCGTCTAAAACTAATGTGTAATCTAAATTAATATGTTTTGTCTAAAATTAATGCGCACTGTTGTCTTGTTCAACTGTCTAAAATTAATGTTTGTTACTATAATTTACGGTGAAGCAGTAAGCTAGTACATGCTTATAAAATTACAGCTAGAAAAAATTTTAACTCCAAAAGCTGAATATCAGAAAGCAATAAATCCCTTTCGATTCGAAATGAAATCCGCTTTAAGAAATTTCAAAGTACCTAATTGCGAAGAGCAATAGTAATACTCTTTACTTAAATTTTTTTTAAATAACTAGGGGGCTCCGCGTCCTGCTCGCCTGCGTTCGCCAAACCCTGGTGATTGCTACGCAATCTCATGTGGTTGCTTCGAAAACCATCACTCCTTTCACAATCGTCTTCCTTTTCCATGACGTCACAGCGAGTGACGTTTCACCCCAAGGCCAGTTAGAAGGATGTAACGTTTCCTCTCCGCGATAAAAAATTTGTACCCCTATCGTGAAATTAAACTTTTCATCGCATCAAATTTATTTATGAATTTATTTATTTATTTTATTTTTAAAAATAATTATACCATAAGAACAAATGCATACTGAGCTTTCGCGTTATATTTTCAAATTTCAAAACTAATAGTATTAAGCTATAGATATGACAGTTTTAACTAAAACGTCACGAAAATATCCCGATTTTTTCCTAATTTCATAAAAATATTACCGGGAACCAAATTGAAATTTCCAAAAGAACTGGGCGAGGTACAAAAATTCACGTTTAAAGGTACTCTAAAAAAAACTCACGGCTGAAGACTGAAAATTTGCACGTTTTGCTCCCTCGCGTTAGAAATTTGTCTTTTTTCGACTTTGACACTTTTAACCGCATCGGAAAAAATTTTATCCGTCTTGTTCCCGTACGATTTTGAACAAAGCATGTCAATTTCGTAATTTTCTAATCCGTACTTTCTCGGGAAACCGTCAAACAATCGAGAGAGAAAAGCGTGTTTTCAATCCTGCGTTGGCAGCGGCGACTTAAAAAAAACGAGAGATTTTTATATGAATAGGCATCTTCTAAGACAAGGATACACAGACTTGTTAAGATCAAGTACCTCATACATTCACGTTGACTTACGGGAGTGCCGTCAGAAAAAAAACATCGAAGTTATCTCTCTGAAATTATTTTATTTTATTTATATTTATCATATATTGCCATAAAGAATAATAAAAAGTAAATAAATAATTTTATTTGATGTGTGACATTATACACCGATTTACAATTGTTTAATATTTGGTTTGATTTTTGTATTATCTAAGAGAAAAACTGATTCCAAATTTTCATAAGTCAAGCATTTCCTTACTTTAGATTTGTTAATATTCATGGCTGAAAAGGTTTGTTCACAGATATATCTTGACTCAAAGAGGCAAAGAGTTTTTATCAAAATGTTACAATAATCGAAGTTAAATAAACTGTCTTTATTACATTTATTTTGCAGGTTCTCATCGTTTTGCATGTTGACGAGTTCAAGCTGTACTGATTCGGGTGCATTTTCAAATAAAATGGTTGCTAAATAAATCTATCGATCCTTAAAAGCTGATAATCAACTTATCAATCTTTTCAACATATAGTCTTGAAAATTGCATTCAACTTAAAAATATTAAAAAAAAAAAAAGCCTGGTGAGGCGGGCCGCCAGTAAATCAACGGATGCTTGCGGTCTATGTGTTACCGCTAAAGCCAGAAAACCGTTAATGTGCACATTATATAGCTAATCTACAGATTAACTGATTTGCTCCGTTTAACGTGCGGAATCGAGAGTTTTCAGAATTTAACCTAGGTAATGTGCATATTGACGGCTTCCGTATCGTTAAAGTTCAAAAGTTTGTTCTTTCATTTCCTTTCCCTACATCTTCCCTCTCTCCCTCCACTTTGAGTTTGGTTGTTTCTTTTATAGTTTTGATTCTTTCTACTATTATACTTTTTAATTGATTGATGATTGATTCTATCAATTAATTTGTTGATTGTATTAACTTGATTCTTTAGGTATCGAAAAATAAATAAATACCATTAAGTTTATATAAGTGTACAGAAAAGCTGCTGTTGTTCTAGCAAAGATCTTTTTTTTCACTTTAACGAGTGCCTAATAGGTAATGTGCAGATTATCTAGGTATTTTGCAGATTTGTTTTCCAGCAAAGATCTTATTTTCACTTTAACAAGTGCCTAATAGGTAATGTACAGATTATCTAGGTAATTTGCAGATTAACTAGGCAATTTGAGAAATGAAACAATTTTCGGCACTTCAACGGATCACCCTAGTTAATCATCACATTACCTAGATAATATGTAGAATAACTAATTACTGCACTTTAGCGGTAACATATGCATCCCTGCTCTAGGAGTATAAACACAACGCCTCAACAACCGTAGACACATTCTACCCTTGGATTATTGGTACATAAAAAACATCAACCCTCCCATTCAATGTCGCCTCAAATGCCATTGATCTAAATAAGGAGTCGGCAAATTACGGCCCACGGCCCAAATCCGGCCCGTGTGTTAATATTGTATTTTATATGCAAAATTGAAAAATAAATCAAATCACACGCTGTAACGCATCGGCCGATAGTCGAGTTGGTAAGTTGTGAATAATGACCGCACATGGCACTACTGGTGTCACACATTCGCATTCTATCGTTGCTGTAGAACAAGAGTTGCCAGTTCGCTCAATTTTGATTTAGCGGCGCACATGGTATTGTCTGTCACGAAGCTCTGTGATATTTTGTTTTTTCATTATATTTCATTTTATTTATTACCCGCCGTTGCCATGTCACTCTCAAGAACAGATAAGAAGAGAAAAGTGGACTTAGGATTTTGTGCTTTTAAAGCAGAAAGGACTATGAATTATTTTGTCACAGAATTAAATAACAAAGTATTATGTTTATTATGTAATGACATAATAGGTGTGAAAAGAGTTTAATATTCGTTGTTAGAACGAAACTAAGCAGGCGACACAATATTCAAAACTCACAAAATATCAACGATCGCTAAAATTGGAAAGTTTGAAACGGAATGCTTCATCACAACGCAATTTATTCGTAAAAATAAAAACTGATAATGAAGCAGTAGCAAAAATGTGTCAGCTTACGAATAGCTCATTTATTAGCCACGAAAGGGAAACCATTTACCGATTGTGAATTAATTAAACCATGTTCGCTCTTGTGGCAGCCGAAGAAATGAGCCCATAGAAAATGGATTTGTTTCGATGTGTCAGTCATTCGGCGAGAACAACTGTTAGAAGAGTTTAGGACATCGGGAGCCACATCCAGACCATTAAAAGACAAGGCAAAAAATTTCAAGTGGTTTTCGTTGGCTCTTGATGAGTCGACAGACATTACTGATACTGCCCAATTGCTGCTGTTTATTACTGAGTTTGAGGTGACCGAAGAATTAGCTTCTATGAATAGTCTGCAGGGAACACCTGCAGGCAAAGTTATCTTCAAGGAAGTCGAGAAAAAGCTAACACAGTACAATTGAAATAGAATCAGTTAAAATGTGTCACAACTGATGGTGGTAAAAATATGTGTGGAACAGGGAAAGGATTAGTTGGACAAATTTTTAAGGCTTGTGAAGAAGCTAAATGTTTAAAACCTCTAGTAATTCATTGTTATTCACCAGGAGGCTCTTTGTGGGAAACACCTCAATCTGTCACTGGATCAGTTCTGTCAGCGGTTAACTTTTCTCGCTCTCGTGGAATTAACCATCGTCAGTTTCTTGATTTTTTTTATTAGAGATCGAAGCCAAATATCCTGACTTGTCCTACCATTCGATCATCCGTTCCTACGTTCGATGGCTCAGCAATGGAAAAGTTTTATTCAGATTTTTTTGAACTCAGAGAAGTAATAGAAATTTGTCTAAATGAGGAAAACTGCTCATAACCACTATTATCGAACAATGAATGGCTATGGAAATTAGTATTTGCTACAGACATCGTGGGATATCATAAAGAAATTTTTTTTTAATTACAGGGAAAAACAGTGCTCGTTTTTGAAACATTTTCTATCGTAAAGTCATATCGCCCAAAAACTGCATTGTTTGAAACACAAGTCACATTAAACAAGTTTGGCCATTTTCCATGCTGAAGAATTTCAAATATTAACGAAATCCTCATTCCCGAATATATTTTCTTATTTTCTGGAGGATATATTTTCTTATTTTCTGGAGGATATATTTTCTGAACTTAATCTACTGTTATAACAGCGTTTTTAGGATCTTGATGCAACTTTGCAAATGTGGTTGCAATGATACTCACTCTGCAAATCCATTAAAATCCTTATTCACACTCACTCAAATGAAAAATTCCAACAACATATTGAATCCCTCTCTTCTGAAGACTGATCTATCGGGGGAAAAAACCAAATCACTTAAAAACAACAATTACAACCTCCCTCCTCTTAACACTAACAACGGTCCTGCTTCTTCTAAAACTAAAAAGGCCGAAGCAATCGCTGACAGCCTTGAGGAGCAATTCAAACTCAATTCTATTATTGACAATCCCAATATTACTCAACAAGTCAACACTGATATCCAACTCTTCAATTCCACCCATATTCAAAATTCTATTGACCCTGTAAAAGCTTTTAAAATTGCAGACTTCATTAAAAATCTCAAATCCAAAAAAGCCCTTGGCAAAGACCAAATTTCTAACAAAATGTTAAAAAATATCCCTATCAAAATGCTCTTCTTCAATACTCTTGTTATTAACTCTATTCTTAAACAAAAACACTTCCCCACTTTTTGGAAAAATGTCATTGTTGTTCCCATTCACAAACCAAATTCTTCCCCCTCTGAACCTCAAAATTACCGTCCCATCTGTCTTCTTAGTGCCCTTAGCAAGATTTATGAATTCATTATTTTAAAAAGACTTAATCACTATATCAATTCTGATAACATTATCATTCCTGAACAATTTGTATTCAGGCACAAACATAGCACTGTTCACCAACTCCTCAGAGTTACTGAGTTCATTCATCATGGTCTGAGTAACTCTGATCACACAGGCATCCCTTTTTCTTGACATTGCCAAAGCATTTGATCGTGTCTGGCATGACGGCCTCATTGATAAACTCATCCATCTTTAAGTCCTCCCTCAACTTATCAAAATTATTCAAAATTTTCTTTCCAACCGCACTTACCAAGTTAAAATTATTATCACCTTATCACAACAACGCTTTATACAAGCCGGTGTTCCCCAGGGCTCTCTCCCCTTCTCTTTAACATATACATCAATAACATTCCTCCTGGTCCTAGAAATTCCCTCGCCATATATGCTGATGATACAGCTATCATGTACCAAAACCAAAACAGGAGGTTTCTCATTAAACAAATTCAAAATTATGTCGATAAACTCCAGCTGTGGCTTACCAACTGGAAAATCAAAATTAACGCCTCTAAATGCGCTCTGCTAATGTTTTCTAATAAACGTCCTTCCCAATTACAAAATATTAAATTTTTCAATGAACCTATCCCTTTTGTTAAAAACTATAAACATATCGGCCTTACCCTTGATCCTAAGCTTACTTTCACCCCACATATTAAAACCATTAGAAAAAAGGCACTCGTACTTAAATACAACCTTTATTCACTTATTGGACGCCACAGTCATCTTTCTCTTAAAAATAAAATACTCATCTATAAAACCATTATTAAACCCACCATTCTTTATGCCTCTCCTGTTTGGGGCTCCACCTGCAAAACCAATATCAAGTACCTCCAATCTCTCCAAAATACAACCCTCCTCCATATGGTAAATGCACCTTACTATGTACGACGTGAAGTTATACACAAAGATCTCAACATTGAACCAAATAACGCAATTTTTTAGAAAGTACTCGATGAAATTCCTTGTGTCACTTTCAAACAACATCAAAATCTTACTCGTATAAAGTATAAGTATATAACGCTTCGACCTTGCGATGCAAAGTCTTCTAGTGCCAATAAACGGCAAGAACTTTTGCAGCAAAACCCAATAAAAACGAAAAAGGAATATTTCTAAACGGGAAGGATTGAAAATGGTGAGGACTTTAAACCAGCTCAGGATCTTGTATTACGCAACTACTCTAATTAATTTTCGTAAGTAAGCATTCCTCACTCTTGCAAAATTTCCTTGTATTTCAGTTTGCATTCTTCATATTGATACTTATTCACTTAGCAAGCCAAGCCTGTATTTACATCTAGAAACAGGTTTACTAAATTACATCTGCATAATTAATATACGTAAGGATCGGCCATGACTGACATCGCTTGATGAATGGTACTGTTTTGACCTTTAGATATCAGGCTGTCGTGATTACATTCTTAATCGAATGTAAATTATCGCTCTGAAATTCCAACTTACCAGACTGCTTGTCTCTAGGATGTGGACACGTGATAAAAACGACCTATCAAAATGATTTTGAACATCTGTTGAGGAGGAAATAATATTTTTATGTAGACAGCTCGTGAAAACAGAAGCTTGAGATTGTTATCATAATATAACTTTGTGTGTCACGCAGTTTATTGCGCTTGTTTATTGAATGTAATTTAAAAAACGCTCCAAACAAAAATCTTTTGGGAAAACCCTCCTATAATGAGAGGGAATTTCAGAGTAAAACAAACAAAACAGACGGTCAATAAATATTTTAATTCTGTTGTACAAATGCTTTCCCATGATACATATCGAGGCGACCCAAAAATGTAATTTAACGCCGTTTGGCGTTTAATCTGATTGTTTTGACCAATCAAATATCATACATCTTTCAGAATCTATTCTTTAGAATTTTCATTGGCAAGGTACTGAAATCGTTATCGAAAAACAAGCCAAGTGACGCCAAGTTCAAAATACGTTCAGGAAAATACTTATCACTTCATAAACACCACCAGCACCGACATCATTTAGTTGGACAGAAAATGTCTCTAATACGAGCTAATGATTGAGCATCACATAGTTAACTTTTGAATTTTCGTAGCATGATTTTCACTTGAAATTTGGGAAATAAGTATGAAACGTTTTTCAAGAGTGTTCATGTTTGTACGAACATTTTTACAAAATATCTAGGTAGGTTACTTCATTCGGTTTACAGATTTCGGTCGGTCCCCCACGGCAGATGTACCAGTTACCGACAAAAGTTAAGAACGAACCAGGCTTACTCGTAATTCCTAGTTTTTACTGGTAATTTTGTTATAAACATCACAGGGGTTTAAAAATTAATCTAATTTATCGATGATATTACCTTTTTGCATATGTGTTGCGATTATAATGCAATTAGGTATTATAAAAGGTAGGGTATGCAAAATATGTATTATATCGCGGATATCGATGTATAATCAGTATTTTCATCATACAACCTGATTTCATTGGAAATTTTTCCATACATTGTGTTCAATTAGGTATTTAAAATAATAATAAAAACCTGGTTCCTGGAAAACTCATGATCGTTTAATCCAGTTTTCCAAACTTTTTTGGCTTAACGTCTCTTTTCAGAGAACTTTCTTCGGCGCTTAAATCTATCTCAGCTAACAACAAATTAGGTAGTTGTGTTTATAAATTTGTATTTCACCAAAATTAGAATTTCACATTTTGTAGTTAAAAATATAATTTTTTAGTTAAGATTGATTAACTCACAAATCCAAGTCACCAAAACAGGATTATGAAAATGCAATAGCAAATTTTAAGTCAGAAGAGCGCGCGTTAAAACTTAAAAACGCTGATGGTTTTAGACGGATCAGTTGTAACTTGCATTTTGCAGTTCTTACAATGGATCACTGTAGTGGGTGTGTCAATGTGGTCAAAGGGATAATTGTTTGCTTCTCAAATTTTCCCTCGAATGGCATACTGCTGTAATACCTAGAGCAATGGTGTGGGGAGCCATCACTTACTACATCCAATTCCCTCTAGTAGTGGTACAAGGTAATTTGACAGCGCAGCAATACGTCGAGTAGATCCTTGCAACCTACTGTTTGTGGTGTTTAAACACTTTAGCCATTTAGCATGCTTGGGATATGCTCGGCCGTCAATTGCACCACCCCATGAAGTTGCACAGCCGCGTATTCAAGACGTATTGACGATGATCGATAGGTATCACATAGGTAGCATTCTCATTGATCACATCAGCATTCTCATTGATTACATCAACAGACTTGCTATCTATCAATCAAGAAAACTGCTGCCGATACTATGTGTAGGTGGTGGCGGTCACTATAGAAACAGGGATCTATCATCGTGAATAGGAGTGGCTCGAGGGGAGGACGTGATTTGATTTTGTTTTTCACATATAGTGAATGCAAAACAGGTGGTTTGCAAGCGCAAATCTTCTCTTCTACAAGTATAATTCGAATAAGATATATTTCCAAATTGTCGTTAAGTGCAACAAGGCGACAAACTTCAACAAATTTCTCGAATCGCCTCTTACGGAAAATAGGATAAGGTCCGTTTCTGCGATAACAGACATTATGTCTAGAACAATTATCGTGGTAGACAGACAGAAACGTCTTAATGATTTTATAATCAATGGATGTTACCTAGTGTTAGGATAATCGTACTTGTCCCTAATCGATTGAAAATTATTCTTAATTGATTTTAACTTCCTAGAATGTTTCTCAAACAAAGAAGTAGAGATGGAAAGAGAGGGAAAAACTATTACAGCAACATTTCCATTCGATTAGGACTCAAATTCATCCAGTCAAGAATATTAAGTGAAGTTGAGTTGTAATATTCTACTGTTTCACTTAATATTCTACAGACCTGTTCGGAGTTTTAGTGTCAAGGCTTAAAAACAAAAAGCTTTTAATTTCACGAGTGAGTTCGCATATATTTTTATTATTATCTATTCATCATTGTTTTACACATCATAGTTGTCTTTATTTGTGAGTTCTGGGCTTTTTACACTTGCCCTTATGGAATTGATCTTTAATGCTAACAATAATTCAATCAATATTGACATTTTTATCATTACAATGATTTATGACCAAACACAAGGGAAAAATGATTTGTTGAACTGTGTGCTGGCCGCAATGATAATGGAAACTCAATTCCCCGGAAATTTAAAGTGTGTCAAAGCCAAGATTTATGAGTACTATAGCGATTTTCAATCGGTGTAACTGTATAATGGTACTGATGTGTCTTGCTTAACTTGTGTAATATTTATTTCAATTCATAGGTTTAATTTTGAACTTTTGACAAGCGCGTATTCAAAAATAATTTCAAGTAATACCCATATAAATAGTTTTGAGAGTTATTGTTTATTACAAAGTATCATATATAAATTGATTCAAAAAAAGTTTTTTAAATGTCATTTTGGGGGAGCAAAAAAAAAAAGGTAATTAATAATATGTCTGTAAATCAAGCAAAATTATACTTAATTTTTGGTTAGATCGGCAAAAAATTTAATATATTTTTTGTGTGCCGCATAATTTTAGTTAAAATTAAAATAATCACTAACTTGAAGGATTAGCAAGATATTTTACTATCAATTTGTCAACCATTAGGTTCGATATTTGTCAACAGCATCCTTAAATCTCCAGTCAACTGTAATCTGTGTTTTTTTAATTGAGACTCATTACCGCACTAAATCCACGTACGTTTAACAAAACAGAATGATGGAAAAGCAATTTAAAAAATTTGTGCGCCAGATATATCCTACTAGCCACTGCGTGGCTAGACCGGCGTTGCCCATGCCCGTGGTGTTGGTTTCAACACCGGGATGTAAGTTATTATTCTGGTGCAAAATTTTCCACAGATTTCAAATCAGTTGAAATTTTTAATCGATCTTTAGCGATTCCGATTTTACGAAAAAAAATAACAATCCCAGTCAAAATGTTTTTTTTTTTTTTCTTTTTTTTTTCCCCCTCTCATTCCCTGAAATGGAATAGGACAGGAAATGTAATCTGTTTCTTTTTTTTTTAACGCGAAGGGCAGAAAATGGAATCTGTTTCACGTGACGTCACAATCTCTTGCTAAAATATAAGAGAAATATTCAATTAAAAATTATTTATTTTAAGAAAATCATATTTTTAGGTATCGATCTAAAGTGAAATTTCCCCCAGATTTCAAATCCGTTGAAATTTTTACTCTATCTTTACCGGTCTAGGATATAGAAAAAAGAACTAAGTGAGTCCAGTTAAGATATTTATCGTCTGGCTGGAAAATCATTCCTCCGCGCAAAATCAAAGCGAAAACGAAAAAAATAATTTTCTCAGAGTTCCCCGCGATGAAAAATACTTGGCATGGTTCCATAGGCTGACGGATAGGTCTCGTGGGTAGAAAAAGTTCAGATTCGGGTGTTTCTTCTTTGTCCGGATAAACGCATCTGAAGAACCAGATAGAAAGTAAAACTATTAAATTCATTTAAAAATCTTCTAGATTGAATTTTAAAATTCGCCTCGACTCAAAAATTGCAAAAAATTCGGACTACCTGTGTACCAAATCTCATTGCTGTAAGTGCCATAGAATCGTCAGGATTTTGCGGCCTCAAACAAACAAACAAACACTTTCTTTTATACTAGTAGAGATAGGCTGAATAAGCAGCAGCCCAAAGCAAAATATTTCAGGGCGGAAATTTGTGTACTTTTCGTAGCAAAAAATTCTTTATGCATAACTTTAAAATACATTTAAAAAGCACAAAATTACAAATTAGTTCGTTTAAGGGGAGACACAAAAAGTCCTTTTCATGTTACTTTTTTCTAAAAATTTGTAATTCAATTCTCTTTTGTTTGACACCAATTTTATGATGATATCTTGAGTCGAACCGAAGATATAAGCAAAATAATGTTTTAACAGCTGTTTTTTTTTTTTTTTTTTTTTTTTTTTTTAAGTTTTGAAACGTAAGTCAGGATTTTGTGGCAAGAAACAGACAGACAAACAGACAAACAAACACTTCCTTTTATAACAGTAGAGAGTCCTAGTTTGTTACAGCCCGTTTTCTTGCTTTTGTACTATTAATTGTAACTTGCATCTTACAAAGTATAATTCTTGTGACAATAAACCACTGTAGAGAGTGTGTCTGGTTTTAGCATTTTATTATTGCTCCTTCTAGCTCCTCAACGACCTTCATTTTTTCCTTGAAGCCAAATTCCTGAAGGCCCCCAAGATTCATTGTAATTTTAATAACTACATCAGCGAGACAGATAGAGATGTAGATTTTCCTCTATACTGTAGCTTGCTCTGAAATAGCTTTGACAACAGATACATACACTACCCTACAATAATAGACCGGACAGGAAGATGTGATAGTTTAAGGGAAATAATACATGCTTTAATAGGGGGATGGTCCCCCACGTGCTGCAATTACACTAGCATCCCTTGTGGGCATACTTTCAACAAGGTTTTAATACACAGCTATGGGTATTTGTGTCCATTCCTGCTGCAAGAATGTCGCCAGCTCAGCTGTAGATTTAGGGCGTGGTTCCCTGGTCCGTAATAGTCGCTCTAACTCGTCACACTAATGTTCTATGGGGTTTAGGTCGGGGCTCTGAGCAGGGCAGGGAAAACGTCCATATCTTGATACCACTGTTTGACAGAGGCTGCAACATGACATAGAACGTTGTAGTCCTGGAAGTAACATTCGTCCATTCCCTAAAATTGCCAGAACGTAGGAAGAACCTGATTGTCCAAAATGTTCATGTAGGCGTCGGAGTTCAATTTACCAGGAACAGCATGCAAAGGTTCAGAAAGGGTAACAGAAGTTCGCCTGGCATTCGCGAAACCCAAGCACGTGACTGGAAGATCGTGTAGTGTGACTCGTCGCTCCATAAAACAGTTTTCCAGTGGTCCACAGTTCAGTTACGACGTTGCAAACACCAAGCGAATCGGCTGGCTTGTTGGATGGGGGGATGTTTGGTTTGTGTGCGGCAACACATCCGTGGATATTGAAATCGTGCAGTTCCTTCCGGAAATTATTGGAGTGCACCGTAATCCCTGCTGCCTGTTGAAACTCACTGTTGATGATTTGGAGTGGTTTCTTGCGGTTCTTACGAACTTCAAGCTTTAGGACACGCCGATCCCGTTCGGTCAGTTTACGGGGATGTCTAACGTGTGTCTAAGTCTCCCAACTACCGTAGTCTTCCACTTCGTCAAGACATTACCAACAGTTGAGACAATTGGCTGAGACAATTCTACCCGATTGCGCGAATAGACTTGCCACTTGTGACAATCAACTACAACACCTCTGTCAGTCACTAAGTTCCTTTCGTTTCGACATATTGTCACAATTTCACACAGAACTAACAACGTTACCACTTCGTGTATCGTATTTAACCTTAACAGGTCACATGCAAGCACTAGATTTGCATAAAATCCGCTGGCGTCCGGTCCATTATTGTAGGGCCGTGTATGCAGGGGCACACCAATAATGTACAACTGGAGGGGCTACATTGAATTAGCTCCTCAGTCATAGTCATTGGTAAAATAGAGAGAGCGACATCGTAGACTTTCCATTTTTAAGGTAGTGATTTGAGATAGTTAAAACATCGAGCCAAGCGAACCATAAACGGGGGAATCGTGATAGTTAAATTAAATTTATTTTTCTTTGAAGAAAAGAGAAGTTTTAGTGTTACTAAGAGACTGGTTTTAGTGATTGCCTCATTCGAATAGAAGTTGTACTGAAGCAGAGTTGCCAGATTTAAAGGTGAAAGTGCCCAAACTGGCTTTTCAGAAAACGCCCAAACAATTATATTTTTTATCACGAAAAATAAATTTATTTTCTAGAGATTTTCAGTGAAAACATGAACAAAACACCGAAGAATGACTTCCGGTTAAGAACAAATTTCATTTGTAATTATTTCGGTGCCGTTTGAAGTTAATTTCATCCGACACGAAATAATTCTTGTGGAACAGTTAAAGTCAGACTTCTTGGAGATATAATTTTTAACATATAGTATGTTTACAATGCAATATTAACAAAACCAATCAAATTATATATTTGTGGCCATTTCTATTTACGATTTACTGAAATCATATTACATAATAAGCAGTGACCTCATTTCCGAAACAAAGTAGGACCACAAAAATACTAGCGTCCTCTATATTAAACTTAACAGGAAACACTCCGATACCCAACATAGGAGTGTTGTGTAGGTAGTGTATTGCTAACAACTGTAAAAAATACATTCATTGAGGACAACAAAATATATCTATGTAGTTTACGTATGAGAAGTCCATTTTGCTGGTACGAAAATTACACTATATAGCACATCATTTTAATCCAAAAATGCACCAACGCTCGAAATGCAAAACTTGCTAGCCCTACAACAGGCCCCAAAGGACGCGGTTGCGCCCAATCTGACAACACTGTACTGAAGGGAAAAACTGCCCCGACTGGTTATTACAAAATATAAAATACTAAATTCGAAATGTTTATCATATTTTGTTCAACCGCTGTAAATAAGAGATAGGATTCTTTTGTAATGGGATAAAAAGGGATGCACAAATATTTATTGATTGTAGCAAGAACAAAATGTTAGAAACATATTCACAAATGATTTTCAAAGAGAACTATTAATTAATTAAAGAAGGATGCTTTTGCATTTTTATGGTCTGGAGGGGGAGAAACTCTCATAGCCCCTTTCAAAGGTGCGCCCTTGTAGACATGCCATGAAATATAAATGTAATGGTTTTGATACACCTCTCTTACTAGCTACAGAACAATATCCAGAAAATAACGAAAAGATAAAACAAACAAACTTACTTTTTATACCCGACTAGTAAAGTTATCCAAAATGACAATTCGGTCACGATGCGAAACACAAAACTTGCTACCTAAATCGTTTCTTGAGGTAAGTAAAAGTTCTATCGCTTCCTCCAGCTGTTCTAAAAAGCTTCTAAAGAAGGAAGATCTCTGATTCCTCTTGCCAACAGCGAGGACAACCATAAACATAAACGTCACATGCCGTATATCTTTGCAGCATGAAAACATAAAAAAGTAATTTACTATGAAGTTGACTCCATTTAGACGACCTTCAATTTCGTCGGAAATGTATCGAGTAGCCTTAACTGTTTCAATGTTTATCTCTATGAAATGAGAAAATCAGATCGCTGTGGGCTATAACATTGCTTACGAAGAATAACAATCTTGGGTTATTGGCTTAAATTCCGTGATTCGCAATAACACGTTTCTTTACCGTAAAGGGTTCAAAATTTGGCAAACATCCAAAAATCTTAAACATCATTTTAAGACTCACGCCGGCTGAAGTTCCGCTTATTTATTTGCTTTTTGAGTACACCCAGAGGTTATTCATACGATTCATCACTCAGAAAAGTTATTTTAAAACTTCCTTTCAATTTCTCAACCACCCAATTTATTAGTTTTTGGAGATTTTTATTCTTGCTTTTCCGTCAAGTTTATGAGTCGGAAAACGTGAATAATTACTTTACATAAAAAGCAGACGAGATAACAGTTTTGTTATTAGTCATTTCTGAGCAATGAAGATAAATTAAATAAATGATGGTGGAAAGAGCTTAAATAAAACTGAGAAAATTTAGAATCAGTATAAACGGCATAAAATTATAATATCTCTCTCAAAATCCTTTCACAAAAACTGGTTTGATTACGATATTGAAAGAAAATTTTTGAAAACTGAAAGGTGGCCCCACTGTAAATAGTCGGAAACAAGTACGCAGTTTGCTTATCACTAGGGCAACTTTTTGCAACAAATGCAACTTTTTTTCACACTATCTACTGTGCATGAGAAGTACTAAAACCAAAATTCCTCCTACGTGGGGTGTATTATAAGTGAGTTATAACCGCAACATAAATGCAACTTTTGCATAAATGCAACCACCTGCAACTTTTTAAAATTTAGCTTAAAATGAATTAATATGAAATTACTATTTCATTTTTTGCCCTCTCAATCAACCCTTCGATCACGTGTGTCTGATCTTGAAACGCCGAAGTATTGCGGATCAAAAAAGAAGTTGATGGATAGAATGTGTTCATCCTAACAGACGAAAGTGAAAGAAATCGCAAGTACCTTAACACATTGGTTGGCTGATAATCCTGAGGAAACTTGTGTAATCGACTTCAGAGTTTGTGAGGTGAGTGTTGATCATCAAAAGTATTTGTGATAAAATGAAAAAATATAAGCTGTAAAATACAATCGCGTCTCCTCAGTTTATCTGCAGCAATTCAGCACAATTCCTAACCCAACGATCATTGGACTGATGACAATGATGAAACAATATTTTTTAGATACACTGTTTGAGTCGATCGATTAACATATCCTTCAATACCATTTCTAATTTATGTAAAGAATCCACCCTCCTCTTCAAAATTAACCGGCCTTTCTTACCTTAAAAATCGTTCCATCTTTTATCTCCAGTTCTTATATGGGCATTGCTGGAAACTGTTCCTTTTCTTATTCACTAGTGACAGGATGCAAATTTCAATAAACATTAGAAAAATTAGTTCTCACCCATGTCAAATAGAATCGTTCTAATTTCAATATGACCTTCAGGGGTACATCTCATTTAGGTGTGTACTTGCTGTACAGACCCAAGGTACCTAATAGATATTTTCTTATCCTTGGGGTTTACTGTCTTTAGCAAACACTGGAGTCGTGCTCCCGGATTAGCCATGGGATCTTTTTCTTCTTTCATCCCACCACTGTATTCCTCAATTCCTCTCCCCTTTCACGACATATTTCGCTAGACGTTGTCTTGTGTTTGAGCAGCTTGTCCAAATATGGCCCTTGCGCCATATAACTTCTAAACCAACCAATTTCAATATGATCCTCCTCTTTTTCCGCTGGAAAAAAATCATCATCATCCTGGAACTATTCACACCCAATTGCGTCTTATCATCATACTCGCAAACATCTCAAGTTTTCTGGCAACTCCAATATCTTCTACATGAAGAAACTCCATTTTTCAAACTTCAATTGTCGACACCGGAGATTAAGGCCCCTTCGGGACCATGTGCTCCATAACCCATCAACACATTCAATATGATTTTGGCAAATTTCAAAATTTATTGTGAATAGTCCCTTGAAATCCCAAATTCATACGGATTATGGTAGAGTTCTTTTCAGCGGCTGTGCGGGCCGCGGTAGCCCGATTGGACGAGTAGCGGGTTAACAACCGGAGAAATGACTATATTCAACCAAAGACAGTCGTGTATATGGTGCACGTTAAATCTTTCGTGGCTTCAAATGCCTTCAAGTTAGCGTGGTGTGGAACTTTGAAGTGTGGTGCCAGCTCAGGTGTTAGCCTGTCATCTGACAGTGGTTCAAAATTATGTGGTGTTGCCGTCTGATCTTTCCCTTCGGGTTTGATCGCGGACCGTCACTAATAGCCCTTTGTGTTGTTACTAGGGATACGACATCGACAGAGCAAAACATCGATGTTCAAAATTAAAACATCGATGTTTATGATATATCGAC
This sequence comes from Metellina segmentata, assembly GCA_947359465.1. Taxonomy (NCBI): domain Eukaryota; kingdom Metazoa; phylum Arthropoda; class Arachnida; order Araneae; family Tetragnathidae; genus Metellina; species Metellina segmentata. The sequence goes on along the minus strand of OX375872.1, from coordinate 81,580,130 downwards.
CAAAAATCAACGATGTTTTCCAAAATCAGTGTATTTAAACTTTTTCCCCCCCATTTCTTAAAACTAGTTTAGCAACCTCAAACATTAATGTTCGTTGGGGGGGGGGGCACTTAATTTGTTATTTGCCGTGTTTATTAATTTATAAGTAAGACTTTTTTTAACTGTCAAAACAAAGTAAAAAAATTAACGAGAACACTTAACATTGTTAGTTTTTATATTTTATCAACTTATGGGGGGGGGCAGGCCTATAATTATTCTGTGCCCTAATGTTTGTTATTTACAGTTTTTAAAAAAAGTTTTACTGTCTCCACCTTAAGTCGACTTCTTTTTTCATTAACTCATCAGTTAGTGAAAAACTCTTTCTGACGGGACGGATGTCGCCATCACTGACAAATACTTACTGGTACGGTTATTTTTCTTAATTCTTTTCATTCAAAAATAAAACATCGACAGTGATAACACATCGATATTAAACAAACATTGGCTCCACTAAATCAATGGTAAATACATCAATGTTTTTATAAAACATAGATGTTTTCGGAAACATTGACATCGATGTCGCATCCCTACTTTTCAGACCCTTCACCGTTGGCCACTTTGGTCAAAAAGTATGTTCAATTTACTGATTATAAAAATTATGCTACTTGGTTATTTTTTAATTTTTAAAATGGCACGTTTTCATTTAAAAATAAAACATCGACAATGTAAAAACATTGACTAGTTCGATGTTAAAAAAACATCGCCTCCAAACAAAAAACATCGTTTTGAAACCATCGACATCGACTTGTCTTGTCATCGACATCTTTGGTCTAAATATATGTTCAATTACTGAGAATAAAAATTATGCTAATTGGTTATTTTTTTAATTTTTATAATGGTATTTTTTCATTTAAACATAAAACATCGACAGCGTAAAAACATCGATAAGTATAAACATCGATGTTATAAAAACATCGGCTCCAATACATCGATGTTTTATTTTATAAAACATCGATGTTTTGAAAACATTGACATCGATGTCGCATCCCTAGTTGTTACAGTACGACTTAATTAAAATAACCTACTACCCCTATACCCTTTAACCTAGCAAAAGTCGGGAGATGAGGGGGTCACCTGTGGTGATCAATAACTAAAAATTAAAATGAAAGATTTTTCGATCGCTGTTGGTGATTTTATTCACTGTCCCCTAAATTTGTTTCATATTTATTAAGCATTTATTTTCGATAAAACATCCAAATGCGCGACACGGTGAGAAGTACTGTCAAGCTGAATTAAGAGAGATGAACGATTTCCTTCAAATCAATTCAAAATAATGAGATGCGTCACTTCCTATATTTACGTAATTCCTTTCTTTACATATTAATCTCATGATGAAATAAAGACGAAACGTAATGTTTCTTAAAAGGTCCTTTGCATATCTGTCCAAAAAACAATTTCTAACTTTGGGCCCCCTCCGAAATGAAATTTTGACTTTGCTATTGGGTCAATTTGTTGAGCTCATTACATTAATTGATTCATCCAAATACTCGTATTAAGTATTGTCCCCAAGGTAAAGTAGAGATAAAATATTCCTTAAGAGAAATAATTTCCTTCCTATCAATTCAAAAGAATGAGGTGCGTCAGTTTCTAATTTTACGTTATCAAGTTCTTTAAAACTAATCTAGTTACGAAATAAAGACAAACAACATTTTTTTAAAGGGTTCAATTATGTCTAAAAATGATCTCCAACTTCACACCTCTTCCAAAATGAAATCTTGACAACGCTATTCATAGCGTATTTAATTTTCAATACAACATCCAAATGCGCGTCACGGCGAGAAGTGAATTGAAGTAAGAGAAACAAAATATCCTTCAAATCAATGCAAAATAATGGAACACACAGTTGCTGAACTGACCCTTTCCCAGAGGTACCCTTCCGCTATGCCATTGTGAGTCATCAAGTGCTCAAACCAGTTCCAACCGGATCATTCCAGATCGAAGTGCATTAAGGAGAGAGAGCTTTATTCCCGTCGGGGTCCAAAGCTCCCTTTTTGCTCCACTCCTCAGATACCAGAATGTCGGTCGACTTTTTCTGCTATTATAATTATGGTCAAATGTTGAGGGATCGTACTCAGAAAACTGTTTGAACATTTCGGATATGCATTAACAATATTGGACTGGTCTCTTTCATTTACTGTGGAAAATTTTCAACTCGCTCTACATTTTAAGTTTTACATAAAATTTTCAATTTGAAAGTTGCATTTACTTTAATTTTAGAAACAGTTTTTTAACCCTACAAATGGTTTCGGCGAGGTATCTTGTCTATCAAGATCTGACCAATTTTGTAAACAACGAGATATCTCGTCACCAAGATACTGACGATTTTTTTATGATGACGAGATCAAGATCTGGTCAGTTTTATTTTTCGTTTGCATATCTCGTCCATCAAGCCTTGATGCGTTTTGCTAATAACGAGATACCTCGTTGATACAACCACCAGAAAGGTAAATTAGTACGACCAGAGACTAAACTTGACTTTTTTAGTTTGCTGGGGTTTTGGGGCAAGGGCCCTATTTGACCAAGCTGCATCAAACACAGGACAAATAACGGACATTTACACAGTAAAAGTTTTACTGACAAAGAAGAAAAAAATACACACAGGGTATAACGATCGAACCTACGCCACTTACAACTCGCAGGTTGCAAGGGCGGTGCGCTAACCCACCGAACCTTTAGACTTTTGGGGATCTGGCGCAAATGATAGTGACGCAGGCGAAGAGCTGAAATCGTTTTTGATGAACAAGTCAAGTGAGATTACAGTCGGAAAATGTACAGGAAACACCCGTTCCGCCGCAAAAACACTATTAACTGCCATCTACTTTTAGCTTTACAGAAAATGCGTCTCATACTTCATCAGTTTTTATTGTACTTTTTCAATCTTGCGTTTGGCACAGCATGTTCTCTTCAGAACCGCGCGCTCGAAACTCGAAACAAATTTGAGCGTTTCAGAAAGATCAACCTTGTTATTACGAATAAAAAATACGTAAAATAGCAAAAGAAAACAGATGAATCAGAAAGGGGGAAATTCTCCACAATGGAAGCATGCGAAAATAATTCGAACTCATCAAAGAAAATAGAACATACTTGCTCAGTGAAGCGTGACTACATCCCTATTGATTTAGGGGTGAGAGAAATATAAAAAAATAGTTTGCCATTTGTGACGACGACTGACTCGTGTCCTGAGAAGAAAATGTTTTCATCTAGCGTTTCACGTTATTACGGAAGTGGAAAAGTGTTTAGGAAAATATGCTCCGCTAAATCACTGACTAATTGTTTAATCTCAAGGATCCTTGACGAATAAATGCTTTAAAACCACTGTCAGATTTAAAAAAAAAAAACATTTTCCTTGATTTAGGAAGTTTTTTTCAGTTGAGAGATTGGTCACATCTCACATTGGAAGACTAATAAAAATATATGTGACGATTAAAAAATGCGAGTTTATAAGCAACAGTGTCACAAACTAGATGACAGTATGAGGGCACAGGTATAAATTTAGTTGATCCAAATGTGGGTTTTGGGGGCTTTTTCCTTACTTATCCCGCTTCGCATCAATAAATTACAATGGCATAAGTAAATTACATTCGAAAGTAATGGATTAGCAATCTGAGTGTTGCGAGTTCGTATTCAACCAAAGACTGTAGTGTACAAAGGGGCTGGTACACGTTAAATATGTCTTTTCCTCGTAAGTCTCACGTTGGCATGGTGTATAAGTTTGGAGAGTGGGGGACCAGCTCAGGTGTTGATTTCGTCATCTAACCGTGGTGTAAATTTAACTGTTGTTATCCTTGGATCTTTTACTTTGGAATCGACCCCATAGCCGATAGCCCGTTGTGTTGCTCCAGTAACTATTTCCTCCTAATTAATTACCATTATAACCATAATGACTGAAATAAATCGACGTCACAGGTGTGACTGGAGTGGTATAAGCAGTTGTACCAGATTTTTTCATGGGGTTAAGCGTTAAAATTTACAAGCGGAAAATTCCAGGAAATGAGTGTATTAAATCCAAGGGTGAGCATAATGGTATACACGTGGATGGGTTCTGTGTTGCGTGTAGGGTGTTTGAAATGATTCAGCTCATTATTCTAAAGCGTTCGTGAACAAATTAGAAGTTAAAAATGAGTCCGCTTAGGGGTTAAGTATGTAGATGAAGGTTATTGGATTAGGGAACATATTAAAATAACAGGAAGTTTATTGGCTGAAAAGGTGGTTTCGCTATTAGAGTCACATCTGCGTTTTAAGGGGTGTGGAATAAGAAAGGGAAGGAGAAATAAACGTATCGAGAGCGAGTGAATCTGTTTGGATTCATGTTGATCGAGGTAGAAAAATTCAAAAGATGAAAGCGGTGACAGATATACTGGGGAAATATGGCTGCCACAATGAAACGAACTAGTGAGCCAAAAGAAAAGAGGTGAAAATTGTATTTTAGGAGATTAATTGTATTTCACACACATCTATATTTTTGTAATACCCTTAGCTTATGTTTGGGGGTACTTTTCTCCAACTATGAAATTATTAGACCTCAAAAGTGTTCAAATAATATAAAGTATGAAGTCTAGCCCCTTATATATGTAATTATGCATATTATTTGTATATGTGTAATATGTATCCCTCATGTTTTATAGAGGCTGGACACAGATACTGGATCACAAGGGGCGAACACCTAGAACCTGGCGCCCCAGGTACTGATGATTTTTCTACTGACTTATTTGGTTATTCACTGATAATTTAATATGTATTCCTCCCGTTTGGAGAACCTACGAAATTTTACTGTAGGACAAGTGGTACACACCTCTAGGACTAGGCGCGTCAGGTGTTGGTGTTTTGTTGAAACGATTTATTTGGTTATTCATTCATAATTTAATATTAGGATATTAAAGATGTGAGACCCGTGAAATTTTATCGCGGAGGATAAGGGGTGCACACCTCTACGACTTGGCATCTCGGGTGTTGGTGTTTTGTAGAAACGACTTATTAGTCATTGGTAATTTACTATTTATACCTGCCGTTTGGAAAAGCTATGAAATTTTATTGGAGGACAAGTGATACAGACCCCTAGGAATAGGCGCCTCAGGTGTTGGTGTGTTGTCGAAACGACATTTTTGTTACTCATTGGTAATTTAATATTTTCCCTTCCGTTTGGCAGACCCGTTTAATTGTATTGGAGGATAAGGGCACCCCTAGGAATTAGCGCCGATGAAGGATTGAATCGATTGTGATGATCCATTTAGATTTAAGTTTTGCGTCTTTTCACTGAATACCAGGAATTTTAGTTTTTATTCCATGAATAGCTTTTTCCTGAATGTGTATATCAGAACTACAGAGAAAGGAAAATATTTTTGCAATGAAAATTTTTTTTACTGCTTACACATAATACGATGTGAATTTAAAATAGGTTCATATCTATCAATTAAAATCAACAATCGACAAACTACCGGTTTGAGGCTGTTACTTTAATCCAGGGTTTCCCAAACTTTTTATTCAATGGAACACTTCGCAAACCCGGAAATTTTAGCGGAACACTTAGCTGATTTTTTATGTTAGATAATTCCTGCTAGTAAAAATTAAAAAAAAAAAATTATTAAAACGCATTATTTATTTAGTAATTATTTTTAAATACAAAACTATAATATAATATAAACATAAAAATATGAATAAATAAACACTTAATGACTTTCAAGGATTTTGAGTCCTTGAATTACATGTCTTCTTGATATCCTGCACAATATTGGTAAGTTGCATTCTAATATATGGTGTGGCGTCGAGGCTGTTCCTGCACTTTGACTTCGTTGCAGCATAATAAGGAATTCCCGCTTCGCATAAATAGGTTGTAGAAAACGGAAGTAAAACAATAATCTTGTTTTGAAAAATTGGGGTACGTACTCTTCTGACAAACTCGCCCAGAAATATTTTAAAGACTGATCTTTGTATTTTTGTTTCAAATCAGAGTCACTAATTAAATCAATTAGATTTTTATCGTCACTTGCACTTAAGCCTACTGGTTTAGCTGTAAAGGAAAATGGATTCCGAAACCAGGAATCGTCCTTACTAGCTTTTGGGAAATATTGCAAAAGAATTGTTTTTAAGTTATGTAGATGTTCCTAAACATACTTTGGAAACTTCTTCATCTACTTTAAAATTTAATTCATTCAAACATTCATCTAAAGCAGGAAAACAATCAATATTATTAGATTCAACTGATGAAATCCAAAATTGTATTTTTTTATCATAAGGAAGCAATTTTATATCTTGTATTAAAAATTGTAATACTTCTTCCTTGTAATGATAATATAATGATAACTTCATTGCATTTGGTAAAAATATCTGCCAGATATGCAAGTTTTATCAACCATGAAGGATTTGTAAAAACTTCAACAAAATTTCATCCTGAATTATTTTGTGCCTTCAAGAAGACCAATAACTCACTTTGAAGTGCATAAAGTCTTAATAGTGCTTTTCCTATGGATAGCCATCTCACTTCAGTATGTAATAAAAGTGCTTTGTGAATTGAAGTGGTCTTGATTTTACATAGTTTATCACTTTCACGGCTTCATCGATAACACTTTTTAAAATTGATGAAATTTATTTAGTCACCAGTGCTTGCCTATGCAAAATAGAATGACTGCTGGTGGCTCTTGTAGCTACTTTCTGAATACGTGATACAACACCTTTCATATTTCCTACCATTGCCCAGCACCATCTGTACAGATATCAATACACTTCTTCCAACCTATCTCTTGATTTGTAATGTAATCATTAATAGATATGTGAATATATCTTCTCCTGTATGTTTGTCCATGGAAATATGCGCACCCATGGGTAAATCTTCTTCAATACTATTATCATAGTATTGAAGTATAGTAGCGAACACATACTAGTAGTACAGCTAGTCCAGCGACATCTATAGATTCATCCATTTGCAATGCGTATTCACTGAAAAGTCCAAGATGTGATGAATTAACTCTTTCTCTATGCTAGTGGAATGATCTTTAATGCGTCGTGAAACAGTATTGCTTGATAATTGTATTGCATCTATTTTTTAGTAGCCTGCTCGTTATGAACACATGACACCATGTCTCGCACATGGCTTAATATGTGTCTCTCCAATTGTATGAGCTTCACCATTAAGTGTAATGCGATAACCCACGCGATAAGATGCCTCTGTTGCATTTTCATTTTCAGTTTTAGCCATTGTAATCATTTGAAGTTTGGACTTTTCTAGCGAGTAAAGTTGTATCTTAAAAAATTGCATGTCCTTTCCTTTATAATCAGTGTATATCGTTTCAAAGTGCCTACGAAGTTTTGCTGGACCCAAAGAACTGTTTGAGAGTATTTTATGACATAAAACACACATTTCATCAGGAGCATCTGAATTGATATTATACGTAAATCCCAAATTGAAATAACTTTAATCGTATTTCCGTTTTGGTATGTGCCTAGATGACACTCGTTCTTTAATATTAGATTTTGAAGAAAACTCAGGATTTTTTTGGATAATTTTCTTTTTCAATGATAGACGTATCAGTAGAAGTACTTGGCCTTCCTTTTGTTGAAGTTCCTGCTTTCAACCAAAAATCCATTGGTAGTTTTTGAATAATATTTAAATTCTGTAAAAAGAATAAATGTTTTGTTAAAAATGGACAACATTCGATATTGTAAGCAATCAGACTAAATTAATATACAAGAAAATCGTCACATTTTTATGCAAATTTAATTAATTTATATTTTTGAAAAGTATACACCCAATCCTGTTTTAACGCAATACATTAGTTCCAAAAATGATATAATGATCCATAAAAAAATAAAAACGCGTAAAAAATTACAACCTATTGTAAATTTGACAGATTGGTTCCCAACATTGAGAAATCGTGTAAAAAAAGTATCCAAAATGTACCAGAAAACTAAAATTGTTTTTTGAATTCCCTCAAAAAAATCGTGTATATCTAAGCGAATTTGCGGAAATAAATCGCTCAAAAAGTGAAAACCGTGTCTCCCAAACATTTCGTAAGAGTAAAATCATGTAAATAAAATTCGCATAATAAGAAGATTGGGTGTAGACCTAATAACGCGTGATTGATTAACAAACAATTTCAGTTCAAAGTCGATCAAATTTTAAGGTTAAAAAAACCAACATGGACTTATGAAACTTCCCGCAGACTTTTTCCTCCAGAATATATACACTGATATACTGAATATTTAACACATATTTTCAATATATATATATATATATATATATATATATATATATATATATATAAGATTTATTAGAAGATCGGTGTCACAGCGCTCTGCTTTCATCGTGAACGACTCTAATCTCTCTTTCTGGTGTCAGTAGAACGATAATAAAGAATTTGCCTACATTAAAGGGTAGTTCCAGTTCCAGTTATTTGGGGGAACACTTCCCCCGTGTCACCCCGTTTGGAGTATATCAGATTTACATCTAACCACCAAGAATAAAGGCAATCTTAGCATATAGGTTATTTAATTAACGTCCTATTGGTGCAACACAACGGGCTATTGTGCAATCTTGGAGAAAATAATCAAAAGTTCATTAAATATATAAGTACTTTACTCCCAGAAAATTATATCACGTATTAATTCAATAGAAATTAAGTTGGATTGAACAATGTATGACAAGTTACATAACATATATCACCTTATTTGAATATCTGCTTACTGAGAATTCAATTTAAAATAGAAAAATTGGCTCAGATCTGATTAAAACGTTAGTTTGGAGCTTAAGACTATGACTTTTAGATAGTATGGTTAAAACTAGTAGTTGAGTATTGCTTCAGAGCGCTTATTTTATTTGTAATAAAAATGTTTACCACAATGCACAAGAAAGCAATTTTTAAAATGTTCAGTTCAAACCGCTGTGATATGTTCTTCGCACATTTGAACGAGGTACTTTCTGACAAGTTAAATATAGGTGGCGGAAGTGTTTCTGAGTCGATACGTGTATCCTGTGCGTACTACGAAAGTGACGTCATTTGGTTAGTTTTTTTAATACGATTCAGCACCTCACCAGTAAAAATTCTGAAGAATAAATTCAGAATCGATAAAAGATGATTGATTTGTCAACACCAATTGGATTAAACGCCAAACTTTGTGTGTGTCGAAACGGCTTTAAACTACATTTTAAGGTAATGCCATCACGGCAGAGCATTTGGCAATAAAATAGCAGACCGTCTGATTTGTTTGTTTACACTGATAAGTCTTAAAACGATACCACGGGTAATCATGTTGCGCTCCGGTTGCCGCGATAGACTGAGTCAAATAGGGAAACACATAAATATTCCATCTATTTCGCCGAGAATGACGAGGGTAAGGATCATCGAGCACACGAAAAATTGCCCAGAATGCGAATGGGACTCAATGCTGTTCACGAATATACTAGCATGATTATTGTTCCTCCTGTATTTTTAACGATGCAGCGATTTCAATTGGAACCGATTTTTGTCACAGAAGGTTAGCCGTAAGTCGCCCCATACTATCCTCGGAGCTGTACATAGTCCTAAGTCAAAATGACAGTAGAGCGGCAAACCGAACTTAAGCTAATCTATTTTGAATTCACATCGTCTCATCTAAATTTTCATGCTCATATATTATTTATGTAGGATGAAAAGTATAAAAAAAAAGCAACTTCGCAACATAAATAAATGAAACTACTGGAACTAGGCTAAGCAATTCGGAGTTTACGTTTTAATCGACCGTGTGTTGTGTTGGAATATACAATGAGCATTAATGCTGCAACTGATCTGTCGTTCCCCAGGTAGTTAAAAATAACGAGGTGTTTTCCTCGGCTCTTTTCCTGCGGGATTGATCACTGACCGCCTCCAAGAGCCCATTGTTTTGGTCCAATGCGACATGAAGTCAACTACTTACCTTTCGTTCCCTAGAAGGACCTCGAAAAACAGAAATCTCTAAATATTTCTGTGGAAAAGGAGGTTAAAGTACTGGGAAATGAGTAGCATGAAAAGGATTTTCAGTGTAAACAAACATGAAATGAACGTGAAGAGTTTACATCCACTAAGCAAAGGCTCTCGCATTATACGTATCGGGGTCTTCTTGAAATATTTGGATCTTCCCCATTCGGGATTTATCCCGGACTGTCACCAATAGCCCGTTGTGTTGCTCAAGTGCGAGGTTAATTTACCTACCTACCTACCTTAGAATATAGTTTATAGCCATTTTCGATGTTTGGCATTTAATCTAATCGGCGTTGACTAGTGAACTATTAAAAATCAATTCAAAATTCATTATGTGGAATTTTTACTGGCGATATCCTGAAATCGTATTCGTAAAACAAGCCAAGTTAACGTCATGTTCGAAAAACGAAACACATTCAGCAGCGGAAACACTACCTCCACCTACATTTAGCCTGACAGAATGTGCCCCTCTCATTGATATCCTAATGCCACAAATAAATCTTCAGATCTGCAGGCAACCTTTTGAATTTTTAGACATTCCCTCTGATAATAACAGAACGAGAATAAGCAACTGGGTTGTAATTATCGTAATTAATCTACATCGAAACAGTAAACATGTAAATGTATCACAATTTCAGTACTAATTTGTATTCTATAAGCAGATTTGTGAAGTATGATGTCAGTGCACCCTTTTTTATGTATCAGAATGTAGTCAATCCCACCTAAAGGTCATGTTCTATTTTACACGCAAGGGGAAAACTTTGGATTGCGCGTTCGAAGTTGCCGAAATTTCTTTTATATTACAATTACGTTACTTTTATTCTGTTCTGAGAACGTTTTGAGGACTACCATCGAGACCGACGTATCTGTATAATGAAATATTAAACAAACAATGCTATCGGTATATTTATAATAGTTTTCCCTCGGCATTTGGGAAGCCAAGCTCCAACCATAAAAAATATTTAGGGACCTTTAGAAGTTTGAGGCCCTAGTATTACCCTCTATTAAATAGCAGTCTTACGGCCTAAATGATTTTTTTTAGTGTAACCCATTTAACATTGTTCCACATCAATATTATTTTTTTTTCATATTCCTCCCTTTTGTTTCGTTAGTATGTGATCACCCGTACCTTAGCCTTACGATCTAATGGTAATTGGTAATTTTTAAATTAACGTCGTACTAGCGTACTAGAGCAACACAGCGGGCTATTGACGACGGTCCGGGATCAATCCCCTAAGGGAAAGATCCAAAGACAACACCACCTAAATTTAAACCACGGTCAGATGACGATACGACCTAATGAGTGAGCCGAAACACTCTTTTTTGGATTTCAGTATTTGTCATATTTATCCCTTATGTTTAAGGAGTGCAGACCTTAATGTTTGGGGAGCCGGGCACAAATTAAGAGGGACCCTAAAACGTTCAGGCTACTGGGATTCCTCATGTATCTGGATATAATGGTCTTATGTCCTAAGAATGAATGGAGCCACACTTTACATTTTTGTACATTCATATTACTTTAATATTAACTATATTTATTCCTTATGGTTAGGGGGTACGATCCCTTATGTTTGTGGAGTCGGGTGCCATCCATGAGGAACGCTAAAACATTCGAGCTGCTAAAATTTTTCCCTGTCTCTTGATGTAGCGATTCTTATGACCTAATGAGTGAGCCCAACCTTTGTGCGTTTTTTACCATACATATCGTCTCTTATTTTTCATTTCAGATTTTTCATGAAGCGTGTAGCTTATATAACTTACGGAATTGAGAGGCCGCCGTAGCTCAATAGAGCCTGAGACGTCTACTTTCGAGTTGTATTCGCGACGCAGGCTATATTCTTGTAATATTCCTCCATTGGTCTATTTCTCTCTTTTGTGTTAGTAAACTTTTCTTGTATCAGTATGTTCATTTAATTTACGTTGTTTTGTCTTGTGTTTGGCATAGCTTGACAAAATATGGCCCTTGTGCCATCAAACTAAAACCAACTAACCGCAGCACTTTAAATTACCCTTAGTGTATTTCTGTCTTCTCTATCAGTAAAACCTTAATTGTGTGTGTATATCCAATACTTGATGTTGCAAAGTCATGTGTTTGTTGACCAAAGATAGCCCTCGCGCCATGAAACCCAACCAACCATTCACATATGTGAGCAAAAATAGTGTAATAGAGACACAAATAGGCCCTTTTATCGGATGTGTATTACTATTCTATCTTTATGGTACCATGTGTGGATAAGACACTTTTAACTTGAAAACATAATTTATTAACAAATGTAAATAACAAAGATTAATACATGAGGCAAAGGTGCAAGGGCGAATAATCCAAAACTAGCTGAACTTAACACAACATTGAATAGTATTGAGAAGTATAGTTGTACACGCACATGCGTGTTCTTATAGTCGGTGCGCGATCGACGCGGATCAGGGCGAAAACCTACATATCGATATTGCTGAAGGTTTGCACATCCAAGATCTAAGTACTGAATCTATTGCTGTAGGTTTGCATATCTAAGATCGCCACATTACGAGTGTTTTACACCTAGGCACAATCTCCAAGTACTTTTCATAAATCGAACTGACTTTCAATTTCTTACGATGAATTTACACATAAAAACAGAATGATATGCCAAGGTTTCCACATAAGAAGGAAAAGAGCGGTACCAGACCATGGTACCGGGAAATGTGAAAGTTTTTGTACTGGAATATGCAGTTTGATTTCTGAGTTGAAGATTATAAATCTCTAAGATCCAAATCAATCTGAATCCTGTAGAAACAAACAAAAATCGGGTATATTGAAGGGGAAAGCTCCTGATTCAGGTTGTGCGAAAGGTTTTAAGTCAAACAAGTTATTTCTTATGAAAGCGGCTTTCCCGAATCTTTGTCAGTTTCTACTAGATTCGAATTGATTTGGATTCTGTTGGTGTGAAGAGGCCCTATAAGAACGCAAACCTCCTCAACTTCTCTGGCACTATTTCTCAAGAAAGCGTCTTTACAGAACCTTCGTCAGGTTCCACTAGATTCAGATTGATTTGGATTCTGTTGGTGGGAAGAGGCTCTTATAAAACGCAAACTTCCGCAGCTTCCCTGAAGCTATTTCGTAAGAAGCGGCTTTCCAGAATCTTCGTCAGTTTCTACTGGATACAGATTGATTCGAATTTATCTGGATTATGATGGCATGGAAGGGCACTAGTTGAATGGAAGTCCCTGGATCGTGGCACATATAGTTCGGAAACCTCCCTATTATACATAAATCACTACTTCTTTTATAGCTGGATTGTTTTAAAATCTTAATCCACCTGGAATGTAATGCATGCAGTATCTTTTCAAGAGAATATTTGCCCTACATTTGGAACCCTGGAATAAAATTTGAAATTAATACATCGATGAAAATTCGTTGCATTCTTATTTGAAACGCTATCCTTAAGTTTATTAAAAATGCACAACTGCAGTAAAAATTATTTTGTTTAGCAGATCATGATAAATGGAGTGTAAGGAATCTGCCATCAATAATACTTTTAGATATTTTCAGGTTTTAAATTGTGAAAGATTCTATCGCATGCAAGCGGCATGTCCCTTAAAGTACCAATATCTATAATTATAGGGAAGTAAGGAAAAACTCAAAAGGTGATGTAACACTAGAGTGTCATTTCAATTTCCAAGAATTTATTTAAGAATAATCTGTGGCATTATTTTTCAAATTTTGGGCGAAGTTGAAATATCTGCATAAAAATTAATGAAGCCTATGGCAATTGCACGATAAATTGTCTGGAGGTATAACTGACAGTGCATTTTGGTCTTCAAACCGGAAAAAACTCAGGACTTCAAGCATTATAGTCATTTGCTTTGTCGCTATCTACGATTTTGTTTTTACACGAAGCCTAATCATAAATGTACCTAGGATATAAAATATTCGACCCAGAGTTTCTTGAATCCAGAGGCAGAATGCTCATTGATCGTACCACTGTATAAAAGTGTCTCTCAGTTGTATGTGTGTGTGTGGATATATATGAACATAACATATATTGTCGGCGGCACACCCGACATAATTACATACATTATACATTCAGGATTCTTTACTGCGACACCCCGTACAACGGATAATTTATTTGATTTTGTGCGGCGGAGTTGTAACTTAGCATTTGATATCTGTCTTCATATTTTATGGAACAGTTCAGCGTTATGTTGGGTCTGTCTGTAAGCTTTTATTCTACACTGTCTTTATGACGCGTTAATTTTTCTGCGTGGATATGGTAAACTTGCTGTTCAATATGATGTGTGAGCATTATTTAGCATTCTGTTGATCATGCGTAGAATACACCATCCTATATGACTGCAATTACACTCACTGCCAAAAATTAAACACGGAGAGGAAAATGTTTATTTCCAGAAGCCAATCTGAATTTAAGAGGCTGCAATTTGCTGTGGAGGTAGATGGAAGCATGCAAATGTATTATGTAACAGCCAATCACGGTTTCGTGTCGAAAAATATGCAAAAAAGGCAGTTGTAAAAGAAGCCATTATTGTGAAGGGTTAGAGCATTGGAGTCATTAACAAAATTATGTTTAAACCCAAAACAAACAAACAAAACCGACATTAATAGGTATGTGACCACCCCTTATTCTCATACAAAGTTTACAGCGTGTGACCATGCTTTCTATGAAGTGATCTACCACCCCAGAATCAAGTAATCGTCATTCCTCCTGTAGAGCAGTTTGCAACTCTATGAGAGTAGCTGGGGTTGGGAAACCTGCAGACGCAGCACGGCCGAAGATATCCCAAAGATTTCAATGCGATTAAGGTCGGGCGAGTACGCCGACCAAATCATACGCGCAATCCCTCACTCACCTGGTAGTCGTTGACGATGCCAACTCTATGGAGACGCGCATTATCATCCAATAAATCGAAAGAATGACCAACTACTGCAGCGTACAATCTCACAGTGGGTTCTAGGACTTCATCCCGATACTGGACAGTCGTCATAGAACAACGTCTATACAAGTGCCGGTCGGTGCGATATCCCAACGAAATCCCGGCCCCCATAGTGATGCTTCCACTTCGGAATGCATGATGCTCGATGATGTTCTGGGGCCGATTGCGTGTGCGTTGTTCTCTCCGGGCCCTTGCACGTTTGTCATCTGACTCCAGGGAAAATCTCGATTCATCCGTGAACATAACGTTATCCCAATCAGACACCGTCCAATTCACATGTTGTTGACACCACTTTAATCGTGCCCCTCTGAATTGGACGGATAGAGGAGTACTAACTCGTGGAACCCGGATGTACAGTCCATTTGTTTATAGCCTTCGGTGCACAGTAGTGGCAGATATCGTCTGACCAATGGACGCTGCAACCATAGATGTCACACGTGTGGAGGTTGTTCTTCGATTCCGTTTCGATCCAATAGCAACATATCGATCATCCGCGGGGGTCGTAATCCTTGGGTGGCCGGCCACAGATCTTTGGACAACTGTTTGGCTTGCTTAGAATTGTTTCCATAACCGTGAAATAACGGAATGATGAACGCCGAAGAAAAGAGCAACATCCGTGATTGATTGCCCTGCTTCAAGGCATCCCACAGAACGCCAGCGCTTACTATCTTCCATTTATCTTTTGGAAGCCATAGAAACACGTCTGTCTTGAAAACTAATCGTACGAAAGTTCTAAATACTTTTTACAGCACTTACATGCAACTATTCTAAACCTTCACAATGCTGGCTTTTATACGACTGCCTTTTTTTGCATATTTCTCTATTCAAAACCGTGGTTGGATGTTACATAACACATCTGTATACTTCCATCTACCACTGTAGCAAATTGCAGCCCCTCAAATTCAGATTGGCCTCTGGAAATAAGCATTTTCCGCTCCGTGTTTAACTTTTGGCAGTGAGTGTAGTTGACTGTGGAAATTTAACTCTCCAAGTTATCTCGAGGATATACCTCGTCCAACAGGATCTGACCAATTTTGCTCATGACGAGATATCTCATCATCAATATACTCTCGATATTCTTATGATTACAATATCATAATCTGGTACAATTTCATTCTATGACGAGATATCTCGTCCATAAACATCCTGTCAGCTTTGCTAATGGTGAGATACCTCATCGAGACTACCACCAGGAAGGTTAAGGATTCTGCTGACGAAAATAGAAACGAATATAGATAAATTTATAGCGTGTCATGTTTGTCCTTCTCATAAGGGATGATTTTAAATTTCACTTTTATTGTTATCAATTTCTGATAATAGTGAGCAATCTAGTGTGTTTATGTCCTCTCCATTTTTGGTTTTTGTTTTTCCTCATAGTAAATAGCTTAAAAGTTTTTTCGTTTTCATAATTCAGTTATATATATTCATTGTTTTATTTATCCTAATTGTTTATTTTTAGAAAATAAACATTGATGCTGTAAGTGTCGACTTTTTAAATACAAGTACAAATGCTTGTCAAAGCAACTACCTGTCTTGATAAGAAGCTTTAATTTTCTTGTAAATCTTCCCTTTTTTACAGAAGAGTTCTCTACGTATTTGTAAAAACTCTAACAATTTCTATGTTAAACAATCCATCCTAAAAATAAATAAGTTAATTTAGAATAATTGGTATTTTTTTATGGAGGTTAGTACATTAAAAAAACTGATGCCCATTCAAGAAAGTTAAAAAAATCATTTACCCATTGCTGAATATATTAGGACCAACGTTCAAATGATTTGAAGGGAAAATAAATGAAGAGAGATAACAGCCTTTATATCTTAAGAATAAAAAATATTTTAAGCGATTCGTTTTGAAGTCCTTTGCTACTTCTTTGATCGCAGTAAAAAATCTTTACGTGGAGCGAAAAAAATGGCCGATTTAATCCATTGATAAAAATAGGTAAATGAGTTTCAAATAGATCGTAAAGATGACTGCGTAATTTCCTAGAAAGCCTTTCAAGTTTTTACGGCACTCACTTTATACGGATCTGGTTTTCGCACCTGCAGAGCCCCAGGTTATCCCAACCCTTTCCTAATGCCATGTTCTCTTCCCCCTTTTTATGATGCACCGACTCGCAAATATTCTTGGAACAATTCCCATCACGTGAAGATGCCCGTGCACGCCCAGTTCACTTCTGATCCGGCTAATTTGCAGTTCACTCCAAGTAGACTGAATACCTTTCTGACCGCTTTTTCGTGTCTTCAAACTTGGGTTAGGCAGCAGCTGTAGAAACAAAGAGTCAATTCTTAAGCAAATTGTAATGTTTTATAAAGACACTCTAAACGAGGATAGTTGAAAGCTAATGGGTAAATCGAGACTAGACTTCACAGCAACACTTAGGTGAAACAATCATTTCTTTCTAAATGGGGTTCATAAGGTTATCAGTTGTTGAGGAAATGTCCATTCTTTGCCATATGCATTTCCTCGAGATTGTGCTGCTAGCGACACTTAAATTACACGATCTTGCAAAACATTTGTAAAAATAGGGTATGCAAACTTGCTCGGAATGTTATAATTTCCTTCTAAATGGGGTTCATAAGGTTATAAGTTGTAGAGAAAATGTCCATTCTTTGCCATCTGAATTTTCCTTGTGCTGCTAGCGACACTTAAATTACACACTTATTACAAAATATTTGTAAAAATAGGGAATGCAAACTTGTTCCGAATGTTTTAGTTTTCTTCTAAATGGGATTTTGCATCTGCATTTTCTCAAAATTGAGCTGCTTGAGTCACTTAAAATCACACGCTCATTGTAAAATATTTTGAAAAAATAAAGAATGCAAACTCGTTCAGAATGTTATAATTTTGTTATAATATATCTATGTTATACTGTAATATATCTAAATGGTGTTCTTATAAGGTCATGATTTGTTGAGAAAATGTTTATTCTTTGCCATCTTCATTTTCTTGAGACTGTTGCTAGCGACACTTAAATTACACGTTTATTGTGAAATATTTGTAAAAATAGATTATGCAAACTCGTTTCGAATGTTATATGTGAATTAACGAAGAGAACAACGAAGTTTGGAAGAAAATGCTATCATAACATCTTAAAAATACATTATCTATGTAGTATATAAAGCACAGTTGGCGTTTGTCTGTACTCTGCATAATCTACACCGTTTGACCAATTGACACAAAATTTGATACACTCAATTCCTTAGAGCCATGCGGGAAACATAGGCTACATATTAATCATCGTTCGATTGTACTGGGTATGTATATGCTACATATTAACACGTGTACAGGGGGCAAAAATAAATTCGAAATACCTATAGGAATAATTGTGAGTATTATTACGATCACAGATCAATTCCATCAATTTTGATAGATCTATGCTTTAAGGCCCTGTAGGAAACAGTGACTGTATATTAACCCTTGTTTGATCTGTCCTGGGTCTGCAAAAGGGCTAAAATCAAATCGAAATATCATAAAAATAATATTGAGTATTATTATGATCTCTCTTTGACCATTCCCACCGTATTTGATACACTCATGCCTTTCAACCTTGTGAGAAATATAAGCTACATAATAACTCCGTTTAATTTTCACAGGGTCTGCAGAGGGGGGTAAAATAAAATCGAAATCCCATACAAATAGCATGGAGCACTATTACGATCAATGTTTGACCATCCTTATCATATTTGAAACACTTGTGCATTTCAACCTTGCGAGAAACAAGATCAAAATTATGTTTTGAGGCACGCCTAAAACAATTCGAAGGCATAATTATTCGAATGAATGTTAAAAGTTAAATTAAATTTTTCAAAAAACAATTTCAATGAGACAACCTTTAAATTTTTCGATAAGTTCTTGTTTTTTTTTTTTAATTTGCAAAACTTAAAAATATGAAAATAATATTTTTGTAAGAAATCAGGTCCAGCGTTATATGTAATTCATTGTGTGAAAATCTTAAACTGAGCTGACACATGTTTTAAAATCGAATACTTAATGTTAGTTTACTGTTTTGAAAATGCTTTTTAAATAGTTATGAAATTCATTCGAAATTCGATATGAAGACATTTTCATGTAAATTTTATGCATATGAATGTGCAGTGATTATTATTATCCTTTTTAGTGGTACTTGAATTTGCAAACTTACAGACAGCGATAAAAGTTTATAGCCACGATGTTTTTATCATTTACGTAGTGATTTCAGAAATACTTAGTATCACTACTTATTTGTGCACAACACTAAAAGTAAAACGCATTTGACATAAAAGTGAAAACTTCTTGGTTTAATAACAATATAAAAACGTGTAACAAAATTATGATAGAAAAATTTAAAGACAGAAACAAAATATAAATAAAAATGCTTTCAATATTTGAAGTTTAACTACTGTGATTGAACAGTTTATCAATCTCTCTGGTATTGAGTCCATGGATCTTTTACTGAGTTAGGCTGCCATACCTCTACGAGAATTTATTCACAACACTGGAAATAAATTACATCTGACTGGAAAGTGAAAACACATTGCTTAAATTACAGTATAAAGCTATGTAACAAAAAATATGATACAAAAGTTTAAAGCCAAAAACAAAATAGAGATAAAAATGTATTCAATATTTGTGGTTAAACCACAATGCTTGAGTAGTACATCAATCTGGTATTAAGTCCATGAACACTTTATTACATTTGTTATACTTCATACTGTCATACTTCTACGTAGAATAGATGCTCTCAACTCACTAAGGTATTATATTTCTTGCCGTTAACGTGTATGGTTAGAACTGAATATCGGGTATTGTTACCGGGAATTTCACTCTTACCACTTCGTTTAACTTCTGAACAGTTGTCCTTACAAGTTACCTTGAAGTGAACAAATTTATTTGTCTTGTAGAAATCCAATTTGGTCGCACATATTTGGTGACATTGGAAGCATATGGTCACAAAGCAGATCTTGATAAGCTTTACTGTTTGTATGACCGTTAAAGAAAATCATATTCACTTTACAACAGTGTCCGAAAAGAACACGTAGCAGTATAAAGTCATCTTTATGGTGTCTGGGGGATGTATTACGTTTTATATCTTTTAAATCGCGGGACTAATACATGATACATTACGGAACATCCATATTCAATTTTTTTACTGGGGAAATATCTCTTCTCCATTCTTTGTCAAACGAAGCTTGTTTGCATTGCGATGAAAGTGGTGTTTTTTTTAATCATTTTATACGAAATACTAGCCACTGCGTGGACAGCACAACGTTTCCCGTGATAGTTCTTTTCGTGGGGTCAGGTGTGACTACTGTTCGCTAACCCCCGGTGATTGCTACGAATTCCCAAATGGGAATTCGTAGCCTATTGAATAACAGCCACCACGTGCAACGCCATAATAGTCTCGTCATTGTCAAATGCGGTCAAATTTCAAATTGCGAAGAGATCCAATCGGCGTGACGTCACAATCTTTTGTGAAAATATAAATATTTAATTGAAAAATTATTTATTAAAAGAAAATCAAACGTATAAGGTATCTAACTGGTGTAAAATTTTCCGCAGATTTCAAATCCGTTGAAATTTTTAATCCATCTTTAACGATCGCTTAGATAGAAAAAAGCACCACTGAAGAACGCCAGTCATAACATTAGTAATTTCTTTTTCTTCACTCGAATCCGTTGCTCAGGTAATCAAAATGAATGAATCTCGAATCAAACGAAGTTCATTCTTTGCGGCGGCAAAATTCGTATTGGAAAAAATATTAAAGTTACAATTTAAAAATTACTTATTTAAAGAAAATCATATTTTTAGGTTTTTTTATAATGTGAAATTTTCCACAGATTTCAAATCCGTTGAAATTGTTACTCTATGTTTAACGATCTAGGAGATAAAAAAAAGAACTTTATAAAAACCAGTTAAAATTTAATTCGTTTTGTTCTTCGGCTGAAATCGTTCGTCTGCAGAGTGAAACGGAAAAAATAACTTTAGAATCTGTCATTTCTTTATGGTGTTGCCAGTCCAAAGAAAACAATAATAATATTAAATGCCATTAATTTTAAAATGTTCCAGATAAAATTTTAAAATTCGGGCGCGATAGAAAAATTGCAAAAAATTCTAACTACCAGTGTGCCGAGTCCCATTGTTATAAGTGCCATAGATTCGTCAAGACAATCCACACACAAACACTTCCTTTTATAATAGTAGAGATAAGCGTTGGATTTTTCTGAAGTCAAAATTGAAATGGTTTGAGCATGACAGTCTAGTCATGGTACTTCATCGATACTTCGCACTTTTCTTGTCCTTGAAGAAGCACGTTTATCTCTCGACATATCACGGTTTTTCTTGTCCTTCAAATAGCACGATTTATCCCTCGACATATCACGCACTTTTCTTGTTCTATCGATACATCGAGGGGTTACACGATATATCGAGGGGATACACGATATATCAAGGGGCTACTCTATATTGAATTCTAAACGAAAACTGCATTAGTTAAGTATTGCATCAAATATAGATTCAAAAATAGATTTATCTTACGACAGTCATGCCATGGTTGTGTATCTGATGACATTAATCTCTAAAAATAGATCCAAGAGGATTCAAGATACATGATCATTGCTCTTCGGTGTTAATAATTTAATAAACTTGCTTTGATAAAAGTTATTGTTTAACTTATCGTTGTAATTTAGAAAACGGGAAAGTTGAGAAGTACATATGTTTAATATATAAAACCAACAGAGAAAATAAATTCAAAGAAATTCTGTTAAGAGAGTGCTAAATTAATTAAAATATTCAAAGGAGACGAGTAAAATATTAAAAGGAATCGGTCAGGTTCGATTAATCCCTTGTGTGTATTTATCTTTACCGTGTCATGAAAATTGTCCTTGATTGTTTGTACATTTACTGGAAGTCGTTTGGTGCAGCTTGGCCCAAATATGGCGCAAACCCCCAAACCACTCAACTCTTTGGAATCCTGTCCTCATACTCGTACCCATTTACCCCATTGGATCGGTCATTAGTTTATCAAGCAAATCCACGATCAAAAGATAAGTGAATCATGCAATACAAATTCCCTTTACACAGTGTAATTATCACTTCAGATCAGCAAATAAAATATCAAGTGACAATGATCAATACATTTCAGGTTCGAATTCAACATCGAAAGTAATTCTGGCTCACTAGATTGCAGGAACGTATTCAGGAAACAATTTCAGGGTGTCTCTGACTGCTTTCCCATAGTAAGTTTTACTTCTAATGTATCTATATATTTTTTACTTGTATGATTAACGCAATTTCGATTTAAGTTGATTTGGTTGTTTTCAACTGTCTTGTGACAAAAAATATATTTTACGGAGTGTTCAAAACTCATAGGCACACTAATTGAGTACATCCCTGCATCAAGGCAAGGACATCCCTGGACAAGAAATAAACTTTTTTTTTCTGTCTTGTCACATCCATTTCAATTCAGATTATCAAACAGTAAGTACAGTCATGGAAAAAAAACGAACCACCCCTCTTCATTCAAGCAATTTTAACCGTAGAGCGAATTCAAATATGGTATTTACAACAACCAACGTCTTTTATAAATTCAAATTTATAAAATTTACATAAAGGGCCGTCTTCATATTAAATTCAGCACCAACTTCATAGTTTCCGATAAGAACCCCTATTTCGACACATAATTTCAAATCTATATCAAAAATTTATTTCAGATACCAAATTTTATATCATTAGGTCTTACCGTTTCGAAGTTATAAGAGCAGAAAGATTGGAGCTCTTAAGTTAAATCAGTTTCTTAGACTTTTGTGGATATCTTCCAAAATAATATTTCTATAGTGATAATATTTTGTACCATATTACTGTTGAACAAGCCAAACACAATCCATTTAGTTTTGTATTTTAAAAATAGTTTTTAGTTTTCAATACTAATTATTAAATTAATGTTTGCGAAAATAGTGAATTGGAACCTTATTATATTTTTATACGAATTGATTCAGAAGGACATAGTATGGCCATGAAAAATTTCAGCTATTTCCGATAATTAGTTTTTGAGCTACATTCAATTTCCCAAGTTATTGCGATTTTAGGGACAAACCAAAAGTTTACAAAACGCCTGACAAACCTCGGATAATAGTTCTCCGATCGTTTGCACTTGCATAGTAAATATAATAATGTAATTCTCAAATAATTTTCACTTGCATCATAAATATAATAATTCTCGTATTGCTGAAAAATCAGATTGAAATAATGTTTAAATTTGAAATTCCGGTAGAGATAAAACTACAATTAATCTTGATGTACGAATAGCGTCTTTCTATGTGGAGAGGATCCCTGAAATTTGCACAAACTTTAGGATTTAATATCTCGGGATATAAAGGTTGTAAAGTCATAAAATTTCATATATGGACTAATTTAACGATGTAGAATCTGACTACGGCATCAAAACAAGGTGTATCCATTAAACATTTTGTTGTTTGTACAAAATTTGATATGAAGACGTCCATTTATGCCGATATTTTGGATTTGAATTTGTAGAGAAAGAGTTATTCCCTATTTAATGATACCTTTGAATTTGCTCTTGTATGAATAGTGCTCGAAATAAAGGAGGTAGTTTGTTCTTGTTCCGCGACTGTACATGTGTTTTTGCGTTAGCTTCAGCAACCGATCGAATAGCTGTAATGCTGATTGAGCATTATGTT
The DNA here is from genome assembly GCA_947359465.1 of Metellina segmentata. Classification (NCBI taxonomy): domain Eukaryota; kingdom Metazoa; phylum Arthropoda; class Arachnida; order Araneae; family Tetragnathidae; genus Metellina; species Metellina segmentata. The sequence goes on along the minus strand of OX375872.1, from coordinate 81,556,557 downwards.
TAGATATTGTTTGGCTAGTTTTATACCAGTTTCGTTTTTTCTACATTTGGGTTAAACAAAAATCGATTTACACAGATTAAGTATTTAACTTAGTATCAACGTATTTGTACATTAACTTTGGAATTCATTTTTACTGCACTTGCATTTGTTTTTGTATCCCAAGCATTCATGCATTAAGTTAAGTATTTACTTTTATATCACCAGTAACTTTAGCATCACTTTTTTACATTAACTTCAGCATTTATACATTAACTTTAGCAATTAATTTTGTCACACTAGCAAAACGTTTGTATCAGGATTCATACAAAAACTTAACCCTTCTTTGCATAATGGTGGAAATTTCCATCATAACATTGAATGCCCAAAAATTATATAAAAGAACAAGTTCACTTTAAGTTGATCGTGTCTGGATACCTTTTTAATGTCCATTAAACATAGCTGTCAAAAATAAGCAAGTGTCACTATCAGTAAAACGAGCTTGAAGTTGTCATTCCGCTGTTTGTTGTAGTTACAATAAACGTATGATTTCGTTTTTAATTTTGTTTTATTATATTTGAGTTTCTATTGCTAAAAAAGTGAAAATGAGTGGAAGAAAGGTTTGTAACATGTGTTTCTGTTATTTTTAGAGCAATTTCTGAAAACGTTTGCGTTTAATTTAAAAAATACCACATGATACCATCATATTGTTTTTTGCTAAATTTATACTATAAATATATACTAAGATTTTTTTAACCATTTTTCCTTTAATTTTGAACATGAATTATATAACCTTGATTTATTTCACCAATAAAGAAAAAATCACGCAAAGAAGGGTTAAAATTTAATTTGTTAAGCCAGGATTCGTACACTAGATTAAGCATTTATTTTTGTAACACTAGCATTTCAAAGCAATTATTCGTTACACACCAGTATTTATACGTTAGCATCAGCATTTGTTTTTATAACACCAGCATTTATATTTTTGTTTCAGCATTTATACATTAACTTCAGCATTTATGTCCCACAAGCATTTATTTTTTTTAACACCAGGATTCATAAATTAACTAAGGCATTTATTTTTGTAGTACCAGCAATTATACATTAACTACAGTATTTATTTTTGTCACAATGCCATTTATGCATCAACTTTAGCATTTATTTGATAACACCATCACTTATACATTACTTACAGCTTTAGTTTTTGTAACAGGAACATTTTGGTATGTGCCTAGGCCTCACCACCTCTGAATACGTATTTGGTAACAAACTCTACATAAATATGTAAAGTAAATGTAGCTGTAATTTTTAACAGATGAATAATAGTAATTTGGGGTAGACTCAATAAGTCAGATCTCAATATGTATATTTACCTGTTTTGTCTGCTTTTTATGTGTTAAATATTTGTATTCGAGAATTTTCTATACGTTCCGAAAATACTACCATTTCCTCTATTTGTGAACTTTAAGTCACATGAACAGAGTGAACAGAGCAAGTCACATGAACAGAACGTGTATTTTAAATCCAACGGTCCAATCCAATTATCTTTGTGGGAAATGTTAATCTTAAAATGTTAGTTAAAATCTCACTGTGGTTGCAGTTGTGAAAAAGATCACAATGAAAACCAATTAATCTCAAAAAGATATTAATACTTTATCTGTTTCTCGTCTGAGAAAATCTACTTCTCAAGAAAAGGCCACTTCAATTTCTAGACTTCCTTGTAGATAGAAAAGGACATGTACACGGATCTACGAGAGAAAAGGAAAATGAAAAGTACAATGGTTTCATCTGAGATGAGACATAACATATGTTCTTGGAATTTTTTTAAAACACTTGTTGCATAACTAGTGCATTAAAGAATTGAAACGTGTGAATATATGCTTATCAATAAGAATACAGTTAAACCTAGTTCACGAGTAAATGGTTTTACGAAACATTTACATTTTTATGCAAAATAAAGGGCTGTTGCGAGTTAAATATACTGTGTGCTTAAATGTCCTCAATTTGGTATAGTGTGGAAGTTTGGAGACTGGTGCGCCAGCTCAGGTGTTGACCTCGTCATCTCAGTGGTTCAAAAGAACGAGGTGTTATCCTATGAGGTTTCCCTTCGAGATTGATTCCTTAAATCATCAAAACGCTTGAGCATTGAAGACGAAACAAATATTTTAAAGGAATATTTCTCAAGTAATTTAAAATAATTGAGAAACACAAATGAGAAAAAATTTTAAACCCTATCATAAGAAGGTCTTAGATACCATGATTCCGGGAGTGAGGATACGGGAAATGTTAAAAGCGTTTTGTTATGAAATATGCATCGAAGAATAGGAAATTACAACACAATTTTATCTTTACCTAGTCAGCTATTGGACTAAATAAATAAAGGCATTATTTGACTAAGAGTAAAAAATGCATACTTTTTGTGCAAGTCAACGTACAAAACTGGATATATATATATTTGTATTTTATGAAACCGATTATTGAACTTGATACTGGATGCGTTATGCTATCTGGAATTAGGAGGCAGATATAAGGATAGGGGGTGTGTGATTTAAAGTAATTATATATCTCTAATACCCACTCATATTCAATGTATCCGGATTATGAATCTAAATTCACCAAGAAATTTGCCTATTCAGGTATTGGAGTAAGTAAATAAAAGTATTACTGGACTAAGTAAAATTTGCGTACTTTTTGTGTGTGTAAGTAAAAAAAAAAAATACATATATATATATATATATATATATATATATATATATATACTTGATACAGGATGCGTTATGCTATTTGGTATTGGGAGGCAGATATGAGTTTGTGATGTAAAGCAATTAGATATTTCTTATACCCTCGCATACTCAATGTACACTGATCATGAACGTAAATCCACCAGGAAATTTGCCTGTTCAGCTATTGGAGTAAGTAAATAAGTACCACTCTCACACATACAGTGTACACATTCACATAGATTGAAAATTATTATATACTTTCAAGACACGTTCACCAATGTCTACTCCGCTTATAGATACCAAAGATAGTGGTTTAATCTCTTCACAAAGTAGATAAATTTTGATCGAATCGGTTTGATTTGCTTTATCGGATCAGCACTTAACCGGAAGCTCTATCATACGAAAGGGATTATCAGTGTAAAAGCAACCAAACCAAACGGAAAATTTACTTCCACTGCTCAAATGCTCTCGCATGATACGTATCGAGTTACTTTGAAATTAATTTATCACCGTTTTCGCGACGTTTGGCATTTAATCTAATTGACTTATCAGCGCTGATATATTAATTTAGAATTTATTCTTTGACTTTTTTTGGCAACGTGTCGGCAATCGTTTTTAAAAAACAAGTCAGGTGACCACTACCGTAACAGGAAGCTCGTTCCACCTCAGAAGCACTACCGCCACCTATGTTTAGCTTGACAGAAAATGCCTCTCGTGCTTAAACGACAGAGTGTCATGGACTATATTTTGAGTAGATTCCATTGATTATTAACGACCAACAGCGCCAACTTTGTGAAAGCATTGGGGAGGAGCAAATCAAATCTCAATTGCTCTATAGGTGGGTAAGTAGATAACTTAATTTATGTCGCAATTTAGCAACACAACATGTTATTAGCTACGGTCCAGGATCAATCTCTAAGGGAAAGATCCGAGCTTCATATGTGTGTTTACAGAATTCGTTGTTGTGAAAAAACAGATCATTACAAATATTATCGGTAACTTTGTAATATGTATTCCTCACGGGAGAGATACCGGGCCATATCCATAAAATACTGAGGTCATATGTTAGGTCCGTAAGACTGCCCCCTCTCTTGAGATAGCTATAAAACGATATAATAAATAAGGTCCAGCAACCCTGCATGTTTGGTCACCCATATTACATGTATATTTTTAATATTCGTCCCTAATAATCGTCATAAAATTATTGCTGTAGGACTTGGTGCCCTTGTGTATGTTTCGTTGAAACGACTTATGAGAACTTATTCATTACGAATATTTTAATATTTAATCATCTCATTTCGGACCTCCATAAAAATATTGAGGGCGGAGGTAAGGCGTTCTGGTCCCAGGGATTAGGCATCTGTCTCTCTTTCTTGACATAGCTGTAAAACGATATAATAAATAAGATATATCCAGCCACCGTGCATGTTTGGTCTCCCATATTATCCGTATATTTGCAATATTCGTCCTTCATTTGTAAGGGGACTGGGTTTCTACTCTAAAAAATACTGGGGTAGGACTTGGGTGTGAGAGTTTCTTTGAAACCACTAACCTAGATACTGTCTCTTTACCACGAATACTGACCCAGAGACAAAGTATGCCTCTGCCTGTTCCTGTAGAAGCGTACCGCATCCTATTTTCCTCAAGGAATGTTTGAAGAAATGTATTCAAGTTCGTCCCATTGGAGTGCATGACGACAATTTAGAAACATATTCGTAAAGAATTTCACAGTCGCTGAGGTCTCTATACTAGAAAACTACCTCTTTCTCCGCCGACATTCGCGAAAAATAAAATAAAATTACGTCATCTCCAACTCAAAATGAACAAGTCCTGTTGCTATAGCGACGGCCAGACTTGATGTCGGGATCAAATCTCGTGGCAAAGAGACATGGTAATATTTTAATATTTACCCTTCCCTTTTTGGTACCTCCATATCCTCGCTAAAATATGGCCCTTTCGCCATAAAAACCCAGTCAATAAAGTATTGGGACCTCCATAAAAATGTGAAAGGTGGAAAGTAAAGCATTCATACCCGTAGTAATTGGCCCCCTCATTAGCTACGACTCAGTAAGCGTTATTGTGTACCGGCTAATTTAAGGTTTTAGTTTGATTAATGAATACATAGTTGTCTTTTGCACATGCGCTTATATAGTCATCTATTGTCCTGCCTAAGGAATCAACGGCATAAACATTGTAATGGATAAATAGTACAATCTAACCTCATTACGACGAACGTGCTTGATACGAATTACTGATAGTACGAACTAAATTCTAATCCCCGTCAAAATAAAATTTTCGAAACTTAAGGGCAAACGGATTATTTCCAATCGTATAATCAGAAACATTAAGTCACTTCAAAATTATTGAAAATTCATTTGTGGTATAAATGTATAGTATGTATAGTAAAAGAATAAATGTATATTCCAATGAGAAGACGAAACTGCTGGCTTAAAAATTGTTCACCGCTTTTTGTTAAGCAGTGATAATTCCTCTGTTCAGTTAAGTAGCGTTGGTGGTATAAAAGATTTTCCTAAAGAATTTCACGAGAAAAGCAAAACACAAAAATTGATAACAGAACTATTTCAAGATAAAAATTGTATAATCAGGAAATATCTGCGAAATCAAGAGTTATCTGTGTAATCGGAAATTATCACTGTAATCAAGAATTAGCTGTATAATCAAGATTCATCTGTGTAATTAAGAATCATCTGTAAAATTTTTGGTTGGTTGATTGGAGTTTTATGGCGCAAGGACTATATTTTGTATAATTTTTGTGATGAAGAATATCATTTATATCTGTGATCCAAGAATTGTGTAGTAAGTAACGTAAATACATTAATAATTTATTTTGTTGTCAAAATAATGCTTTTATCTGAATTCAGATAACCCAAACTACGGTTAACACGAAATTTTTTACGGTCGCGTGAAATTCGTTTTAACGAGATTTGACTGTATTAAAATATTACCATTGTGGTGTTGGGTTCATGGTGAGTATGGTAACGGATAGATGTATTAAAATATTACCATTGTGATGCTGGGTTTGTGGTGAGTTTTATAATGGGTAAAATATTTAACAATACCATATTATGGTGAGTTTGGTAATGGATGGATATCAAAATATTACCATTATGGTGAGTATAGTGAGTATATTAATGGGTAAATATATAACAATACTAGCACATTATGATGTTCGGTTTGCAGTGAGTTTGGTAATGGGTAATTATTAAAACATTACCATTATGGCGTGCGTTTGGCAATGGGTAAATATTAAAAAATCAACATAATGGTTTACCGTCAATTTTATGTATTTGGTTTGATCGATACGAAGAGACTCCGTAGTTGCCTGCTGCACTTTCGCTCTTACAATCTTCCATTGTCCTCCCTAAAGAATAAACGACATAAGCTTTTTATTCTCGATTCAGTGAACCGGATCAAAGGCGTGTCTTTTTCCCAGCACCAAACTGTTTTAAAAACTCGTTCTTGCCCGGAAAGTTACTGATGGATCAGCGAATGCAAAGCTCCAAACTCGCTCCATTTCTTGACTCGAATATGTATTTATAGCATGTTCCTGAAGTGTTGTTTTTCCAAAATTTCCCCTTTTGTACAGCCCAAATCGCTATGCGGGACACTTTGAAGTAATACAATTTCCCAGAGGTCCAAATTTAACCTAAATATTTAAATAAAACGTGGAGTTTTATTTCATCTAATCAACTTAAAAAATATATCAGTGAGCTGCTTTCTATAATTTGAGGCTTCTAGTTTTTAGAGGGACCGCCGTGACCTGATAGGTTGTCAACCTTCGAATTGTAGGCGGTGGAGGTTACATGCCTCCCTCGGAGTATTTCTCCTTTTTTAGTGTTAGTAAAATTTATTTGTGTTTGTATGTCCATTATTTGACGTTTCTCAGTTTTGATTGGCTCAGCTTGATCATATATGGCCCTTACGCTATAAAAAAGAACCATCTAACTTTAAATTCTGTGTCAGTAAAACTTTACCTGTGCGTGTGTTTATTACTTGACGCTGTCTTGTGTTTGGTGCAGCATCACCAAATATAACTTTTGCGCCATAAAACCCAACCAAACCTAATCTAATTTTTAGATCTATCATATATAAGCACTGAATCGTATACAGTCTTCGTAAATTCCTAGATTCATTTTAAAAATTCAAAAGAGAAGCACTAAGTTCATTCCGAATTCGGAATTTCTTGTCTTTCCACACCAGTAATTTCCCAGTAATTAGCAAAAAGTGGCCTCTTTTTATTAGACACTACTCCAAGTATAACTATTAATTTTCACTAAATAATCCCCTTCGTTCTAATACCAAGGTCTAGAATATGAGGAATGGAATAAATTTTGAAGTATAAAGGATATGAATAAATTTTAATATAAAGGCTTTTCAGATTTGATATTTGTTTCTATGAATTTCATATTTTATATATGACTAGTAAATATACCGACCTCACTCTGGTTGAATTGGTTAACTATAGATTGAAAAAGTGACCAGAGAGAATAATCACTTCCCTCTTCCGTAGAAGAATGCCAAATCATTTAAGTGAAAATAAAATAACTTATTTTCTACATTTTTGCAACTTCTACAGCCTACTTTAGACACAAATCCTTGCATATCCATCCATGTAATACAGAGGCTGTTCGCACATTTTTTAGACGATTTTGGTTAGCGATAATAAAAAATCGTTTGCTGTAAAAGAAATAATTGCAGTTGTACTATGTTTTTAAAAGTCAAAATTATCGTCTGCGGCTTGAGAGGTTTGTTTTTATTCAAAATGGCGTTTTTAACGAAGCAGTGGTTCGAAGTCTATATTTATGCTCTTTCCGAAGAGAAATATTCATATTCCGTTAACCAAAAACGATGTGAGAGTCATGGTTTTGTCATATCTAAAGCGTCGATAGGTAATATCGTCAACAAGAAAGGAAAAAAACGTCAAATTGGAGCCTCAAGTGGGACAAAAATTCCAAACAAGTATCCAAGGAAGAAACGGACATCTTCGACTATTGCAAAGGTACGTTGTTTTATGTTAAAAGAAAATCCCCCTAGTCAAAGGACAGTTGCAAAATCATTAAAATGCTCGGTGTCCACTTTAAACAAAATGATAAACGTTGATTTAAATCTTAAGAAAGCGAAAAAACGCAATGTGCATCGTCTTTCTCCAAAGCATATCGCTGAACGCAGGACACGCTGCCGAATTCTATATAAAAAACACTTATCCAAAGAAAAATGGAAAAAAATTGTCACAATAGATGAATGATGGGTGTATTTAAATGATTGCAGCAAAAAAAGCGCCATTTATTATCATAAAAGGAGAGAAAAAAATTTAAGTGCATGGTTCACAGAATCGAAAGAAAGTTTTTCTAAGGGATTTATGATTGTTGCTGGTTTTTTTTTTTTTTTTTTTCATATAATGGCAAGTTCAAAATAAAGAAAGTGGAAAAAAATGTCAAGATTAACTCCAAATACTATCAGGAACATATTTTATCGCCAATTTTTCTGAATGAAATACCATCGCTTTACCCACAGTGCCATCAATCTGTGGAACTCCATCAAGACAAAGCTAGCAGTCACACATCGAAATCCACTGTAAATTTCCAAAAAGAAATGGAACAAAAAACCGGTATCAAGGCCATACCCTTCACTGATATCCCTACTAAATCTCCCGATGAATCATCTATGGATTTTTGTGCTTTCGGACTTTTAAAATCTGCTTTATCCAAACGTCGTCCCACAACCCTTCCAGGACTCTAGAAAGCTGTTCAGGAGGAATTGGATAGAATACCTCTTCTGACACTTCAAAAGGCATTATTATCCTGGAAATTACGGTGTCGAAAGATAGTTCAGAATAAGGGCTATCAAATAGAACATTTAAAACGCAAGAATTTTATGTAATTTAGTTTTATGTTGAGATATAGCTTCGCCATACTTTGGAGGGAACGTAGGTAGGTAGTTAATTATTAAAGTCACACTCGAACAGCATAACGGGCTATTGGCGGGAACTGAGAGATCTAAGGACAACACCTCGTAATTTTGAACCTTAGTTAGATGAAGAAAGACAGCATCTTAGGATTAGAAAACCTATTAATGTTTTAAAATTAAGTGTCATTGGCAGACCCATACATAGCATCTACGCTAAACTTGGTTACTTGCTTGTATAGGTAGATAGGCAGGTATTTAGTATTTACACCAATATACATTGTCTAAAAAATGTGTGAACAGCCTCTGTACATTTTTCATACATCGCACTCCTGCTAAAGCTAAAAACTGACGAAAGGTGGACACTAAGGTAATTACTTCCAAAGATGATTTTGTGGGAGGATTAGCAATTCCCTTCCTTGAATTTTTGTCCTATAAAATTGCTTAACTCAATTCGCAAAAATGACGAATCCATAGCGAATGCTCTCGTAATTTACCTACCAATATTTTTTACTTGTAGCACTCATACACCAAGTATGCGACACTTACAGAATTTCGCCATCGTTAAGAAAAGAGTGAACAGTTTAATTGATGAGATATTGATCATTCGTGAGTACGTTTTTAGAAAGCATATAATTTATTTCTTGAAAATTCCATTTTTTGGTAGGTCTAATGATAACACTTGTTTTAAAATTGAGGGACTTCAGTACAGACCTACTATTGCCATTTTAAAATGTAATAAATCGTTATTTGACAGTGTTTTAAAAAAAAAGAAATAAACTGTTTCAATGAACTTTTAATACACATAAGTTGCTTAAATATAACTTCAATTTGTAAAAAAAGTCACCTTGAGCTACGATCACTATGACAAAGAATTTTTAATATTTTAAAAGCCCTAGTTCTGATTTTTTTTAATTTAATGTTCTTTTAGTAACGGCAAAATTACACTAACTTGCTTTATTCTGGCTTGCATGCCACTTTAAACCGAATACTTTGTGATGTTCCGTGTGATTAAAAGGAATAACAATTTATTAAAGAAATAAATATTTGATTAAATTACAAAACAGAAAGCAGGCGAAATAAAGCTAAAATAAAGATATGAAGAAAGGTGTTTATTAATTTGTGATAGTCTTTTATCTAGGGATCTCGAACTATTGATCAGTGTGGTACTCCATACGACGTAAGTTAAAATACCTACTTACCTCGAACAGTTGACATGGCTTACAATTAAAAGATGGACATAATTTAGAAATGAGAAATTCAGAGAGAAAAAAATTAGAATATATCAATTCACGTCAATAACCAACATCGTCTGTCTCAAATATTCGAAAACTGGTTTTATTTTGCTAAGGAAAAAAAACAAGTACCAGACTCAAAATTCCGTAAAAAAAAATTCTGGGAAATTAATTGCTTTTTCAGCAGTACTGGTAAAACAATTCAAATTATCACAAACCACCATTGGGACTTAATATCCACTAACAACCTACCTACTGGTAGGTACGTATGAAATTAACGTCGCATCGGAGCAACACAACTGGCTATTGGTGGAGGTCAAGGATCAAACCCAAAGGGAAAGATTCGATCAACATCACATAATTTTGAACAATGGTCAGAAGACGAAGTTACCATGAACTAGCACCCCAGCTCTCCAAACTTCCACACCACGCCAACGCGAGGACATTTGAGGAATTCCACGACAAATTTTAAGTGCACCAGTCCGCTTGTACACGACGCTCTATAGTTGGTTCAGGTTGTTAATCCGTTAGACTTCCAACTGGGCTACCGCGACATGTTCGACAGGTAAATATTTAATTAACATCGCATCAAAGGGAAAGATCCGATCAACATCACATAATTTTGAACCATGGTCAGAAGACGAAGTTACACATGAGCTAGCACCCCACCTCTCCAAACTTCCGTTAGACTTACAACTAGGCTACCGCGACATGTTCGACAGGAAAAATATTTAATTAACGTCGCATCGAAGGGTAATGGTAATTTTAGTTAACGTCGTACTAGAGCAACACAACGGGCTATAGACGACGGTCCGGAATCAGTCCCTTGAGGGAAGGATGCGAGGACAACACCTCGTAATTTTGAACCACGGTCAGATGACGAAGCAACACCTGAGCTCGCATGGAAGGGAAAGATCCGATCAACATCACATAATTTTGAACAATGGTTAGAAGACGAGGTTACACATGAACTAGCACCCCACCTCTATACACTTCAACACCACGCCAACGCGAGGACATTTGAGGAAGGCCACGACAAATTTTAAGTGAACCAGCCCGCTTGTACACGCGGTCTATAGTTGGTTCAGGTAGTTAATCCGTTAGACTTCCAACTCGGCTACCGCGACATGTTCGACAGGTAAATATTTAATTAACGTCGCATGGAAGGGAAAGATCCGATCAACATCACATAATTTTGAACAATGGTCAAAAGACGAGGTTACACATGAGCTAGCACCCCACCTCTATACACTTCCACACCACACCAACGCGAGGACATTTGAGAAAGGCCACGACAAATTTTAACTGCGTCAGCCCGCTTGTACACGACGTTCTATAGTTGGTTCAGGTAATTAATTCGTTAGACTTCGAACTGGGCTACAACGACATATTCGAAAGGTAGATATTTAATTAACGTCGCACAGGAGCTATGCAATGGGCTATTTGCGACGATCCGGTATCAATCGTGCCCGTTCGGAATACGCACAAGAAGCACGTATAGAAGCAGAATTAAAGTTTATAAATATTAAGGTTATATCGGAGAGTTACCACGGAGCTACGCAAACCAAGGATTGTGAATTCGAATCCAACCAAAGACCGTCGTGTACAAAGTGGGCTGGTTTACATTAAATTTATCGTGGCCTCAAATGTCCTCACGTTGGCGTGGTTTGTAAGTTTGAAGAGTGAGGTGCTAGCTCAGGTGTGAACTCGTCATCTGACCGGGGTTTAAAATTACGTGGTGCTGTCCTCGAATCTTTCCTTCCGGGTTTGATCCTGCCAATAGCCAGTTGTGTTGCTTCAGTGTGACGTTAATTTAAATACCTACATACCTAATCTGATTTAAAGTCATGCAAAACACTTTTCAACTATTACTTATTTTAACCTTCTTTGTGTTGCCTCGAATAACTGTTTCGTCATTCAATTGATTCGATGTCTTCATAGACGAGATAGCTCGCCATTACAATAAAATTGACCGCATCTCAATTTCGTCATCACCGAAGTTAAGCACCTTTGGCAGTGGTCAGTACCTGGGAGGGTGACCACCTGAGAATACCGCGGCAGCCCGGTTGGTAATGGTAATGGTAATTTTAGTTAACGTCGTACTAGAGCAACACAACGGGCTACTGACGACGGTCCGGGATCAGTCGCTTAAGGGAAAGAACCGAGGACAACACCTCGTAATTGTGAACCACGGTGAGATGACGAAGCAACACCTGAGCTGATACCCCACTCTCCAGACTTCCACACCAACCCAGAGCATGAGGACTTTCGGCCACGACAGATTTAAGATGCACCAGCCGCCTTTACACCATACGCTTACAAACATACATGCCCGGACACGGATTCGAACCAGGAACCTTCCGATACAGAGGCTAACACCTTAGCCACTATACCGGTTTGTCGGCAGCCCGGTTCGAATAGTAACTTATTAGCAACCAGAGCGTTGCGAGTTCGAATCCAACCACAGACCATTGTGTACAAAGGGAACTGGTGCACGTTAAATCTGTCGTGGCCTCATCCTGGTGTGGAAGTTTGTAGAGGGGTGCCAGCTTAGGTGTAACCTAGACATTTGACAGTAATTAAAATTTACGTTGTGTTGTCCTCGATCTTTCTATTCGGGGGTTGATGCCGGACCGTCGCCAATATTTGTTGTCCGGTACGACGTTAATTAAATACCTATCTACCATACAAAAGGGCTACCGCGGCCCCTCAAGTTATGGACATACATACAGAAGGAAAGTTTTCGCAACACAGAAGAGGTAAGATACGGTAATTTTAATTAACGTCATACTAGAATAACACACCAGGCTATTGACGACTGTCCGGGATCTATCCCCAAAGCGAAAGACCCAAGGACAACACCACGTAATTTTGAACTATTGTCAGGTGACGAGGTAACACCTGAGCTGGCACCCCACTCTCAACGCAGAATTGAGATATACCCCCAGGGACTAATCGAACCTTAACAGAAATCGAATCTATACCATCTATAACTCGCAAGTTCTATCGCAGTTGTAATGTTAATTAATTAACGTCGCAAGGGGCTATATTCGACGTTCAGCGATCAATTCTAAAGGTAGGTAAGTATTATAATTAACCTCGTACTGGAGGAACATAGCGGGCTATTGGCGATGGACCGGAATCTAACCCGAAGGGAAAGGACAGCGCGAAATTTTGAACCACTGACAGATAACGAGGTTAACAACTGGGCTTGTAAATTTCCAGACAAGTTTGCAAGTGCACTGGGCCACGACGACCCCAATAGTTAGAAAGGTTTCAGACTTTAAACTTAATATACATGAACTGTTAATGGTAATGGTAATGGTAATTTTAGTTAACGTAGTACTAGAGCAACACAACGGGCTATTGACGACGGTCCGGGATGAGAGATCCGAGTACAACACGTCGTAATTTTGAACCACGGTCAGATGACGAAGCAACACCTGAGCTGACACCCCACTCTCCAAACTTCCACAACCAACCCAACGTGAGGACTTTCGGCCACGACAGATTTAAGCTGCACCAGCCGCCTCTACACCATAAGCTTACTAACATCAATGCCCGGACCCATATTCGAACCAGGAACCTTCCGATCTAGAGGCTGACACCTTAACCAATATACCAATATACAATTAACCAATATATATAGGTTGGTCGACATGAACTGTTAAGGCATGAAATAGGAACTTGCAAAATCAAATCTTACTTTCATACCACAAAAGGCTAGTTTTTTTTCCCTGTGTTTTAATGTGTATTAGTTTTCTTTCCTGTATGAACCAAATTTTTTACTGTAACGAGTGGAAAAGTACACGTTTCTAATTTGGCCCTTAAAAAAATGTATTAAAAAAAATTAAACTAAGTTGTTATTGAACGAATATTTCTATTTATCGAAACAACCTAATTCCAGATATTTTCCCATGACGATTTAAATGCAAAGGGTAAAAAACAAATTGAACGCAAAAGGGGCTCGTTATAAAGGCGCCGTCAAAGCATGTTCCTCAAAAGTTCCCAGCAATTTAAAACACTTGGGAAAAAGCTTGAGTAATTTGCTCAAATGAAAAGTACAATAAAAATAAATTAACGTTAAGTCAAAAGTGTTGATGCGAGGACTGCTGGGAAGCCGGTACGACTAGCCAATCAAGTATCTGAATACTGGATAACACGGGGTCGCCACTGGTGTGTGAGCTCTCACCTAGATCCTTCCCTCAGTGTCTCGGTGCATATTGATTCTCGGAGAAGCCGATGAGTTACTTCCAGCTGCCTTGTGAGTACAAAAACCTTTCATTTCCCCTCACTTGCCGTTGTGTTGCATGCTGTTTGTGATCTCAGAAAGGCAACATTTAAATTTATTTTTATCGCCATTTTGAGTCACTTTTCTGTTTGTTTTCGTTTGTTGACTTGTTTGGAAATGAAGGGTGTTTCTGATTTGCTTTTGGGAATTCAATTGGTATTGGAATGCGAACGCGGTAAATTTTGAAAATGCGCTCACTTGTTTGTGCTTAAGCTTTTATTCCGATATTGTTTGTTCGGTGGGTAGTCAAAATGTTTCGCTGGATGTAGGTAGTATATAGCACAATATTTCGTTCGATGGTGTAAAGAAGATCGTGAAATATATGTAAACACTACAGCTTGTGAAATACTACAAATGGGTCCCGGCGAATTTGATGGGATTACACGATTGGAACACGTCCAGTACCAAATAACTCAACTGGGCGAGTTGTTGATCTCGGAAATATGCAATTGTAGCATAAATTTTTAATATTTTATACAATCTAAAATGTTAAATAAAAAAAATCGGAACTACGCAGCTTTTGTTTTGAACATATCTACCTTATGTCTATGTGTGCTTTATATATTATTTATATAGTTATATATTAAATATTGGTTCAGTAGCATTAGCGGTTTGCACGTGCATAGGAAAAATTATAAATCGTAACAATCCAATAAATATGATGATTGCATAGTGTTGATATCGAGTATGACTGGGATGATTGCATAGTGTTGATATCGAGTATGATTGGGATGATTGCATAGTGTTGATATCGAGTATGATTGGGATGATTGCATAGTGTTGATATCGAGTATGATTGGGATGATTGCATAGTGTTGATATCGAGTATGATTGGGATGATTGCATAGTGTTGATATCGAGTATGATTGGGATGATTGCATAGTGTTGATATCGAGTATGATTGGGATGATTGCATAGTGTTGATATCGAGTATGACTGGGATGATTGCATAGTGTTGATATCGAGTATGACTGGGATGATTGCATAGTGTTGATATCTAGTATGACTGGGATGATTGCATAGTGTTGATATCGAGTATGACTGGGATGATTGCATAGTGTTGATATCGAGTATGACTGGGATGATTGCATAGTGTTGATATCGAGTATGACAGGGATGCTTGCATAGTGTTGATATCAAGAGTGAACTATAAGTACGTTTGATTACATTGATGTACGACTTGTATAATATAAATAATACAGATTTTTTGGGAAAACAATCTAAAATTTTAAATATTAACTTGTATATGTATTTTATTCGTATGGCAAGATTTTCACATATAATATTTTGCCGACCAACCGGTATAGTGGTTAAGGTGTTAGTCTCTAGATCGGAAGGTTCCTGGTTCGAATCCGGGTCCGGGCATGGATGTTTGTAAACGTATGGTGTAGAGGCGGCTGGTGCACCTTAAATCTGTCGTGGCCGAAAGTCCTCGCGTTGGGTTGGCGTGGAAGTTTGGAGAGTGGGGTGCCAGCTCAGGTGTTGCTTCGTCATCTGACCGTGGTTCAAAATTACGAGGTGTCGTCCTCGGATATTTCCCTTAAGGGACTGATCCCGGACCGTCGTCAATAGCCCGTTGTGTTGCTCTAGTACGACGTTAACTAAAATTACCAATTACCATATAATATTTAACATTAAGGGATGGTTCTGTAATAAAATTATTAGAGATAATGCATTTATTAGACATATACATTGAAGTTTTCAACCTTGTTCTTCTATTGATAAGACTGACAATCCTTTACAATGTTGTGTTGGAAGTTTGGAGAGTGGAGTGCCAGCTCAGGTGTTGTCTAGTCATCTGACCTTGGTTCAAATTACGTGGTGTTGTCCTCGAATCTTTCCCTCGGGGGATTGATCCCGGTCCGTCATCAATAGTCCGTTGTGTTGCTCTAGTACGACGTTATTAAAAAAATTACCCAATTACCATTACAGTATTGCTTGGCCAGATCTGGCCCTCTGTACGAAACCAACTGAACTGCTTTTACTATAATTTGGCACGGTCAATAGAAAAATCTACCAGGTTATTCCGAAATGGTGACATATATCTAATACGTAAGCATGAATGAGTAAAATATGTAAACAAATAAATATCCAACATTTTTATAGCCTTCATCAAAAAAATTAACATTGTCTAAAAACATAATTTGGTTGATTCGTAGGATGAACAGTATATCGAAAGTAGGTTTATCATTGATTACTTTCGATTGGCGCGTTTTTTTTTCCAAATATGGTCCTTATGCCCTAATCCCCACAACCAATCACCGATTACTACTTTCCCGTAAACTTTAAATAACTGAATGATGGAGAATTGAGAAAGTACCATTCCCTATAAGAATATTTCAGTATATTTGTAACATGGAACACACACAACGGATCAACACTGTAGACTAACTATTCTCATTCCATCTGTGAAGTAAAAGCTAAACTGTATACTTAATATTATTTACAACATAGCAATGTGTGTGACGTTGGTAAATATATTGCACCTGTGTGAAAATATTTCATCAATATTCTTTAAAATGTTTATAATTTCATTTACAATGAATCTTTTTAAAATTCAGTCCATTTACAAACTTTACCTGTCCTTTGTTTTCGGGCTTCTATCGGTGTTCAGCAGTTTCACTTTTAATCGAATTATTCATTTTCAAAGGACCTTGTATAAAAAAAGTAAAGACCTTGGTCAAATATGGTCCTTACGCCAAAAGTATGAATAAAAACCGTCTATATGTTATTTAGACAGTAGAAAAAAATTACATGCTACAATTGTTTTAAATTCTAATAAGTTTTCCCGATTTTTTTTTCCGAGCAATTTCAGGATATTAATCGAGATAAACCGTTGGTAAACTGATGTGTGAAAATTATGAAAAAGAGCGTTGGCCAAACCTGACCCTTATGCCATAAAAATTGGGGTCGTCATGACTCGGTGGTTACTCCCACTGTGCTAACAACCATCGAGTTGGAGGTGGCGCAGGTTCAATTATTTCTTCTGTGTCAGTAAAACTTTCATTGTGTGCGTCTATTACTTGACACTGTATGTCTTGTTTCGGACGAAACTTGTCTCATTATGGCCTATTCATTCTATAGAAAGAGGTCGTTTTCCAAATAGGATATTTTTCGATAAAATGTCTTGTCGGGTTTCAATATTTTGTCAAATTCAATTGTAACGATTAGTTGACACGGCGAGAAACTTATATTACGATAGGATATACTGTAATTTCCTTTTAACTTCGACTTTGTTGCTCCAGAACGACGTTAATTACAACAACCACCATTTAATTTCGGTTCGTCATCTGATCGTGGTTCGCCGACCAACCGGCATTGTGGTTAAGGTGTTTAGCCTCTGGATCGGAAGGTTCCTGGTTCGAATCCGGGTCCGGTCATGGATGTTTGTAAGCGTATGGTGTAGAGGCCGCTGATGTACCTTAAATCTGTCGTGGCCGTAAATCCTTACGTTGGGTTGGTATTGAAGTGTGGAGAGTGGGGTGCCAGCTCGGGTGTTGCTTCGTCATCTGACCGTGGTTCAGAGGTGTTGTCCTCGGATCTTTCCCTTAAGGGACTGATCTCGGACCGTCGTCAATAGCCCGCTGTGTTGCTCTAGTACGACGTTAACTAAACTTTACCAAATTACCTGATCGTGGTTCAAAATTACGTGTTGTCCTGGATTGATCCCTGGTCGTCGCTAATAGTCCGTTGTATTGCTCCAGTGCGTCGTTAATTAAAATACCTACCGATTAATTTCGGAGTCGCGGTAGCGTAGTTGGAAGAGTAACGGATTAGCAATCGAATGAACCGCGTGGGGGGGGGGGGGGGCTGGTGTGCGTTAAATCTGTCATGGTTTCAAAAGTCATCACGTTGGAGTGGTGTGGAAGTTTGGAGGGTGGGTGCCAGCTCAGATGTTCTCATCTGACAGTGGTTCAAAATTACGAGACGTTGTCCTTGAATCTTTCCCATCGGGGTTGATCCCCGACCGTCAACAAATAGCCCGTTATGTTTTTCCCTTGAGACGTTTATTACCAGTTACTACCTTTTAATTTCGTTCAGACTTCAAACGGTATAATTAGCAGTAGTGTAGCAGAAAATGACCGAAGAGCAACCAACCCAACCCAACCAACTTCATGTAGTTCAATCAGCAAATTTATTACAAATTTTTGTTAATTAAAATACCTATTACCTACTTTGCATTCGTGGGTCTTTCCTTTTGTATCGATTCCGAATAGTCGTATATAACCTGTTGTGTTGCTCCAGTGTGACGTAAATTCTATTATATACCTTCACTGATATCTATCCCTACGATAGCGTGCTTCTTCTGAGGCTGGGTGTCAATACAGCTACTGTGTCCACCACGAGAACCACTTAAGACACAAAGTCTGCACCTTTTACCGTAGAAACGGAGTTTATCCTGTTTCCCACAAGAGAGGCTCGAAGAAATGTATTCAAGTTTATCATATACGCACTTAATGACAATTTGGAAATGCATTTCTTAAGAACTTTTGCCAAGATCTAAACAAGCAAACTACCTCTATCTGCAGTCAGCATTCGTAGAAAGTAAAAAAAAAATGCCATTCTCGAGAGTACACAAACTGAACAAGCTGTTTCCATACCAACCGACGCCCTCAAGGAAACATCTTTAGATGAGCATGAGCACCACAATATCGAGGTACCTTAGTGATCTTTTTACTCTATTCCATCATACCATCTCCTATTCTGCTCTTCGTTTTCCTTCCTCACTCATTGTGTTGTATGTCTTGTGATTGGCACAGCTTCGTCAAATGTGATCCCTGTGCCATAAAACCAGTAAACGACCGACCATAGCGACAGACACCTCCCGGACTTAGTATCAGGAACAGTGTTCAACACAGTAGGTTCGATACCAAATCTAACATTGCTGTGTTCAAGATATTCCTCAAAGTCAGCCAAGTTTATTAAATTTACTCAAAGAAAGTAATGAAAATTACTGATTTTTCCCCTCTGCCATTCGAAGTTGTACACCCTCAATGATAAGGACCAAAAACCTTTTAACAGCCAAGCCTCCAGATTCTCCAAACTATTTGATTTGATTGAAACCAACGGAATTTGACAGGGAAATTTTCATTATTTTCTGGTTTTGATCCAAACCAAACAGCGCCCTGTACTAGATATTCCTCTCAAGTCCCCAAAGTTAAATTCCATGAAAAGAAAAGCCAAAAACAGAATTGTTTTCTCTACAATTCAAAATTCTACGCTAACCAAGGGTCCTACAGAGAGGGCTGGTTTTAACACGTTGCCTTGGCATCTGTACAGTGGTTTTAGGAGCCGATGAAATGGGAAATGCTTCTTGCACTGCAATGTACAGTCTCTTTTCTAATTTTTAGATTTTTAAAACTATTCGCTTCGAAAACCAAATCGAGCAAAATTTCAACTTAATAGAAAAGGAAAAAGGTATGAAATACAAAGTAACCATTGGTGCTTGGAATGCACATATTTAATTTTACGAGGACCCTTCATGCAAACTGGTACTGTCATCTGCTCTCAGGGGAACATCTTTAAACATATACGAGCATTACAAACCCAAGCGACTTGAATGATATTTCCTCCCTTTCATTTTTACCGTCGCTTACCCGTCTGTTTTTTGCTTTTCCTTCTATCGTCACTGTGTTGTCTGTCTTGTGTTTGGCGCAGCTTAGCCAAATATGACCCTTGCGACATAAAAACACGAAACCAACCAGATGGGGCCTGGGTGAAATGTATTGCCACAAGAACTGGTCCAGGCAGTCTTGGTAATGATGGTCACTATAGAAACGGGATCGTTCGTTTTGAGTGGAGATGATTTTTTGGCGAATTCGATTAGTGACTTCCCTTGATATCCCTTGCCCGGTTTGACGATAGCCCCTGCAATCCATGCATCCTCTTATATCACAAACCCTTGAAGAACACACTCAAAAACACCACGGGTAACTCAGTTATGGCTGTTATCCAATTTGCGAAGCAAACTATAATTTATAATATTTTTAATTTGGTTTGCTAAGCAAACTAAATTGGAATTCGTAGGGAATTAATTCAAATAGGCTACGAATTTCAATTTTGTTTTGCGCTTGTCCAGTATTGGACCTTGCGCCATTAAACCCAAACCAATCAACCATCAATTTTGTTTGCAAAGCAAACCAACACCACAGGCAACGCCATGATGGCTGTTATTGAATATGGCCGCATTTGACAATGACAAGGCCATCAGGACGTTGCCCTTGGTGTTGGTTTGCGAAGCAAACCATAGTTCATAATATTCATAATTTGGTTTGCTTCGAAAACCAAATTAGAATTCGCAGGGAATTTATTCCAATAGGCTACAAATTTCCATTTGGTTTGCGAAGCAAACCAACATCACGGCCAACGCCATGATGGCTGTTATTCAATAGGCTACGAATTCCCATTTGGAATGCTTCGCAAACCAAATGGGAATTCGTTTTCAATATAGAGATTTATTAGTTTTTTTTTCTCCCTTGAACCAAAGTTTTCGACCTTTTTAGAATTGTCATGGGCAACGCCGTGCTGGCCACGCAGTAGTTAATATTTTATATGTAGTACCACACAGTTCAAGGTTCCGCAGAATAATTCGATAAGTAGGTGTTAGTTCTATGCAAACGCAAGGGGTCACGGTTGCCCGGTTCGAATAGTAACGGATTAGCAATCGGAGGGTTGCAAGTTCGAATTCACCAAAGATCATCGTATATAAAGGGGACTGGTGCATGTTAAATCTGTTGTGGCCTCAAATGTCCTCACGTTGAACAGGTGTGGATGCTTGAAGAGTGGGGTGCCAGCTCAGGTGAGACCTCGTCATCTAACCGTGGTTCAAAAGTACGTGGTGTTGTCCTCGAATTTTCCCTTCTGGTTTGTTCACGGACCGTAGCCAATAGACCGTCGTGTTGCTTCACGTTGGCGTTAATTAAAATATCAAAAAATCTATGCAAACACAATTTAAAGATACACTATTTTCCAATAAGTATTTGGACACCCATGCAAATGACGATATCTGCGCACGATATACGTCACGCACTCCGCCGTTAAATATCGAGTAGGAAACAATATTGGTATTAATCGCATGCAAGATGCTACGAAGTGCATAGTTATCTGATTTTGAGAAAGGTTTAATCGGAATGGAATTATGGTCTGGGGTGTTTCTCCTGGTATGGACTGGGACCCTTGGTCCAAATTCATGGGAAGCTCAACACCGAGGCCTACAGCATTATTTTGGATGACAGTGTGCATCCTACGTTGTGGCAGTTTTAAGGGTTGGACCCATGTTACTTCCAGGACGACAACGTCAGCTGTGATATTGCGAGGTCCACCATGGATTGTTATGGTGATAATGGGGTTAACCGAATGGAATGACCTTCCCAGAGCCCAGACCTGAACCCTATCGAGAAACTCTGGGACGAGTTGGATCGCCGAATTAAGGGGTGCAATAGCCGTCCAAAATCGGTGAAGGAACTTGCATGTCTTCTCCAAGCTGAGTGGAAGAAAATATCACTAGCCGTCATACAAGGACTTGTGGAAAGCATGCCCTGGAGGGTTGAGGCTGTAATTGCCTCTCGGGGAGGCTCTTCCAACTATTGAATATGAATAAAATTTTGTTTTTCTTTTCGATCATAGGTGTCTAAATACTTACTGGTAGATAGTGTATAAATTCCATACTATTTTTAGTTTCAATAATTCCTAACTCGAACTTTAACTTCAAAGTAAAAATAAAATGGACAAAGCAACTAAGCCCAAATTGAGCAATGTGGAAATCTTACACATGAACTCTTTCATTTTCTACATATAATATTAAATTGTAATTTCGATAATCGTTCCAGAATCGTCTATTTTAAGTTCATCAAGTCAGTAGAATTCTTAAACAATGAATTAGTGCGCAAGATTCAAGGAAGAGAAAAGGAAAGGAGTTTTTTCGGAACATTCTACAGTGGGGTCTCATTGGGGGTTAGCAATCAAATCTAAGATTCCTGAAAACTTTTATTTTAATAGTTGCGTTGTGTGGAGAGTACGAAGAATATTTGCAGTTTCAAAGGAAGTTTTAAATTTGGTGCTGCCATCTAGAAATATATATATAAACTAAAAATCCTTAAAGTGTGTGAAGAATATTGTCTAAAGATTTTTCAAAGTTTGATCTCCTGTATATAAATATTTCATCTTTATTCCAAAACCTTTTATATGTGCTAAACTGTGTCATTTCAGCTATTACACCCAGCATATTTCAATTATATTTTACCTATTATATAGGGACGTAACTAGGGGGGCAGACGGGGCATGTGCCCAGGGCGTCTTTTTGGGATGAGTTTACTGTACTGGCTGAATATTTCTTCTTACTGTAGATATTTACGTACTATAAAAAATGAAGAGGAAAAACTTGTTAGACTACAGAAACCAGAAACTCTAAATGTAGAATGTGTGATGTGTTGCATGAGCATGGTGTGAGTAAAGAAGGGGAGAATGGATAGGGTAGTAAACTGCATGAATGCACTTCCCACCCGACCTTGGAAAGTCGCGACCTCTCTCGACAACGGCTAGGCGCCTTGAGTCCAAACTATCTTCAGCTAATCATTAGGGCAACTTCTTTTTTTTTTGCAGTAAAGATGAGAAAAGTTGCATTTATCATTCCCAAAAGTTGCATTTATTTTTGATACACTAAAATCAAAAATAAATTATTCGTAAAAAAATGAAAAATTCAAAATTTATTTAGTTGTGTACAACAGTATTATAATACATCATTAAATACAGAAGAACATTCATGTCGTTGAATGGCCGATCCTTAGTCAGTAATTCCTTTAACATTGAAAACTGCGCTCAACAGAGCCTGACATTGTTGCCTGACATTGTTGCAGTAGCAAATACTGATTTGAGAAATCATCTCGGGAAAGTGTAGTAATAACCGTCAGGTCATTATTCTTTTCCAATCGTTTTTTAAGATACCCTTTTAGGTTGTAGGATCTGGATCTTTAAAATCCATCAATATGACATCTTCATACGCTGTCTCGATGTTGTATGCTTTCGATTCCGATTTTTCTGCGAGACGAATCAAACATTCGTAGCTGCTTTTGATGTTCTGAAAACTTTT
Organism: Metellina segmentata; assembly: GCA_947359465.1. Taxonomy (NCBI): domain Eukaryota; kingdom Metazoa; phylum Arthropoda; class Arachnida; order Araneae; family Tetragnathidae; genus Metellina; species Metellina segmentata. Next base: position 81,533,319 of record OX375872.1, on the reverse strand, counting down.
TGGCGACTTTGGGTCACACACTGTTTTTTTTTTGCGCGACGCACTAAATGCCGTATCCACTGAAACCGCTCGCAGTCCTTTACAGTGGAAAGGTGGTCGACGTAGTACAATGCTGTCCGAAACCAAGTAACCCAGCGTATGAGTACTGGCTCAGGCAGGTTGTAAACAGGCACAGTTGGCCGATGGTCTGAAAAGAAGATTTCGGATCTTGTTTTGTACTGTGTCTGCCTTATAACACAAGCTATGAGACTTCACATATGTGCACAATCCGCGGATTTTTTCTGGAGTTGTGAAACAAGTGTGCTACGTTAGTAACTTGGGAGCAATCACGGATAAAGCACCTTGATTGTGTTTTCAATCGCAGTCATATAATATGCTGTATCGGATGGAAGAAGTACAAAATCCTTTTGCTCAACATTGAGATTTTAAAACGTCATCTATAAGGCGAACAATATATTGATGATCGACACTCTCCTCGCAAACTCTGCAGTCGATTACGCAAGTTTCCTCTCGATTATCAAGAGTGCCAACCAATGTGTTAAAGTACTCTTGTTATTTATTTCACTTTCGTAAATTCGGATGAACACCTTTCCATGAATTTCTTGTTTGATCCGCAGCCGACCAACCGGTATAGTGGTTAAGGTGTTAGCCTCTAGATCGGAAGGTTCCTGGTTCGAATCCGGGTTCGGGCATGGATGTTTGTATGCGTATGGTGTAGAGGCGGCTGGTGCACCTTAAATCTGTCGTGGCCGAAAGTCCTCACGTTGGGTTGGCGTGGAAGTTTGGAGAGTGGGGTGCCAGCTCAGGTGTTGCTTCGTCATCTGACCGTGGTTCAAAATTACGAAGTGTTGTCCTCGGATCTTTCCCTTACGGGACTGATCCCGGACCGTCGTCAATAGCCCGTTGTGTTGCTCTAGTACGACGTTAACTAAAATTAAATTACCTTGTTTGATCCGCAATACTTCGGTGTTCGCAAGATCAGACACACGTGATCAAAGGGTTGACTCAGAGGGCAAAAAATGAAATATTAATTTCATATTAATTAATTGCATGCTAAATTTTAAAAAGTTGCATGTGGGTTGCATTCATGCAAAAAGTTGTATTTGTGTTGCGGTTATAACTCGGTTACTATACACCCCATGTAGGAGGAATTTAGGTTTTATTACTTAACATGCAGCGTAGAACGTGAGAAAAAAAAAGTTGCATTTGTTGCAAAAAGTTGCCTTACTGATCATCAGTAGAATTATTCGCCCGGGAATCTCTTTAAAGTTTGGAAAGTCTGCAGCATTTCGGTCCTGTAAGTTTTGGCATTTGCAGTTATTCCCATCTCTTGTTTTTTATTATGTTGTTTTAACTTGTTAACTTTTACATTATGATTGACAGCACGCCTGATGTATAAGCCATTCAGAACAAATGTCTGAAGTTTTTCGTTCTGTGCAGATCACCGAAAGTGGCCCTGAGATAGTGGAAAGTTTCTTTGATTATGTAATATTGAGAAAACTGGATTGGCTCTCTCTGAAGAGCTTTTAGAAAAACTCAAAGATGGATTAGATATTAAGAAATGCAGAGGGCAGTCTTATGATAACGGATCAAACGTGGCCGACAAGTACCAAGGAGTTCCATCTCGAATTGAATTAATTAATTAATTTGGCGTATTTTGTGCCAGATGCAGCACATTTGCTAAACATAGTTGGTGAGAACGCTGCTAGCTTGTCACCGGAGACAGTCTTTGGCATACTTAATTGCCTGTACAATTTCTTTGCTTCTGTTGTGAAACATGAGAAACCAATCAAAACGCGCAGATCGCGCTGCTTGTTGTCTCCTCTTATCTGAAATCTTCAGAACGATTTTATTGTTTAAATTGTATGATTGATTGATAACGATCAGCTTCGTGCTGAATTTATGGGATGTCCCCTTACTTTTACCTATTTGTTTCGGTTGTAAATATGTATCTATAGTACTTATTAAAATTACTAGAATATTAAACCTGCTCCTGTTCAAATTATTTATTGCCCATGCATTTTAAAATCACTGAACCACCTCGATGAAGAATAATCCAAAATCTGGTGCATGACGTGCCGGAAAGTAAAGTTTCTGTTCCCGAAGTGAATTATTCGGATCATTTGAAGGGTAAGACCGATTGAGCTGGATGCAGGTAAGCGAAATTTTCTTTATTTGAATACCGAATTTGAACTAAACGAAACAATGAGTACTGCAAAAATACCAGACCGGAATGGGCAAATGACGCAAGATTTAGGAAAACTGAAACAAAAACGTTCTACTTTGAGACAGCTATGTACAAAATTAATTAAGAAAATAGAAACTGCTGTCGCTACTAATTTAGATGCTGACGCTAATTTGGCTTTGTGGGAAGAATCGGATGAAACTCGAGCCTAATTACTGGAAAAAAGCATAGTACTTAATTCACTTAATGATAGAATAGAGAATTTAATAAATATCGAAGAATACGAGGCAGAAATTATTACATCTGAAGAATATAAAGACAAAATTATGTCATGTAAACAAAAGATCAGCAGAAAAATGAGTGAGATCCGTAAGCAGGAAACTGCACCAAACGAAACAAAGGATTTACGTACCCTTGAAGTGCCAGAAGGTGCTTCTTCTGAGGGAAGCTGTTTGCTTGGATGTGGAGATCATTGACTCACACTCAAATATTATTCGTTCGCCGAAGCTCGAAGTTGTTAAATATTTCGGTGATCCGGCCTGTTGGTTGGAATTCTGGCAACAATTCGATGCTGCTATTCATAGTTATGATAGATTGACGAACGTGCAGAAATTCAGTTATTTAGTCTTATTTGGATGGCGTTGCACAAAATGCTGTTTCTGGTTTTTCGCTTAATGCTGATAATTATGACTCCGCCGTAAATTTATTAAAGGATCTGTTTGGCCGGAGAGATTTAGTAGTTAATTCGTTGATGAGTAAGAGAGTTGTTAAACATAGAACCCTGTAAGAATTCTGGTAATATAAAAGCCTTGCGGCATCCTTATGAAACCTGTGAAACACAAATGAGAAGTTTAGAATCCATGCAAATCACCTCAAACATGTACGGACAATTACTTTATCCAATTTTGCTTAAGTTGATATCTGATGATATTGTTCTAGAATTTAATAGAAAGCTTGTCGACTCAAAAGATTTGGACGTTATGGAGTTGATTAAATTTCTCAAAATGGAAGTTGAGTGTAGAGAAACAACTATGATGATAAATAATTTGAAAGGTGAAAAATCCATGAATATTACACATGAAACCGAAACGAAGTTATTTTCAAAAACATTTAACACAGCGAAAAATAAAGTCCCTTCATCGATGAATTTGAACACCCTGACTGAAACTCTGTCCATTTTGTTCTGGGAAACATTTGCCAGAACTATGCAGTCTCGATTTAGAGCAACGACGAAATTATCTGCTTGGCCAAGCAAAATGTTTCAGATACTATAAAAAATTCCACCGGCAATCGCAGTGTCGAGTCAAAAATATTGAGTGGCCATATGCTATTCCAAGGGTCATTTGAGATCACTTTGCGAGGAACAAGTCAAAACACGAAAACCACATGCGGATATCTAAATAAATCCTCAACCTCGGATGTAGATAAAATAGTTATATAACATAATTATTTACCCAATCATCGTTTGGAGAAAAGGAACCTTGTATATACTTTCAGATCGTTAGATGCCAGGCTTTCGGATTACACAAAACGATGAATGTGCGTTTACTACTCGACTCGGGATCACAAAGATCCTTCATTAACAAAAACATTTCTGAAGAATTATGTCTGGAACAAATCGGAAGTGAGTCGTTGAAAATTCACACATTCGGCTCCAAAGAGTCCCATATCTGTACGCAAAAAAGAGTACGTGTATTCAATTGCGAGACTCAACATCGGATTCTTGTTTATGTTTAGAGGTTTTGGAAACGGAACAAATTTGTGCAGATGTTATTCGTACACCCAGTGCCGAAGTGTATAGTTATATACGAAAGTTAGGAATTCATTTATATGACACTGCGTGGCAACGCCGGGATATAAGGTATTATTATGGTGTAAAATTTTCCGCAGTTTTCAAATCCGTTGAAATTTTAATCTATCTTTAACGAATCCGCTTTTACGAAAAAGAACTAAACAATGCCTGTCAAAATGTTTATTTTTTGTTTTCCACTGAAATCGAAGAGGACAGGAAATGTAATCGGCATTTCGTGCCCTTCGCGTTAAAAAAAAACAATCTGTTTATTTTTGGAAAGGGAAAGTTACCGTGACGTTACTATCTCGTGCGAAAATATAAAAGATATATTCAATTTAAAAGTTTTTTATATAAAGAAAATCATATTTTTATTTATGATTCTAAAGTGAAATTCAGATTTCAAATCCCAGAAATTTTTACTCTATCTTTAACTGTCTAGGAGATAGAAAAAGAACTAATTGACTCCAGTTAAAAGATTGTTTGTTTTTATCGTCTGGGGACTGGAAAATCCGCGCAAAATCAAAACGGAAACGAAAACAATAAAGTTAGAATCTGTGATCTCTTTTATGCTGTATCATTCAATAATGATTAAATTTCATTAAATTCAATTAAAAATGTTCTAGGTTGAATTTTAAAATTCGCCGCGACCAAAAAATTGCAAAAAATTCGGACTATCTGTGTACCAAGAATCGTCAGGATTTTGCGGCAAGAAACAGACTAATAAACACTTTCTTTTATAATAGTAGAAATTCAAGAGGAATCGGGCGCCAAGGGAAAACAAAGAGATATTTGGTTGGGTTCCGATATTATTGGTCTGTTTTGACGGGAAATAATAAACGTTTATCATCAAATCTCGTTTTGAATGAAACCAAATTCGGATGGACTCTTCACGGCAGATTTTCTGATGCTTCTTTGAATGACTCGTCAAGTGTAATGCATGTTTCGATTTGGGAAGAAAAGAATTGACGCTCTTTCGTCATCTTTAAACTTAAGACGTTTTTCGAACTTGAATCATTGGGAATTACAGATGAGCCATCTTATAGAAAATTATGCGATAAACAAATGCTAGAAGACTTTGAGGAAAACATTCAATTTAAAAATAATCTGTATGAAACAAAGTTGCCAACAAAATTTTAAACATTTGATCTTCCAAACAATTACGAAACCGCAAAAAAAAAAAAAAAATTGGACAGCTTAATAAAAAAAATTTTGAAATAACCCTACACTGTTCGAAGAATACAGAGCGATCATTCAAGAATACATTACTCTAGGAATTGTAGAGGAGGTCAAACCTCAAGAAATAAATTCAACAAACGGCAATTTAACATGCTATTTACCCCATCACCCTGTAATTCGGAAAGATAAAAGGAATTTGCGAATCGTGTTTGATGTCTCATGCCATGCACTTTGTGAGCCATCCTTAAATGACATTCTAATTCCAGGTCCAAATTTGAACTCTGACTTGTTCGATTTGATTTTGCAATTTCGAAATCACAAGATCGCAGTAGTGGCCGATATAGAAAAGGCCTTTTTTACAGATAAGTCTCGCTGAAGTTCACAGAGATGTGACACGTTTCTTGTGGATAAATGAACTTCCACAAGGTCATGACTTTCCAGAAAAACCCAAAATCCATAGAATGACGCGCGTGTTATTTGGTGTAACTTCAAGACCCTTTTTGTTAACTTCAAGTCCCCCCTGTTATTAAGCATCATCTTAAGAAGTTTGAGAACGAGTTCCCAGACACCTGTTCTGTGATTATTTTTTCAGTGTATGTAGATGACTTGTTGACAGGTGCGTCCAACGTTGAAAAGGCTTTGAACCTATCAACAGAGTCCAAAGACATTTTCCTCAAGGCCAATATGTCTACGTAAATGGCAGAGTAATTCTTCTGGTTTGAAAGAACGTCTGAAGATTTTAAAATTTGATGTCTCTTGTGTTTGTCATCTGACACCACTCTATTTAAAATCTTAGGATTTATTTGGGACACAGAAAAGAATACCTTTAAAACGGATAATCAAAATCTTTGTGAATTTGTGAGATTTCAGGAAAAGACGAAAAGAACTGTTACTCAAACATCTGGTAGGATGTTTGATCCATTGGGATTCTTGTCACCATTTACAGTCCGTATAAATATTCTTTTCCAGTCTCTATGGGAACGTCATCGATTGGGATCAAAATTTACCACAAAATTTGCAAAAAGACTGGGACATTTGGTGTGAACAACTTCCATACCTTAATTCTGTAGGAGTGCCTAGATATTACTTTTGTGACTTAATGGATGAATTTCCAGAACAGGGGAGAATTACACTGTTTTACTGACTCAAGGGAAAAGGCTTACGGTGCAGTAATTTACCTTAGATTTGCTACAGAAGACGGCAAAATTAAAACTGTCTTGGTTGCTTCAAAACACAGATTAGCTCCCATAAAACGTTTAAGCTTACCAAGATTGAAACTCATGGGGGCAATTATAGGAGCAAGACTTGAAAGGCATATTACTTCCGTTCTTAAAATAAGCTTCATGAACCTTTTTTTGTGGACTGACTCAAACATTGTACTACATTGGATTCAAAGCTCTTCCAATTATTGGAAACCCTTCGTGAGCAACCGAGTGTTAGAAATCCAAAGCTTGACTGATCCTGTGAACTGGCGACATTGTCCAGGTCGTGACAATCCTGCAGACCGACTGACTAGAGGACGATCAATTATCGATCTGAAAATGGACATTTTGTGGTGGTTTGGTCCTCCCTGGTTGACACAAGATAGAGATGTCTGGCCCCGAGAAGCAAGAGAAATAGACGATAACTTAAGAAAATCAGAAAAAGATGGACATTTCTCAGAAGTTTTGCACATCCTCTCCAATTGAGCCACTTATGAAGATTGAAACCTTCAGTTCTCTTCGGAAGAACATCCGAATAGTAGCCTGGATCAAAAGGTTTATACATAACTTGAGAAGTTCCAACAAACGAGAACTTGCGCCATTTAACCGAAATTAACCAACCTGTCTCCGGGCTGCAACTACTTAACGCAATAAATATAAAGTCTAATACTTTTCATCGACCTTGGATCTCGTATACTTCATAGCAGCTTTAATATACCTGGAGTGTTTTTATTTATTGTCTCTGTATGATCCAAAGAAAACACATACCCAAATATAGTTGGACAATAGATCAAACAACGCTTCATTGAAGTAAATTACTTAGTGTATTGAAATCAATAAAAAAATATTTATTATTTTTAAACTATGTACTTAGTCTTGAATATACCTTTATGCCTAGAAAAATGAGACCTTGCACCATATAAGAAACAACTCAACCAAACTAGAATTTGTTTATATACCTGGGAATGCCAGAAAAAGGAGCTTGTCACATCTAATGTCTACGTATTCTGGACCTTGCGCCATCAAACGAATCCAAACCTAATGTCTTCAAATTGAATTTTGAAATTGAATTTTTTGTTAAGAAGGCGTTTAAAAATAAATCTCATTATAAATTTTTTGCTTGGTTCTTAATTACTATTGTTCATAATGATTTATTCATATCTGATAAATTAAACATTTAATATAGAATTTTTCATTACAGGTTTACCATTCGCCTTACTCTGAAACAACCCCTAAAGTTGCTGTGAGTGCTGCAAGTATTTTCTTAAAAGTACTTGTTCTGAAGTCCAAAGTGAATACTGTGCTCTATAATTTAGCCACGCATGTTAATTCCTTACTATACGGCTGTCGCTATGCAAGTTTATTTTCCTATCAGTCAAGTTGCTGTGGCTCTGGGCCACGACTTCTGGTCCCCTTGGCAGATTCAGCTGGATACTTGAAATGCTCAAGTCTGATGTCTGGCAACTTCAAAAGAAGTGCGTCCTTTAATTCTTCTGTTTTAAGAAGACACATGCGGCTTTTTTGTCTACAGCGAGCAGCAGACTATCGTTAATATGTTATCAGTATTTTAATTGACCGTAGATTGTGCTTTGGCATTGGTTTGAGACTGATATTTTCATGTACTCTGAAGTTAAAAGCAAACATCGTTGTGTGAGAATTATAATAAACTTAGTACAGTGCATTTTAAATTGAAGAAAACTTCGATTATAAAGTGGTCTGCATTTGAAAGGTTTTGATTCAAGAAATATAAAGGGCAAGAGTTACTTGAAATGTAGTTTATCTTGCCATTTTAAGTTTTGCATTTGTGGTTATCAAATAATCATGACTGTAACATATTCACTTCACGTGTCGAAGGCTCGCCTTTGTGGATTCGCCAAGCTTTTAACGCGGTGGAGAGGAAGTATTTACAAGCTTCTCTACAAGGAGATGGTGATCTTCGTATTACTCTACTACTTTCTGCTAGTTCTCTACAGATTTATTTTAAGTGACGATAATCGTGCGTAAGTAAAATTGTCATACTTTTTTATGGAGCAGTAACTTGTTAAAGTGTTCGATTTATTTAGTAAATTAGTGGTTAAATAATGCATAACTATTTTTTTTCTCTAACTTTTCAGAACATTTGAAAAGCTTGCCATCTACTGCGAAGCCTTCACTGATTTAATTCCATTATCTTTTGTACTGGGTTTTTATGTAACAATTGTTGTTGGAAGATGGTGGCAACAGTTTTTAGCAATTCCTTGGCCTGATAAGTAAGTTTCTTTTATGAAAAAGTGAGTTAACTCTCCAAGTGGTTTCGACGAGATATCTCGTCATCAAGGTATTGGCGATTTTTTGATGATGACAGCAAGATGGAGATTCGTATCTTCTTATGACGAGGTATCTTATCCATCAAGACCTGGTCGGTTTTGACACCTCGTCGAGACAACAGGAGGGTTAACGTAAAAACCTTGGTGTAAACAGTGGCATGGTAAATATATCTGTCGCTAAATAGAATGCATACAATGTACAAGAAATTTATTAGCTTATGAAATAATTTAATATCAAGAAACTGCAATACAATAAAAGTAAATATACCATTTAATAGATGTAGACAGTTAAGCGTACGTTTTAAAAGCATTTAAAAATGAATTCAGTTTAAATTTGATTAGAAATATTTCTCGAGCTGTTATGCGCTAAGCTCCTTTTGTGTGCAACTTGCAAATGGGAAACTTGTATTTTTAAGGTCATTGATTTACGCAGATTTGGTTGCCTTACCTCTGACAAAACTTGATAAAAGTTCTATCCATTTTTTTCAAATCATCTCTAACTTTTTAGGTTTTGAGAAAAATTTATCCCTTCAAAATTTTGTCGGCTATTTAAAGAACCTTGAGACTTGCAAATGATAACAAAAAATTTTCACATTTTCATAATTTAGTAACATTTATGTCCCCAAATGTGTACTTAACCCCCAAATGTCAGAGCTTTAAGAAGTAGCTGAATTGAGGTAGCAATAATTTATGAATATACTTTCACGTTTTGAGGGTAAAAAGCTATTCTTGAATATCCAAATGGGTACTCAAAGAATATGGAAGTTAAAACATGTGTCATTGAGAGTAGCGTATGCCAATTGATAAAAACTTTATTCTAGTAACTACAGATTTTAGAATTTTTTTTCTTGGCCTTTCTCTGAGAGTATCACTTTATTTGTTTTAAATATTCGTTTGGAGCATCTTGGTCAAATGTGGCCCTCGCGAAATAAAAACCAACCAATGAACGTTTAAAGCAGCATATCTAGCATATTAACGGTTAAATTCTAAATTAACCGTTAATATGCTAGATATCTAATGGAGGAATGAAAATGAAAGCTTTTTTTTTATTAAGCATGCTCTGTTAGGTAATGATTAATGGTTTAACCACGCATGAATTATCTTTCGATTGAAGATGCTGCATGCTGATATCAAGCTATGTGAATGGATCTGATGACCGAGGTCGTATAATTCGTCGAACCTTGGCTAGGTATTTGAGTTTGATGTCAGCTTTAACTTTCCAAGCGATCAGCCCTGCCGTCAAGAAACGCTTCCCTACCATAGATCATCTGGTTGAAGCAGGTAAGGTCATTCGGATGAACTTAAAAAACTAAATATAGGTTTTGTATACAACCTAAATAAAAAGTCGTAAAATATATCGTTTTATAAATGAATGGTAAAACGGATAAATAATACATGGATATTGCGATTGCTGTGGAAATACAGGGTGGTCCTAAAAAACTTGGCCGATATATGGACCTAGCGGCCGTTCCGTTCAACCGATCGAGATGATATTTCAGATATAGTTATTCAGATATATGAATTCGGGATTCTGTAAACGACAATATAGTGGCACCCACGGTTACTGTTATAGGTAGAAACTGGAAATGAAATTTTCGAATGGCAACGCCCACTTTTCCCGTCTCAATGTTCAGCGCATGCGAAAACCCTAAAGAGCGTTGGAACGGTACGTGAATCACAAAAAACCGGAAGCGTTTGCACGCACAAAAAAAAAGCTCTGCGAACGGCCCACAAAACCACGATCGGGACCCACGGAGGAAATTTGCATATGACAGAGGCAAGACACCAATTACTAATGACAACACAGATCGGACAAAGGAAAACTTATATTTGGAATACACATTTTCCACATGGGTGCCATCACAGGCAATTACGCATTGCATGCGGGAGACTGGAGAGTGAAGCCGAACGTAACATAGCATGAGGAATGTTAGCAATCTCACGTTTGATAGTCTTTCATATCCGGCAAAGTTTGCGTAATGCTCATGTACACTCTAAATTTTAGATGTTCCCAGAACCAGAAATCCATAGGAGTGAGGTCGGGGAATCTAGGAGACCACGGAAATGGAAAATGGCGTAAGATGACGCGGTCGCCAAAATGCTGTTCCAGAACCCTGCTAACAAACGTCGCAATGTGTGTAGATGCGCCATCTTGCATCCAAACAATGTCATTCAGTGCATTTCGCCGCAGTATGTCTGTATAGCGACAGCCTGTCACAGAACATGTTACAAACCCCGTTGGTGTCGCTTCCTCAAAGAAGAACGAGCCGAGAACAATTGTGCCTGCAATTCCGCACCATACAGTAACTTTGGCGGCGTATAAAGGTACTGGTGCCACTGCGTGCGGATTCGTGTCTGCCCAGTGTATACAATTTTTGGTGTTAACGTTGACAGTTGATGTGAAATGCGCCTCGTCCGTCCATAATATGCGAAGGGGCCAGTCCTTATCGCCATCATATCGGATAAGGAATTCATTTGCAAAGTCGATACGTTGTAGATGGTCCCCCGCGTACAACATTTGGACACGATGGCACCGGTATGGAAACATGCGGAGTACAGATCGCAGTAGCTTTAAGACCGTTGTTTACGGCATATCCAATACACGAGCTGTACCTCTTGCAGTTTGCATATGCCCTGAAGTTACTGATGCACTTCCGTAACAGCGTCCTCATGAACAGTTGGACGTCCGGATCGCGGTCTATCACAGGTGCTACCAGTTTCTTCGAATTTCTTTGCTAAATCACGCAGAGCTTTCGGGCTACATGGGACCACGTATTTGGAGATGATTTCGACGGTAAACACGCAAGGCTTCCGTGGCATTCATCTCATTTTGATAATAGAGTTTTACCAATTCCCCACGAACTTTCGATGACAGTCATTTCATTGGCATGTGCGAGCTTCCGACTGGAGATCTGGCTGAATTTCTGGCGTAAGGCGTTCTGTGGTTGGTGTCTTGCCTCCGACATATGCAATTTTATTCCTCCGTGGGCCCCGATCGTGGTTTTGTTGGCCGTTCACAGAGCTGTTTTTTGTGCGTGCATATCACGCTTCCGTTTTTTGTGATGCACGTATCGTTCCAACGCTCTTTAGGGTTATCGCATGCGCTGAGCATTTTGAGACGGGAAAAAGTGGACGTTGCCATTCAAAAATTTCGAGTTTCTCTACCTATAACCGTAGCCGTGAGTGCCACTTTGTCATTCACAGAATCCCGAGCTCATACCTCTAACTATAACTGATATAAACTATACCTGAAATCTCATCTCGATCGGTTGAACGGAACGACCGCTAGAGGTCCATATGTCGGCCAAGTTTTTTTATGACCACCCTGCATATCAATAAACTATTTCCTTCACAAAATAGCCGGTCTGGTTGCTGAGTGTATAGCACTCTAGCCCTTGATTTCAATAAGCTCTTGGTTCCAAACTGTGCTGGTGTTTGGCGCAGCTTGTCAATTCCTGGTCCTTGCGCCATAAAATATAAATCAACCAACCAATCACAATTGGGATGTATGGTAAATCTCCATTTATGACTTGTTGATTTATGATTCAAGCTATTTTGAATTATATTGGCATATGGCATAAGGATATGATTAACATGGCTTTAACAATCTAAGTGATTCTCGTCCATCAAGATCCAAAGAATTTTGCTAATGACGAGATATCTCGTTCATCAAGATCTAACCAAATATGCTAATAACGAGATATCTCGTTATCAATAGTGCTAATTCAATTCCGAATGAAGATATTGCTGTTTTCTGATGATGACGAGATCGAGATTAGGTCAGTTTTTCTAATTACAAGATACTTCGTCGATGCAACCAACAGAAGGGTTGAGATGAAATGGCTACAATTATTTCCTTACATTTAAAGAATTCTATATTTCCCTAAAAAAAAAATTTCAAAATTTCGACACTGGGTTCCAATTTCAATCAAAAATGTATTTTTTTTAGTATTTTTCTTCAGGCAATAGTTCGATGGTTATCCCAAAATATTTCATATTGATCATAAAAGTTTATTTTTTCACTTCGCCCTATTATGTAACTAACAAACTGCAGTCTTCGTTTCGACTGAGTTTGGATCCATAGTATAAAATTACCGCTGTTTGGATGTTGTATGAACAAAACTTTCCCTTTGGACAGCATTAGTTTATCCTGCATTACTATTTCAGCGAATTCTTTTGTTACTCAATTCCATGTTTAAAGGGATAAAACTTTCTTTAAAAATAGGACTGATGACGAAAGAAGAATGTGCCGTGTACGACGGTATCCAAATGACTCATGGCAAGTGGTGGGTTCCAGCTCAATGGTTTGGATCAGTGGCTGCAAGAGCAAGACGTGAAGGACGTGTGAAAGACGATATCCTATTCAAACATTTGCTTGATGTAAGTTTTTAAACCTCCGGGTTGCTTTATATTCGGGTCGAAAACTGCCCTGTAGTGGTCAACCTGTACGGTTCGTCACCGCCATGCGGATGAGGTGTCTGTCGTCCTGTGGTGGCGTCAAATTGCTTTACTCCGTTAGTTGCTCGTATGACACTGCGTTTTTGGCGAGGCATATTGACTTATAATCAATCATTTACAGCAGTCAAACGACGATACACATATTTCATCGCACCTTTACAGTGCTTATATACGGCTCACTTGAAAGTTTAGAGAGCGTTTCTTGGCCCATACATGCTTGATCGCTTGTAATTCTAATCATTTGCATATCCTAACCTATTTTTCATTTCCTGCAAGTTTCGTTTAATTTGCATGATTCCTTCATGGTGATGCAATTTTCACAAACAGTAGTGTAGATATAATTTATATCAGTCTTTAGTTTGTCTAGAGTTTTGTCTTGTCTGTTTTGTTGACGCAGCTTTGTCATGTGTGGCCCTTGTGCCATAAAAACTCAACTAACCAACTGAGAAACTTTACTGTGGGGTTTATTATCTTAAGTAAACATGGTTGTCATGCTCCCAGGTTGCCAAAGCCATATTTTTCTGCTTGCATCCAATTATTCTATTCCCCAATCCCTCCTTCCCCAACATTTTTATGTGAAGTTATCTGTCTTGTGTTAGGCACAGCTTGGCTAAATGTGACCCTTACGCCATAAAACTGCTAAACAAGTAAACAAAAAAATTGTTTAAGGGGTGCTATGTGATGCATATACTTACATTTAAGAGGTCATTCGATCGCAATTGCACAATTTACATAGCAAAACGAAAGGTAACAATCAATAGGGATGAATGCTTTCTACAAATATCAATAGTTAAAATTTGTCTAAGGGGCCGTCTTTATATTAAATTGGGTGCTTGCTCCAATATTTACAATACAAACCCCCTCTTTTATCACAAATTTGTATTCTGCACACAATTTCAGACTTGACAAATTGAGACTCAGACAAATTGACCGAGAAAATCCATAAAAACCATTGAGGGAGCGTGTTAAAATTTTTACTTCGCAGTAGAAAGAGCGGATTTTGATTAGATAGTTCGATTCCGTGAATATGTATGTGCCGACCAACCGGTATAGTGGTTAAGGTGTTAGTCTCTAGATCGGATGGTTCCTGGTTCAAATCCTGTTCGGGTATGGATGTTTGTAAGCGTATGTTGTAGAGGCGGCTGGTGCACCTTAAATCTGTCGTGGCCGAAAGTCCTTGCGTTGGGTTGGTATTTAAGTTTGGAGAGTAGGGTGCCAGCTCAGGTGTTGCCTCGTCATCTGACCGTGATTCAAAATTATGTGGTGTTGTCCTCGAATATTTTTATTCGGGAATTGAAAGTCATCAATTGCTCGTTGTGTTGCTCGACATTAACTAAAAATTGCCAATTACCGTGAGTATGTGTCGCTTTCAACGACTGTTTGAGGAAGGTTTGTTAGAGTGTGACACGTAACATAGTGTCGTTGTGCCCAATAACGGGATTGTTACAATCCTAACCTACAGTACTATAAGTAGGTAGTTCATAATTCAGATATTTCTGAAACATAATTAAGTTAAATTATGCCTAGCAAAGAGTGATAAAATACCCTTCACACAAAAGCTTTACAACAAATCATTTAATAATATTATGCAATCATATTATAAATATTAATATGATGTATAATGGCCATCGCAGTCAAAGATTTTACCGTTTTTTACAGGAGGCTGATAGTTTGACAACATTTCCAGTCAATAATATGCAAATTTGCAGTGGATTTACATTTCCTAAAAATTTATTTTCATTTTGTGAACAATCCCTAATAACGATAATAAACATAGAATTTTGCAAACAGTCTCACTGCGCTAGTAATTATGCATGTAATGAGCTGAAATTTGGAATTCCGATGTTTCAGTAACAGTTGAATCGCATGGAGTCAAAATTTCCCCATGTTTTAATTCATAATTTTTATGAATATTAATTTCATAATTAATAAAAAACAGTAAAATTTAGTTTGATAGTTAAAATGTTCATAGATTGTTTTTCATCCTTTGCTACCCAAAAACAATGTCCAAGAAAAATCAATGTCTTAAGCAAATATAACAAAAAACGTGAAACGCCAATTTAACATTAGGAGATCTAATTTGCAAACACTTAGAAATCGGTGAAAAATCCAATAAAATTGAACTTTTTTTATTTCCGCCTGAAATTGTGTAGTATCCAGATTTGTGATAAAAGATGGGGGTTCGTATTTAAATTATCGTAGAAAGCACCCAATTCAATATGAAGACGGCCCCTTAGACAAATTTTAAATATTGATATTTGTAGAAAACATTTATCTCTATCGAATTGCTACCTTCCGTTTTGTTCTACGATGTAAATTGTGCAATTACGATCGGGTGAGTAGGGTTTTTTTTGACGGGTGTACATTTGCATGTCTACGTTTTGTAAATACAAGTAAAAGCTTTGAAAGAAATTAAATTGCATATTTTGTTAGTAGTTTTTGAAGTAGTCTATTCAACTAACTGTTTTCCAAAAATAAATTTAAAGACATCAAGGTCTACAAAATGTTTCTTGTAGATTGGAAACCGATTGTGTGAGACTGCGATGGTTGTGATATCATGAACTACAATTTGTTTTTATTTAAAATTCTAATTAGTTTTGGTTCTTGTAGGAAATGCACATATTTCGAGGAAATTGTGGACTCCTTTTCAGCTATGATTGGATCAGCATACCTTTAGTATACACGCAGGTAAATGGTTCTCGTAAATTTAAACAACTAAAATTTTCGTTTGAAGATAAAATTTTGAATCTTAGAGTAAATAAATTCATTGTGTATGACTAAAGGGTGTAATGTAATTTATTACAGGTGGTAACGCTTGCAATCTATACATACTTCATAGCTACAGTGATGGGTCGCCAATACCTAGACCCCAAAAAAGGGTATCCTGGTCACGAGATTGATTTGTACGTCCCCGTTTTTACTCTGCTGCAGTTCTTTTTCTACATGGGTTGGTTGAAAGTAAGTGTGATTCTCTGTCCAGACCCTGATAAATGTTGTTCGGCAGGAATCGTATAGTTTTTCTATTTATAACACAACATTCGGTACTTTTCGGTAAACGGGGCGTCAGTCGTAATTGTACGCCAAATGTTGGTGCGAAATTTAACTAAAGGTAAGAATGGTAGAGTTGGAAACCCTAACTATATATATATACATCTTCATGAAAGAACCAATCCATTTTGTATTTTTGTTGTGAAATTTTACATTTTATTTTCTTCACTAAGCTGTATATATCGTCTGGGTTGCACTTTAGATTAATTTAGCGCCAACATTTGGCGGACCTCCTGACCTGACTGAGACCACATCTTTTCTGTTTAATGGTTGGGAGCCTCATTTTCTAGAACTGTCGTGGATTTCGCTATAAACTGTGTGTGGATGACATAAAAATCGTTATTACACAATACAATCCAGCCTGCATCGCACTTTATCTGCCTTTTCTTCTCAACAGCACTTACAAGCTGCATGTGCAAACTCCTCGAAAGAATGGTGAATTCTCGTCTCGTCCACATCTTAGAGACGACTCGGGCTCTTTCACCGCTTCAAGGTGGTTTAGGACTGGTTTACAATGGACAACATCTTAAAACTCGAAGCCCATTTTTGTTTGACATCGTAAAGGCTTATGACCGCATTTGGCGACATGGTACAATTCGTGATCTTTATACCCTGAGACTAAGGGATGACCTACCTATGTTTATCTAGAAATTGTCAGAGCTGCGACAGTTCCGTATACGATTTGATTCTAGCCTCTCGGGCACTTTCATCCAGGAGGAAGGTGTATCTCAAGGTAGCATATTGATTGTATTTATATACAGTCAAAATTAATAGCAGCTTGCATTGCTACCACCCTCAGTGAAAGGAAACTTTATGTAAATGATCTTAACATCTTTCGTCATGGGAAAAGACATGCGATTTAGAGAACGATAACTACAGACAGCCGTTTCTCGCTTGACGCAGTGGAGTGTCGATAACGGCTTCAGCTTTTCTTCTCAAAAGACGTCCTGCTTTCATTTCTGCCGACGTCGGAACCTGCATCCTGACTCAGATATCATTCTGGATAGTAGCATGAATGCAGTGGTGGACAGTGTAAAGTTTCTTCTAATATTTGACTCCAGAATTTTACCATCCATAACCAAGTCAAGTAGCTGCGGATGTCTTGTGAGAAAAGGCTCAATCTTTTAAAAGTACTATCTAATGCATCTTAGGCGGAACGGTCCTCCATGCTCAACATCTGTAGTACAATAATGCGTTCCTGATTGGACTATGGGTGTACAGACTATGACTCTCTGCCCGTCCATCTGTTCGAAAACTCGATACAGTGCACCTCACCAACCTGAGGATCTGTTCCGGAGCCTTTCTCTTTTAGTTAGACATTAGGTCGCGTTGAGATTACTAGCAATGAACTTTCTGATACTATAAAGATCGCAGCCAAAATGGCAGACATCATTTGGAATGATTGGAGGAATGGTTTGTGTGTGCAGAGTAAAAGTAAATTCTACAGAATTAAACCTGTAATCTCTTATTGGCATTTTTTTTTATATCCATCGATACTGACTGGCTGTTTAGAAGTTTTCATTTGTGACACACCACTGTGATATAGATCTTATGAATACGGATTTTTTAAACTTCATGTCCTGGTTTATGGTATTTCATACAGTTTTTTAAAACGTTCTCATCTATTTCCCCACCCAAATCTATTAAAATTTTAAAAATACAACATATTTGAATTTTACCTGATTTTTTTTTCTCTTGTATGCTTAATCTCCTTGACTTCAAAATTTCTATTTTTTTTGTTCATGATGAGGGTGATCCTATACTTTCACTTTTATTTGTATGAATCGATATTAAAATGCTATTATTTTTTTATGATCTAAATACTTTAAGTGACAAACCAACTTATTTTTAATCTATATTTATTGCTTGTAAAATCCCACGTTTGTCGTAACCATTATTGGACCTTGCGCCATAAAACCCAAATCACACAACTAATCCTCACCAAGTTTGTCTTTTTCGATGGGTAAATACTCCTCCATTCTTTACTTTTTTACGATTTTCTGGATTTTTAAACTGTAGATCACTTTTATACATATTTATGCAACTTTGTTAAGCTTTCCAATTGGATGAGTAAATATTTTATCTAACATCATTTAATCATTTTTTATTTCTTAATTTGAAAAAAATAATTTAATTTTTTAAAGTTTGTAATTTGTCATGTATTTTAGGTTTTAACAATCTCGTACGAGGGTTGTAAATAAAGTAATGGCAACATACCTGGAAAACATTTTTTAACGAACATGCAAGCAAAATTACATTACATTCCGTTAAAAAAAATCACCAGCAAAGTCTTGTACCTTTTGCCAGATGTCAGGAAGCCGAAGGATACCGTTGGCAAGGTGTTTTCTGTTGATATCAGCGACGGAGCGCCCTACTACTCGGATCACAGACAGCACATCAGTAAATCTGATGTCTCGAAGGGGTTCTTTCAACGTAGGAAACAGGTCGTAGTCACAAGGACTCATGTTAGGTGAATACGGAGGGTGTTCCAAGATCATCGTCGCCAAAGATCATTTACAGCTTGTGCAACATGACAACGAGCATTGTCATTGCGATATCTGTAGAGGTGGATACCAGCCAGTGCATGCCGGTTCCATTTCAGTACGTCCGTGAGTCGATGTGCAACCCAGCGGGAAGAAATTTTCCTCGTGTTAAGACCTTTCTTCAGTATCTGCCACACCGTTTGATGACAGAGCCCAACATCAACGGATAATTCCCGGTCAGTCCATCAACGGTCTATGGAAAGGAGACCACTCACGATGTCAACGTGATGTTGATGACTGGATGGCCGACCTGACCGGTGCAAATCCGCAGTCTCACTCCGATCTGCACTTAAACGCTTTGACCCATCGTGCAACCGTCCTATACGGTAACGCATTCTCGCCACATGCTTCAGATAATCCTTGATAACATTGCGATGCATTTTTGCAACGGACAACCTCGATTTTAATCCACGACCGCTGATCACTTTTTGTAAACATGATTTAGAGCGGTGGAAACGAAACTGTCCACTTCAACGCTACGCAGCAACTACCCCTTCTACTGGATCGGCGGTTTTATGTACTCTACACATCGACAACAGTGTCAACTCACTGCTCCGATATCCTGTTTGCGTATGTCCAATGTTATGCGACTTTCTAGGCTACGTTGCCACTACTTTATCTACTGCCCTCGTATCTTTCTGTTTGTTGAAAACATTTAATCTCTATATTTACATTTTTCAATTTTTAAAATATGTTTTAATTTAGTCTTTTTATTGAATTTGTATACATAACTTTTAGACTATTGTTTTACTACTTCGGCTGGCTGTTTTAGCTGTTTTTATTGGGTATATCTAATCTTGGGCTTAGAGCAGCTTGTCCACCAACGGACCTTGTGCCACTAAACCCAGAAAAACCAGTGCGATGTAAACTCAACTACCTTCCTATAATATCAATAAGCATCTGGAACGCTTATATTTTTGAAATACCAACTGTCTTTTGAAAATTCTAGGTGGCTGAACAGCTAATTAATCCTTTTGGAGAAGATGATGATGATTTTGAACTGAATTGGTGCTTGGATAGAAACTTGCAGGTGAGAAGTCGTAATACGTTATGGTACTGATAATACGTAATGTTAAAAATACTGATGCGAAATGTTAAAAGTACTGATGCGTAATGTTGAAAACACTACAATTTACAATGCATAATACGAACGTTAAAAAGCAAATACTACTTTTTTTACGTTAAGTGATTTTTTTTCGTTCCAGCTCTCCTATAATGTAGTGGATATTATGCACCAAAGTAATCCTCGACTTGTAAAAGACATATTTTGGGATGAAACTGAACCGCAATTACCATATACTAGATCATCTTTCAACTTGAGGACACAGCCTCATCTGGGATCGGCAATGAACCTTGAGTAAGATACTTTAAAATAACTTTTTTTATTTTAAATAAACCTAAAACATTCTTAAATGCTTTAATATTAAGCAATAACTAATAAACACGTGTTAATACTTACAAGGTTGGATAACGTGAGTACCTTCTTAGGAAAACCTTATAATATTTTTTAAAAGCTTCAGGCCTTTGCTTTCAATACAACTTCTATGCATGTTAAGCACTTTTTATGGGGTCTCCAAACATACATTTAACCTTTTGTTAGAAATGTTTGATTCCTTAACGACTCAACATCTTTTTTTCCTTTAATCGGCTATCCAGATTTTATCTTAGCAACACTGAATAAACTAAAAATATTCTTACGTTTTAATAAATTTTGCAAGAACAATTCTGATATTGCCTTTCTGAAGTTCGGGGAACCGATTTTATGGATAAAGGTTCTTACAAGCTACATATTTAGAACTTTCATGCCCGTTGCAGTTTATCTACCACGAACCTATAAATAGGCTGTTTTTCTCCATCGTTTATATCCTATCAAGTTCGAGGCCTCCCTTGGTGTATTTCCCTCTTAAACATTACGTTAAGCATTAAGTTACAGCATTAAAACATTACGTGTGCATGTCCTCCCGGAATATACCGAAGCGATCTTTTTTCTACTTTCATCCTACTATGTTCCCCAATATTCCTTTCTTTTTCTTTCACTGTATTTTTTACTTTACTTTTTCTTGCATTTGGCGCAGCTTGGCCAAATAAGGCTCTTGCTCCATAAAACCCGAAAACAACCAACCTTATACATGTCCCTTTATTTGGCGCTGTTTGGCTCAGCTTGGATAAGTATTACCCTTGCGCCATAAAACCCAACCAACTTTTTGATTCGTATTATAAGCAAGTGAGTTTGAGTATTTGGGAATTATAAATTTCGTAGCAAATTGGAAAACTTCACTTTCCTCATAACTCGTGTGTTTACTTATGTCTGTTTTTTTAGTGTCAACTTGGAAGAAGCTGAATTTATTACCATGGAAACAATCCTGGAAGATGATAAGGACGAGAATAAGTACAGCAGTCCTCCAAGAAGTCCTGCTTTCGAACACAGCGGACATCTCCAGTTTCCAACTGAAACGCCCACTAGAAGAACAAGCACTTGTAGTATCGACACAGATACAACATCTCTGTCAAGATTTCGGCTTCCCGATTTTCCTGGTTCTAGATTTGTGAACATGATTTTGGGATCGAATCGCGAGCTTTCGCACAGTACAGATTCCATGAAGGATGTCAACTCGGTTGCTACACCCTTTATTTTAAAATCGCCCGGACATCGGCGCAGGTCATGTGCAGAGCCTTCTCCCTTGAGCCTAAATGATGACCGGACGTCCGCCGAGTCACCACTGTTGGCACCATCAGTTCCAACAGAAAAGGATTTTGATAATGACAGAGCAATACTGCTGCCTTCAGAGCAGCCTATTGTATTTCAAGATAAACCGCCGGAGTTTTGCGCAATAAAAATACCAGATTTATCTGTTGTAGAGGAGGAAAGTTCAGGGAGTTCAAGGGGTCCATCACCTGTTCAAGATCCAGGACAAGGAGGTCCGTCAATAGATTTGAATCAAAACCAAGGTTGTGTAACTTATCAACCTAATTCTTCTCAGGAGAGTCTTTTAACTTCTGATAGCCAAAGCACAAATAGTTCTTCAAATCTACTTAATAATAGGGTTTAGGTATACGTCTGTTGATATGCCTTATTAAAGTCAATTTTTTGTAATTTAATCTATTTTTGGTGAGGTTTTGTTTCTAACTGTAGCTTAAAATCAAACTGCGTTTAATTTATTGTAAACTAATTCTAAAACGAGACATGATTTGTCATACATGTATACAATTTGTATGCTCAAAGTCTATTTCATTTATTCTCAAATATTATTAAACTATTGTTTAAGATGCTTTTACTTAGTGATCACGATTATTTATAAGATCAACTTTTTGGAACTATTTAAATTTAAGAAATCTCACATGAATAAAAATTCAAATGTTGTGTAGCTAATAAAATGTAAGTTACTTTACGCACATTTAAACCAGTGTTTGTCATGGACCCCTTAATTTTGATTACCAATTTGTATGTTTGACTGAAGTCGGATTGTTTCTTTTTCGTCGAATGTGATAATATATATTGTCTCCGAAAGCATTTTCATAACGCTCGTTCTTACTTAGGAAAACCATTTTTCATTTCATATAAACATTCATTTGTCAGCGATTACTTAATATTAGATGGAAGCTGTTTTTACCATAGTATGAATATTTTTAAAGGAAAAAAATCGTTACGCTGAGTTAGGAAATACTTTGAAGGTTAATAAAACTGTCTTTTGGATATATTCACTACAGTTTCAAAAAAAACCTAGAATTAATATTAAATAAAAATTAAATTCGTCATAAGTAATTTTGTTTATGCAAAAAAATTTTGACTACTTAAAAAAAATTATATTGGGTGAAATGCCATTAAAAGGATTTACTCTTGTTTATTAAAAATAAGAAATGAAACAGTCCAACTGACTTCTGTGATTTTTTATAAGGTAAATTTACTGTGGTAAAGTATGCTGTTTGACTATCTTATTCCTTTTGATAAGATAGCAAAAGATGCGTTGCTTTGACTATTTATGAGCAATCATTGAATTTTAGATGCACTTTTGGAATTTGTCTTAAGAGTTTACTATACATTCCCTTATTTCTAAGAGCTGTGATGTTTTGAGCCTAGCGCTATATTTCATAATTGTATTCTGAATAAGTATCAAATCTTTAAATTTGTTATCTGAATGCAGTTCCATGTAGTTGGGATTTAAATTAAATGCACAATTTTTAATTTAATACTTTTTGTAATTTTTAACAATAACAAAAGTAGCGTAATCCAATCCTGATATTATATTTCTTACAGTCACTTTACGAACAAATTCTCATGACATTTGTAGTATTTTCTTAAACAATTATTCGTTTCTCTGCGTATGTATACTTTTCAATGTACTGTGTAAGTAATTTTGGTGACATGCTGCTTGCTGGGTTCTTGTATGTTACTGTTTTCAATAAAGCCATGGTCTTAAGATATTTCTTATTTCTCCAACTGATTTGCTCTTTCGAAAATATCCCTCCATTTTAAGTTTTAAAAATAAAACATCGCAGGTTTCAACAGTGACAAAATAAAAAATAAAAAATTGGATTTTAAAGTAATGGGTTTAAAACTTTCATTACTATGAAAATACATATGCGTTTGCTCTATACTGGTCTAACATTGAATTACGAGATTTGCCAGTTTGCTACCAAAATTAATGGTTTCCCTATGGGAGGCATATTTTCTAGCAAACTAAATATACTGCTCTTGTGGCGATAAGTACTTTCTGTACATACTACTGTGACCAAAAAGTACCCTGAATGCTGTCATAAAACAAAAGGTATCAATTTATTGGTCAAAATTTATTACATTTCCTTGAAAGTAATCTCCTGACTTCAATGCACTTCTGCCAACGTTTCTTCCAATCCTCAAAACATGTCTAAATTTCAAAACGGTGACCACGAAGAGGGAGTTTCAACCATGGAAATAAGAAAGTCACACGATGACATATCGGGTGAATATGGAGCTTGTGGAGCCGAATTTGTTGAATGCTTTGTCAAATAATCCCGAATAATATTGGCATTGTGAGAAAGCGCACTATCGTGATGAAAACCCATGAGATATCTCGCCACAATTCAGGTCATTTCCGACTCGTTTCGACGAATGATATAGGGACTTGTTCAATAATGTCTCTTACTGTTAAACTACGATCACTAAGCCCCTATTCTCTGACCTGATTGACATGTTGATCATTAATCAAAGTGGATGGTCTACCAGATCTCGAATCATCTACTACGGATTTTCTACTTTTAAACTTTTTATACCAATCAATGTTGTTTTTGATAAACTATAGCCTTTGAAAGCTCTTTGCAACATTTCAAATGTGTTGATTGCGGAAACAAAATTTAATGCATGTTCTTTGCGCAATTACATTCGACATTCAACGAAGTGAAAATTCTTCTCTTATTAAAAACAAATTTATTTTCAGACGATAAAATTAAATAAATCCCTGATTGGTAACACATGCTTATGTAAGTCGTAAAAATATTTTACAAAAATTTGCAGACGATATCTACTATATGCGTATTTTAAAGGAAACACTTTTTTATCACAGTAGTATTTCCCATAGACCTTCTAATGTGCGGCATCTTTGTTATTTCTTCCGCTCGCTCGGTTTGAAGATATTTCGCGTGGTTGTGGGAAATTGCATGAAACTTAAATTATTGATTGGTTAAAGTGATTATCCACCGTGATCAAAAACGATAGTCTGCGCTTCGATAGTCAACCTGCTAAGTCGATTCGTAGATGCACACATGACTTACTCTTCAGAGATATTACTACAGCGACTCCGTCAACATGCTTTATTTCATTAGAACGTCGATGACAGTCCGAACTTGTTAATAGAACATTTCCCTACGTCTCGACAAGTTTATGGAAGACGATTTCCGAAGATTCGTCAGCAAAAATTCCACAGAATAAATAACAAATGGATACATATTTGATTTGTCAAATACAATTAGACATACGTCATACGTTGTCAAAACGGCGACAAACTAAATTTTAAGATCACTGATATGTATCATACGAGGGTATTTAGATGGAAGTAAAATCTACACAAGACTGGTTTGTTTACACTGAAACTACCTCGTTGAGACCTGCCACAAAAATCATTTTTGAGTTTAACTATTACAGCCCGATGGTCCATGACGGGTAAATGAAAACAGATTGCAGTCGATCAGTTATATGTCAAGATCGACTATTTGGACATAAGATCAAGTGTTTGAAATTTTTCAACTAATATAGTTGGTAACTAAATATAGTTGTTAATATACAGGTAAGTGATAACAATTCTATTCATTTCGTACAGAACGTGAATTGGTGCGTCAGTAACCCAGTTGGAAGAGCAGCGGATTAGCAACCGGAGAGTCACGAGTTCGAAATTCTTTCCGTGGCGTTCTCATGTTGGCGTGGTGTGGTAGATATTTAATTAACGTCGCACTGGAGCAACACAATGGACTCGTGGCGACGGGACAGGGTCAAATAAGACGGGTGGGTATTAATTAACGACAAACTGGAGCAACCCAATGAACTCGTGGCGACGGGACAGGGCCAAATAGGTCGGGTAGGTAGGTATTAATTAACACCAAACTGGAGCAACGTCGCACGAGAGCAACACAACGGGCTATTGGCAACGGTCTGGGATCAACCCCGATCCAAAATAGGGCTTCAGTAGCCAGATTGGAAGAGTAAGGGTAATTTGGTAATTTTTAGTTAACGTCGTACTAGAGCAACACATCGGGCTATTGACGACGGTCCGGGATCAGTCCCTTGAGGGAAAGATCCGAGAACAACACCTCGTAATTTTGAACCACGGTCAGATGACGAAGCAACATCTGATCTGGCACCCCAACTCTCCAAACTTCCATACCAACCCAACGTGATCTGGCTTTGGAGGAGGTCGCACTTTGGAAGAACGTTTCCCCCTGAGTTTGATCCCTGTCGGTTGTGTTGATAATGTGCGAAGTAATCTAAAAGTAACCTTTCTAAACCTTATTTATGTTGACCTATCTGCCTTGCTGATGGAAGAGTCATGATAGCCCTGTTGGAAGGTAGGTATTTATATAACGTACTGGAGCAAGACAACGGGCTATTGACGACGGTCTGAGATCAATCCCAACGAGAAAGACCCAAAGACAACACCATGTAATTTGGAACCACAATTAGTTGAGGCAACACATCAGCTACACCCCACCTTTCCAAACTTCCACATCACACCGACTATCCCGGTTGGAAGAGTATCGGATTAGCGACCGAAGGGTTGTGAGTTCAAATTGAACAAAAGACAGTCGTATACAAAGGGGACTTGTGAACTGTAAATCTGCCGTGGCCACAAAGGTCCTCACTTTGAAGGAACTTTTTCCCGAGTTTGATCCCAGTCCTTTGTGTTACTAATCTGCGAAGTAATCTATAAGTTACCTTACTAAACTAATTTATGTAGACCTGTCTGCCTTGCTGATGGCATGTCGTGATATCCCTGTTGGAAGTTAGGTATTTATATAACGTCGTACTGGAGCAACACAACGGGCTATAGACGACGGTCCGAGATCATTCCCAACGGAAAAGACCCGGGGTAAAGTAGCCGACCATCCGGTCTGGTGGTTAAGGTAATTGGTAATTAGTAATTTGTAATTAATGTCGTAATATATCTATATAAATAAGAATGGAGTGTTTGTTTGTACATTCAATATTTTCGACCCATTTCAAGTTTTCTATCCGTTTTGGACCCTTCTGATGCCGAATCCGCCTTTTTCTCGTTTGGTGTCTGTCTGTCTGTCTGTCCGTCTGTCTGTCTGTCTGTATGTTGTGCCCTATACACGTCCACGCGGTTTAAGATATTTTCATGGAAATTTGCATACAGTGAGTACTTATCTTCATTTAGTGAGTGGCATTAGTTGCGAAAGTCTGTCTGTCCGTCTTTCTGTTCTATGCTCGATTTTGTGTTTGTGTGTTTGTGTAGACATCACATTAATTGTATTCCAGATATTTGATTACAATGTGTTTTATTTAATACATTATTTATTAGTTTAGTGAATGCAATATTAAACATTTTTTTATTGTTATATTTAGAAGAGTTTCATGCTAAAACACCTGAGTAAGTATACTTAAATCATCCACAATTTGATAGTTTTTGAAAAATTGGAATGTAGTTTGAGTATTACGATTACTTTTATTTGCTTTACCAGTAATGCAGAAAACCAATTATTTTTCAAAAAAAATTTTATGGTGAAATTTTAGCTCTGATACTTTATTTATTTCGAGTCTTATTTTTATTCTTTGCGCAATGAAAACGATTTCCGAATATTTGGGACAGACGATATTTTTCAACGAAACGAGAATGAACAAGATCGCGCGAGCAGAGATATTTTTTCTGATTCTTTCGCTCTGAATTAATTTCACATTTCTAAATTTTGTACACTTTTAGTTGTAAGTTGTGGCAACTGTGCGAGATCAAGAGATAAAATTGAATCACAAATTAATATCTTTAGAACAATTTTTTGCGACATCTTTTATTTTGTTTTATTTCGCTGTTTCCTGTTTTAAATATTTATTATTTTAATACATGTGTTTTCCTTCTCATCACACGCTACAGCACCACAAAGTATTAGATTTAAAAATGTTAGGTAAGTCAGTATAAATTTTCAGTAAATTTTAAGTGTAGTTATGCCATTATTGAAAGAATAATGCCGTTATTTGAAGAATAATGCCTTTATTTGAAGAATAATGCCGTTATTTGAAGAATAATGCCGTTATTGAAAGAATAATAATGTTTAAAAATCCAAACT